>JAODJX010000002.1:11620922-11660105 GCA_026776945.1 Isichthys henryi
CCCCCCCCCCCCCCCCCGCCCCCCCCCCCCCCCCCCCCCCCCCCCCCCCCCCCCCCCCCCCCCCCCCCCCCCCCCCCTGGTAGTGAACTGATCAGCAGTTTTCATTTCGGATGCAATGAGAACATGCGGATTTTGGGGGTTTAAAACAGAAAAAAAACAGAGCAGATTAAAAAATACAAAAACTGACAAACCCCCCCCTCCGCAAACCCCCCAGGATCCCGCAGCCTGGGGGACACACCGGTGGGTCAAGGTGGGGAGCCCCTGCCACATGGCACTGCTCATTGTCACTTGCGTATTCTCACACTGACAACCGGAAGGACGTCTTAGGAAAATTCAGGCAAGATGACATTCTTCCACCGTTTCAGCGGCACAGCGTGAACCTTCCGTACAGCAGCCCGCAGCCACAACCAGAGCTGAGGGTCGTATTAATATTAATTTTGTTTTTCAGTAGCCAACGATAAGCAGATTAATACAGCAGAGAACCAGGTGATAGTCTGTTTTGCTAAAATAGTTTATAAAACCGCACAGACTTCACAGTTTCTGAGTGACTAAAATTTATTGGAAAATTTTTTGAATAATTTTTAAAGGGAATTTATAAAGCGTCTTTCACAGACACAAAGTGCTGCACACAGTGACAAAACATTAAAACAGACCCAACATGGGGAAGATTGACTTTAAAGTAGAACTGTAAAGGACACATGTGCTGTTAACGGCTGTTACTGGCCACGTGGGCTTCAAGGGCACAACCCAGACAAACTCCACAGGCCCCTGGGACCCAGAGAGGTGGGACAAGGCAAAGCATGAGAGATTCAGTACAAATAACAGTGATCCGATAGTGATGTCACCAGCACAGCGCCGCAGGTTCCTAATGACCCCCAACCCCTCTTTTAACAAAATCATTTAGACCCACACTCATATAGACTATATTTGAAAATAACAGTTAATGGATAATTCAATCCACAGCCCTTTCTACCTCAGTGCAAACACTCACACACACTCACTACAAATACTGCTTACGGTCAAAGACCACCCCCCCCCCGCCCCCACCAAGAAAAAAGAGCTACTGTAAAACAGAGATTATGGGGTTATTTTAAATGTGACAGGTAGGTTTACAGGAATCCCGTGCAGCGCTATATGCCGTTAGAAAGCAGTTATGTCCGTACTCACCCCTTCCCCTATCTGCCTCCCCGCAAACTGCACTCGTGAAACCTTGATATGACACTATCTTTAAAAACTCTGCCTGTCGAGGATTCCAGTTATCGCTCCACCCAGTGTGACTTCCCATGCACACCATTGGCCAGAGGAAAGGATACGTGTGTGCGTGCGCATGTGTGAAACAAGCTCGACTGCACAAGGGAAGCCCTCAAGGTGCATCATGGGAATAGTTGATTTGTAGAGGAAATGGAATTGTTTTGATCCTGGTACAGCACTGGTAATTAAAGAAAATTCACATTCAGTAAACCAGCAGACACCTCCCTATCTAATCACTTAAATGAACTGTTTTGTATTTTTTGGATGGGGAATCACATGGTTTTGGAACTAGGCACAGACACTTAATGTGATAACTCAAAAAGTATTTGATGGACCTTTTTCAAACTAGGCAGACACATTATATAAGTGAAGATCTGATTTTGGAACAAATCACAGCGAAATTGGCCACATAATGGTAGTAAAGAGAAGGGCAGACTCGTGCAGATCTGGTGAGCCTAATTACAATGAGAAGATATACAAAGGTGGATTTTTAATAAAAATGTTTTTGGAGAGATGGGGAAAGTGTGTAGGGGAACTAGACATTGTTGAGGTTGGGGAGTGTGGAAGGATTAGGGATTAGATGGGTGGGAGGGGGTGAGGGAGCCGTCTGGGGAATACATTTCTATTATTCCAACAGCATCAACCAACTTTGGGTCTCACCACTTAGCATAGATCTCCCATGCTGATCTCTCCTTCCATTCACGGAACCAAGGAGAGGCATTCCTGGCCAAAGGGGCCACGGCAAGCAAACATTCCAGTCAACTTTCGAAGGAGTTAGCAGGAGACACACCCCCACCAGAAGAGCATAAATTTATTGCAGGGACATGGATAACCCCCTCGAGCAAACCTCGGCAGAAGTTGTAAAATGACATTTTATTTAATAAATTGCTATGAACACATTCTTATATTTACAGAAATAAACAAACAGAAACAAAAATATTGAATTTCTTCCATTCAGGCACCTAGTGCTGATGCATAGCCTCATTCCCAGGCTTGCCATGGGCTCAGTTCCAAGCAGGATACCTGGAGAGGGTCGGCCATCTTGGTGACAAATTCTCTCTCTCTGCGACAGAATCTTTTCAGCTCTGCGGTCTCTGGAACAAGCATAGGACATGTGATTGGACTAGCAGTCTGGTGCACTGAGACACTAGCCATGCATGTGCATTAAGCTTCTCTGTACTATGCTCAGTGCGTAGTGTGTTTGTCTGTGTATTACGGTGGTGTAACTGCTGTGACTGTGCAGCATGTTAACAGGAATATATGAGAATTAAGGGGAATAAACTGACAAAGGCACAAATCATATATGTAGCGTAACATGCACATGTTTAATTTATTCAACAATCATGTTTTTTTGTTGTTCAGTGAAAGAACTGCTTAAAGTTCTACTCAAATTAATCAAAGTCAAAAATGTCATTTTTAACATTTGTATTAGAAATGTTTGCATGCATTTCTGCTTATGACAGAACAAAATGTTTATATTTATGTTTGTATATAAAAGTTTGTACAAATTACCCCAAATTTCCAGTTAATTCCCATATATTTCCAATAATTGGCGTGAAAAGTTCCCAAAATTCCCCAGCTTGACTACCCATGGAATGTAAAGTTTTTGGAAAGTTTGCAACCCTATCTACCGTGGCAATACAACTTGTGGGCCTGTGTAGCACTTCATCCGATCTACTGAGGCTACAAAGCATGTTAGCCTGATTAGCATTTCTGCTCACCATGTCTCAACTCTACAGTACATGGGGATTGCTTCTTCAGCTGGCATGTGAGTTTGAGGGGGCGACACACCACGGTACTAACACACAGAGAAGAAAGGTATTCCAGCAAGGGGTCCTCCGCATCACCAATGGACACCTACAGCAATTAGTACAACCATTATTACCAATGACAGCTTTACAGCATGATGAAAGCTAAATAGTTATAGCAACGTACCATCGATCAGTGACGCTAAGAGCAGTATGAGCTAACATGAAGCAGAAAGTATCAGTCTCACCATATTCCTGCCTTGACTGTAGACCCTGACGTGACCTCTGACTTTGACCAGCCGCTGCATCCCCTCCCACTCCGCGACTCCTAGTCCCAAGAGCCCTGAAACCATCTGAGATGAGATCCAAACCTGGGCCTCTCCACTCCCATCATCCACTGCGACCCTTTGGGCAGAACCAAACACTTCGTAACACACCAGCTCCACACAATTCTATGACTGTTACAACTCACCTCATCGACAAGTTTTTGGCACCACCTGGTGGTGAGAATAAAAAAAAATAAACAAAAACAATTTAATATGTTTGGTGGCAGTTGTTGGGTCTTTAGTTGGTATTGTCAGTCATCTGAACAATTTTGACAGTGTAGGTTTTTCCATACTAAGAAAGGGCAAAGAGTCCATCTTCCATAACCGCATATTCGGTGGGGGGGGGGGGGTCCTGGGACGGCTGGGACTTATTACATGCAACACTGGAGACGAGACAGGGGACATTTTGGACAGGATGCCAGGCCACTGCCGGGCACATATACACCCTGAGCAATTCAAATATACACATCAGCCGGGTTACCCGCCTTTGGACTGCTTTTGTTGACTGCAGTATTTATAGTAGTATACAAAGCATCACAAAATGGTTTCTTTACTATAAAATTAGCCTCAGTCTCCAGTTTTTGCCTAGAGGCGTCAAACCACATGCATAGAGACACCATTTACAAACTCACTTGGCCTCTGCCTGGAAGACCCCAATGGTGGACATGCAAGGGGGGTACTTCTGGACACAGCGGTCCTGTGAAGGCAGACAGAAACTGGCTCAGACAAGGGCAACTAGTGTGGAGATGCATGCAGTACCACAAGTGAGCAGGAGAGGGCGGTGTAGATTGAATTATCCATTAACTGCACCTGCTTGAAGATGTTCCCACACAGAGAGCAGACCCACTGCATCTGCAGGTACAGCACGCATGTCACATAGGCTTGAACCCGGCCCACGGCGCATCGCCGCACCCCTGCCAGGGCCCACTCTCCCAGCAGCACTGCCGGGGCAGGGAGGGTGACAGTCGAGGTCCTGGGGAGAGACAGAGAGGGGAAATGGGGGCGGGGAATTAGTCGTTGGTCTTAGTTCAGTCCGAAGGGCGGAGACATAGAAGTGAAGACAGATATTACTGACCCGCAGTCTGTCGGGGGGAGGGCAGTGACTGTCACACAGCTGATGGGAACAGACCGGCAGTACACGCTGTCAGTACTGCAAACACAGAACACATGCAGTTCAGGCACACAACTCTGCCACTTACAGGTGAGTGCTCCACTCAGCCACAGAGGGCGCCAGATGTGCGCTCCAGAAATGAGCATGTGTCAGCTTTTGCATGTTCTAACCTATTTGCTCTCCCTGAAAATTAAAATAAATCAGAACAGTATGACAATAGTGTGTTGTTATTATCTAAAGGAAATTATACTTGAAAATAATATGCCATCATTTTCATAGACCGTGGGACTGGTTTATTTATTAATAAAACTATTAATAAAAGCCTGATTTATAACAATATGTTGTACCAGAGTTTTGATAAAGCAAACAGACAAGTAGACATGACTTTATGCCTCCTCCCATGCAAAGCCAGCAGGGGGCGCCATTATGCCACACCGCAGCTCCTCACCACGAGATGTTGCGCTGGAAGTACTGCAGCAGCACTCGGGCCCCGGGGACAAGGCCTGGGATGTAGGGTCTGCCAGAGAGCTTCAGGTAAACGTGAATGATTTGGCCGGGGATCGCCAGGTCCCCCACGGTGAGCCTCACATTCAGAGATGACTCCACGTCCGCTCCTGTTTATGCATGCGGGAGAGTGAGTCACACCCTCCTGTTTATGCATGCGGGAGAGTGAGTCACACCTGCTCCTGTTTATGCATGCGGGAGAGTGAGTCACACCTGCTCCTGTTTATGCATGCGGGAGAGTGAGTCACACCCTCCTGTTCATGCATGCGGGAGAGTGAGTCACACCCTCCTGTTCAGGAGTATGCAGATCGGCATCCGCAAGGACGGCTCAGAGTCCTAATACCCCTAATGTACACTCTTACACATGGTGAAACATGGATCCAATGTATTGCCGCCCACAAACATGAATATATGGAAATGTGATGGCAACTAGAGGGCAGCGGGAGGACAAAAGAACAAAGACACACTGGACGATATGCTGCGAAGTGTACTGTGTGGGTCAGGCAAATTACATGAGACTGTTAACTAAATCGGGTTCGATTTGATCACTGCACAAAGAAAGTGACAGAAAAGACTATTCAAATGTAGACTTTAAATATTTTATACCAGGGTGTTTCGACCTTCTCCAAAGGGAATACAGAGGAGAACTGGGTGGGCGGAGCTTGACGCATTAGAGTCGCCCCCCCACACAGAATGGGCAGTCTGCATGCTAACTGTAGCTAAAGTCAGGACGATTCCTCACCCGTTTCGCTGTGTTGCTCTGGGAAACAGGTGACCTTCTCATTCTCCTCCAGTGTTATCCTGCCGGTGATCAGTCCTTGGAAGGACACTAAGGCAGAGGCAGAGCTGAAAGACAGCAAATGGTGACGTACTGGTTCTGGATTTACTGGGCCTCGCTGGCAGTATGAGTGCCGGAGGCAGCTAACCAATGAGGGGAGGCAGGAGTCGGACATGCGGGGCGTGTGGTAGGGGAGGGGTGTGGTGTTACCTGCTGAACAGGACTTGTGACACAGACATGACCACCAGCTCTTTGGCCCGGGGCACCTGCAGGAAGATACATACTTCTCAAACTCTTTCCAGACCCCCAGGAGGGGAGCTTGACTGAGGGCTTCCTCCCGGTCACAGCTAAAGGACTACGGTGGGGGGACATCACAGTGGGAGGCCCCCGCCAGCCCAGGCCATGTGCCCTAACCCTGGCTCCCAACAGCAGCCTCACACTTTACACTCTGGCCTCTCTCACACAGCCACCTCTAACCCTACAGACCGCCTGAGGTGGTGATCGCCCTACACTGCTTACCATGGGGAGCGGTGCAGGCCTCAGGGAGGGAGGCAGGGTGTATAAACGCCACTGAGGCTGGACCAAGAGGTAGGGGACGCTGTGGAGCACGGCTCTGCCCTTCGAAGGTGCAGAGGGGATACAAAGTACCCCGGGGTCCTGAAAGAAAACGAATGCAGTCTGTGTTGTGAAATGGCGAGTATTCCTGATCAACATCCACAGTGCAACAAATACAATAATAATAAATAATCCATTCAACTTCTAACTACATATCCAGTACTGGGTTAAATAAGACAATTTTACTGATGATCTTAGGGGAATTAAATAAATGAAGCACAACTAGAACAGCAACAAAGAAATTATCGTAACAGCAGTAAAACCAAACACCATCTTAAAGAGATTCACCTTCATCCATTATCAGTGGGCATTAATATAGTATGAATTAAGATGAACATACAGGGAAACATGCACACTACTGTCATGTGTCTATCAAGTTTCAGCCTGAGGTTCAGTCCAAACTTAGTAGCAAAATGTGTGATGCTTAGCACAGCCTCACGGGGGCGCTTGAGCTTTCACTCACCTGAGTGTGAGGGGCAACCAATCTGTAGACGCCGTCCACCTGCAGCAGGGGGAACCAGCAGACAGACTTCTCCACAAACTGCAGGTCCACCTGTAAGGGGAAGGAAAAGAGTATGAATAGCAATAAGCAGAATTAGAGTAACTTAATAGCATCGGTTGTGAGTTTACTGTAGACTCAAGGTAACATCGATTTGCACAAACCTCCCTGGGTTCCACCCCCATCGTCTCACTTGCTTCCAGGGAGTGAACTCTGGGGTTCTCCGCCCAGAGCCGCGGTTCTCCGAACATCATGACAGTCACATGGAAACACAGGGACCGCCCAGGGGCCACCGACGAAGTGTAGACATTTCTGAAAGTGAGGCCTTGCTTTGACTCCACGCGGAACACAATGGACACACAGCCGTCAGATTGCGAGCGGCCTCTGACTGCCCCAGGCTCACTGGCGCCACCCTCAGCCCCGGAGGACCTTCCGCCATGCTCTGCACCATCGTGCTCCTCAGCCAGTCTGGGGATTTTAGGTCGCAGAGGTTTGTCGTCTGCACCGAGCTCAGATACCCCTGTAGCATCGGTTGGACCGACACCACAGCTGTTGCCCACGGTAACAGCCAGGCCTCGCAGACCCCCATGTCCGGCTTGCTCACTGTCCCTGTTTCTGTGTCCACCACCACCCACTGCCTTCTGGGCCATCGTGACCTCCATCCGACTGACTGTCCCATCCTCTGATGCTCCTTTCTCCTCAGGACCTCCATCCCCTGCTCTCTGCTCCTGCTGGGCACTGAGGAGTGCGGCCATGCAGGCCGAGGGGCTCAGGATCTGCAGGTCACTCACATAGAACTGAATGTAAACCCTGAAGAGAAACCAAGACAGGATACGGGGTGCCATCACTGGATGCCTCATCAGTAGCCTGTGATCTACGTCATCAGAAATAGCATCTGGTGCACAGCTAGGCACTCTTTCTGCAAGCACACAAGTGCGCACTTTTGTAGGTCACAGTGGGTACCTGCAGTGGCGGTGCGTGACGTGATGTTCGTCATCCAGGTGCCTCCAGGAAGGGAAATCAGTCTTCAGGAATCTCTCCATCACCATGGTGAAACGCTGGATGCTCACCAGACAACCTGCTCCATGGACAACAAACCGCAAAAGGGCCAGCAGATGCGATGAGGCCAACTCTGATTTAGAAGCGGAAACTCCATTCGCGTGTCAGTGTGTCAGGGGGAGCCGTACCTAACCAGGCTGTGTTGCTGGCTGAGCAGTACGACTGGCCGTCCTCACTTTCCACGGCCACACAGTCCACCGCACCCGTTTGGTCAGCCAATCGCATGCACACACCTTTCCCCCGGGACTCCAAGACGCCAACCAGCACCTACACAGAGAGGAAAAGCAAGGTCATATAATCAGTCCATGAATCCATCCATCCACCTTCTATAGCTGCTTATCCTATTTAGGGTCATAGGGGGTCCGGAGCCAATCCAGGACGGGGTAACAAACCCATGGCAGGACACACAGGTCGGACAATCCCTTTGGACCAGTGATCTTCCAGTCACAGACGCAGTGTCCTAACCTGCTAAGCCACATGCATATTTGGTCAGGGTGCACAACCCCTGATCTCGAGTCAGCTCACAGAGACATGCTCACCGGGGGCTTGGGCGTGCTCCAGGCAGGCAGGCTGTGGAAGGACCAACTGAGCAGAGGGTTGAGCTGGGCCTGCATGAGGTAGGGGCCTGACGGAGGCAACAGGGAGGCCAGAGACAAAGAGTGCCAGCACTCCCTCTCCATCGTGAGGAGCAGATCTTTCACTGAGAGGAGCTCCTGGTGAGGGCTGCCAACACTGTACTGGGGGGGGGGAGAGAAGAATCAGACCAGCACTGAAACTGTACCTGAGGAAACACCTTACACTACACTTACAACTAAATGAATGACGACAATTCATTTTCACCTCCAACAGGGGGCAGGAGTGAGGTTCCACCAACATTTCTCGGTAGATATCTCGCCTGTGATTGGGTCCCTCCTGCCTCGGGGGCAAGACAAGATCTAACAGCCGGGATGCTACCACTGCCACGCGCTGTTCCCTCACCCAGCGGGGGCAAAGTCTGAAAGTCCAGGAAAATCCCCAAAAAAATCACGTGTTTACGGTTAAGGCAGGATGGTTACCGCCAGCCACAAGATACACACTGTGTACTATAGTACATTCCACCTGGGGAGGTGGCTGACTAAATTTAAAATGCTTCAGATATTTAACGTATCCTTTCGTTAAAAGCCATGTTATACATTTATAGCCAAAAACCATCTTAAAAAAGCCACCACATTTCAGCGTAAAATCCATTCATCCATCCACCCATTTTCTATAACCGCTTACCCTGTTCAGGGTTGCGGGGGGTCCAGAGTCTATCCCAGAGGCTATGGGCGTAAGGCTGGGAACAATCAAGGATGGGGTGAAGAAGAGAGGAGGGAAGGACAGAGGAGACACCTCACCTTTCTTTCAGTGTCTTCATACAGTGACAGAGCCAAAGGTACTCAGATATTCCCAGGTTCTTCTCCAGCAGGATGCGGAGAGCAGGAGCCTCAGCGCTGGGGTGAGAAACGCCCCCTGGCTGCAGCTCGCTGAAACTAGTCACACGCAGGCTGGAACGCAGGCAGACGCACAGCAGGACGTCTGGGCAGATCGAGGAGGTCCGGTACAGGAAGTGAACATTGTGGATCTGGGGGGGACAGGAGAGGGGGAGCAAGGTGAAAGGAAATGGACACTGTGGGTCTAAGAGGGGTGATGGGTGACAGGAAATCAGCATGTCAGATGAGCGAAGGACCGACGGCAAAGGTCCTCACCTCAATTTGCACCCCAGGTCTGAGGCTACTGGCCATCCGCAGGGAGGGCTGATAGGCCAGGCACAGCCCCACCTGCCCGTCCAACTCAAAGAGCCCAGACTCTGCATCCAGCACCTTGGTCAGCACTCCCTGGTGTGGGGGCAACAAGCAAGGGGACCCATAAACAGTCACAGTACAGACATACACACAAACATTAGCTACGAAGGAAGCAAAACATGGCCCAGACCAGCAACTTCCCTAGGAACAAGAACACCGGCAGGCAGACATACACATACAGAGAGAAACGGGCAGGCAGAGACAGACAGAGACACAAACAGACAGATAGGCAGACAGACAGTCAGACAAACAGAGAAGCAGAGACAGACAGGCATACAGGCAGGCAGATGGAGAGACAGACATGTAAACAGACAGGTGGACAGACAGGGACAGGAACAAACAGACAGACAGACAGACAAACAGACAGAGACAGACAGACATACATCTATACAGACAGGCAGACAGACAGGGACAGACAGGGACAGACAGGGACATACAGAAGCTCTCAGAGTGCCAGCACTCACCTTATAGCTGATCATCTTAGAGATCTTGGTCCTGGGAGTGGGTGGGGCCCAATTCTCCCCAGAGTCTGGATTTGTGACCCTCCAATGCTTAACATCTCTTTTTACCTCCATCCCACTCCCTGCCTTCATCACCTTTCCCTCCACCACCTCCTTCCCGCTCTCCATCACGTCCGGGTACGCCTGGGCGGTGCTTAAGTGTGACTGGGGTGTGACACAGAGGACTTTGTACCCCCCCAGCGTCCTGAGCGCGCACACACGCAGCTCTGACACGCACACACCCTCCCCCACTCGCAAGCACTGTTGCCAGCTCAGGTGGTCGACGTCCTACAGACACATGGGGGGCAGGAGATGGAACGATGCAGTGGAGAGGAAGACAACAACGGAGAGAAGGTGAGATGTAACACCATAAAAATTAGTGTATTTGGTTTCAACTAGTCAGACAATGCCAGTCCTTCTATCAATGTAATTCATGAATAATAATAAGTGATAATAACTGATACTTTATTGAAATTCTCTTTACGCCTCCCCCAAGCTTTTACGAAGCGCAACCACCCTTAGCAACACCCAGGGAGATTAAGGTTCAGGGAGGTTAAGGGCCTTGCTCACCGACCCGCACCTTCTGATCACAGGCACAGAGGCTTAGCCCACCGAGCCACATGCTGCCCCCTAATACACACCTGTTTTACTGTAACGCATTTCCTCCACCAGGGGGCAGCAGCTAAATGCTCATAATCTGTAGGTGGGTAATAACAGTGAAAATCTCTGCTAAGTGAAAGGCATGTTGAATGAATTGCTTAAGCAAAGCTATAATTTTTGCTGGGGAGGAAAGTCTGCTGAACTCTCGATTTTTCTTCCATGTCCTCCCCCCGGACACCCTACAATCGACTCACCAACACCAGAACGGGCACGGTGCTCTCCCCGTCCTTCAGACAAAAGTAAAAGAAAGATTTCCCGGCAATGTCCAGCAGAGGGCACACCACGGACACCACACCATGCACATGCAGGCGGAGACCTCCCTTTCTCCGCCTGCCAACAGGGCCAGTATAACATACGAATAAAGAGCACGAATGGCAGTAGAATGTCCAATAAAACATCATATGACCACTAATCATATATCCTCCACCTTTGCTGCAACACTTTGATGACATCTGCCACAGTAATGATTTCAGAACAGCTCCTCTCAGGTGCAACAGAAGCTATGTCAAGTGTCAGGGGCACAGGAGGGGCAGTGAGCTCCAGGAAGCCCCTTGTCTGTTGATTCTGTGCAGATGCATTCTGGGGGATGTAGTTCCAGCTGGGAAACAGCATGAACTGTTGGAGCCAGTTGGGCTGGGCACTAACAGCCTAGACAGACAAATTGAAAGTTAACAAGCCCCTCTGGTGGGAAAAACCACAGGCAGGAAGTTTATAGTACACTGAGGAATTTCATGGAAGCCTCATCACCTTGCAGCAGACACTGAAACTCTGATCTCTCACCCTCCAGGTTCCGTCAGACCCATTGGTCGCATTCGGCTCGGCACATTTCCTGTCGGTCAAGTAGCCAATCAGCAGAAGATTGGCTCGAGGCAGAGCTTTGTGATTGGGCAGCCGCTGCTCCGCCTCCCGGGCCCATTCTCTGTACTGATGGGTGCTCCAGGTGAGACGGCTGCAGCAGGGAATGTTCTGCTTGGTGACTAATTCTGACACTGATACAAAGCTGGGGGGGGGAGGGAGAGAGAGAAAGAGAGAGAGAGAGAGAGAGAGAGAGAGAGAATAAAAAATAAGAAAAAATAAGATTTAGGCCATATTTATAAATGAATTTAATAATATTTAATAATGAATTTAATAATATTCCAACATCATGGTAATCCTGTATTCCATAATTAGTTATAAAAGATGGGTAAAATTATAGTTATTCTGACTTCTACCACGTATTCTACCACAAATACTTAGACACGAGTCACATAATCAAGCCAAGTTTGACTAATCCTAACCCTTATTATCAACAGCTGGATCTATCAACACTGTACATCTTCAATAATGGTTTTCTCACAGTCTTTAGATACTTAAATTTCGAACGGTTCATGTTGATCAGTGACACTGAAATTCCCTTAACATGTGTTTCAGAGACGGACAGAGCTGTAGGACATCCTGGGGTTTTTTCTGCTTGACACCTAAAGCCATAAAACCTAACCGAATTCATCCCATTCTCCAAATCCACCCATTGAAAAACAGGCAGACTCCCATTTCACCTGTAGCCGAGTGGCATCACGGGGGACTGGGGGTCCAGCAGCACCTGCAGCCCCCTGACCGCAGCCAAAGCCAGCTGCCCCGCAGACGGCGCGGCTGCGCAGTTTGCCCTGGGACATGCGCTCGCCTCGGCGCACTGATACAGCTCCCCCAACCAGCGCAACTCCTAATCGGAGAAGGTCTGAGTCACCACTTTTACAGAAAACGTTTCATTATATTAAAATATTTAATCCTCAACAAAATACATTTTTAAAACGGCGCAAACTATTTATGCTACGTAGGATCTATAGCATATTTGACGATGGTACTTTTGCCCTGACAAACTTTTACAACAGAGTTAAAGAAACCCGAAATAAATAGCACACTGACTTCAGCCAAAATATTATTCGTTTGACACAACGATCAATAAAAATAATATTTATGATGTTAGATTATTCAGCCGGATGATTCTAATAAAAGTCAACATTGGTGCATGGCTGAATCTCTGAATGTCGAATTTATCATTAAGGAGCAAACCTTTAAAAAGTCCATATTTTTTCCAAGCCCACACTTTATGCTTCCCGAATGAATCGCTTATTTTACCGGGTACGGTGTGTTCTCACTAAATTGCACACATTATATGGGATCTTACTAGCTTTGACATTCAGTCTTTCTGCGGCTTGGTCATTCAGAATGTCAGCATTACACAGCAAAGAGGCATCATGCGCATCTTCTAAATGAGATACGCGAGTTTACTCACAGCTTGATTTCTGTCTCTGAATTGTTTCAGAAACGAGTCCATTTTCCGTTGGTTCTGGTAAAATTATCCTACCACTTGCAGAGCTCCTGTCCAAATCTTACCCTACATTTCATGCATGTGACGCAAATTAACAAGCTACCTAGAGAAACATACATGTCAAACCGCATTTCTTTTTCATTTTACGATCTGGCAACACCAGCAAAAACGACACTACATAACCACATAAATACAGCACAGAACAGCAACCCCAACACTCAATATTTGAAATAATCGCCGAAACATCCATTCTTCTTCTGTAAAAATGACTTTAGATGTTATTACATGAAAACGTAGAGCGCCATCTACTGTATTGGATGACGATATAAAAAAAAACACAGAACAGTTTTCTAGGGACTATCATTAGCGTCTGCTTCCCAGCAACCTATGGGGGGCAAATTATTTGTCAGGTACTGATAAGAGAACGTCCGATATTTTGGTGCAGTTCTTGCAGTTTTATGCGCTTTTGAGTTATCTGCGTAATTCATTATGACCAGAGCGGCAATGTCGGTGGCATCCGCTTCCCATCTGTCACACAATTGATTCCGTGCTGAACAGGAAGGTCGGGCGATATATTTACGTGTACATTTTTCTTTATTTAGCAAACGATTTTGTCTGACGCATCTCGTTTTATTATTTCTTACAGGAGGAATTCATACAAAGGTATTTGCATATAAAGTTATCCATGCATGTATACATACATTTTTCCACGTATAAAAAATAGAGATCCACAACTCCCACACAGACGATCAATTTCAAAAATAAATTGATGATGGTTGATTGGATATATGGATGAATGGATGGATGGATGGATGGATGGATGGATGGATGGATAGATGGATGGATGGATAAAAGATTTGTAAACCAGCTAGTGTAATCCAGAATATGAGGAATCTTTGCTACTGTGGCCACGGTCTCCACACTCCACCGCTAAAGGCCCTGTGCGTCTCTGGAACGGGCTTCATGTCACCACCATCATCGGCCCCCTGGCTCAGTCTCTGCAGGGCCTGTCTCTGCACTGCTGAGCCTGTAGGGGGCGCCCAAGCAGCTGGCCCCAGGTGCTGGGAGGGCAGTTGGCAGCCTGAGCCAAAGGCCACTGGAACTGCAGGCTCATGGGGGACAGGAGCGACTGTACGGGGCGCCGTGAGGGAGAAGTGTGTTGAAGATTGCACTGGAGGTCCCTGGAACAGGCCGTCCCTGTCGCACTCCATGGTGACCAACAGCTTGTGGCTCCTGTTTGTAATTAAGCGGCCCACTCTCAGCAGACGTGTCTTCATGCACCTCCTGTGGTCCTGATAGTGTCCGCAGGAGACCCTGACGTCTTCCTCAGTCTGCTGGCCTCTTCTTCCTCCGCATGTCATTTGGGGTTCGGGCCACCCTGACTGTCTCATCTTCAGAAAGTGAACCACACTCTCAAGGATCTCAGCCTTACCTACTTTGGGGTTCTGGAGTTTCTGTGAAACAAACAAAAAAAAAAACAAGTTTCATATTGCAAAACAGATTGTCATTTGTTTGTCATCATCAGTCGCATACTGCTATGTGTATTCTTCCAGAATTTCATTAATAAAGTGGAGAATTCTAATGGTAAGCCAACCTCATCACGTGTATTCTTTAAGAGTAGAAGTCTCAGAGTCTCCAGACTGTTGTTGATGCGGTCTCTCCGGCGCTTCTCCATTAGTGGTTTGGAAAACTGCAACACAACACTTGTCAACCAGGATTCACATTTAGCATTGCGACCCAGTTTAACGTAATTAGTAAAATCTGATTAGTTACCGTAAACCGAGATTACTGAGATGCACGCCGGAAAATAAGAACTGACTTACAATTCTTCCGCTTCTTTCGTCAGGCGTCGCGGCAGACATTGTCCTGTAAAGTGAGTCAATTTTCCAGCAATACAAGCGAACCTCAGAAGCCCCTTCAAATGAGGGTCCCTCGGGAGAGCTTTATGTCGAGACCCTAGAGACCACGCCTCTTGTTTCGCAATGTATATTCTAATAAGTGTGACGTCAATTTTAATGAGAAAAACGGGGGCGGATTTAATATAGCAAATCCTTCGACTATATTCTTGGTCAATAATATCTTATTAAACAACCTTTGTTATTTTTTATTCTTATATCATATAATTACACATTGCACGGCTAGTAAATCGTATGCACAGTATTTTGCAATATTTTCTTTTGTATGTTAAAAATTAAGGGATACAATTTTTTATTTAATTTAACGCTTTTCCTTATTTTGTGTACTTTTTACTTAACATTGGTGTTTGTCTTGAAATCCTGTTTTCCCCAGTTTTAATAAAAATTGTTTGTTTATTTAATGTTTGTTTTGTATTAGACAGGTTCAGGGAAGACTCAAAATAAACTGTTATATCTAGCAGACAAAATAATTCATAGCATAGTCAGAAGTATGGCGAAGCTAACTTGGCCCTTGGTAAATCTGTGCCCACTGATCGACAATGTAATGTTCAACGTCTGTAACATACACAGATAACTATGAAAATGGAGAGGATAATGTCCCCATTATAGAGGAGCTATGCAGAGATAACAACGGGATGATCGGATCACTGACACCCCACGGAGATTAGCCCGAATTAGACGAGGTTGATGGTTCCGATCAAACAAGAAGAATAAAGGGGGATCATTTGAGTTGAATGGCGGATTATCAGCGATGCGTGTCGAGAGGAAACGGGAGCGCCGCGCGCTTCCTATTGTGCTGTACCGCAGAGGCCCTATTATGTCGGGTTATTCTTAGAGTTTAAAAGGGTCAGATAAGAAATAGAAGCATGCTTTATCACTGTCTTAAGAAGTTTAATAAATAAAGATTATATAATACCACAATAATCGAAAACTATTTTGTAGTACACGTGGTTAAACAGGAAGAAATCGTTTTGCATTCACAGAAGTAGGTGACGTACTGCTGTGTCATATTAGAAAATACATATTTAAAACTGGGAATCCCTGCTTTAAATCTGAAAAAAATACATTTATGTTTTGTAAAGATGATTAATGTAACCTATTTACACTCCCATATGTGTTTAAAACCCTTTGTAACATCGATAAGGTACATCGACGCGATCTGCGCCATTTAGTGTATCACGATGCCGTTTTAATCGTTACTGTCCCCTCATTGAAACTAAAACTTACATTTATCTACTTACAATTAACAGCTAAACACGGTTTAAGTAAACGCTGAAAATTGAAACGATACATCATTTGGCCAGCACTATACGAGACAGTCGCACGTATTAAAGTGTGTTTTCCTTTGTAAATGTGTGCATCAGCTGTGGGGGTTTTCCCTGCACCTTGGGTGGCTAGCGATTTAAAACGGCCTGAACACCTGCGCTAAAGTTTGCCTTCATCTTAAGGAGCTTTCCCTCCCCGTAAATGACTCTCACTGGAGGGCACATCGCGCTTGCCTGCGCTGCTAAAGAAACGCAATTAGTCACATCTGCCCTTTCGTGCTCTTCTGCCAGCCCTTCCCATTTAAGAAGCCGTCGCTCCAATACAGCGAGCCGTCAAGCGCGTCTGTGTTACAGACAAAATACAAATCAAAGGGTGGGGGGGTCCTTAATTACAGGATGTGGATTCTGATCCGGAGAAACAATTAGCAACAACGAAGATGCGCGTCTTCCCTTGCATATCTTCAAGTGCAGTAGTCTTCATGGGTTTTATACCCGTTTCCAGTTATGCAACCATGTTGATAAAAACTTTCCATATGTATGTTAAAATGTGATTAAGCGGCGCCTTTTATCCCACCTCTAAAGGGACCAAATACCTACATCGACCTCGGACACATTTATGTCTATGGCGTTCTTCTTACTTTCTTGCAACTAAGCATTTATCAGAGAATATCCAGCAGCTGTTAATGTGGTTAATTGAAGAAGCAGTGACTCAGATATTACAGCAACACAAACACACACACACACACACACACAGAGATAGTCACCAAACAAGAGTAACATCTTCAAAATGTGAAAACTGTATTATGCGCCAATTTATTGTTAGGTTATGATTGCCTAATAGTCTAATTTAATAAATGTCTGACTACAATTCATGCAAATAACTACTCATGAAGTACCCAACACTCCAGTATCCTCCCACAGTTCCAGGGCATGCGTGTTATGCTATGTTGTTATGCTATGTTGTTACGTTACGTTACGTTATGTTACGTTATGTAATTGTCTTAGCACTGTCTGTAAGGTCTCCACGGTCCCATTTTTCACCAGATCCGCCTGCTTCTCACTCTTTCCTTTGCATTTACTCACACTAAGTCTATTTGTTAAAATAATCACAGTCTACGTAAGTGTTGTTGCCATGGACTCAAACCCGGCATTCCGACCACACCACTTCAAAGAGTGGCTCCAAGTACCACCCCCCCCCCCCAATCTCATAGCCTCATTGCCTGCATCCATATTTACTTACATTTTACAGGGGGAGAGAGTGTGTTTTATTTAGAAGACGGCAGCTCCAGTATCCTAAAAATGAATAACATGCGGACAGATGCCAGTCTCTGTCTGGTTATATGTGATCTAAATTATACAGATAATTAAGGAAAAAAGAGATGAGCATTAGGGTGCAAATGGATCAGACAAGAAGAGAGGATATATAACTAAGCAAAATCAGGCAGCAGCAACTGAAATCAAAGTAAAACCAGAGAACTGACAGATCAGGCATCCAACTACATCAAGAAGCTCCTAAAACCCAAGTGTCACCTCACTCTCTTTGGTCAGTATACCCAGGAGCATTGCCAGAAATTTTGGGCCCCATAAAAGCATATCATGTTGCAGCCCTCAATCTGGGGCCCTTAAAATTCTCCTACGTGTCGTCCCCCCCCCCCCTTTATAGCACCCTTGAGCATCCCAGTGCCACATAGAGCTTCCTCCACTACTTGAGAAGCCTCAGTTCAGACGCTCCTCATGTGTGGTTCTCCGATGGTGGAACGAGCTGCTGAACCACACTTGGTTCCCATTCCACCTTCCAGAAATGCTTCCAGAAAGACCCACCTGCTCCAGAAATACCTCTACTAGACTAACACCACTCTATGTTTCCTCAGTATTGCACTTCCTGCTGATTTGTTAGGTTATTGCTTTATTGATGCACATTTATTTGGGGGAGGTTAAAAGCAGGGGGCTAACGGCGCCCAGGGTCTAGCTTTTGCTCCTAGCTGGGTATTCACTGCATGCTCATCCTAGCCACACTTATATCCATTCCACTCCTTGACAGGAATGATTAGATTATTTTGATTTTTTTATAGGACCTAAATGTGAATTTGTCCAGACCTCCGGCTTTGGCAACCCCTGGTTTAATATGCCGCCTGAATTACGGCACTCTCGTGAGCACTGCACGGGGTTGTTCACGATTAACTCCGCAAAGTTGACGACCGAACAAATGGTGCCCTCTACTGGCCATTTAATGCACCGTCGCAACATGAATTCAAAACGCCACGATTTCAACTTCATTTGATGGATTTCTACTGAACTTGACTAGCCCCAGCCCCCGAGAATATTTATCTCTTGTCGACAGATTAAATCTTTTATATATTCATTAGAAGTCACATTCAAAATCGCAATTGCTTGAAAAGGTTTTTATTTACTTGTATTTCAGTGACGAGTATTAACAATATATATTTTTTTACATTTTTAAAACGTTGGATACCTACTTTTACGGACACATTTATGCGAAGTAAACTAGTATTTATCAATCCCTCGTCCCCCCTCCCCCGTCTGAATCCTTTGCGGCCTTCACAGGCGCCTCTTGGATTTTCTCCCAGGGGGTGTAAGCTTCTGACCAGTCATTCAGGCGAAAGACAGGAGCTTGGAGCCAAACCAGTCATTCAGTGTAGGTTACGCCAAAGTGGGCTAAACGTAAAAAATAGTAATTGCATTTACAATAAATTACCATTACACAGTGATACGTCTAGTATACGCCATATTTTAAAATAGCATTTTCATCTGACCAGTAGGTGGCACTGCACACACGGTAAAATCGCCTATGGCGGTCTGGTTGTGTTGTTTGAACAATTTAAAGAACATGAAAGACCAGAGAAATGTTTTGAGAGGACAAAACAAGTGCGTCTTACTGTCCTGCCCAAACCCTAGTGCGTTCTACTGTTCGTCTTCTTAAGGGCCAGCAGAGACTGTGGAATTGTGGGTTTTTTAAAATTCCCCACCGCCTGGATAAGTACTGGGAGCTGCTAAGGGGACGATAATCAGCCAGCAGTAACTCTAGCAGCAGCAACAGCTACAGAGCGAGTACTCGAATTTTTTTCCCGAGAATCTTATTGCTGGCCATTCTGGATTCCTGTTAAAGGAATTGCTCATGAATTCTCCAATTCTCCAGTCTTAATCCTGCGTGGCCAGTCTCTGCGCCGAATGTGTTTAGCTTGTGTGTTTAGTTCTGTTAAAGAAATAATTAGAATGACCTTCACCTGTTATAAGAACCACTTAACAATGGCTTTTTAAAACTGTGGAGATGTGCGTGGCCACAGTTGAGTTACAAAGGCGTTACTGCATTTACCCTGTGCCAGTCGTTGTAAGGTATGACTGCCTGTTGTGTCAATGTAATACAGCCGGGTATTATGTCCTGGTCCGTGTTCATGCACATGTGTGCACGTGTTTATATATGCTTATAAGGCTGATTCCCAGATCTCCTCCACAGTGTCAGGGATTTGTGTCCCTCCATCCTATCACCACCCCCCACACACACACAAATTCAGCAGGAGTGATGTGCCTCCCCCCATCTAAAATTGCCAAATTGATGGTGACAAGGATTCCAAAGACGCCCCCACCCAGATTACCCCCAGCTGCTGGGATATTAAACACTGAATTTCTATGCTTCAGGATTCTCTTCAAAGTTAAGATGTAATTTCTGGAATTCTTCAGCTAACCCCAAAAGGAAATTAAATATGTCATTCAATTTTCCAGTGAGTTTTCCCCCATGTTTACAGATCAGGCTTTTAAGTGTAATAATCATTGGTCCGAAAGTGGTCTTGACATATTGGTGAACTCGATGTCCCTTGATGCTTGAATGAATTAGTATTCAAACGAAGATAGAAAAATGGAGGATTCTCTTCCTAAGTGTATGCGGACGATAGTCGCGACACCGGCCTCTTAGATGCCTTCTGCAGGGACATGGGATGGAAGCTGCCCGTCCCTCGGTTTTTTTTTTTTTTTTTTTTGAGATGTTACATGACGGTCAGATAGATAATGGTGTGGGATTTTTCTGAAGAGCAAGGGATCATTTTCGTGTCAGACTTTGGAAATACGCTATGCGTTCTT
The DNA here is from genome assembly GCA_026776945.1 of Isichthys henryi. Classification (NCBI taxonomy): domain Eukaryota; kingdom Metazoa; phylum Chordata; class Actinopteri; order Osteoglossiformes; family Mormyridae; genus Isichthys; species Isichthys henryi. The sequence goes on from JAODJX010000002.1 coordinate 11,641,381, forward strand.
AATATACTATTATTGTCGGCTATATTGTTTGTACTATTTCTCATTGGATGCAATTCAAGGTTTCAGATTTGTCGCTTACTTTTATCTGTCTTGTATAAACACGGAGATCAATTTGGCTATAGCTAAAACAATTTTAATTTGGTGCAGAAGACTTGTGATAAATATTTAAATGGCTGTCACTGTATGTAATTTTTGTGGAGTGGCACGTTGGAGATATATATATACAAACATTACACCTTGATTATCCTATCTGGATTTTCTCTAAAGGGCCACTGTGTGCTTTTATGGTCGTAAGGGATTTGGTATATTGTATGAAGCAAATATGTATTAAACTCAGACAAACATTTAACACCGCAACTATTTTTAATGCGCTGTAAATTGTCTCCGGACCCTGGAAGCCAATTTTGTGTCGCTAAACCTGACTTTGATTACTTAAATTGCTTTGTGGTATTTTCTGATAACTTGAACCTAAGTGTGCTTTTACACTGTAAATATAATATTTGTTACTTGTCAACCTCACTGGATAGGAAACTGACGTAAATGTTTTGAATTATTTATTTGATGTACGTAAACAGCGAATCTTCTCTGTGACAGTCTAGTTGATTATTCTATTAAACGTAGTAGAAATGAAAATACTCATTAACATATGTTGCCAGATAAAAACAGCCACGACAATCTGACCAATTGCAATATCTGTACGTAGTTCATAAATAATAGGCACGTTTTAAGACAGAGAGGTCAATTGGACGGTGGATACAGTAAGGCCCGCCCTATTCTTAGAATAATTCATGGTCGCTTTTAAAGCGGTAAGGACGGGCGGCTTCCATCCCATGTCCCTGCAGAAGGCATCTAAGAGGCCGGTGTCGCGACTATCGTCCGCATACACTTAGGAAGAGAATCCTCCATTTTTCTATCTTCGTTTGAATACTAATTCATTCAAGCATCAAGGGACATCGAGTTCACCAATATGTCAAGACCACTTTCGGACCAAGAAAAAAGGAAGCAAATTTCCGTGCGAGGGCTCGCCGGAGTGGAAAATGTCGCAGACATCAAGACCAATTTTAATCGTCACCTTCACTTCACGCTGGTCAAGGACAGAAATGTGGCGACGAAGCGAGATTACTACTTCGCCCTTGCTAATACCGTCCGCGATCACTTGGTGGGCAGGTGGATCAGGACCCAGCAACATTATTATGAGAAGGACCCGAAAGTAAGCCTGCCGCAGTGCTCCGGTTCTTACCTTCTGCTGTGCACGTACACCAGCTCACTCGCTAGATGACATTTGGGCTGCGGGGAGGAGAGAATGTCATGCATGTTGAAAATAGCATTGATGGCGCTGGATGTTACACAGATACCAATTACATGGGACGTTGCAGTAAAAAAGCCATCCTTGCGTATACGTTATGTCAATGAATTTCATATTATGAAAGAGACGCATTAATTATTAAGTACCTCATGATCAACAATTGTGTTGAACTTGAAATTTAATTGTTTGCTTGGTATTAGTTTTTGATTTGGGTGCGTTCGCATTGCTGTGGTTTTATTTGAACGGCGGTGGGATCACGTCAACGGAGTAGAAAGATAATTAGACAAATTCAACATATTGTGTTTTTCAGCCGTGGGATCAATATGTCCTTGAGAAACTCATCACGGTTTATGTGACCCAGCATTTCTGAGGCTTTATGAGTTTTGCTACAAAATTACAATGTTGCCGAAACATTTTAACTGCTCAGCTTTTTAAATCTTTTAAAAAGCCGCAAGTTCGAAAATCCACAATACTATAAATATATCAACAATGACATGCATCCACCATTATATGAATGCAGGCCTAAATTATGTGTTTTTAGTACGTGACAAGAGCTCCGATACTCACGGAGGGGGTCAGACGTGGCCTGCAAGCGCTGCCTGTATGTTATGTGTGTAACATAAAGACCACGTCGGACTATAGCTTCCATCAATGTCTAAGGAAATGAACATTAATATGAACATGTTATATGCATCTTCTCTCTCCTTAAACTGGTATTACTGAAATCTATTTAAGGGGAGTCCTTGCACATACCTTATACACAGCCAGAGGCAGCTGTACATTTTAGTGGGGGGGGGGAGTGCTCCTTCAGCACTTAGAAGCTAATTTACTTAAAAGAAGAAGATGAAATTAAGCAGCACCTATTACCCACATATACAGTATGTGGCTGCATGAGCATGTGTGTGCGCAAGTAAAATACTCCTGTGTTCCGTTATCTCTTATGTTAGCATAACCATTCCGAAAGAATGGCATATATCACAGATAGTCTAAGCCTTCAGAATGAGTCCTGACTGTGCTATTTTTAAGCTGTCGGAAAAGCCAGTGCAGTACAATCCCTCTGACTCTCACCAGCTGTCATTCCTTTGTATTCTGTCCTGTTCCCCACCGGTCCAGATAAATTTTACCAAAGACTCCAAAGGACTCAGGGCCTGCGATTGGTTGGATAACAGCAATTATGATAAAACGATGAAAATCAGTAATTCGCATTTGTCTGTGTGCTTACATTGCAAAACTGTAAGTAACACTTGAAGTATTCATGTATCATGCATTATAGATACCTTCATAGTGCTTTATAATGCAGTCATAAAGTATTATAAACATGGCTATAACTAGGCCTATGTACAAAAAGTCATAACACGTTATAGCCATGTTTATTATAAATGCTCCATGAAACTCATATCTATAATGCACTATAGATACCTTTGTAATGCATAATAATAACTTATACTGACCATTATAATGCATTATGTAAGTGTCTATAGTCCATTATAGAAGAGAACTTCATAGAACATCCATAATATGCCTTTTTATAAATAGTTATAGCCATGTTTATGATACTTTATGAATGCATTATAATGCATTATGAAGGTATCTATAATACATTATGATCACTGCTTTAAGTAAAGTGTTACCGGACTTCATTTAATCAAATTAACTTCTGGACTCTTTGCACCATTCAGAGATATATAATAATTATTTTCATTCATCTATTTATTTTCAATGAGAATTCTTGTACCATGAACAATGTCCTGTAGTCTTAAATAAAGGTCCAGAAAGATCTGCCTGTCGCTACCTCAGTTCTTAATGAACCATTGAAACCTGATCCAGGGGTCTGTTTCAGAAAGTAGGATTTCTTGCCTAGCTGGATAACTTGTTGGATTTAAGGTATCCAAATTTAAATGGACTTTATCATCATCCATTAGCATTTAACCAAGACTACCTTAAATCTGACAAGATGTCCGGCTAAGCAAGAAATCCTGCTTTCCGAAGCAGGCCCCTGGTCTTCAACAGACTCTGATGCAGAGACAACTGTCCTGTGTTTCTTCCATGGAATTCCATGGTAATTAAAGAAATAAAGCCTTGTTTGCTTCTCTCTCCAGCGTGTTTACTATCTCTCCTTGGAGTTCTACATGGGGCGCGCGCTGCAGAACACCATGGTGAATCTGGCTCTGGAGAACTCCTGCGATGAAGCTATGTACCAGGTGCCAGAATCATGCAAAAATGACGTGCATTTTCATGGGTGCTGGGCGGGGTCCTAAAAAGGCATTGTAACATATGTCAGTATCAAGTGTGACATTATTCCTATCGCGTTACATCTCACAGTGTAAGAGATCCACTCAGAGACAGAGTTCCAAAGAATGCAATAATTGGTATAGCAGTTCCCTGAGAGGCATGAGGGTCTTTCCCAGCACTGACAGGTCTGCTACATGTCCTGTCTTCCCAGCTGGGCCTCGACATGGAGGAGCTGCAGGATATGGAAGAGGATGCCGGATTAGGAAATGGTGGGCTCGGACGTCTTGCTGGTAAGAAAATGGTCTCATTTACCATATCTTTTCTTGAAAACAAAAGACGTGGGGTCTATATCATGAAGCTGGATATTTGGGTTAGCGGGACAGCTTGTTGGATTGCAGGTAGTCTGGGCTAAATATAAGTGAACAAAGGTAAAGTCCATTTAATCTGGGATACCTTAAATCTGACAAGTTATCTAGCTAACCAACAAATCTTGCTTTGTGGCACAGGCCCCTGGATATTTAAGCTTGAGGTGGGGATCAAGTGTCAGTTGACATTATTTTGAGAGGATTTGCAATCTCCTGAGGAACTTTCAGGGTTTTTTTTGCACTCCATCTCCATTCCTGGGTTTCCCATCCCGATCCTCAGAGACCCCCGGATGGTCCACGTTTTTTGTTCCCTCCCATCTCCTGTAGTGGCTGGGATACTGGGAGGGAGTAAAATGATGGACCATCTGGGGGCCGCTAGGACCGGCTTGGGAAACACTGCTCTGTGGTACTCACTGTTATGCACTCTACTATTTACCCCAGCCTGCTTCCTGGACTCAATGGCTACTCTGGGTTTGGCTGCCTATGGATATGGCATCCGCTATGAATACGGCATCTTCAACCAGAAGATTGCCAATGGCTGGCAGGTATGTCAGCAGTTTAAATCAGTGAGTCTCTGTGTCCATGTGTGTGAGAGAGGTCATTTACGGAATGCTCCTGGGAGTTACCTTACACAACAATGTGCTGAGGGCAGAAGGAAAAATGATTGGTTCAGAGACATAACCAATCAGATTGTAGAAGAGGTGGGTCCAAGCAACAAGAGGAGGCGGGACCAAGACAGCTGATTTGTTGGTCTGCCTCCTCTACTTGCTTGGATGCACCTCCTCTACAATCTCATTGGTCATGTCTCTGAACCAATCATTTTTCGTTCCGCCCATGAGCGTACTAAACAGCACTCCATGATATTCAGTAGATTTAGCGATTATGTGTTTGTGTTGATGATCTTTAAATAAATATTGCACTTGCTACTCTACACACTGATGCACTGATACACTGATGCACTGATACACTGATGCACTGATACACTGATGCACTTTCTTTGGATAAAAGTCTGTGCTAAATGTTAAAATCAATGTAAAGGACCATGTTATATTTTGTTTCTCTTCCAAAAAAAAATGAGATGGTTTAAAAACATATACACCATCTTAATCAGTGAGAAGTAATTCTTATCCTCAATCTCACCAATATTCCCATTATTTAATTTGTGGTTCTCATCTGATTTATGTGACTTAACTTACTTTTGATTCGTAATAGTCAAGCGCTCATTATTAATATGCATCTGGATGGAAGCATCAAGTTGCACTATACCAAGGAATACTGTAAGAGTTTTATCACTGATATCTACCGATAGATTGAGGAGGCTGATGATTGGCTGCGTTACGGAAACCCCTGGGAGAAGGCCCGTCCAGAGTACATGAGACCTGTGCATTTCTATGGCAGGGTAGAGCACTCTGCTGATGGAGTGAAATGGGTCGACACTCAGGTATGAAAGAGGACCAGGGAGAATGACAGCTTAGAGTGGCATTTAACTGTTTGTGTCAAGAGTATAGGGAATTGCAGCTAAAGAATGTAACGTAGTAATAATGTATAATGCTACAATGTCATAGCATGGGTTTTTATGGCTGTATTTGAGAAATTAAGTAGTTAAAATCAGGAAAATGCTTGAATCAGCTGTAAAGGGTTAATCTGCCTAATTGTCTTTTGTGCCAGGTTGTCCTGGCGTTGCCCTATGACACCCCTGTTCCTGGTTACCGAAACAACATCGTCAACACCATGAGATTATGGTCGGCCAAAGCTCCCTGCGACTTCAACCTGAAAGACTGTGAGTCTAAGACGTCAGAGTGGGAGGCCGAAGTTTCTGCCGTCCTCAGTTTGTTTGGTGTCCTGTGGGAGATGCCTTTTCCTTCATGTCATGCAGTTCCATCCCAAACTGTGTAACCAGGAAATTTCCTGTATTGAAATATTCTACCAAAGAAACCCTAAAATCCACGACCATTCTAACCACAAATACTATTTACAGTCTGTGGCCACCACAGTGGGTTAAAACCATGGTGGCTGGTAGCTCTTGGGGAACTGTGTGAAGTGGTGGGTTTGTGTCCTGCAGCTGTGGTCAGAGCAGATACATGACCAATGGACCCTTGAGTAAGGCGCTGAACCCCAACTCCCATGGGGTTGATGGACGCTGGCAGCTCCTGCACTGAGACCCCTAGCTTTCCTCACTTGTACTTCACTTCAGGCAAAAACATTTGCTTAATAAATAAATGGAAACTGATCCCGCACACTGTATAAAAAAACAGCTGTAAAACATATATGTTGAATAATAGTGGGCTGTTCATTGATACATGTGTTTTTCATTGAACAGTCAATGTTGGTGGCTATATTCAGTCTGTGCTGGACAGGAACTTGGCTGAGAACATCTCCCGCGTACTCTATCCAAATGATAATGTAAGAAAATAACCATCCAGTCATTTCGTATAGCCAACATGAGATTAGTGTTGCTGTTCAGTCATGTAATACTGTAATGCTACTGTAACGCATTTGCTGAGTGATTAGCCGCAATTTTCGCATCATTGTGTTTTATTTGAGTGGGACTGTCTGGCCCTTCTGACTCATGGCTGTCTGACCCAAGTTCTTTGAAGGTAAGGAGCTGCGTCTGAAACAGGAGTATTTCGTGGTGGCTGCCACCCTCCAGGACATCATCCGTCGCTTCAAGTCATCCAAGTTCGGTTCCACGGAAGTAGTGCGTACAGACTTCAGCACCTTACCTGATAAGGTGAGTGATCCGGTCCTCGTTTTATGATTGGTGTCTATGGTCGGCGATGTCTGATAGGCCTTTCAGGTCTGATATCCTTGTTGCCTAATTTGAGGTATTTTTTGGGGGATGCAGGTTGCAATTCAGCTTAATGATACCCATCCTGCGATGGCCATCCCTGAACTCATGAGGATCCTAGTCGATGATGAGAAGGTGTCTTGGGACAAAGTGAGTGTGGGGAGCAGCCCTCCTCATTGGGTTTGCATTACCTGAGCTGTCTTCTCAACAGTTACCTCCCTGATTGTCACATTCCTCACTTTTTTAGGCGTGGGACATATGCATGCGTACCTGTGCTTACACCAATCACACCGTCCTGCCCGAGGCTCTGGAGCGCTGGCCCGTCGACCTGTTGGCGCACCTGCTACCCCGACACTTGGAAATCATCTACGAGATCAATCGGCGCCACCTTGAGGTGAGAGATGAAAAAATATACTATTGCTTTGCATTCATTAAAGTAGATTCAGATAAGCCAATTTTGCTTGATTTCTTGAAAGTCAGTTTCAGATTTCCTGGTGCAAATTTTATATCCTGGTTGGATTATTTGTGCCTTTCCAAGATCTTGTTTCACTCCTTCTCTTTCTCCCACTAGCGCATCGCTTCCCTCTACCCAGGCGACAATGACCGGCTGTGTCGCATGTCCCTGATCGAGGAAGGTGGGCATAAGAGGGTCAACATGGCCCACCTGTGCATCGTGGGCTCCCATGCCATCAACGGGGTGGCTCGTATTCACTCCGACATCCTCAAAGCCACCGTGTACGTGCCTCCCAGACAAGCCTTTCTCGCACGCATCCTGAGAAGTACGTTAAAACTGATTTCACCATTGACCATTGATGTTCCCTATAGGTTCAAAGACTTCTATGAGGTGGATCCAGAGAAATTCCAGAACAAGACCAATGGCATCACCCCCCGACGCTGGCTGGTCATGTGCAATCCTGGATTGGCAGAGGTTATTGCTGAGGTATGGGAGGTGCACAATGTCACATCTGCAGGAGCAATTATGAAACATGATGTGATGTTGTCTACTTTCAGTCATTTCAGAACATTAGTACCGTTACAAAATGGATGATAGGTCTTGTATAAACCTTAAGAGCTCATCCTTAACATAAATATCATACTTATTGTACTTTACAATGTATCAATTGGTCTGTATGAGTATTTTGTGTACGTGAATTATTTTATAAATTTGTGCATAATTGCAACTGCAACAGAGAATTGGAGAAGACTACATCCGTGATCTGGACCAGCTGAAGAACCTGCTGAATCTTGTGGATGATGACACCTTCATCCGAGATGTTGCCAAGATCAAACAGGTGCCAAGATCAAACACTGCCAGTTGTACCTCCATCGTCAGTGTAAATGTTGGTATTACAAACATGTAGAATCTCTTAGTTTGGATCAGGTCTCATTCACGTTTGGAACAATCAATGTGCAGCCCCAGATAGCTTGGCCCTCTTCTGCGGTAACTGTTGATGCATAGCTATTGGAATAAATATGTGGTGTACAGCTGGACATTATATATATCAGTAACCAAGTCATCAGTCTGCATCTGAACTGTGCCTGTCTCTTTAGGAGAACAAACTAAAGTTTGCCACGTACCTGGAGGAGCAGTACAAAGTGAAAATCAACCCCGAATCCATGTTTGATCTACAAGTCAAGAGAATCCATGAGTACAAAAGGCAGCTTCTAAATTGCCTCCATATTATTACCTTCTACAACCGTGAGTTATTCTTCTTTGGATAGATGCCATTACTACAATATAGACAGACTGAACATCAGCATGGATTGTTTTAACAGGCATCAAGAAGGAACCCAACAGGAACTGGACTCCTAGAACGATTATGATTGGTGGAAAAGTAAGTGTCCTCCGCCAACTGCGTGGAACAGATTGAATGTTCTGGTTGCCACCTGTGGCAGAATATTCAGGCCGTGATTTTTTTGGTCTAAACAGATTTAAATATTATAGCCAGTTACTAGCTTTCACCTTGTCATCATCTCTTCTGCTATGGAAAAACAGTTCCTTACCCTCCATCTTGTGTCTCTGATCACCTCCTCAGGCAGCCCCAGGCTACCATATGGCCAAGATGATCATCAAGCTCATTACTAGTATAGGAGAAATTGTCAATCATGATCCTGTGGTAGGTGACCGGCTGAAGGTCATCTTCTTGGAGAACTACAGAGTCACCCTGGCTGAGAAAGGTATTGGTCTGTGGGTTTGGGGAGTGCCTGATTATTGAGGAATATCATAATATTGACATCGAGATACATATGAATTTCATATATTCAGTTATTTAGTAGTATTTTCATAGTCAAGGTCAGGTTTATTTTTATAGCACGGGTCTATTCACGGTCCTCAAAGTCCAAGCACTGCTGATTTTCCAGCCTTCCTTTACCTGTGAGCCAGATGTGAAGCCTTTAACCAATCAGAATCAGTAATTATAAAACTAACTACCTGGGAGAATTGAAAACAAGGCCTGGATTTGGAATAGAAGGCCAGATTTGAAGAGCACTGATACAGCACATTTAAAATCAACAGAAGTTGTACCAAAGTGCTGTATCGAGTAAGCGAGAGAATGAAAGAATAGATAAATAAATCAGTCCTTTATAGATGCATTTTACAAAATACTTCACTTTCATCCACCTACAGTCATTTACTGTGGAAGAAAAAAGTTAACAGTAAGTTGGTTAAAAGCAAATAGTGTCATGTTATATCGAGTCAGCTGACATTGCCCTCCATCCCCCCTGATTAGCCATTCCTGCAGCCGACCTATCTGAGCAGATCTCCACAGCTGGCACAGAGGCCTCCGGCACCGGTAACATGAAGTTCATGTTAAATGGAGCCCTCACCATCGGCACCATGGATGGAGCCAATGTAGAGATGGCAGAAGAGGCAGGCGAAGAGAACCTCTTCATCTTTGGCATGAGGGTGGAAGATGTGGAAGCCATGGACAGAAAGGGGTAAAAGGATGAATTTCGGGATAAAGATGGGGGTTGTTGAGGAGAGTGGGTGAGACGACAGTTATAAGAGAAATTAAATATAGCTCAGAAGCTTTCAGATGTTGGTGAAATCCAAATGATCTGATTTGTAACGGTCAAATTTAATGTCTCTGTCAGTGTTACAGATTTTATTTTTATATTAATGACTAATCTAACACCAATATCTAGCTAATAAAACAAATATAAGGTTGACGTTAATCTGCATCTGTGGTTTAATGCCATCGCATTCACCTTGCATCCTATCTTAAATGGTCCTTGGGATACACTTTGTATCACGGTATGGCCACTTAAAATGTGCAGATGGATAGATTATTTTTTTCCTTTTATTCCACCAGTTACAATGCTGCAGAATTCTACAGCCGTATTCCTGAGCTCAAGCAGGCCATAGACCAGATCGGAGGAGGGTACTTCAGCCCTCAGCAGCCCGATCTCTTCAAGGACATTGTTCACATGCTCATGAAAAATGACCGGTAGGAATTCTCATATTTACTAACACATGTGAGATGATTCTCAGTGTTTGAATTCATGGTGACTGTGCCTGACTGCGAGACTGTACCTGTCATGCAGTTTCAAGGTGTTTGCCGACTATGAAGATTACATGAAATGCCAAGATGAAGTCAATGCTCTGTACAAGGTCAGAACTGGCTCCAGATTGCTATCCTTGCATTTATAGGTCTTTTCTTATTATGTTCTTACTCATATAGACTTTCTCGCTAAGCATTTGATATTTGTGCTCCCAACAGAACACCAAAGAATGGACCAAGAAGGTGATCCACAACATTGCAGGCTGCGGCAAGTTCTCCAGTGACCGAACCATTGCACAGTATGGCCGTGAAATTTGGGGGGTGGAGCCCAACCTTAGCAAGCTTAATGCTCCAGATGACCCACACTAAGTGTTTCCAGGATCCAAGCCTTCGCATCTGCTGCTATCAGGGATTCTGCAAAATAGATAAGATAGCAAAAAAGTCCATACTATGAAAGGAGAAAATATAGTGTATTAGGCCCGAAACCTTCCCCTTAGACTGTGCCGAAAATTGATGTAAGTTTGTGAAATTAGTAATCCTGCCACAGCTAATGTAAACCCACACTTAACGAGTGGTCCAATAACTATTAACCATTTATATTTAATTGGTAGGGTAACTACAGATTGTTCAACCTGAATTTTAATAATATTAAACAATCTGTAAAAGGCTGTCTGTACATTGTTGCCGCAGACAGATCCTATAAACCACATTATATAGAACTTTGCTTCCTTTATAACTGTCCTTTGATCATAAAGTTTTGTTACTGGTTTGTTGTGAATGTTAGAAGTGGATCCCCAAAGGAATGATGGAATGTATATCTTCATTATGGACAGCCTGTACAAGATGGTAAGATGGCATTTATGAGAATATGCAACCACGAATCAAGCTGATCTCAAAAACAAGCAAACAGTGTTAAAGCTTGCACTCTATGTTATTCATCACCCTTCGGTAGACGATGAATATAACCAACCCACCAAAATTACAAAATAATTGATTGAAGTAAATACATTTACTTCAAAACAGCTTTTTCTGTTTGACAGACACATCACCCATCACGTTTGAATTTGTACCCCAGCTTTCACTGAAGACTTAAGTGATGGAAAAAGGAATCCACGCATGAATGTGCTTTGGCAACACCAGACTGTAACAAAACAAAAATTACAATTAGCTGCGTGTCGTTATTTGTGTGTAGATATGCATGCACTGAAGTGAATGTACACAGGTGATTTTTCATTCCCCTGAAACATAGTCCTTCTTTGCTGTTGTATCTAAGAATTTTCTTTCTAAGGGAATGTATCTTGACTAATTATGATAAACAGTTCACGATCATAACCACTTCTGCTAATGAAAGAATGTTTTTCAGCAAAACATGCATTTCTCTGTCATTGTTCTTTGTCGTTTGTGAACATCAGTTTTCAGAAAATTAGTGTCTATGAAAACATCTCATTGAAATCCCATTATATACATGTAAATGCATATAGTTATATCAAAAACCATTAAACGATTATCACAATAAAATACTTGTCTTGCTATTTCTGTTAATATATCATGATATATTTTAGCGTAGGTGCCTATACTGAATTTATTTGATGTATTTCACCATAGTATAAACTGTTGCACTAGTCTTCATGTTGATATGAATTAAGCCACATGCATAATCACTTATGTGACACCATCCATTAACTTTTATTTAGTGAATTGGTTATTTTGTGGCAATATAAAAACTTCATTCAGCGAATACTTACAATCGGCGCGAAATAATTTGGCTGAATGTTTATAAATCTGTAAAACAAAGTGACATTTGAAACTCTGGATATTATGTCACTTCACTACAATATCAGTCGAGCCTTCAGTATTCGTTTAAACCACATTGTTCGGGTTATGGTTCTGGTGAGAATGGCCCGCTTCCAGCCACCTCAGGGCAAAATATGTGTTACGTTATGGAAAAGCCGTCATTCTTTCTTGGGGCTCGGATCACGGATCACGTGTGTGGTGACTGTCACAGAAAACACACGCAAATACGGGAAGAATGTGCAAACTCTGCACAAAATCTAAGGTCGGATTTGAATCAATAACCTCCTTGCTAAAGTAGTTTTAGCATTTTTGCAAAATCACTTTGTTTGTCTTGCACGCTTTATGTCTAGTTAGCGTAATTTACTATGTTAAAGCTTACAATCAAATTACAGCCATACACTAAAACAAGCAAAAACCAATACATTCAAATCAAATGATCTCATTCAATTACTTCCCAGCGAAAAAAGCCATTGATTACATAAGGAATTCCAAGATTGCGTACTATCTTAGTGAACTAGTCCTTTTTAACGCCAGAAAGGTGCAAAACAAAGTACCTTTTGGATTGAAGCGAAATACATTTTAAAAATCGTTATTTTAGCATAAGACACTATAATGGATGCATACATATGAAATGAGATGAAAATAAAAAGCCAACATTTATGACACAGAACCGAGCCACCGGCTTGACTCGCGTACCTCCAATGCACCGGTACGCCGGTAAGACTCTGATTGGCCGAACCAGATTTTCACGTCAGGATACCCAATAAGGCGCGTGACCCGGAAACGGAGGGCGAAGGGAATTTTGCCGGAGATCAAGATGGCGGAGGAGCAGCAGGAAACAACACAGGCAGAGATGGAAGGTGAGTCCGAAAGCAAACTTGTTTGACAGTTCGAGACCTCGGTCGGTGCGGTGTGCTGACGCGCCAATTCTCGACTTCTACGGTCCAGGTCCAGATATCTTGAAGAAAAATCATTCTGTGGCTCCACTGTTATTTACATTGAACGTTTTGGGGGGGAAACGGGAAAGATGGAGGGAGGCTAGGGTAACGAGGCGCACTCAGCTACACAAAGAAGCAGACAGAGTTTCGACTTGGGAAATGTCACACGTCTGTTTTTTCCCGACATATCTTGAAGCCGCGTTGTTATAAATACCCACGAGGCGCATCTCTATCCCTCAAATGTTTGTTTACAAAGCAAAAAAGCAATTTGTGTAGCCATTGAAGAAATATTTCTTGTCAGCATCGCTAACTAGCTAGCAAAATGGTTACATATGAGTTAGGGGAGATGGACATGATAACCTGGAGCTATTTACGTAGACTCCGCTTTCAGTCAAGCTGATCAAAAGTAGTCTGCCAGTTTTGCTCCCTTCAGTGCGTACTGATTAAACTAGGTCACTTACGTTATCTCCTTTTCTTCTCTTTGCAGTAACTGAATTTCTTTATCTATATTCTCTGTCATATTTGGTACGTCTATCCCCCACAAGTCAGCGAAATGTCCACACGCGGTGGTGATACCCGGGTTTATTATTATTTTTTTCCTTTTGTGTAAATTCTGAAACGTCACTAAACCTACACTACTTACATGTGTCACTCTAGAATAACAGTGTGTAAGAGTTGTCCAGTTATCTGACTTTGGTTTCCTTGTTTTAAGTCAGTGTTATGATATTCGTTGCATTGAATTTATTGCTCTTCAATACCCTTAATGATTTGTATAAATTACAAACATTTTTTTTTTTTTATAACAGTTTTGCATTAGCCTTGTAAAGCAGTGTTTCACAACTTGATCCTTGGGGACCCCCCCAGACAGTACACATTTTTGCTCTGTCCCAGCAAAAATGTGGACTGTCTGGCAGGGAGCCGGGAGGGAACAAAAACATGGACTGTCTGAGGGCCACCGAGGGCCAGCCAAGGAAACGCTGTTGTTAATTTAAGGGCCCGAACATCACAGTTTGATATCTGCATTACATCCTCAGTGCTCTGATTGCTGTGAACATTCTCTGTTTAAACAGGGGTGAACTGCCTTGCGTACGACGAAGCCATAATGGCTCAGCAGGACCGAATCCAGCAGGAGGTAAGACAGCTTGGTTTTCCCAGGTGGCAGGTGCAAAGTCGGCATGGTGCATTCCTGCTGTGATCTCTGGCTGAAGGCTTTGGAGAGTTTCTGGAGAAAAACTGGGGAAGTCTTGGGATGTAATTCTTTTATGTGATTATTTTACTCATCTATTTACTTTCATGATGTCTCCCTCCCCTAAAATGTCTTAATTCTTCAGTCATTTTCCACAAAACTATTTGAAATTCAGATTTTCCAGCAAAAGATATGAAGGTCAAGACTTTGAATTCTGTTCGTGTAGTACACTGCCATCTACAGGGCTGCCGAATTTGCAGGTTATTTTCGTAGCCTTTGGGATTTTTCGTCCTTTCTCTCTCCTCCTGAGGCCTGTTTCTGCCTGTTGTCATTTTGACAAATGCTGTCTGTTGTTGCCGCTCTTACTTCAGAGATTATGCTGCTCGCCCTGAAATGCATGTATTGAAATAGGATAAGGCTTTTTTTAAGGTATGTTGATTAATCATTGGAATTCTAAAGAAGTTTGAGGTTAACTCTCACCCAGCTTGTATTTCCAAAAGCCTTTTAAATAGAATTTCAGTTCCAGTGTAAATATTAATCTATACAAGTTGCCCTGTCAGATTTTTTAAAGGTCTGAATGCTATTTTTATTTGTTTACCGTGCTTGACCAGGTTAGTCTTAAATCAGCCTGCTTCATATGTTTAGCTACCACTGCTGCTGTGGAATGTCCCTTGGCAAACAAGCTGCACTTAAATGCAGTTGGGTGGCACATGTTGGCTAGCATGTTTTAAAGCATCACATTTTCAATGCACATTAGGTTTTCTACCTGGAAAGCAGAGCAAAATCAATGCAAATGATTTGGGTGGAAGAGAATTGTAATGGTTCATAGACTATTATGGGTGTCTAAATGTTTAAATAGCAGTGTTTTTAACATCCAGAGTTCCTGCATGAGGCGGCATGTCAGTCTAAGAGAGCTGTTAGCAGCAGGAAAATGTGATTTATTCTGAGCACTGCTGCAGCCTCTCTGCATGTAGTTGCTTCAGTTGCATAGCTTTGCCATTGGCATTAGCATTCAGCACAGCTGTCTGCATGCGCTGCTTAAAACAGAGCCGCAGCATTGCATGCGGGTTACCCCAGCGATCCTTTTTCTCCTTTCAGGGGCATTCAGCAGAGTGAGACTATTCTGCTGCTCCCTGCACCACCCCCACCCCCCACCCCCAGTTCTTCAGAATAAGCAGTTATGTAAATTAAGCTGCTTGTTTAGAGTGGAGAGAGAGACAGGCCTGCCTGGAAATTTTATCAACTTCCTTTCTGGTAAACAAGAGGCAGCACGTGCGTCTGAATAGGCTCTTAAGCTCTGCTGTGTTTGTGCTGCTGGGTCTGCTGCTGGCCGCTCTGGGAAGATCAGCAGATCTCCGTGATAATTTCCCAGAGGTAGCGGTTCTGCCATCAAGCTGGAATGTGTTTGGTGGCGGCAGTTTGACATGAAAGCCCAGACGAGCCTGGTTTAATGTTTGGGATCCAAAAGTTACACCATGCATGTAATGTCTTTTTCTTAAATTTTTTCCCCAGATAGCTACCAGCATCCCTTTAGTGTCAGACAGACAGGATCTCTCTGTTCTGAAGAGGGAGTATGCCGAGGATGATACTGTGTATCAGCTGAAGATAAAGGTGAGGACGGCTCCATTTACACAAGCAGATTTTACGGGGAAAAACAAACAAGTTTTATAACACCTGTCTCTCTGGGTTGATTTATCCCACAGGATCTGCACAAAAAGTACTCGTATATCCGGAAAACGCGGCCAGATGGGAACTGCTTTTACAGAGCCTTCGGCTTCTCGCATTTGGAGTCGCTTCTGGATGACGGCAAGGAGCTGCAGAGGTGATGTCATTGACGGCAACTCCCAGCATTCCAATGCGATTTTCTTTTTAATGCTTCAGCCCTCTGTACCCTTAAATTAACAATTACCTGCATTGCACCACATGTCCTAAACTCTCAGAAAATAGGGTTAATTTTTGTGCCTTTGCTTGTCACTGGTGCTGTACCCTCAAGGCTCTGCCAATTGTACCCTTAGCTGTAGGTAATTGTACCTTTTAAGGTACAGAACTGGACTCCAATGAACATTTCTGTACCATTGATGGTACATTAATGCTGTTTGTACCTTTTGGGTGTTCCTGAGTCAATTTCTGTACCTTTTTAATATGTACAATTACAAAGATACAGCCCTAGTGACAAGCAAATGTACAGTTTTACCCTTTTTTCTGTGTGTAGAACAGTGGCAAATTTCTGACGTAATAGATTATCAAAGAAATATTTGCTGTTTTCCTTGGGTAAATAAAAATTAGAATTCATTTTGGGCTGATGATGGCGTGTTATTTGAAAGTTATGTTGTTCTGCTTTTTGTAAACAGGTAAAACCGAAAGTCCCTTAAGGTGAAAAATAAATTGTTCGGGAAAAATAAAACACATTTATGGTTGGGTGTGATGGCTGTGATAGAGATACTGATGTTTCTGTAAATCCAAGCATTTGCCGGCTCTGTTTGTGACCTTCTCATGCTTTCCGCTTCTTAGGTTCAAGGCTGTAGCAGCAAAGAGCAAACTCGACCTAGTGAATCAAGGGTTCACGGAGTTCACCATCGAGGATTTCCACAACACGGTGAGTCGTCTCCTGTTAGCGTTACATTCTCACCCGCGCTGGTGTTTCATTTCTTGATTCTTTTTATTGTAAACATTCTTATGTTCAGAGCAAAGCCAAACAATTGAGAATTTACAAGACTGAGATGTACAAAATAAACTCATTGTAACTGTCTTATTTGCACTTTTGATTAAAATGTGAATTGTCATACGTAGGCTACTCTACAAAAGCTTTGTTCGCGGACTTTGCATGCGGGGGGGGGGGGGTGCGCTCTCAGAAAAAAGGTGCCAATTTCTACCTTTGCTTGTCACTGGAACGGTACTTTTTAAGGTACAGAAATGGACTCTCCAAGGTACAAACATGTACCCCAATAGAGTAAAAATTTTTCCTCATAGTCCATCTTTGTACCTTAAAAGGTACAATTACCTACAGCTAAGGGTACAATTGGTTGCCCCTTGAGGGTACAGTGCCAGTGACAAGCAAAGGTACAAATTGGTACCCCTTTTTTCAGAGAGTGTGGGGATTATTTAAAATATGCCGAATTGACTGAGGACTGATCTGTTTAGAAGGACGCAAGTACTGAGCTCACTTCCTGTCCCATCACTCCCTGCCCAGTTCATGGACCTGATTGATCTGTGTGAGAAGCAGCCATCTTTGGGGGATTTGCTGGCCTCGTTCAATGACCAGAGCGTGTCGGATTACGTGGTGGTTTACCTGCGGCTCCTCACGTCCGGCTTCCTGCAGCGTGAGCACACCTTTTTCCAACATTTCATCGAAGGTGGACGCTCTGTGAAAGAGTTCTGTCAGCAGGTGAGCTCATCCCCATTGTTTCCAGCTGCGAAGATTCGGGTTGCCTGAGCTGGATCTCGTTGGACATACTGAGGGGTTTTTATTTATTTCATAGAGTGAAGGGATGAGGTTAACCTTTCCAGAGGTTAGAAGAACAGTAGCAAAAGGGAGAATAGTGTTAGGAGGCTGTACTTGTGATCGGAAGGTTGACAGATGAAGTCCCAAGGCTGATGGATGAATTTTACTGCTGGGCCCTTGACAAAGGCCCGTGACCCTGCTTTCTCAATTGTACATCGCTTTCAATAAATGTATGCTAAATAATAATTCTTGTTAATGTACAATTGTAGGTGTTGCGTTTTCTCACGCTTAGCATTAACGGCTGTTTTCTCCACCGTCTTCCAGGAAGTGGAGCCGATGTCCAAAGAGAGCGATCACATCCACATCATTGCTCTGGCCCAGGCGCTGAACGTCTCCATCCTAGTGGAATACATGGACAGAGGAGAGGGGGGCACGGTGAACCATCACGTCTTTCCCGAAGGCAGTGAGCCTCGCATCTTCCTGCTCTACCGACCGGGCCACTACGACATTCTGTACAAATAGCAGATCGGGTTACCTGCTGTACGGGCGGAAGTGAAACGGCCGTGAGGAAAACATGCATCTACATGTACAAAAGAATGACGGTATGATATCTAAGAAGAACACGGTATACAGCGCCCAGACCTACATTACCCCATTCACAAAAACTGAAATGATAAAATGTTTAAATATAGCAGTGAATCCAGGCGTTTATAGAGTTGTACAGTTTTCTTTTTTTGTGGTTGTAAATGGTATTGACTTGCCTTTTTGTTAGTGTTTCCTTTGTTACACTGTTTCATGTGTTTTATTAAAAGGATTTCAATCTTAAGTGTGAAATCGGCGAGTTCTTGTTTGTCCGTCGACTTTCTGTTTGTGGTTCACCTGCTTACCTTTAGTAGCGCTGCCTGCCCCTCCTCCTCCCGAAAGGTGTCTTTCGTCATTTTCGTCTTGCCATTTCGAGAACATCGCCACCGACGTGTCATGCACCATTCGATGTAGAAGTCATCTTGCTTTCATAAGAAATATAAGCATCTTTCTGGATCTTTTCCGGCATCCTACTTTGTAGCCTTGTGCGGTTATGAGTGGGATGTGAAATGAGCACCGGTGTTATGCCGAAAAAGGCATCCCTGCCGTAGAATGCATGCCTGTCTCGGGAGCGCGCACCACTGAAAACAGC
>JAODJX010000002.1:11670724-11689532 GCA_026776945.1 Isichthys henryi
TAAACATACTGGGATTAATGGGGATATGTATACACTGTGTAAAACCTTGACAAAGGAGAGTAAAAACGCAAAAGGAAAAAAAACACGGTGAATAGTAATAAACATACTGGGATTAATGGGGATATGTATACACTGTGTAAAACCTTGACAAAGGAGAGTAAAAACGCAAAAGGAACACAAAAAACACAAGTTTAATATTAAGGCTTTTTTATTTTTCACGTTTACACACCTAAAATAAAACAAATCACGTAACACTGTATTTACAAAATGAATTTTCCTTAGCCACCGAGCAGAAAAACACAGTAAGAAAGACCTTATCGGATCTTAATGCACATTACTATCGAGGATGCTTGCGTCAAGTAAGTGCTGTAGTACTATAACAGAACACATAAAATACTTTCTTTAAAATGAACAAAATCATTCGCTAACAAATATACTTCTGAGGGCGGCATGGTGATGCTGTGGTTAGCACTGTTGCCTCACACCTCTGGGACCCGGGTTCGAGTCACATGTTTGCGGAGTTTGCATGTTCTCCCCGTGTCGTGGTGGGGGTTCCTCCGGGGACTCCGGTTTCCCCCACAGTCCAAAAACATGCTGAGGCTAATTGGAATTGCTAAATTGCCTGTAGGTGTGCATGTGTGAGTGAATGGTGTGTGAGTGTGCCCTGCAATGGGCTGGCCCCCCATCCTGGGTTGTTCCCTGCCTCGTGCCCATTGCATTGGATAGGGTCCGGACCCCCCGCGACCCAGTAAGGATAAGCGGTTTGGAATCTGGATGGATGGATATGCTTCTGATTATACAAATAACTTATCTGACTAAAAGCAGGTAAAGGGTACATGAAAGTAAATCTGCAGGAAAGTTCCTTATAAGGAATTTAGATTAAGTCACTTATCTGATTCTGAGCTCATAAAGTCGTTTAGATTTAAACTTACAGAAGCTCCTTGTTGGTAGGCTTTTGGGACAAACTGCGCCTGCGCAAACCTCGGCTCTGCACAAGGCAGTCATTCACCGGCGTATGGAGACCTTCACAGGTCTCAGTAGAAATCCTATAAGGGCACTGATGACGTGTGTTTCGGGATTCCCATATGACAGCCTCGCTGCCGCGTCATTCGCCTGGCTGGGACCATTTGTGAAGTAGTCGATGATGCCTCCCCGCCCCACACACTCTAGGGGGAGTTAGGTGGGCGTCCCTGCGATTGGTGAACAGGTGGGTAACACCGGGAAAACCCTCCCCCCTACTACCTAACCACTACTCTGCTATGAAGGGACGTGGAAGCTCCTGGATAGACGCTGAACTCATCCAACGGACCTTATATAACAAAAAGCACGGCAAGGCAAAGAAAAGTGTAACTACAGTGGTTTTCTATTTTTTATTGTGAGAAAATATTTTCAGAGAATTACTGGAATAACTACTTTAGATAATAAATGACATTGATTTGGTTTATTGATGAATGTGTAAAATATTTTATGGAAGTTTCATACTAGATTGTCTGAAATGGGTGCTTCAAAATTTGCAGTTATATCTTACTCGGGATCTGTAAACTTTGAATTAATCAGGTTGCACCATCCGTGTGATAATTAAGAGGTAACAGTGTGATCTCTACATAAAGGAACACATACATATATGTACAGTACATAGCATTAATTACTGAGTGAATTAAAGAGATTTGTGCATTGTGATGTTCGGTGTAATCCACGGGATGAACACCAGACAGAAGGCAGGCTAACGCTGAGCATTGCTGATATCAATTACGCAACATGACCACTAGAGGGCAGTGTTTCATAGAAAAAGAATAAATTTATGGACGCGTGTTTCCCTTTCCAGCCCGGCGCCGTGGGTTGGATCCACTCCCATGAATCTGAGCGTCTTTGTCATACTCCTAATGGTGAGTTGTTAGCACTTTGTTTCCAGCACTTTTCCAAAGTGGCAGTTTTCATACAGTGTCCTTATCCGGTGCCCCCTCAGGCACGCCATGCCCTCGGCGTAGCCGAATCTGGCTGTGATCAGGCCCAATTCTTGCATGCCAGCGGCACCTGTATGGACTGCCCCACATGTGGACCAGGACAGCAGCTCTCAGAGGTCATTCACACATAGACACCGTCCTACTGATCGATTACTCTGCCACTATTGTTCTAAAGGGGCTACTGTTACAGGTTATTGGATATTACTTGGCTCACTGGCTGAAGCGTTTGAAATATAGCTGGTAATTTGATGCAGCCATGTGTTGAGCCACCACGCCCTCTGCTGGAGAAAACCATGTTGGATGGTGTATTCTCTGAACACACCCAGTGTGGGTTAGCTAAGCTGTGTTGAAGGCCTTGTCTCACATCCACCCCCCCCCCAAACCCCCCAGGACTGTGGATATGGTGATGGTGGGGGTGGGCACTGCGAGGCATGTGATGAGGGGGAGTTCAGTGCCGATACGGGCCTCGCCCCCTGCTGGCAGTGCACAGAATGCGCCCTGCTGAACCGTATGGAGCAAGAGCCCTGCACCCCCACCAGCAACGCGGTGTGCGGCCCCTGCTTGAAGGGGTGAGTGGGGTGGGGCAGCACCGGAAAACAGCTTCCGACACTGTGCCAGAAACAGCCTCAGCAGAAACACCTGACACTGATGTATCGCACTTATGCGCCTCCAGGTTTTATGAGCTGAAGAGGAAGAACAGAGTTATCGAGCCGCTCTGCATGCCTTGCCTCAGCGCCTTTGGCGGGGTCCGGAGAGATTGCCTGCCCCCTGCCCCCAGGGCAGGTATGGCAGGTGAGCAACACTGATGCAACATGAACACATCAAGCATGGCTTATGAGCCGCAGTGGCTAGTTGTTAGCTTACCAGAGGGCTGCACCTGCCTGCGATATTTACCCTTTCCATGCTCATGGGCCTTCATTCGGGAAGGTTAGTTATTGCAGATCCATCACAGTTCCTCAATAACTCGAATCCCCTCTCAAATTAAAATCCCAGGACCGACTACCATCATTTCCAGCACGAGGACGCAAGGCTATTCAAGAAAAAGTGTGCGGAGCCATATTTTATTTCAAATCCTGAAATGCTTCGCGGATCTTAGTGTTGGCTGACCTCACCGTTGTTTGTGGCTCTTGGGTCTAGGGGTGGAGCCAGTTGCGGCTTCAGTTGCTGTGATTGGCTCATCATCTGCTGCCACCGCCTTCTTCCTTTTGTTGTTGGTGTGGGTGTTGCTGTTGACAGTGGAGATAATCAGTGAGTTTAACACACAGACCAAAAACAGGCCCCCCCCCCCCCCAATCAACCCACATTACAAACATCCGCTCTCTTCCTCTCGCATCTAGAAACAAACACCAACTTCCAGATCATACACATGCATTGTTATTTCCTTCCGACAACTATTTCATTAACCATAAAAGTGATCACTCATTGACAAGTAACCCTATACACCAACCTTCTCTCTGATTCGCATGAATAAGATAAAAGGTTCAAGCTTGTCTCACGGCCCAGGGGGGTGAATGCTGAATCTCTGGGAACGCTACTTCCATGTGCCATGCCCTGCACTATGCCCAGTGTCACGCCCAGTGCCACACCCATAGCCTGTTGCGTGGCTGAAGAGGAATCAGAGCAGCAGAATCTACGTAACACCTCCAGGTACAGTGTTTGTCTGTGTGTGTGTAGGGCGGGGGTGTCACCAGAGAATGGGGAAGGAATAGGGAGATTCCAGGATGAATGAATGGCCATGGTCAACATTCCTGTGTGTATCTATGAAACCCTCAAAGGAGAACTCTCCTGAACCAAGAGGAAGATATACATGCCCCTGCTATTGTCATTAATGTCACCACGAACATCCAGCCTGTCAGTCAAGGCCAAGATGAGGACTGTGAATGGAAGAGGCCAGAGGAAAGCCCATTGTGCTTGACGGAGGTAGGGCATGGAAAATGACTCAGTGGATTCTCCTGCTAACAGGTGCACCATCTTGGTTATGAACTCCTCACCTTGTATGTTGTGTGTGTGTGTGTGTGTTTGTTTGTTTGTTTATGCTGTCTTCTGCAGATGCAGACGAAGCTACAGGATATTTCTGCGATGACTGCAGGTAGGCATTCGAATTCCAAATGAGGCAGCATGGTGGTTAATGACACAGAAGGTTCCAGAAGGGTCCTTGCTGTAGTACCATAAGCAAGTTACTAAATGCACATGTCTGCAGCACAAATATCTATCTGTCTTCCAATGACTGCTGTACTGGACCCTATCCTATGAGATATAAGGCAGGAGTCAGAGAAGCCCAATGCAGGATGTCAGCTCACATTGTGACATTGTCGATGTCAAGGTCAAACGCTGGAGGAGCTGGACTATGACACTGTGCATGAGATGTCCTTGCTGATTGACGCTGGGGGCCGCCGGAGCGGCCTTAGGAGGTTGGGCCGTGCCCTTGGGGTATCACCTGAGGTACTGGCCAATGTCTCCGGCTTCCAGGAGTTGTTCCAGTATCTGAGCACCTCAACCAGTACTCTGCTGCCTCAGCTGGCAGAGACCATCGCCTCACTGCCCCGCCCCGACCTGGTGGCTAGGATGCACCAGTGCCTGCTGGCAAAGCACAGCCTACAACCCAAGGGGTGCAGGACGGAGGCTCCCCACCACCCAGGGATGGAGGTATCCTGGGGTCCTCAGCCTTGACACATTAGCCAGATACCTGACAAAGTGGACATATCTCTTGTTTTGATTGTCTGATCAGTGCACAATATCGTGGATGGTTTGGGGGGCGGGAGTGGGTGAAGGACCACTTCACTCTCACTGCCTGCCAGGACATGCTTGAAGGACAACTTCATTGCCTGAGGGGTCATCCCAGGTTTTGTAAACCAACCTTCCATGGTGTTACTAAGTCGCACAATCTGTAAACCTTATTTTTAGTCAACTGGAATGACAGAAGTTTAACAAAGTGTCACATTACATAATAGTTTTGCTTAGCAGATGGTGTTACATTTCAATAAGGTTGCTAGGTGCTTTGCATTGGGGAATGACAGCCAGACACCCCCAGCAACCCTGTAACATATTTAATCTCCCAAACTACCTTGCCACCTACTGACCGAGACAGTGCGAGTGCATCTTGATGATTTCAGGACAATGACCTGCCTAATAATTCCAGTGCCACTAATTGGTTAAAATCTTGTGGCCCTCAGCACCACCTGCATGAGTGTTAAATAACCAGTGGGCTCCTGAATTATTTAGCCCCATGTAACCAAGCCCCATAAGCAGTGAGCCGCCCTGTGTTTGCCATTAAAAATGGATGAGGAGGCTGAGGGCTGATCGAAGGGTAATTGGGACACTGTCTGGAGAAGAAGCAGGGTGTAGATTGTGGCACCTTCATATTTTATTCACTGTTCTGAAAGGTGGGGGGCGTTAGGGATTTGTTGCTGCAGTGGATTTCAAATCGATCCACCCCGCCCAAATCAAGTCAATATACAGAGGATAAAACAACGAAGCAAAGTTCAAGCCACCTTTGTTTGCCAGTGGCTGCTGCTTTTCTCTCCAAACGTTTTAGTAAACGTGTTGTCGTTTTTTTTTTAACTCAAACAAAAATGTTTAACACTGTACTTCGTATTATGAATTTCATCTATTTTTTAGCTTTCATTTTTTACAGATGAAATCGTTTTGGTGGGAAAAACTTATTAAAAGTTCATGCTTGAAGGTGGGCGTCTGTTTGAACCGTTGAAGCAAATGAATGAATAAACTTAATCTGGTGTTGTTGAATTCCGATTCGTTTTCGTGCATCCTCCGTCTCGTGCGCTGTATGATGCGCATGTGCAGCCTATTCTGATCTAACGCGTAGGTCAGGCGGTGTTAAGAAAAGCCCCTTTGAAGTGTGGAAGAGGCTCTTCAACCAGGTCGTCATCGCCTACCGCCCGTCGCTATGGCACCAAGTTCCTCAGATGCAAGCCACTAACGAAAGCAAGTTTCTGATTTCAAGTGTTAATGGAATCACCGCCAATACACTAAGCGGCCCGCGTTTTGTATACGCTATATTTAAGTTGGAGATTTCCTACGCTTTGGAGACATCTGGACACGCTTATTAAACAGCGCGAATTTTCCTCATCCGTCAGGTGACGCTCGCGCGCCCTTTCAATCCGCCTCGCGCTGTCCACGTCCTCGTGAGTCGCGCGCATCTCTGTGTCGTCAAAAAATAGTAAAAAAAAAAAAAAAAGAAGTCCTCCAAAAATGGCGGAAGGCGCGACGTCTCTGAAGGAGATGCGAGCTCAAATGGGTGAGATTTTTATTTCTGAAGTTGTTAATTGCTTTGCTGTGTTGTCTGAAGTTGCAGTAAAGTTGAATTAGAAAGGGTGTCGGCAGTTATTTAGGGGGGCTTAGAGGCTGTCTCATGCTTGAAATGTTGCGTAGAGCTTCATCCGATTTTTGGACTTTGCCGGGTTGACCTAACCGGATAGAACTCAAAATATGACAGCTTTTTCGGCGACCGGTTTTCCTCCAGTAAACTTTAGTTGAATTCATTGGACGGAGGACAGTGAAGGTTATGATACCGGGCTTCGCAGTTGGTGGGAGGTGAAGTTCAGGAAAACCGAGAGACCGCTGCCCGTCTACGGAACCGGCCGACATCTGTTTTCTGGCGCCAGCGGCCGGTGCCAGTTTTCCCTGAAATTCTTTAAACAAACATGATAGAAATCCAACCACTGATTTATGCTGACCGAGTAGTGAAGATTGTACAAGCGTGGTTAGAGATATGTTGGTTAAAAGTGCATTTGAACTGTCTGGCTAAGTTTATAGCTAATAGCCAACTAACTCGGCAGCGTTTTCCTTGGGGAGTTAAGCTCGTTTGTTTGGTTCTATCAGCTCCGCGGTGAAAAACTGAAACAGATTCAAATTTGAGTTTTTTTAATGTACACTACAGTATCCCACTACCAAAGCAGACGATGTCAACTGACTAGAGTTTTAAAACTGTCTCCTTATCGTTATACTGATTGCTATAGGAGATTATGACGCGAGTATTTACCGCTCCAAATAAAGTCAGATTTCTTTTACTTCGGGTTTCGCGGTAGGATGAAACTTATCAAGATGTTTCGGCCTCGGTCTTTTCGGGACGGGCTTAAAGAGAAAAATCCTATTGTTAATGTATGGCACGGAATCATATAGTTTATAACATCGTTGTGATGGACGGAAAATGACAAATAGTTTGAATATGGTGTCGCGATTTAGAAAGCAAATGCAGTTTTGCAAGGAAGGTGTTGTTTATCTTGAAATGAGTACGTGACCAAGCAATTAAATGGCTTGGGTTTTGAACTTCCTCCGAACACGTCACGTTATTAATCAGATTGAGTATAGTTCTGACTCAGGGAATCGGCTAATTCGAAGTCTACAAGTAAAGCAGACAATTGCCTGGCCAATTCTCATTCCCACTGTGGAATTCCTGTAGCCCACAGTTAAAAATCTGCAGTGTTCATGCTTCTTGGTTGGCACTTTGTCTGACAGATAGCTAATGTACCGTCAGAAAGAGGGAGGATTGTATCCTGTGACCTCTTTCTGCAAGCACAGAAAAGCCTGAAATGGAGAACTGACCTACAGCTGTGGGAGTATACAGGAAGTCAGAAAGAGGGAGTGTGTATGTTTGTGTCCATCCATGTGAATGTGTGCTGTAAAGCTTGAAACAAGCTGACATTTTTGAAAACATCAGTATTGAGGGTTAATTGAAGAATGCAGCAATGAGTGAAACATTTTTTTTAAATAGGAAACAACATTATTTATAAGCAATCTGAATGGATCTTCATGGTAATACAGGAGACCTGGGTCTTCACATCTAGGCTTGTTTGAGCAAGGTTTGATGGACACTTTCGGTCTTTTCTTGACCAAGTCATTCACTGATGAGGCATTTTTGCCAGTAAGCATGTAGGTGCCATAGAAATAGCATTGCCTGGTATATCTGAAATTCAAGACCTGACAAGTTGTAACTTCTTGCATGGACAGGAGATAGTTTTTAATGTTGGGATGGTGGATCCATAAAAACTCACAAGGTATATGGATTGAAGTTTGGTGAATGTCTGCTGATGGTTGATATAAATTTTTTTGGTAACATTTACCCATGATGTCATGTGATTTTTATATCTCGAGTGGTGTGTATTGTGAAAGTGTATCTGCAGCATATATATTGTAAAGGTGTATGTGCATACATATTTTAATACAATTTAATATTGTGTGTGTGGACACTTAAGTAGTTTTGTCATTGAATGTGTTTGTTTTTTGATTTTTCAAACTGGCTTCCTAGTGATGTGTAGTTGTCTTTAGGGACTGACTTTGTTTCCTGGGAGACACCTCAGGCAAACACATCTGACTCATCTACTGTCAGTAGCAGTTGCAGCACTATGGTTACTTTGTGATTGGCTGCAAGGTGTTTTAGGGGCCACACAACACTTAGGGTGCTTTTTGGTGTCTACTTTTCTAGAATGCATTGGTGGCCAGTTCCCTGTTCAGTCTTCTTCAGGTAGCCTACTCTAAGAGATACTGTGTCTGGAATGTGCTATTAGATGAACCTTAAAACAGACCGATAACATCTTTTTCTAGACTGAGGTCAGGAATTAGGAAGACAGGAAATGTCTTTGAAGCATTGCTCCAGTGTGTATGTTTATAATTTGTCCAATTTAATCTTTAGAAATGTGAACAACACTATAATAGTACGTAAGTTATCAAAGGAGCATATATGATCCAATTTGTTTTTCTTGGTTGGGTCGTTTGTAAAAAATCATGCTGCGTTTATCTGATGGGTGAAAAGAACAAACAGCCATCTTGGTGTTTGTCAGCCGCAAGCGCTGTAATCTGACAGGTTTATCTTGCATCAACAGCATTTAAATCCAATGTCTTCCTGACCAATTAATCAAATATTGACCAGATCTGAATCCAGCATAACAGTGATGTTCGGTAGGTCGTGCTCATTGTTGGGTGAGAGTGGGGACTCTACCGGAGGAAGTGGACAAGCCGTACCCTAAAGCTCCTCCCAGCAGTGGAGTAAATGGCACATCCATTACTGGTGCGCCCTAATGATTGAATAGTACACGCAATCTTTGTCTTGGCTTTTTTCTGCAGGTTGGATGTCATGTCTTGCAGTGTCTGAACAGACTCTGTTTTGGTTAATTTAGAGACCTGCAGGTGGCTGCTGCAAACTAGGGTTCCTTGAAGGAGACTTTTGGTTTTGTCCTTGTACCAAAAAACTTCATCTGCAGCTATAGTGGCGGTACAATACTTTCACGGCCCTGATAGCCGGTGCAACGAAAGTAGTATGTTGGGGACAGTAATGGGATACAGTGGACTGCCAGAAGGGAGAATATGGAAATATTTTTCTAATAGGCATTTTTAATTTTGACTGATCAAGCATGAATGTTCAGGGAATTAAAATGCAATTCAATTAGTCTTAATAGTGTTTTTAATGAACATGTTAGTTTTATTTGAATCTTTTCAATTAATAGTTCAGTCAGAGCTAATAAAGAGCTTGGTTTGGGGGAAAAGGTGGAATACATTTTGTTGACAGGACCAGGGCTGAAAATAGTGGCATTATCATGTAAAACTGCAAACAGGCCTAGCCAGGTCCAGCTGTTTGTGACAGCTCAGCGGGCTTCTGCTCTTGGGTTCTGAGGTTACTGGCTCTCATTGTGTGAGCTGCCACGTTGGCCCCGGAAATGATAGTCAAATGCAGGCTGTGGCTGGCACACTGTCCCCTCAAGGCTCTATAAATAACCCCGGCTTACTGGTCCAGCAGGGTGTCCCAGGTAATCCTACACAGATCAGCACCAGAGTGATGGGAAAGGAAGGAGGAATGGGTGTATCAAAAATCAAGGTGTATTAAGTCTTAATAGTGAAAAGCTATGAAGGAAGACAAGGAAGATCTGTGTCCAGAAAACATCTTCCTATGCTTTACCAGGTGAGCTCTTTGTGTTGTGTCACCACCTTTCCTGCTGGGGGAGCAAGAGCCTTCAGGCTGTGCGGAAACTCCCTCAGCCCTCCCCGAAGTGAGTACTTGTACTCCTATAATGAGGCTGTGTGTTATGAGGCCTTGGAATTTCATTGGTCCAGTTGCTTACTGGCCAGTGGTGCACAGTGGATAGTGAAAAACTGTTCAATATGCTGCTGCTTCTCCTTGCCCCATCGAACGTAGTTACCCGTATGTTAACTAGGATGATTTACATCAGAGTGTCTGGCTTGGATATGGGCAGTTCACATGTGCTTTACCATAATCTACTAAGAGTGCATGCCTGTAGCACATGTTGTCAGTGGCCTGGAAAGTGTGTAAAGAAGAATGTTTTTGATCTTTTAAATGGGAGCATTTGGTTGTAAATGGAAATAGGTGTGGTTGTGGAGTGCCTGCCTTTAGACAAAATTGGGTGAGAGTTGGCCCAGACCTCTGACTGTCCTCTTGTTAGAGTAAGGTGGTAACAGCCACACATTTGTTTTCTGTGTGGCTCTTGCATTTGGACTGCAAATCATGTGATGTCACTAATGTGAATGCACAGAGGCAGCTGTGTGTGCTGTTTTTTCTTTGGGAACGGTTGAGGTGACAAGGCACCACTCAGTTGCTCATGCAGCATGTCCTCATCCCAGTGACTTGTGTCCTAGACTTTTCAGCACTAATCCTTAACCACGGTAGGTGTTGCTGAATGGGGGTTGACTAGACTCTGATGTCCTCACAGAATGTGTGTGTTTTCTGCTTCTTCTTTGTGTGCGATATCTCCTGGCTGGCATGCGTGTCATTGATGTCACCTTATCGTTTCATCTCCAGCCTGAGGAGCCAAAGGTGCAGCAGAAACAAGCTCTCCTTAGTGCTTGATACATGCACAAATTCATCGGCCTTGGACCTTTGGACTTCTCTAGATGGCTTTCGTGCTACTTTCATTTGAGCTTCGAGATTGGCTACAACTGTGAATGTTTAAGAGAAACAAAAAAAAAAAAAACCTTCCACAAAGTTATGGTAAAAGACCTTTTTTCTGATGGTGTTCAGCTACTGTGATATTTATTTAGCCAGTAGATTACATAGTCGTGATCTAGCTGAGCTGGTGGTATGCAGCGCTTCACGTTTAAGCCATGCTGTTGTGCCATTACAGGACTCCAGAATAACGTTTTGCATTGGTAGCACTGGTGCACCTAACTCTCTTCATTCTGGTGCACCCAAATTTTTCATAGTGCTTTTAGCGCCACATTAATGCATTTTAAGCGTTACTTTTTGTCATTTCGCATACATGTTTCTAGTTGTGTAAATGACTATAATTTGGAATAAAGGTGCTGGTAAATATTTCATTGTTTGAATCACAGCACACACAAAAAAATAGCAAAAGCTTTATTTTAAAACAAAACTTAAAGTGCATAAGACACTGAAAGTGTGTGCTGCTCCCACATACTTATAGAAAAGGCTTCAGTTTGCCGCTACCTGATGTTGAAATACTGTGGGGTTGGTGGGGGGGGCACTCTGGTGGTCCTTTTTTGTGCACCTTGGTCCTGGGGGAACAATGTTTTTCGTTTTACGGTATTCTGGGTTTATGGATGCAATGGCACACAGAACTACTTGTCTTGACTAATAAATATAATCCTGCAGGTTAAGCAAATGTTGCTACCAAACTAAATATACGCTTATAGTAAATACATCATATTGCTATCGAGTTAAATCTACATTAATAACCTAATAAAACATGTCATTTATACTATCAAGCTAAATGTAAATGATTTTATAATAAATAAAAAAAACTCTTTTATAACATTGGTAAACCTATAGTTTCAGAAACACTGGTCTAAAGTGGCAAAGACCCACCCTTTCTCTGCCTTTGTTTGGCTCTGACCCTGAAAAAAACCGATACCATAAGCGCACCTAAGAAATAAATGTAATCTTTGATCGCATGTGCCACCAGATTGGGTTCACTCTGCAGCCCTGTCTTAAGTGATATTCTGGAATAATTAGCTGGTGAAAAATAATGTTGCCAGCTGTCTTTCCCTGGACAGCATCACCCTGAGGTACTTATTATTTTTTTTAATGTTTTGACTGCAGTACTTTGCAGACTGAATTCATGTGCTGTCTGAGGTAATGCTAGCCCATTTTAGTAGAGCATTGAGGCACTTCTCTTGTGGCTCTCCGATCTCTTGTGCTTTATGATTCTGACAACCTAGCCTTTTGCGTGGCTTTCATTTAGACCCACTGGTCAATAGGAGACGGTGGCCATTGTCCTCAGACTGGATTGGCAGCTTGTCCTGTTAAGGATAGTGAAGGCTTTAGCGTGACTTCATTTGTGGGGTTTGTGCACTTGAGGACCTTGGTGTTGGTTTCCACGGAACCTGTGACTGTCACCTGGCAACAGTTGCCAAGCCATGACTTGCAGCAGTTCCCTTTGTTTCCTTGTCCTGAGCAGAAGTAGTATAATGCGTATGGTGCTGGTGTGAAATGGTGCATCTACCGTTTGTTTGACAGGTCTAAACAGCTCTGTGTGCACTTTCTGTCTGCACACTTTCTGTGTGCTCTTGGGGATCTTAAGCTTCACATATGGCTGAAAAACATCAAGTCTGCAAAGGGAGCGGCACCCGCCAGTCTTCCCAGTGTGAGATCTGCACTTCTCCATAAAACCAAAAGCGATGGTGGGAGTGGGATCCATGCTGTTTGTGGGTTGATTTGGCCATTTGCACTCGCCTCACAGCTCGCTAAAACTGGCACAAATTTGGCTGCATCAGTGAGTGGTTCAATGACCTCAATTCCAAATTTTCAGTTCTCCTAGGTAGTCAGCTTAATATTTACTGATTCTGATTGGCCACAGATGCTTCACATCTGGCTCATGGGTAAAGGAACCCTGGAAAATCAGGGTGATGATGCTCAGACCTAGAGGACCGTGATTTGAATAGCCTTGGCATAGAGGGTACTCCTTGCAGGCCTTGAGGGTCACATCTATTCAAATGTATATATTTTAGGAAGTTAGGTATGCTTATTGCTTCCCTTTTAGGTCTTTAAGAAGACTTAAATATTTAACTAATATGTAATTATTGAAGAATGCTTTCTGCTGCAGTTTCCCCCTTTTTCTATTGCCGTTGAAGGGAAAATCCAGGAATTAAAGAGCTGAAGGTTGCTGATGACATTTTCCCAGAAGCCATTGTTAGAATGATCTATGGAATAACATATTACTGGGCTCAATATCGTTTTTCTGGTACCTTGAGTCTTGCAGCAGTACATTCCTTAGAGATGTTTGTTTTTATTCAGCTCTGCCTATAGTTCTTATGAGCTTATGAGGGACTTGAGCTTGTATCCCCAAGTCACCTTGATCAGTCTTGCAGTCATCCGAGCTCCTCCTTGGGGCTTTTTGCACTGTACTAGAGAGCTGAAGATGAATAGGATCTTTTATTTATCAGCCTGTAGGTCATCCATGGGATTAGGGTTTGGTACAATTTCTGTGCCATCCAGTTTCTATGCCATTCAGCATATCTTGACTGTGTGTCCGTAATTAAATAGTATCAATTCTGACCCAGTCTCTAAACTGATGATAAAAATGGGTGACGCTTTTTTTTTTTAACAAAAAGTTTGCAGTCTAATTCTGTGATCATCCCCCACCCCCTGGAAAAAAAGAGATGCACCTATTTTATCCGCCAACTGTCGGTATTGGCTGATGGTTAAAATGAGCCAAAATTTACCACCAGTAATTCCTTTTAAAATGGTGACCCTGGATACTTTGCATCCCCACATAATAAACAGTAAGACAAATGTGGAATTATTTTAATGTTAGCGAAAACAGCACCAGAAATGCATTTTGCAAACATTGCTCTGCTAAAATTGCACAAGTAGGATCTACCAATAATCATTTCAACACAAATTTGACTGCTCACCTTAAGGCGAGACAGTGAAGTGTGTGTAGAGTGTTTGAGGAAAACATCAGTGTCAATGAAGAAGGCTGCAGTCCTGCCGGATAAAGGTGGTCTATCGGTTGTGCAAATGTTTGATAGCAAAAGAAAATTCAGTGTAGACAGTGCAATGTCAAAATATTACGTGGAAAATTACTCAGTTTATTGAACTTGATGATCAGCCCTTAATTTTATACATGTAAAATTCTATATTGCTTATATAATATAGTGCGCTGGTACTGTTATATGCCAGAGTTGGTGTTTTCTAACCAAGATATATGAAATACTTTCTTATATTTTTGGAATGTCATTTTTTGATTTTGGTGGAGTGTCCCTTTTAAACATATTTAGGCAGAACCTTCCAAACAGTTTTCAAAATTATCGGCTATCGGTATTGGCCAGAAATTCCCTTATCGGTGCATCACTAAAAAAAATTTCCTCCGTGGCAAGCAGGCGCCAGTCCTGAGGTTTGACGAGTCCAGACATGGACTGACACTCCAAAGTGAGGCTGCGGGGTCTTTCTCGAACAGGCATAAAACCCTGCATACCGCAGAATATAACGGTACTGGGCATGTAGTGCTGGAGAACCAGCTGGTATGGCATTTCTCTTGAGTAATGTCAGTCTTCTGTATTGGCCGCTCTTCTCCTCAGCTGCAGCTGCGCAAGCAGAAGCAGACGAGCGCCGCTCTCAGGCCGCTAGCAGCCCGGTGTCAGCGTCAGCAGCGGGAATGCCAACCGGTGCCAAGACCCCAGGGGCCCGGCCGGGTAAGGGTCTTCACATGTGTTTTGAGCTACTGCCAGTTCACAGAGCAGCACACTATAGCCATTGTGTCTGTGCTGTAGTCATAGGCCATGCTGGTCCAGTGTGTTACTGTATGAGAATGGTGGGGTGGTTGGGGGGCAGGGAGATTTAAGAGAAAAGATTTTCGGGTGTAGAGCAATAATAGGTGACTAAGGATGGTGCGTGTGGGTCATGCTGTCATTTGTGTTGTTAGTCCTAGATGGAGCAGCACTGAAGATAGACGACAAGCTTAGGGTTGCCAAAGAGCGGAGGGAGGAACAGGAAAGGCAGCAGGGTGAGTGGTGGCAATATCCCCATGCTCCATAGGAAGTGCATCCGGGATTCCTGTGCTGTTTCCTGCCTGTGATCTCGTTCTGGCTGCCCGCTGTTGCTTGTGCCACATCAGTAAAGACGTATTTCCCCTGTCTCGCCCAGCGGCACGCGGATCGCAAATCGAGGAACGGGAGCGCAAGGCCAAGTTACAGTACGAGCGGCAGCTGGAGGAGCGTCACCGCAAGCTTGGGGAGCAGCGCCAGCGAGAGGAGCAGCGCCGCGCCGCCGTGGAGGAGAAGCGCAGGCAGAAGCTGGAAGAGGAGAAGGTTGGTGTACTCTGGTTGATGCTGGTGAGCTGGGCAGAAGGTACCTCTATTTAGTGACGGTGTGTTTCAAAGGTTAGGGTACAACACCAGCAAGAATAACTTTTGTACTCTTGAATCCTTTATATGGCAAAAAATAAAAACAAAAATCTGGAAAAGTAGGAATATGATTGGTGAAGGGTATTATTATGTAGTCGGTGATTTAAGTCAGTGTGTCACTGTGGGTCATCCTGATTCTCCAGTAGGTCATGACTGTTTAGTGCACTACTGTGGTAACTAGGTGGTGGATGATATGGGCTGCTGGCTGGTGTATAAGTAGGTAGGTTGCTTGCAGGCCAGAGCAGAAGCTTTCTCCCCTCTTACTGCCCTCTCTGTGACTGCAGAGGCTCCTGTACTGAAATCTGACACTTGTGGGTCCATTTTCCCTCCCTAGCTCACAGTGCATATGCCGAGTTATCGGCACGTGAGTGCCGGGCTGCTTAGCATGCCGCACTTCCTGTCTGGCCATGTGGATATGCCCTCCTCAAGTGCACGCCGTCCTCTGGTATGTCCTGAATGCTCACACGTTTGCCGCAGGAACACTATGAGGCAGTGGTGAGGCGCACACTTGAACGCAGCCAGCGCCTGGAGCAGAGGCAGAAAAGATGGTCCTGGGGAGGCGGCCTGACAGCTGACTGCCCCCAAAAATCTGGTAAGGACTTCCTGGTTAAAGCCACAGCCTTCTTCCTGTGAGAATATAGACTTTGTACCCCAGGAATGTTTGGATGTATGTTAAATCCTGACCCATCTCTCCCAGAAAGAAGCAGGTCAGGTGCTGTGTGTGGCTCATCTGGGCCGTAAATGTTCTGCTTGCAGGAGCTGTCTGACTTGTGGATATAGTGTAAGCCACTGACTCTGAGACTCCCACCCCATGTTTGCCATGTGGCCTGAATGAACCCTTTCGCCTTGCAGGTGACTCTGAGGCGGCAGATCCCGCCCCCCTAGCTAGCATAGCACCCCCCTCCGAACCCCAGGGCCCCCAGAAGACGCAAGGTGCTTGTTATCCCCCTCGGATTTTGAAGCACTGGCATTTTCTCTCAGCTTGTTCTCACGCACCTGCACGTTTTCTTCCTGCCCCACTAACTTGTCCCTTTGGTTCTCAGTTTCATGTCGCTCCCTCATTTCAGTCAACTCACTAAGGTCTTCCGGGTCAGGGGTCGTCACAGGCCACATTCCTCCAATGGGAAGCATGTGTGGGCCTCGCTAATGCTATACTGCAATGCACCACTGAAGAATGCACTGTCAGTGTTTGTGCTGTTTGGCTACGTTAACATCCATGCATGCATACTTGTTTTTCTATGTGCTATAATGCAGAAGTCTGATTTTTTTTTCCTGTTCTTGTTGGTTAGCAACAAGCACATTGTCTGGGCTGTGAGTCTCAGATGCTTAAAGCTGGTCAGCTTGGCAGACCAACGATCTCAGATTTGTCTCGCCGGCGAAAGGAATTTTCTTCCATAATGGGCTTTTCTGCGATGGAGGAAAAAAAACATCTCGCTGTAGCTGATGCCTTATTTTGGCCGGTCTGAACGGGGGCTGTTGGCTGTGCAGATGGGGTGGCTCAGTCCTGCTTTGTCCCCAATGTCTGCTCATCTCTGTGCCCATCTTCCTAAAATGTACTTCCTCTCTGGTCTCTCTCTGCCAGTTGACAAGCGTTCCAGCTCTACCGTGAATCTGAAGCAATCTGCAGACTCTGGCATCAGCAAGCGCTTGTCATCCTCTTCTGCTGCTCTAATCAACTCTCCTGACAAGAGTAAGCATCACAGCACACCCACCCGCCGCCCCCCGATTCACAAGTCCAGATCCAGTGGTGCTCTTTGACCCCTCTTCCCAGTCTTCAGTTTGCTTGCTTGTAAAAATACACTTGCTTCACCTTCACCGTTCATGTGATTATGACTACACCAGTGGGCAAAGTGGGACTTTCGTTGCAGCAATTGAAGAATCTGAGTTTCCTTTCCCCCCCCCCAACCCTTGTTTTCAGTCTTGAGTTTTGTTCCCCCACAGCGAGCAGTCGGTAAGGTCATTTTCAGTGGCATGTCTTAACTGTGCCCCCTCCCTTTCCCTCCCCCAGACTGGGATCAACTCGAGCTGTCGTGTCAAATGACTCTCCTGACTCTCCTTTCGGTGTGTTTGTGTTAACCCCGTTCCTCACGCGGCTAGAGGTGTGCTCTCCTTGTTTCCCAGGTGCTAAACGGCGGAGCTCCTCTCTGAACCGGTTACCTAGCAATGGCTCCCAACCAGCAAAGGAATCCCAGGAACCACTTTTGGGGCCCCGCACAGGTGCAGCTCCTCCTCCAGCACAGACCTGCACATACAGACGCCGTACTTGCTTTACTTGTGGCAGCTTAGTCCGGTTTGAAACCGCAGTTCGATGAAAGGAAGCGCCTGTCTCCACCAACTCGCATGGTTCCATTAGCCAGCATACTGGCTGTACATTATGCCATTTTCTTTGTGCCCAGCTGACCTGTATGTATATATAAAATCACACCCCCCTGCCCCAGCTGCTGCTGTATCTCTGTGCAAAACTGAGCTAGATTGGCTCTTGGCCTGAATCCACTTGTATCTCTGTCTGATGTCATCAGTTTTGGCATGTGATTTATAATCAATGGCCCATGTGGCTGTAAGTTTGTTCTTGCTGAGTACAGCCATTATAGAGCAGTGTCTGCTGGAATTACTTCCATCACCAGGATATAACAGTGCAAACGGTTGCTTAGTAAGGCCTTTTAATCCAGAGCAACTTTTTTGCATTGGCTTGCAATAAAGCCTAAGGCAGTTTTTTTTTTTTTTTTTTTTAGCTGAGATATTTGTATGAATTTAAATTCCTTTGCTTTAAAGTAAGTCAGATTAATAGCATGACGTTACATTAGTGTATTGTAGGTTTACCTGTTAGCCAGAGAAGTGAGGATAACCTTGCTT
Source organism: Isichthys henryi (assembly GCA_026776945.1). Taxonomy (NCBI): domain Eukaryota; kingdom Metazoa; phylum Chordata; class Actinopteri; order Osteoglossiformes; family Mormyridae; genus Isichthys; species Isichthys henryi. The sequence goes on from JAODJX010000002.1 coordinate 11,688,871, forward strand.
TAAGCAAAAGGCTGTTGTTCTTCCTCTGATATTTTATTTATAGACCAGTAAATGAACAGGTTTAGTGGCTCGTTGACGAGATGCAGGTCCTCCTTCGATGTTTGGCTGACGTTTTCCGCATGCTGTCCTAGCCTGACCCTGCGAGTCTCTTTGGGAGGCCCTAATGCCTCCCTGTCCCTCCTCCTGTTTGTAGGCTCCGCCTTGAAGAAAAGAAGCTCCTCCCTCTCTCGGGATGGGAGCAAATCGCAGTCCTCCGCCAAGATAGAAAAAAACACGAAGGCTGAAAAAGGTTGCTCATTGGTTATATTTGTGTTGTATGTGCAAGTGTATATTTCTGCGGGCTGACACTGACTGCGCGTGCTCGTGTTGCCTGTACCGCTGTCTCACTGGTTCTGAGCCAGGAAGACCGGGATGGTTCCTGTTTAATCTCAGGCGTCCTCTGCTCTGCCTTTTGCCCGCTGACCTCAAGCTCCTAACCACCATGTCTGTCTCTGTTTACCTGCTCAGAGTCTCTCTTCCTTTCCATGTGTCTGGTGTTGGTGACTGAGGCATTTGCTTGCAGCTAATCCTGTATTAACCTTTATTCCCCGGCGGGGGGGGGGGGGGGGGGGGGGGGGGGGGGGGGGGGGGGGGGGGGGGGGGGGGGGGGGGGGGGGGGGGGG
>JAODJX010000002.1:11693652-11714885 GCA_026776945.1 Isichthys henryi
TCAACATACACACCAAGGTCTTTTTCATGATCAGCTACCTTTATTTCAGTGGGACCCATAAAATACCTGTACTTTATGGAAAGTCCTGCATATGCTGTGGTACAGAGATGATGTCCAGTATGGGAAAGCCCTCTGTGTCCATGTCTGTCCAGCACGCGGTATCCATAGGTCACCATCTCACTGTGCTGCTTCTGCTTGTCCTGCAGACCCCAGCTCCAAGGCAGTGGCAAGCACCACGTCAGCCGAGGAGGCGGCGAAGATCCTGTCCGAGAACCGACGTCTGGCCCGGGAGCAGAAGGAGAAGGAGGACCAGCTGCGGCTGCAAAGAGAGCGAGAGGAGAGGTGAGGGGTAGGAGGACGGTATGAGCTGCCTCTTAGGTAGCTATCTTGCATTGCACGCTATTGTCTGCCAGCCTCGCAGTAACTCCTACTCCGTGCACCCTCTCCAGGTCAAGCATGGGAATGTCCTCTCACCTCTCCCAGGTGGGGCTCTTCCAGTATGAAGCTCAGGGGCTTATGCTGCTGGGTGCCTGTTAGTCCCAAAGCTCTTGACTGCTATCCTTTCACAGGAGTGCTGGGTTCTTTCCCTGGGGAAGCTTCAGTTGATGTGTTTTTAGTTTGACTTTGACTGCTTTGTAGCTCTTGCAGCTCTCCAGTCTAGGATTCTGCAGATTCCTGGTGAAGCCGGGCTGAGCGATCTGAAGGCTAATCTGTGGATCCTGCTGCAGGAAGTTGCAGGAAGAGCAGGAGGCACGGCGGGTCGAAGAGGAGCGGGTGAAGCGACTGGAGGAGGAGCGGAAGAGGGAGGAAGAGAGGAAGAGGCAGGAGGAGCAGGAGAAGGAGTGGAAGAGAGCAGAAGAAGAGCGCCTCCTGATGGAGCAGCAAGAGAAGGAAAGGCTGGAGGAGGAGGAGCGTGAGAAGCAGTTAGAGATGCAGAAGGAGGTCAGTTGGGGCGGGGAGGGATGTGGGAGACAGGCAGGGAGTGGTTTTCTGCTGAGCTTCTTAGTGTCAGACTGGAGCTATAGTTTGAAGGTGTCAAGGCAGGTTTGTGACCCAGGACAGTAGCTGCACACCTAAAGCAGACCATGTGAATTCCAGCCATTAGACCTTGTTTAAAGGCGTGGAGACTGTGGATGTCATTCATATCATTCGCTGGCAGCCTGACTCTCAGCTTGTGGTCCATGCAGCGTGAAGAGGGGGAGGCCCGGGCCCTGGAGGAGGCGGAGAAGCAGCGGCAGGAGAGGGAGAGAGTGATGCAGCAGAGTCAACAGGAGCGCATGGAGAGGAAGAAGGTGAGTCGCAGCTCGGCCCTGCCAGCGCACTTCCTCTGTGCCTCGTGTTTAACATGCCGCCCTCAAGATGGTGCTAGTTCAACATCATGAGCTCTGTTTTGCTTGCTGTCTATTCAGAGGATCGAAGAAATCATGAAGCGGACCAGGAAAGCTGACCAAAATGATAAGGTGGGTGTTCCTTTCATTCAGTACCAAGATTTATTACTCGGATGACCTTTCAGGCTGGTACTAGTGGTGCTGATGGAAAGCCTCTTATGTAGTGGTCCTCAGTGATATAATAACCTGTGGACCAGTTGCCTTCTAGTAAGAATTTTCACGTGGTGTGTGAGGAGTGCACTGTACTGTCAGGGTGTTCTGTTCAATGTGCATCTGTGTCTCTGTAGAGGGAGGAGGAGAAGGTCCTGCAGAATGAGAACGGAGAGGAGGAGTGTGAGCATGTTTGTGAGCTGAGCCGTGAGTGTCCGTCCCTCTCCTGGTCTTAGGCTGCACTCGGCTCTGTTACTCTGTGGGTTTCTGGTTGTTCCTATCTTGGCTGTATTGATTTTGTTTACCGTTGGGAACCTGACTTTGGGGCAATGACTGTAAGGTAATGATGTCGTCTAAACACAATGACAGGATTAGCCTCTAAAAGCACTCGATGGCTTGGACCTGCAGCAGCTTACCTCGTGATGTAATAATGTCTAAATACTGCCGGGGGGGGGGGGGGCAGAAATGGTAAACAATCAAAGTACGGGGAAACGTAAAAATGCCAGTTGGGGTTGAGAACTGTTGTCTAAATTAGAATAGCTCTTTCCCTGCGTATACCAAAGTGACACAAACTGGATTCCTAATGCACAATTTTAGTGGGTAGACATACATATTGTTGGTCGTAGACCATAAACCTGAAAGACTTCATTTCAGAATCGTGACACAAATCAAAGTAAAATGTTTTACGCGGTTTGCTTGTACAAAAGTTACTAAAAATAACTATTTCAACAAAAGCTGTAAGGCACTTCAGTTGAGTGTTTATTCAGCTTATTACCTGCTACGCAAAAATGATCATGGAAAACAGCAGACAGACAACTTTTTCACCCGTATGCCGGTGTATGTTTGCACTGCGTTATTACAGAGGCACCTTCGGCAGAGCGGGACATCCCTGAGGAGGTGGCTGTTCCTGGCAGTGTCAACGGGGTGCTGGAGCTGGAGCTGGAGAACAAGGAGAACCAGGAGCAGCAGGAGGTGCTTGGGTACGGAGGTGCTCCGACGCCTCGCTTGGTCCAGGCCCACAGGGGGACGTGTGTGTGTGTGTGTGTGTGTGTGTGTGTGTGTGTGTATATGGCCAAACTGAAGGCAGACTCTCCCCTCCCCCCACAGTCTAGCACCCAAGACGCGTCCAACCGAGGGCCCCAACTTCCTGAACGGCAAGGCTGCCACTTGGAACTTTGAGGAGTTTATCGACTTGGGCATGAACGATGGGCAGAGCCAGAACCTCGTGGACCCCGAAGGGGGGCCCCAAGCCCCCCGGGCCGCCTTTGAGGACAAACCCCTACATCAGGGCCAAACCATTGGAGCCCTCTCTGGTGAGCCCCGCATCTGCAACGCTAAGATGTCATCAGGGTTACAGATGAAGTCAACTGACTGATTATCCCCCCTTTCGACAGAGATATGATGCTGTCGCCCCAGCCTTCTGTCCTCTGGCACTCCCAGATCTGCTGGCACCCCCACAGCCCCTGATGGAAAAGGGCAAAGGTGGAAGAGGCCTGGATTCAGCAGGCTGGCATCCTAATTCCTCACCAGTGTGGGGAGGCAAATGTAGAAGAGGAAAAAAAATGCTTCAGGGAAAAGGTTGTTTTGTCAGCATGCATACTTCATCTAGGTCTCTGTCACTTGCAAATGCAAACTAGATTTTGTATTTATTTTTATTCTGCGTTTTTTATGTAATTTTTTTTTGGGGTTATAAATCTTGGGTCCAGATTTTCTCTCCCCATTGCAACCTTCAGTTTTGTTCCTCTCGTCTCATTGGCTGTCGTGTTTTGCAACGCTGCTGACCTCCATGCCTCGACTAAGACTTTCTTCCAGCATTGCTGCGACTGGCTGACCATGACTGGGGCCTCTATGACCAAAGTGATAAAACGCTGGAGAGAGAGAGAGAGAGGGTTACCAAGGTTACTGTAGGGGGGGGGTGATATTGCGGTCGGTGAATGTGGAACAGTTGGCAACTCCAGCATCCTATTGTCCACACAGGTTTGCAAAGTGCCACCGTGACTTTCTGACCTCCTCTGTGTAATCTCTGCTTATAAATCTCAAGGGTTCAGTGGTAGGTAAGCTCATCTCTGCCCCATCCATTTGTAATGTGTCTTGAAGGTAGGTACTCACAAGGTAGTGTGTGCACACGTGTGAGTGCTCGTGTGGATACCTTACAGGGGTAGGCTCCACTGAGCTAACAGATTTTTTTTTCTCCCGATGTTCTTCAAGAAGTGCTCAGAAACCCATTTCTTGACCCGGGTGGAGGTAGCAAGTTACTCGGTCTAAACATTTCAGCTTTTTTTTGTCCGCAAGGGTCGTTTGCCTCCAATTATTTTTTATGATAACTTTACTGTGGTTGTTTTTATTAAAGATGTGTATTTCAGAATGTAAAAATGGAACTTTAGTTCATACTTTTTTCTGTAAAACTTTCCTTTGTCGCTTGTATTTTCCTTGTATAAATGTTTAACTTTGTTTAAAAAAACAAACACACACTTAAAGCGCACGTGACCTGGTATTCCTGAAATCGGATCCATGCCAGCACCCATTTACATGTAACAGACACAAGGTGAGCTCCATGTGTATCTGGTGGCAGCCTCTATCTGGGGGACATTTTAGGCAGTGTATGTCATGTTTCCTTCACTAATTCTCTTATACTGCCACCTGCTGGACACCTTTTATTGTGCATGTTTTGGGTCTGCTGCTTTACTCTGGGAACTTCTGTCTGCAGAAATGTGCTTTTAAATCGAACAACAAAAAACTTGATTTCCAACATTAGGTTTATATGTTGCTGGTTTATGAATTAGGTGTGTGGATATTCCTGTCTTGTTACTGTATGACCCACAAAATCAGTATTAGGCGTCATTGAGCCCTGTGCAAATCAGGGAAAGGTGGGATGGGGGTGGCCATGACTTTGTGAGCGGGAAGTCTGACGGTCCTCCTGCTATTGGTTCTCGGCTGAAGGTTGATTTCCAGGCATTCTGGTCTTCAGAAAACCGCCCCCTGAAAGTTTACTTAAGATGTTGGTCCTCGGGCATTCAGTACTGTTACATTTAGATCACTGCAGATGCTTCCACTGTATTTTATCTGGTCTGTGTTGATCGCATGGATAAGAAAGTAAGTCCTGAGGACTTAGAAGTTGCATATCATATTTTGAGACCTTTTAAAAAAAAAAGGTGGGACAGGGGTTTACAGGTAACAGAAGTCAGGGGTTCAGTGAGATCTGAAGTAAGCACAGATGTTCAGTAGCCTGTTAACGGTAAGTAGTGCTGCTGTTTTCTGCTATGTTGGGGTGTAAGATTGAGATTCTGTGAGGAACACTGAAGGATGCCTTGTTAGTTCCATTCCCCTTCTTTCCATTAGTGTCTCTCTCTAGCGCCTAACCCTTCTTAGGACGCGGCCCTCAAAACTGCAGTGTGGTGAGAGGATCCAGGTAGTTCTTTCTGCGTGGTTCTTGCTTCCTGCTTCAGGGCACAGGACATGCTACCCATGTCTTGTTGCCTGGAGCAGATGCTTCAGTGGCCTTAGGTGAGGAGCACGTTCTTCATGATCATATAGTTGTGATGGTGGTAGTTTTGAGCAGTACTCTAGGGCTGTAATGGTTCACTCTTCCGCAGTCCTGTTAACCAAATCCCTTATATGTCTGCTATGACAATCACCACCTCAACGGGGCAGTGAGTAAGATATCAGTCATTCGCTCAAATGCCCTACCCATAACTATTATCTGTAAATATCTTTTAGAAGTATATAAAAGTAATAATTGTTGTAAAGTTGTGGAACAATAAAATTATTTAACAGATGATTGGGGGTAACGGATTTCTTTACGAATAACCAGCAAATCAAAGAAAATGTGCTTGAATCTTGATTTATTCCTTAAGGGTGACATACATTGTTTCTGCTATGCATTACAATTCATAAAGCTGTGAACATATTTGAAGTCTTTGCCTGAATCTTTAAAACTTAACAGCAAAATTTCAAACAGCAACCTTTAGCATACATTCTAATTAATGCCTCAGTTTGTCTGTAATACTTAAGCAGACTGTGTTTCCTCCTAAAGTAAGTAAGTATTGGAATACCACATGCCCACAAATACAAACCATTCAGCTATAAGTGTGCTCAAAAGATAAATGGTGATTTCAACGTGCAATCCATGCTTTCTTAGACTAAACTACCACTCACAGGCTTGCTTTGCAGCTGGACAGGAGGCCCATCGGTAAAAGAATATTTTAAAGGAACTCTGCCAGCTCCTGGCCCTGAATTAACACAAATTACATGTTTTTTGTTTTAAACAAACTGCATTTGGCCATTGCAGAGTAATATGACACGTGAAAAGCTAGGTACTGTATATTTATTGATGATGTGTGTAATTGGTTGTGTTGTCATTCCACCCTGTGCCTCGGGGGGGTACATCTCACAGCTTTTTGGCACAGTCGGGGCAGTAGATGGCTGTCTCATGCATTACGAAGCGCTTGTTGGCCAGTGACAGGGAGCACCTCTTGCAGTTGAAACAGTACTCGTGCCAGGAGCTGCCCTCATAGTTCACCACCTGGGTGCCCTTTCCAAACCCTGCGGGGGAAAAATGGCAGCAGTAATGATGGGTTATTAACTGAGGTCCTTCATTGCACCATCGATCTTGGTGGGTGGGAGGTGCTTTATGGGAAATTGTCCTGGGGATGAAGCCATCGTTTTGGTTGTAGCCACTGGTGTTTAGCTGTAGTACAAATGGAATTCAACTGCAAGGAAGGCCACACACACCTACATGTAAAGGTGTGAGTGTGTGTGTGAGAGAGAAAGATGCTCATGCACCCCATCCCCACAGACCTGTAATGGGGTTCTGGCAGGCGTTGCATTTCTTGGCCACGCTGGTCTTGTAGCAGTCCACGCAGTACATCTTGTCCTCCACGGCGGTGAAGCGAGCTCCTGCCAGGGACTTGTGGCAGGTCAGGCACACGAAACATTCGGAGTGCCAGGGCTGGTCTTGGTAGCTGATCCCCCCAGAGGTGATGGGCTGTGAAGCAGGTAGCAGGTCAGTCCACAGCCATGCCTGAAGACCATATCCACTGTACCATTAATCAATACCCTTTTCCAACTAGAGCAACATGCAGCGGATGATACAAAATCAAGTGCTGGTGCACTAATCTAACAGGTCATATGCATTGATTGACCATCAGTTCTTCGTCAGGTGAAATATCTGTAATCGCGTTAAACTCCACTTGGTCCCCTGGACTTTGTTGGCAGATGTCAGGTCTTTCGCCCACCCAGTGTCATGCAGTGGCTTAGGAACCTCTGCGTAACTTGTAGGGAAAGTGGGACGGAGCACCTGCTTGCAGTGGGCGCAGCTCTTTGAAAGGTTCTTGTCCGAGCAGGCGGTGCAGTACAAGTCGTCACCCTTGGCCATGAAACTCTGTGAGCCGATTGGCTGTTTGCACTGGGCACAAGTGAAGCACTCCTCATGCCAGATCTTCTTCTTATACTCCACAGTCTTGGTTCCTATGGGGGAGATGGATGCCTTGTTCAGAAAGCAGGGTGGTGGGGGTCTGGCTGTGGGGGCCTGCATGTGTATTCTCCACGTTTCTGAGCCCAGTTATGAGCGTTTCTGTAATTATTACATTGTGGCGATCAGACTTTTTCACAATGTGACACAAAACCTGTAACATTTCACGTTGTGGGGACATTTTTTCTGGTCCCCACAAGGATGCCCTCAATTTTATGAAATTATTTTTGGCTGCTTACGGTTAAGGTTAGGGCTGAGTAGGGATTAAAGGTTATGCCCATAGAAATCAATGGAGAGTCCCCACAATGATAAGAATACGACCATAAGAAATGTACAAACCAGAGGAGGCCATTCGGCCCATCAAGCTGGTTGGGGACAACTCAATGGCTCAGAGCTGTTAGAATCTTATCAAGCTCTGATTTTAAAGGAACCCAGGGTTTTAGCTTGCGCAGCGCTAACTGGGAGACTATTCCATACTCAGTGAATAGAAGTGCTGTGTATAGATGTGCTTCCTCAAATTCAGTTTAAAATGTTCTCCCGCTAATTTCCACCTATGGCCTCACGTTCTAGTATTTAAACTAACATTGAAGTAGCCATTTAGCTGAACAGCATCCAGACCTGTTATGATCCAGGTATACAAGATTCTGTCTCCCCTTAGTCTCCTTTGCTCGAGGCTGAACAGGTTAGCTCGGCTAACTACTTCTGTGTTTACGTGGTTTGTGTGTGTGTGTGTGTGTGTGTGTGTGTGTTGGAGCTGCCCAGGTGTGCCCCACCTGGCATGACCAGCTTGTAGCAGCCCTGGCAGCGGTTGCCCTCCTCACGAGAGCAGCATTTCCCACACAAGATTTTGTCATCCTTGGTGCCGAAGGGCTCATTCGCTAGGGGCTTGTAGCACCTGGCGCACTTGAAGCAGTCTTCATGCCAGTGGCGGTTCTTATGGTGCAGCTCCTATAGCAGGAGTAGCAGAAGGGGGACATTGGAGTAAGAGAGTAAGACACTCGAAACACAAGAATCACTACTGTTGTGGCCCAAAATCAAGGTCGTTAGTCTGCTTCCCAAATGGCAGCATCTAGAGTAAGTCGGGACTTGGTCACAGCAGGGCATGATGGGTAAGGAGAGGCGGCCCACCTTTGAGTCGGGCCCGATGGGGCGCCGGCACTCGGCACAGGTGTTGGCGCACAGCTTGTCAAAGCAGCGCACGCAGACGTGCTTGTCCTCCTTCTGCACGTACTTTTTGCCCTGCAGGTTCTCCCGGCAGTAGTAGCAGTCAAAGCGTTCCGTCATGGTTCTGCTCATGTAGCTCCGAGGGCCTGACGAGGATGGACACAGAGACCCGCCCATTAGCGTCAGTGTAAAGTTCTGCAGTCAGTTCTGCATTATGTAATATAATGGAATACCTGGCCAAATTGAATCTTCTATGTCTAATCATCTCTCCTCTGGATTCATGTCACCAGAACAACACTGCTGATGATGGCTGAGCTGAGCTGAGCTAAGCTGCCATACAGCTACTCTGCGGATGCAGCAGGTTTTGTGAAGCACTTGGCCTTCTGACCAAACGGCCTTCTGTTGGCTCTATCTGGAATGCTGTGCAACCCCCCCCCCTTACCTTCCATGCATGTGCTTTCTGCTGGCCATGTTCTCCATCTTATTGGGACTGGGCTGGAGTTTAATCACATCTCTAAGCTGCATTGAATCAGCAGCCTCGGAGAGCCCCTCCCCCCCCATACCACCACCACCTGCCCACAAATTATCAGCAGGACTTTGGTCGAACATACAGTTGTGCCAACTGACCGTCGGCTGGTAAATTTAGAAGGTGCAGAGTGGTGCCCTATGGGTATGGCTTGCACCCTTCTCTGCACAAATGTCACTACCGTTTAACTGGAGTGTGAAGTCCAAGAGGCGCTACCCCCAGAGATTATTATAGCAGATTAGAGGAGGTAATACAGTGTCTGATCCCGGAGGTCGGGGGCAGGGGGGCTCCTCACCATGACCGGGCAGAAATGCCCTCTCTACAGCTGAGAGTCGTAGGTTAAGCGCGAGTCCAGTATTTAGCCACTGACTCACCCTGGTGCCCGCTCAGGCACCCAGGACTGTGCCATTCCCCACCCACTTAAACTCCCTGGTCAGATTCCAGCCAGATCCCACCAGCTGCAGACACCAGACACCATACATGTGCTGCTGTCTGACTCAGACCCTCTGCTGCCTTCAGGGTTGCACCATTTGCACCCTGGCCTTTCTTATATAGCTCTAGCTGTGATTGGCTGACTTCCCGCCTGTCATTGTGTGGCACGGAGAGCTTCTGCTGTGTGCAGGTCTCATGGACAACCTTCCCGCTGCCTCTCATTCACTAGGCTTCCAGGCACACCTCAACTTGTCCTCTGTTCCTCAAACTTTATTCCTGGTACTTGATAGGCCATCTAGGACTCATCCTTTGGACTGCCATTTGGGAGGAGACATTATTATAGAGCAAAGTGACTGGTCTAAAATTAGCACAGTTCAAGAAGTTGCACAGACAGACAGCATAATTTAGGACATTGTTTCCCAATCCAGTCTCCAGGCATCCACAAACAGCGCATGTTTTTGCTCCCTATGGGGAGCTGAAACGAAGCAAAAATGTGGACTGTCTGAGGGTCCCCAAGGACCGGATTGGGAAACACTGCTTTAGCACATGAGGCCCTTCAGGGCTTGTATCCCAAATCCTCCCTTCACCATGACCATAGAGCATGTGAGGTATTCTGCTCTATTTCTTGCCTTATTCAACAGTCGATGCCTAATCTTCATTAAGCTTAACGTTTTCTGCTATCAGTCATCAGATCTTCATTCTTCCGTAGTGTTCAACTTCCTCTTTACACAGAAACCCTCTTTCAAACTTCATTCTCGTACAGAAATCATCGTCATCATCCACAGCTACTTCATTACCAATCACAACTTCACTGCTGCCCCATTAACAGAATTATTCCTACAGAGAAATCATCATGACTAGCTTCATTCTCTTCATCACACAGCTGGAGGTCTTCCAGGACTCTCCACCTACACAGCTACTGCTTTACCGTCTTCTCCACTTGCACTGTCAGGCACCTGTTTCTGCTTTCCCCAGCTTCACTAGTTCCATTCCAAGACCATCACTGTATGGAATCTACCCGTCTCCACATCCCTCCGCACCCATCGATGTGCTCTCCGGTTAAGGGTCCCCATGGGCATGACGATCGGGACACAGGGTGTCCCTGCTTCTTCCTTTACCTGAGTGCCTGTAGAAAGTCATTCTAGCAGCTTAAAATAAAAGCAGTCAGCTGGAAGAGTGGGGATCAAAGCTTCGGTTCACTAGACTGAGGTCTCCACAGTCTGCTCCTGTTTTTTGGGGGTGTATATATGTGTGCGTATGTCAACACCATGTCCTACCCCCGGCCCCCACCATAAACACTCCTCACCATTTTAGGATATGTGGGAGAAGAATTAAAGAGGGAGGGAGTTAAGTGGATGGAGACTGAGTGAATTCCATCAGCATGACTTCAGAGGGAGAAATAAGGATTCCAGGGTTTAGAACTGAGACTAGCCACAAATCCTACATGTTCTGCCCCCTACATTGCTATTTGGAGCAGACAGTTAAGGTCCTGCCTTGAGGCTGAAATGCTCTACAGTGAATTCCTAAGCTTCTTACTCAAAGTGACCTTTTTCAGGAAAATACCCCCTAATTCACAGACCCCTGGTGCTGTGTGTAAATCAATATTTAAACTATATACCAAAGGCTGCTTCAGTTATAAATATCTGTAATTAAAGTAATGCAGTACAACTGGCACGATAGCTCCAGAAATGTACATATTTGGGCTCAACTCAAGATGGACTTCTTGTGTTTGGACAACATCGTCATTTGGAGAGCAGTGTGTTTTCCTGAATTCCTCCGAGAATCTTAGCAACAGAAACAGGTTTGGATGTTGAATCTTTAATGGCTCATCACTCAGGACGTCAGACTTGACTCTCCACGAGAGAATCTCCTTGAAAGGAGAGTCAGTGGTAGTGAGCAGGACTGTGTACAAGGTGTCAGCTGGGTGGCAGCCCTTCCTCTCCCCCCCGTCGCCCTTTATCACTTTGAAGAGAAGGGGGAGGCTAATTCATCTTGCATATTCGTCCCCAGCTGATACACTGGAGAAGACAGTGGAAATGCTTTGGATGACTGAACTGACATAAAACTGAAGGGGAGCATTTTTTGGTGAAACGAACTGTCCTTGGATTCTGATTCCTCTGAGGCAGCGTTTCGTCGTCTCGTTTTCAAGCTGCCACGGTCATGGGGCTGATACTCAGCTTCCTATCTATCAGCAGTTACTGCCATCTGTCCTCAGGGCAAGTGGCCTCGTGGAGGACAAGCCTGGCGTTACGGTCGCAGGACCAGCTCTGCGACCTGCTGAGGGACTAAATCTCTCTTTTAAAGCTTCTGCGTGCCTCTGTTCACACTGGCTCTCTTCTCTCAGGGGTTCGAATCGGCTGGCCAGAAACATAAAGATCTATTTGGCTCCGATCCGAAAAGCTGCACCTGGGCAGAACAGATCGCCTCGCTGATTTGGGTGTCATGCGTCTGCTCTGCCCTTAAGCTGACTGGTGTACTTATCGTGGGCAGTTTACCACAAATCACATTTCATGTGGTGGCTTTTCTGCTCTTACTTGTGTTCTGCCTTGTCTGGATTATTGCCATGTTTCTCATATCCACAACTATTCCTGGGCTTGAATTTTGCATCTTCCTTTATTCAGATACTGCACACCTTCTTCAGGAATGTTAGGTACAGAATGAAATAGATACACATCTGAATTTCCTTCGGGATCAATGAAGTATCTGTCTGTCTATCCATATATCTGTCTGTCTTACTCCATCTAAACAGCTTCATACTAACCGCTGAACTGTCAGCCTGTGGGTTGTATTGTAGAATGGGGGTGTGCATACACTTAATTATTATTATTTATTTTTTTACATAAAATGTCTTCACAAAGATTGCAGCTCCTGAAAAACAAATCCAGTGGGGAAACCCATCTGTCACTCTCCTGATTCCTTCCCTCCTGTCTATGTCACGCTGTCTTATGTATGTGCTGTCATCACACAGCTGACCGCTGAAAGAAGAGCAGGCCCCCATTTAGCCATAGAACAATGGCCGCAGAATATATGCCCCCTGCACCTCCGGGACAAAAATATCTTGGATCTGTTACCACCACAAACTCTGCCCCCTCCTCCCCCTGCACATGTGTGTAAACACACCAGAATTCCATAATTAGCAGCCATTGGGTAAGATAACAGCTTCATGTCACATTCGGCTTGGAGCTGAACAGGTGCGACTGGTGTGAGCGGATGGGGCTGCGCATGAGAGTCAGAGCACTGCCTGTGTTTACGTTTGCATGTATGAGTCAGAGGGCAGGCTGTTTTGTAGCTCTGCTCAACTCAACTGTAAACAGTCATCTGCCTTCTGATTGGTTCACAACACAGTTTACAGCCATCGTGACAAAGCTCCCCTACATGATCATAGTGCTCTCCACACCTAAACTCTGTTTCATTTAAGATTTGGGTAGCTGCCGATGAACTTTGAAAATCTCTGCTAATACATGGAATCTACACCAGGGGGGTATTCCATGAAGGAGGATTTCTTGCTTTGCCAGATAACTTCTTGGATTTAAGGTAGTCTGGAGTAAACGGACTTTAATTTCATTCCCTTACATTTAGCCCAGACAACCTGAAATCCGACAAGTTATCTGGCTAAGCAAGAAATCCAGCTTTGTGGAACAGCCCCCTGCAGTGTTAAAATAAATATAGGCAATGCAATGCCAAACGCATGCTTCATAAGGACTTCAGTATGGTTTTTAAAGTAGTAACCTGGGCTTCCCATTGGTTGTATATTCTGCAGGCCTCAACAGCACCACCCAGTGGCCGTATAGAGGTAGCATGAAGAACAACCAGAGATAAATGGAGATCTGGGTATAGAATCCACAGCATTTAATTTATGATAGCTGTCTAGTGTGTTTTCATACTAATGACAACAGTCCATTTGGGCATTTTTAAAAGATTCTTAAAATAGGATTTGAAAACACTGCATAGGGAAATAACTCGTAACAAATGTGCATAAGATTTACAACGTTTTCATATACTCAAAGTTGCTGGAATCTGCGTGTGCTGTTCCTGGAAGGTCATTCTAGGTTTAGCCATGAATTAGTTGTCATTCCTGGACACCCAGACAGAATGCAGATCAGTGACAGCCCCTCCTCATTTGCTAGAGGACTATAAACACACATGTGACTCATCAAAGGGGCAACAGCACACTGTCACTACAGTAACTTAGCAACAGGTGTGTGTGTGTTTGGGGTGGGTGCAGTTTAGGTCCTACAGGAACATAGCTGTCCCTTACCTGCCCACCTAAAAAGCCGCTGGTCATGTAAGGGCTGTTCCTGTCAACTAGGAATAGTTGGTCACACAAAACGATACCAGTGATGCTGAGTTTGGAATTTGGATTCTGTGACACAAAGTATGAGTCAGTTACCAACATGCATTGCACCTTTTCGGTGGATATACAAGGAGAGAGCTTTGCTGTAACTGCAGAGTTGCTCTTGGGACGTAAACCATCCACTCTGGGCTGGTGCTTCACTCTGCATCTCTGTCCTTTCTCCCTGCATGCCTGCATATCTCTACATGTGTTGTCCAAGGGCAATGAAAGGTCCAGCTCAGGGATTAACTGTGTTTTTCCACTGTGGTCCACCCCCCACTTCCCTGTGCTGTAGCATGGCACCCCACTCAGAGGAAGATAGCACCCTGCACCTCCTGCCTGACTCACTATCCCTGGCCCGTGGCCTAGCAGTAACAGCAAGTAGCCAAACACATGCAGAGTCTGACAGATGAGGGGACTTTAATGAGAAATGTTCCTCTCACTCCTCACTAGAAAGGTTGAACGCTCGTCTGCTCCATACCTCCTAATTTGGATATGCAGGGCTTTGAATTCACTCTGAATTATTTTTTTTATTGGCCCTCACTGTGACCACGGAGATAGGGATGGGAGGAATGAGACCTCGATGTGGAGCTGAATATGGGGTTGGGTCACAATACCAGCCGTATGCTTTATGCTACTTTCTAAATATTTCAGAAAAATATTCTGACTGTTTCCCATATTCCTGTGTGTTTCTGGATTTCAGATTATAGGTGGCAAGAACAAAAGTAGTAGAGTAAGGGGAAATGGGGACACAGCAAAAGTTGCCAGACAGCTGCACACAACAGAAAACTAAACAACACCCCGCTCCCCACCCCAGTGGCAGTGACTACACCAAATCTGCGTCGTTAAGGAGACCAAATCCCCTTGGTGCCACTTTACCAGTTGCATGTCTGGACTTATTTTGGGTGATATTATGTCATGCTTTTGCCTTGCCCCCACAATGTGAGTAGGACTGGGTAATAAAGGCTGTCATCTGTGTGCATTAGATGGAAATGGGTGTGTGACCTTGGGGGGTTTCCTGAGTGAGGACCCAGCTGGAGAGCAGGAGGACAGGATTAAGAGATGTTTCCACAAACGCGTCCAAAAATGACATTCTCAGTAAATAACTTATTATTAGCGAAACGTAAACAAATGAAGAGAGCACAATTTGCTTATATAATTCAAGATAAAAAATAGTTAATTTAGAGAGATGTTACAATACTGATTATGCAGTTTTAGCATTATGTGGGAAAGTCTAGTTAGTTAATGTTCTAAACTCATCAAACACCAAGTCTTAAAAATGTATTTTGGATTTGGCCTACCACATGGTCTCTAATAAAACTTCAATTAATTAAAGTGTGACGATAGCTGAACATTTTGTTCACTCTTTATCATGTTTGTATATTTACAGGTTTTATTAATGCTGTAATTCTAGGGGCCTCAGCACAGCATGTGAACAGAAGGAGCCTTCATTTATTGCCTGAGAATAGTATTACAAACTCACAATTTCCTGCACAATATACAGTGATATTTTCCCTTGTGAAGAGTTGTGAAGCGTTGCATCCAATTTTGGTTTATAGTGTGGCAAATAAAAATAGCATCCAATATGCTCCAATAATCATCAGTATGTTGCTCCTATAAGAAAAATAAATAAAGTAGTCGTATCAACAGGCGACAGGGGTACAGGCGCGCGCAGCTGCCACACCGTCATTCCCGCACCGAAAGACGCTCCTCCAGCGCTATCATCTGTATTAGCGGCTTCCAGCTATGCGACTATCGGTTTGACCGGGAAATAGCGCACGTGGCGAA
Organism: Isichthys henryi; assembly: GCA_026776945.1. Taxonomy (NCBI): domain Eukaryota; kingdom Metazoa; phylum Chordata; class Actinopteri; order Osteoglossiformes; family Mormyridae; genus Isichthys; species Isichthys henryi. Next base: position 11,708,904 of record JAODJX010000002.1, read on the forward strand.
ATAAACGCCTTCTCAACCTACACCGTGACCTCTGTGCGTACAAGACAGACATGATGCAAAGGATGGGTGAACTATAGCGCAAGCAGAAGAGAAACTGACGCATTGATAATGTGGAGTCATTAACATGCGCTGTTAATATAAAATACACTTTATGTACGCATTGTAAAACAGATATTTTTTTATTTTTTTAATTTTTTTTTTTATGAACTAAAAATATTCCGAAGTAGGTTTAATATGAAATCACTGTAGCGAAATATTTTTGACAGCCTTTAAAAGGATTTGAGGCCAGTCAAGAATCTAAACGACATCTTATGTTGAGACATTATTTCTTGATTTATTTATTTACTCTTAATTTTCGTCTGTTGGTGTTCACCTAATATTGTCCTCTCATTATATACTGAATCATGGGAGAAGTAATCTGAGTAATTATTTGTAGGCTAAATAACTGTGGAAGCACTGGAAGACCAATACAGGTGGATCAAGTCACTTTGATTTTATTCATTCACTTATAATTACTTTGCTACTCTGACAGGGAAAATTTTAAAAAATATTTTATGGGGTTAGTTAAGTGCAAAAGAAACACTTAATGAGCGCTTGAAAGTCTCCTTACACCTAAAGGACACCTAAAAGTGTCAGACCTGGACTTAACCAATTTTTAACAATTGAGTTGCAGTCCTGTACTTTGGGGCTTACTCGTCACAACTGAACTCTTACTAGTAAGAATACGAATTCAATATATCCCCAATGCAATTCTTACTAGTAAGAATCATGTTTTTACTCGTAAGAATTCATATTATAGAGCTATTTAATACAGTTTTTATTAGTCATATATTCCCATTGAATTCCATTATATACATTTTTGCCTCACATATCCTAAATTGAATATTCACTAGTAAAAAGTCATATTGTAGAGCTCTTTAATTGGTTTCTTACTTGTAATAACTCCTATTATACATATCCGTAATCACATTTTTACTGTAGTAAGAATTCCAGACCCACAAATCCATAATTGACTTTTTACTAATTACATTGTAGAGATTTGAAATTGCACATATTCAAAATGTGAATAAGACAAATATGACACTTAAAGAATTACGAATGAAGTACTCACCAAATATAAAACGGAGGAGGACCCGTCGGCAGCTTCTCTCACAACACTGCAACCGGAGTAATTTATGTTCTTATAGTAGTTCGTTACAAAGTAAAGACACGCCTTCGGCATTCGGGGTGGGGGTGAAAGGGTAGGATGCAATCCAAAACGTCCTAGCATTCATCTCAACAATGATCTCATCCAGGAATTTATAAACTCTGGAAATCATATCAAGAGCCGTTTACAGAAGTAGTGGCACATATATAGGGAAATACTAACTCCATTCTCTTCATATAATATCAATGTCCTCTCTACAAAACAGCGCTCCCTGTTTGTGAAATGATATATAGGTAAATATGTTTTATACGGAAATGTATATTACTGTACATCACTGTAATCGGTGTGCGCCAAACTCGATGTCTAAATGGCTGAAACTGTTTAGGTCGTGTATAATTCTATCGAAGACAACTTCGGTCATTTAAATGCCCTTCTTTGGAATAATATGCGGCTTGCATGGTGACTCATCACTCCCCGCAATAAAAAAAGTCCAGCGTGCGTTTGGTGCCGATCGGCCCTCCGCGGCTTTTCATAGATACTCTGTGTTTGTACATCACAGAGCGCACATCGGCACCACGGCGTATGAATAAATTCTGCAGCTTCACAGAGCATCATTAAACGTAGCCATTAATATTACCCAAACACAGATCTCATCCAGGGCGCGTTCTGCCGTTAGTAAAATAAACAATGGCCGAACATAACTAATATTTTTAACAGAGATTTATAACAGCATCATCCCCAGTTGTTTTCTTTGGAGTGAGACCAGAGCAGAGGCTCTGCTAACCGTCAACCTAACAGCTCCACATCAGGACTCTTTCATAACAGGAGCTATAGAGGCGTATACAACAGACAGGATTTATAGGCTATAAGTGCAAAGATGTAGTCAGTAGTATGTGTGCCTTTTCGTTTTTAGGAGAAAAACAACATCGTGTTTGGTGCATGAATGGATGGAATTAGAATGATTAGAAGAGACAAGAATCTGGCTGCAGAATAAATGGGGACAATTAATTTAGTTGGGGCTTCCTCGTCGGTCTGGGACAAAGAGGCTTGTGAAGTGCGTGGTACATTGTGATCAGGGGTCGAGCCCCAATGGGTGATATTTACAGCCCGGGGGAGGGGGCCCAGAAAACTCAAAGTGACTCACTCCCCACACAATGGGTGTGAGGGTCAGCTGCCTCGGGGCAGTGGAATCAGCTATCACGGGAATTTGGGCTGACGGGGTCCCCCTCCCCATGCACGTCATGTCAAGCATGCATGATGACAGGACACACATCAGGGAAAGGCATGTGCCCGTGTAGAACATTCCGGGGCTGTCTTGGCCGTCAAATATCAAGAGGTAGAATTATGATGGCATTCAGAAGGTATTGTCTTTTAATAAAAAATGAACAAACCATACAGCTGCCAGTAAAGGTGACCAGGGTAAGCATGCCAGTCAGTAGCATGAGCCATAAACTGTCAGGGGTCTCAGACTCAACAACGCAGGGAGCGACAGTGCCCAGCATGCTGGCTCAGGGAAGAATCCTGTGATGGAGCTGAGCACCAGCACCTCCTCAGGCCAATACTGGCAATGCAGGCCAGATTGCTGGCTTAGGAAGGAACGCCAAGGTGCAGCTGCACATCAGCGCCTCCGCAGGCCAATCAGAGAGGGAGATGGGCTTCCACATGTGAAGGTGAGCTGGGACTGCGCATTCTTCATCTTCCAAACGTTCATCCAGAATAAAGAGAGAACAACAGTGAAGAACAGCAGTTAAAGCTCTCTTTATACCCAAATCCGCACTGGGATCTTTTATTGACAGTTTGGTGAATGTCAGCAAGCCTCCGGAAACTTCCCCGCAAGGGGACTGAGGGCCAGATCGACATGGACATGCTGAGACACACAGCAAACAATATCAGCACAAAAAACCCTGACAGGCAGGTACATCTCAAAGCAAACATAGCATAAGAATGATCCCTAGGATTTCATGGCTCAGATGATTAGCAGAAGTGACGTTTTAAACAGAGCAGTGAAACAATGACTGTTACATTGTGTCCTATGGACTAATCCAGTCAGATGTCTTGTGCATCTTTTTCTTCAGATTTGGGCTTTTTTGTAACTTAAAATCATTCACATTACATACAGCCATCTGATTGACACTTTGATCGACCAATGGCTTATCTTCACTACTCATGTAGCACGTCACTGCAAAGGAGGGCAAGAGCCTACGCATACACAGTGACGGCCAAATGAAGGCTTCATGAACCACTTGCTGTATTTTTTTGACCCCACTAGATGGTGCTGTCTATTCAAAAAAATTTCTCAAAGCATGCCGCAAAGTAGACCAAGAGCCCCATCTGGTGGGGTCAAAAAATACAGCAAATGGTTCATGAAGCTTCATTTAGCCATCACTACACATACCCATGACTTTATTTAGGAGGTTAGCAGCAGGGCAGGAGTAACACCCCCTCCCTCCATGGGGAACTATGCCAGTGATATTCTGAATTCCTCCTGAGACCGATATTACGATTCACATTCATACCTCAGTGTCTGATCCAATGACTCCCATGTGTAAACAGTCTGGGCCAATATTACTGTACTCTGCACTTTATGTGAATTGTACCATTTCTAAGTGTTATTCCTCTTTATTGTACTATTGCACATCTATTTGTCTGTTGTCTATTTAGTCTTTATTTACTGGTTGTGGCTGGACCATTAGGCAACCCAGTGCCCTTGCTGCACTTGACCAGTAAAAGATCTTGAATCTTGGTTTACAGAATCAGATACATGTATCATTTGGTAACCGAACAAAGTCTGTCCTTATAATACTTCCAGAAACAAAACAAGAAAATGCAGCTCAAACGAAAAACAATGTGAAAGAATGATGTCATTTCTGTACCTGCTGGTTACAGATGCAAAATATCTACTGATCCAACAGTCTCGATAAGGCTCAATAGAGTTCTGCCCAAATATAAAATAAAGACCAATAACAAGGCAGAAAAAAACCGATCCCAGCTCTTGGGGGAAATGACAAATCAGAATAACCAGTTATCCCACAGCGCGGTGACAAGATTGTCAAGTGGCCGTTTTCAAGACCCATGACTGTGATGACAGCTTGAGCTGTGCTAAGCTTAATCATTTGTTTTTTTTTTCACAATCTTCATTTCAAAATGCCTTGAATAAAAAGGCAGGGCATGCATTTAACATCACGGCGGAGTCGTAAAACAAGCCACAAGTGGAACGGGACTGATCTCTATCATCCACCTTCCACATGGAGAGACACGTCTAGGAACATGACACCAGGCACGTCATGCTGTCAGCGTTTATAAAAAGGAGATACAACAAAAAGGAAATGTGTATACGCGGTTCCTGCAATACCGGAGGTGACCAGATGGAGGCAGCAATGAGCACATCACAATCCATTGCCGCACTATCTTCCTTCTGCACAACATTGCCATGACAATGGCCCACCAGAGGCCCCCGCTCGGTATTGTGTCAGGTGACACCGTGCAGCCGATCTTCCAATGGGCAGAGTACCACCTATTCTCATATGTGTCCAGAATGTTCGCACTTTGGCGGGCTCTTAACTGTCTTTACTAGTCAAATCGAGTCGTTTCCTCCAGCAGGCTGCCACCGTTGGGCTCCTCCTGTCTTCCACAGCCTGCCTTTCTCTTCCCAGCATCCTCCTCAATGATGATATTGGGGCGCCAAAGTCCCATCCGCAGTGTTGCCATTGTGTCCTCTGTACAAGTCCCTATAATCAAACATATACAATGGGCACGTTAACGCAAAGGACTTACACTTCACATACATCCATGCCTCCGTATCAGAATAAAGCAGGAAGCCATTTCAGAAAGGATTAGCCACATAACCATTGGCTAAAAACAAAATAACATACAAAAAAAAATCGTTTTCAGTGTTTTATCCAAATGCAAGTCCATTTCTGTTTTTAGAGTAAAGGTAGACTTTTCAGCAGTCATAGTCATGCAGGGAAAGTCAGAAGATACGAATTAACAGTCACAGTCAAAGGTCACTATGTTGCATGCTACATGTAGCCAGCAAAGCTAACTATATAATTATAATAATAAAAAAAATGTTAAATGAACTAGCGCAATGGCAACTGGAGGAATTACACAGTTCTCCCCCTATAGGAGATAAGTGGTACGGTATTTTAATTTAAACCACACATATGGAGGGAAGACTCTATAGAAAGACTGTCACAGGGAGAACGGGAGCAGCTCTCAGGTCTCCCCTTAACAGCAGAGCATAGTGCAGATAATGAGTCTCCTGTATAGTGCCCTCGCTAGTGCACTGGTATAACACTATAGCCTGTAACACATGTTCCCCGTAAGGAAATCACATAAGTATATAAATAAAAATAATGGGGGGGGGTTTGTTTAAAAAGAACCAAGACTGAGAAAGAACAGTGAGTCCTTTGAATGGTACGGGATCAGAGAAGAGGTAGGGAATGTATTGGCTGTGCAGGACCAGCAGCAACAGAGCGGAGGGTGGGCCGGGGGGGTTGGCTCACTCCCTGTGGCGGAGGAGATCGCGGGGGGCCTCAGAGTTCTCCACAGGCAGGACCAGCTGGGTCCCCAGGGTAGCCAGTTTGCTGTCCGCAGCCTCCATGGGGCCGGTGGCAGGGCAGGAATGCAGCATGGTGGCTGAGCCAGCTGCCCCGTCGCTGTACACCAGGCCGTCCTGGGGCACCAGGTCCGAGTCGTCCTCCTTTAACCGGCCTTCATTCTGTTGGGGGGGGAGGGGGAAGGGTGAGGATTCAGTAAATTGGCCAGATTTGTACAACCGTATGCTGGAGTCGCTTCCACTGCTGCTGTGACTCCGCAGTCCAGGTAATCACCAC
>JAODJX010000002.1:11714985-11736546 GCA_026776945.1 Isichthys henryi
ATTGGCCAGATTTGTACAACCGTATGCTGGAGTCGCTTCCACTGCTGCTGTGACTCCGCAGTCCAGGTAATCACCACAGGGGGGCGCTGTGGAGTGGCTCACCTCGTATGCCTGGGGACTGGTGAGACATCGTGCCAGAGCACCACACCAGCTGGGCAGCGTGGCTGTGAGGGGCGGGCCGCTGTGTGTGAGGAGGGGCTTCAAGTAGCTGGGGGGGGGGGCTACAGTCAAGGCCTTAAAAGCCATAGGGATATATGCACATTTAGTTCTGTAGGCTTTGTATAAACAGCATGCCCTTCAGTCTATGCATAAGTTTGCCAAGCAAACAGTTTTTAATAGAACTGTTACTGTCAAGAAGAAAAGCCGAATCCAGGTCAATTCAAAGTGCTTGTTACTCTGGAGCACCCTCTACTGTCCACTCTGGGTATTGCTACCATTAAGGATACTTGGAGTCAAAGTTGTACCAGTGTCTAAACAACCAGGCACTCTCTTGTTTGGTGCTCCTGCGCTCTGTGAATTCCAGAGCATTCACCTGTTTGAAATGAGACAGAGAGAGTCACAGGAATGCAGCGTGACGTAAAAGGTGCCCGGACTGGATCCTGCTGATACGAGGGGCACCAGAACCGCGAGAAAAGGCTTCCTACCGAGTCTTTGTCGGAATCCACCCCCACTCTGCATAAAAGAGAGAGAGAGGCCAGTTAGCTCGGGTCAGCAGGCGGCTCACTGCACGCTGGCCAGCAGTCACCGACTCACCGGATGTGCAGGACTGAAAGCATGGGCGTGGTGCCCCCACCACACACCCAGACGGTGAAGAAGACGATGAGCAGCGTGGTGGAGAACATCATCTGCCGGGCGTAGTTGGCCGTGTCCCGGATGGACAGGGCGAAGGTCATGGCCCCCCGTAAACCTGGGAAGGACAGAATACACACTGCTTATCATCTGTGCATTTTTCAACCACTTATCCAACAGGGGGCGACGGTGAGTCTGGACTCTTTCTTAGGAAACATAGAGCACAAGGTATGGGAAAACCCCAGATGGGACGCTAGTCCACTTCAGAGCACCTACATATGCTATATTCAATCGAGAGACAAGAGCCAAACGTAAATTCATGCTGTTGAACTCTGGGAAACAACTGAACAAGCAACTGAAGGAGAATATCACAAATAGCATTCGAACCCCCAACTCTGCTGTGGCGGTGGGAAGAGACGTTGGTTTTTTTAATTAAAAATGCCAAGACAACTGACGGAGTAGCTGATTAACAAAAGGCTGACTCATGAACGTCGGGAACATGAAAAACACAGTCACTGGTTTGGCCAGACATGGCTCCATTTTCCGAGCTGGATCATGTTCCTGTCAAAGGCCACAACAGGCTGCCGTGGAGCTTGGTGTCATGACTGAAAGACATCATCATCATCATCATGTGCACCTGCAAACATCATCATGTGCTGGAAGTTGTTCCTGATGCGGTTTCGGCGCCCCAAGTTGAGCAGGAATGACAGTGGGTAGATGTTGGCGGCCCTGCCCAAGAACACAGCCAGCTGAATAGTGTGGTCAAGGATGGATACCTCAGTAGCCCAGAAGGATGGAGGTGGTCCAGGCTCCACTAGGCTGAAAAGCCTCTCTTGTTTCAAACACCCCTGTGACACCTTGGTAGGTAAATAGATACATTCTTACTATGAGCTGAGCTATTTCAATGAAAGCCTCCTTGTGGCGCTCATTATTGGTGAAATTACTCCTGAGCAACAGCGTGATACGCTTACGGGCACACACACACACACACACACACACGCACACACACACACACACACACACACGCACACACCAACCAAACTCAAGGATACAAATGCCCCAATTATGAACAAAGGGTTGAACATGTGGTTCTGGAAGGTGAACAGCGTCAAGCCCATGTAGGAGAAGATGAAATTCTCCGCTAGGAAGTTCAGCAGCTCAAATAACTAGAGTGGAAAAGGCACAGGAAGGTGTTTAGTAAATGGACCAGGGCCCAAGGAACAGTGTAGAGATCAGAACTTCACACAGCAGAAAATGGGGGGCGACAATGACGAGAATAAAGGCATTTAACAAAGGCAATTAAAGTGAGAAAGCTGCAATATTGTTCTGCCATCCTTCCAACAGCTTATTCAGTACATAGTGACCTGGTCACAGAGGAGCTGGGAGAATATCCCAGTCAGCTAGCACACAAATCCAGGGACCCCCTGGAACTGGACTGGTCCATCACAGGGCACACATATACACCTACTGACACACTGGGGACCATTTGGAGAAGCCAGTTCATCACATCAGAGCTGAAATGAAACCCTCACACCCTGAATGTGGGAGGCAACAGTACTACCTGATCATTTATAGTGATAGTAGTAGCAGTATTAGCATTATTAGTAGCAGTGCTAGCAGCATTATTAATATTATTATTTGCATGGCCAGTGTTTCCTGAAATAGGCTACAGAGCACTAATATAATACTGTGCTGGATAAGCATCAGGAATTAGGATGACATCATTAATATTGTTATTCATGTTACTGATATTAATAATTGCATTATTATTTAGCGGTTGCTCAGCTGATCTAAACTTATTTCGGTCTTCCATGTACTTCCTGCCCGACTGCTGTTATACTGATGACCATGAAGGAACAGAACAGGGTGTGTGTGTGTGTGTGTGTGTAAGACGGCTGTGCTGGACTGAGGACACCAGCAGAAGGAAGCTCGCCTGTTTGGTCCGGGCTTTGGACTCCGGAGACAGGTTGTTATAGGTGTAGTGAGCCTGAGTTATCCCACCAAACAGAACTGCCACAACCCCTGCAAGCACAAGCCAGCACAGCATGGACAGTCAGTGAGTCGCAGAGGGTAAACCGGCTAAGACGACTGGAAAGGGTTAGATAAATGACTGCAGCATTTAGTATGCTCCATGATCACTGTGAGCCAGTGGGAGCCGTAGTTATTTATTAGCCAATGAGAATCAGTGACTAGTAGGCACCTCTGAACCAAATGAGAACTGCTGATCAAGAACCGGCACTTATCCATGAAGTAATGGGGCCAGGGGTCCTTCAAGCCCAATGAGACCCGTTTCTGGGATCTGAAGGACCACCCACCGGCACCAGCAGTTACCTGTGAACCCACAGGCCTCGGCCAGCAGGAAGGTGCTCCAAGACATGAGGAAAAAGAGAGCTGTCTCCAGGAGCTGGAAGTCCCGCAGTTTGGTGAACTTGGTGACGTGAGGAGCCAAGTCAAGGAGAATCCGTAAGGCAGATCAGAGGCGTCACATCATCTCTCGTAAGGGACATAAGAATCCCCCCCCCCCAAAACACCCCTGTTATTATTATTGAACAAGAATTTTAATATCCAGAGAAGCTGTGGATGATTGAACGCCAACACAGAGAAGAAAGAGCTGGACGGGGAGTAGTGGGACCAAGCAGTTCATTCAGCCCTGCTGTGGTGGCTGCAAGGGAGGATATGAAGGCGGTCAAGATGCCGGTGGACACGCCCAGTGCAAAGGAGCCGCTGAACACCCCGAGGAACATGCCGAAGGATTTCAGCACCGCCATGCCATCGTAGGAGTGGTTGCTCACCGCAGCCGGCTGGTAGGCGACGATAGATCTGTGGCGGACGTCAGCATGACACTAGTCATAAACAGGCTCAGGCATAAACGAAGAGGAACACACAAACACAAATGAACATAGATATAGATAGACACAAACAAACAGACAAACAAACAGAAACATACAAACACAGACACAAACAAAAAAAAACACACAGGCACAAATGAACACACAGTTCCTGTCATTGTGGTGACCCTCCATTCATTTCTATGGGCACTCTAACCCTAATCCCTAACCCTAATCCTAATCCTAATCCCTAACCCTAATCCTAATCCCTAACCCTAACTTTAACCATAAATAACCAAACAAAATACAAGACTTTTGGCTGTTTTAGTTTTTTGATTGTTTTCAGTTTTTTCTAAAACTGAGATTTCTATTGTGGGAACATTTTTCAGATCCCCACAATAGAAGCCTCAATTTTATAAAAATCTACACAAGCTACAAAGTAACAGATTTTGGGTAAATACAAACCCAAAAAACAGAAACACACACACAAGACAAAGACAGACAGAAACGAACACAAAAAGAATCCCCATAACAGGCACAGATAAACAGAAACACACACAGAGACACAAACGAACATAAACGCTCATAAACGAACATAAAGCAGGCCTGAACAGGCCATCTGGCATAAAAGGCATTTTCCTGCTCTGTTTGTAGGCCGGCACAATTTATTGTAGGGACCCTCTAAACAAATCATTTTCACACTTTTGCCTTATTTTAATGACTGAAATAGCTTTCAGTTTTGAAGAAGGATAGTCAGTTCATAAAGTACCTTCACATTCCGCTCACATGGTTTAATCTGTCAGCTTACTAGTTATAAATCAATCTCCTTGATGCAAATGCATTTCCTATGGGGCCAGACTGCATGCAATCTGAAAGCATCTCTGAATGTTTTCAGTGCATACTGACGGGAGAGGATGTAGAACAAGTGGAGCCCACTAACACATGTAGAACCCCTTCGGTCCCCTTTGCTCTTCAAGGGCCAACGCAAATACGCAGCCAGACATCTACGCCCGTAAACCAGGATGTCTGCACCATTAGACTTGTAAAACCAGCACCTAGATTTACATCCACCTTCTGAACTGTGTTCCATTGTCTGTCTTTGCATGAAACACAGGAAAATGCTTCACCTCAAAGAATGCAAATATATTTTGAAGCAGAAGGCAACTGCACTCCAGTTACATGGAGACCATTTCCACCATGCGGTGAGAGTGGGATACAACGCGCTCCTGGGGCTTTTTACACCGTTCCTGTGACGGCTCACAGGTGGACACTAAGCACCACCTGTCAGGAGTTGAGTGTTTTGTAAGATGCCACCCGACTCTGGCCCGTGCCTCTCAGTGTAAGACAAGGGACACGCCATGGCCTCTTTAAAAAGACCACACCTCCAATCCTGTTTGGCCTGTTTCGTATGACAGGGCAGGATACTAATAACCAACGGGGGGGGGGGGAGAGTTAGTAAAGGAGGTGGTGAGTGGCTCATCAGTTTAGAACATGCGGTCTGTGATTGGAAGGTTGCTGGTTCAATTCCCAGTCTTAGAAGAGGAATTTCACCATTGAGTCCTTGAGAACAGCCTTTAATCCCTAATTGCTCCAAGAACTGTCTGACACTGCTTTCAATTGTATGTTGCTGTGGATAGGAGAATTTCTAAATGCTGTAATTATGTGTGAAAGTCTCGGATCACACATGGTTTGTGGGAGGTTTTTATGATGATTTTTTTAATGATTTTTGAGGGCAGTATGGGTTTGAGGGCTCTATGCCTATGATCAGAAGGTTGCTGGTTTCAGCACATCTGTGGGTCCCTGAGTAAGACCCTTAACCTTCCCCCCCCAGCTCCCTGAGTGCTACTATGGGGGGCTGCCCTTCATGGGCAGCTTGCTCTCACCTACAGAGAACAAGCTGGGGGAGGCGTAAAGAGAATTTCCCCACAGGGATCAATAAATGATCTATTACTATTATAATTAGGTGTGAGGCATTGAGCATTTGTGAGATATGTGTAAATCCCACTGGTTTCCTTGAGAACATCCCTGAAGAAGGTCTACACACACACACACACACACACAGAGGCCCCACTCACGAGGACAGTACGACTGCAACTGCGTCATTGAGGACACTCTCTCCAAACAGCATGGCATAAAGGTCTGAATCCACCTGCAGCTCCGTGAAAATGGCCAGCACTGTCACTGCGGGAGAAGAGATGATGTCCACCATTTATCATTCGCACAATAACACTGCCAGTACCTTTCTATCCAGGACACTCACATAAATTATGTCATTTGTTGCTCAGATTTAATGATTTTTTTAACCACTTTCCCTAAATAGGTAACGAAAAGTCTCATTAATGTAATCAATAGCTCAACCCTATATAATATGTTTTTATATCTTTCAGCTTTATTGTATCTTGCCCATAACAAACAATCACTTTGTATGATTGCTCAATTTTTTTGTTAACTTTGTTATTTTTTTCTAGTCTCTTGCCCTGGAATTGATAAAATACTTTTGTTTATTACAGAAATAAATGGTAATACAACAAAACCAATTAACTGTCCCCGGGGGCAAAATCGGAAGTTTAAACAAATAGGTTGTATAATTTGAATCTGTCTTTAAACTAATTTTAAAAATAAAGGAAAATCGATGTGGTGTGTTAATGAGTTTGCGGAAATGACCCATCCAGTACTACCAGCTGTTAGATATCTGTAGATATCTGTGACCTGAGCTCCCATAATGCACTTCAATACTTACTGAAAGTGTACTTGATTGTACTTGTGTTCTGATTTACCCATTTTATGTCATCTTCCATTACCAAAGACCAGTTCCAATACTCAGGAACAGAAGTACAGAAGACAGTAAAAAACCCTGGATGTCGTTCTTACCCAAATATCAAGGATACATCAGCTGCATCCTTGCCAAATGAGACTAATCCCACGATTCATGTTCTTGGGCCGCAATTTAGCAAGACCGGTCTTGTCAAGGCTACAAGTACGGTCTTTGTGTTCTTGGTATTGAGAAACACCCAAGGAAAACACTTTTGTTCAGGAATTCAAAGCAATTTCATTTCTGGGATTTGAAAGTGCAACCTTTGACGCAGCAGGCTAAGGAAGCCCTGAATGAGGCTCTTGATTACATGCAACAGCAAATTTAACAGCAAAGATTTCCCTCTAGAAAAATGTGTGTGTGTGAGTCTGTGTGTATGGGGTGGGGGGTGGTGTTGTGGGTACCTGGATCCGTGGCAGAGACAATGGCGCCGAAGAATAAGCAATCGGTGAAGAAGAAATCACCACCCAACTGACCCACACGTGCAATCAGGGTCACGAACCCATACATCAGTAGCCTGAGGGAGAATCGCATAGTGATGTCACCATTTTACCCATGTTACCCTAGCATCATGATCCCACGCTGCCTCTGACACCATGTCTGCCGTACAGAAGCTGCCAGGCAAGGACACCCACCCAATGACAAAACACGAGATGAGAGTCCCCACGAAGGCGTAGGCCAGGATGGAGCCAATGTTCCTGAAGAAGTGTCTCTGTAAGGTCACAAGAGGCAAACAAATGCGTGAAACTCCCTGATTCCTGGCCAGCAAAGGCTCACAGGATGCGGCAATTTGGCTGGTGCATATGCATCGTCAGCACACACACTAAAACGAAATTTACGGTATTTTATGAGTCAATTACCCTCTTCAGGCTGTAACCAGCATGAAAGATGATGGGAGGCAGGAGAATGTTAAAGAATATCTCTGGATCAAAGGTCACCTAAAAACAGCAGGTACAGCATGTTAGTGCTCAGCAGAGCAGCAATAAGACGTGGCTGCACAGGGCTGTGGAGTTACAGGGCTGTGGAGTTACAGGGCTGTGGAGTTATAGGGCTGTGGAGTTACAGGGCTGTAGAGTTATAAGGCTGTGGAGTTATAGGACTGTGGAGTTACAGGGCTGTAGAGTTATAAGGCTGTGGAGTTATAGGGCTGTGGAGTTACGGGGCTTTGGAGTTACGGGGTTGTAGAGTTACAGGGCTGTGGAGTTACAGGGCTGTAAAACTGAAGAGATTTTCCCTCCAGATTATTTCAATGATATGCTAAATGGGCTGCACTATATGGAAGCTTCTGAGCCCCCCGCCGGCGCTGGGGGAGGGAACACGCACCTTCCGGAGCATCTCGTTGTCCCGCACCTCTTGCACTTCGCTGGCGCTGATCTCACCCTTCAGCGCGTACTCATAGAAACGTCCACTCACGTTCACAAGTAGGGTGGCCGGGCTGGCGTTCACCTGGCAACTCAGGGTCACATTGCTGATGTCACGAGGCACGTGGATTCCATACCGAAGGATCACACCCACCAGCAGCCCTGGGGGGGTGGAGGCAGAGTCACATCCAAAATACCTGCTAACACATTTGACTGGCATGTAACCCATTCATAATTTCTACTAACACAAACTATGAAAAGAATTTAATACGGGTGAGTTGTGTGACAATACTAAGCATCCTGTGAGGATCAAGTGCTCTAAAATATCATATTGCATATTAAATTACAATATTTAAATTTAAATTAAGTTTTTGTTCAAAATCAACTTACTTATTTTCTCCATACTAATATTTTTTCATTTTAGGAACGTTTACCGAACGTTATGATTAAGGTACGGAAACTTTCAAAGTGTCGGGCTTCCTTAACGTTCCCAGAACGTTTTCCTATTACTATTACAACTAAGAATAATAAGGGACAAACAACCATGGACCGTGGTAGAGAAGCAGGTAGCATTGAGGCTTGATGTTTTTGAGATTGTGGGTTCAAGGCTATGATATCAACTTTGTAATATACATAAGTAGCACTCAAGTTATTTTTCTTATAAAATAACGTTTTTATTATAAAACAATATGTTTCAGTATTCAATACGTAAAAAGTGTGTTCGGATCATACTGTTGTCGTGATAACGTTGAAATAACCTTTATTAAAAACATAAAACGTGGAAATAACGTTCTATCAGCGTTACAGTAAGAATGTTGTTTATCATCATTGAAACATTACAATAAGACTACCAATATAAAGCGTTTATGAATAGTTTATAATCTGGTTATTAATTGGGTTGTAACACTTCGTAAATTATTAATAGACAATTTTAAACAAGTTATAACAGTTTTCTTTCTTATTAATGAGTTACTACCACTACGTTTATCACAAGTATGTGCTGCGTTGGTTTTTTAAACATTGTTCTTTTCATGAAGTTCAGGTTAGTATTTGATTATTTCATTTGCCCCCCAATACTGTACATAAAATCGTCCATCAGGCTAGCAAAGAACTGTTGGTGGATTGGTATGTAACTCATCGTTGAAAGCTGCTGATCGTGGATTGAAACTAATAAGTCGGATTTATGGGGAAAACGGTTATCAGAATCTTCCTGAAGAGATGGCAATTACCACGTCATTAATACCCCTAGTTAAACAGGTTAGCATCAGGCTTCCACCTCAAACAGGACTTTATGGTCGTCTTCTCTGTTGGTATTCAGATCTTAGAGAATCATATTATTCCCCTATCGCTGGAATGCAGAACCAAAAACTGGTTCAGTCTGTTTGTCAAACTTCCCTTCACCTGCCTGCAAGGAAACTCCCTTACGTCTCTGTTTCATTTCTGAGGCTCAGCAGCCGGTGTTTGACAACCAAACCAGAAACAATGGCCTCGATCAAACGTGCTACTTATCCTTAAAGATGACTTTCCAACATTGCAAGGACGTCGGCGTTAGTTGCCACTGCCTGCACTATACAAACTGTCAGACAGTGCGGTAGATCGGTGCTGTCTAAGCAGATCTACAGTTCCGGCAAGAAACTCATCCGACGACGCCTAAATAATTGAATCTCTCACTTAACAAATTATATAGCCGGTTCATCCCGCAATCGGTGCTTGGAAACGCCAGGTAACCGGCCAATATACGAGCCTGAAATAACAAACTATCTGGCTTGATTCTGACACGTCTTCATCCTCCCGTATATGGAATTTACTAGAAAACATTTGCCAGAATACACTGTCCAACCACCAAATGGCACTGACTGCACCGTCGTTGCCACCTGTATCACGGGGACAAATTACACGACAGTTTAATTGAGTTACGGGGTGAAAGCCCACGATGCATTTTAAATGAACGGCATTAACAACGTTAAAGAATACAAGCCTCCTGTCACTTTAATTATTGCTGTCAATTCAGAGAATTTTACTTGTACAGTGCGATAGCATATTTGTAATAACTTTTCCAAATATGGTTGCTAGACAACATGCGATCATTGGTGATGAGCTCGTCATTAATACCCTGACCACAGTAATGATAGCAAGGAACATAGTAATTACATCATCGCACATCTTCAATATTGAAAAGTAGGATCCTCACCATATATCATAGCTAATCCGGTTTCATGCAAAAACCTGAACCTGCGGTGTTTGAAGAGCCATATTGTTAAAATAGTTAGGGTGAGGAGCAGGATGAATATGAGCAGGTCGGCACTGTCCCGCCGGTGGCTTTCCTCAGCATTCTTCTCTGTTACAATATTTTCCATACCGGTATCGTCGGCACTACCGCGCCATATAAACAATGCCAGGCAGAATAAAACGCGGACGGGTGTCATCTTGGACACCCTTGGCGTTCAGTCCAAACGGCGCGACTCCCTGTGTTTTTGACAGACCGCGCGTATTTAGACACGTCGCCTCCGCCGGCTGAGTCGTATCGGTACCGTGTCCGCCCCCCCTCCCGTACTGTTCTCCCCTCCCCCCCCAAGTCACTGGTGGCATCACGTGACAGGTGGCTGACTGGGGATGAGCGGCACATCAGCGTCTGAGTTCTGCAAGCCGTCCCGACTAAATGACCAAAACTGATTTCATGATCAGATGATAAAATTTCATAAACATGTTATTACATTTCACCCGCAGACCATTATACCTAGACGAAATGAAAAATACAGAAGATACGCTCATCCATACTCATCATCAGCATTAGTCAATATGACTCTGTTTTTGTTGGCTAAGTCCGCATGTATTCTTAAAGTAAATATCTCTTCATTAAATGTCTAATATAAAATCAGTAATATGTAAAAATCATTGTACATGCTAGACTCTGTTCTAAATGGGGAACGGAAGAGGTTAAAGTAGTAAGTAACCGAGCTGGGCGATGACGTCATCATCCCGCGCCGTACTGTCTTTTCTGCCTGCCTGTTTGAAAATGGCTTCTACGGTGTGGAAGGGGATTGTCGGTTTCGGGCTGGTAGCTTTAGCTCATGCAGCTTTCTCAGCAGCACAGCGTGAGTATAATGTAATCTCGGAAATAAAATAACACACTGCTTTGTCTACGTCCTATCGGTAAATGCTGGGTAAAAAGCTAGTCAACCAGGTCACCGCAGCTAGTTATACTAATAAACGTGTGAAAAATATACATAAAAGGGTATTTAAAATAACACTGTTTTGTTAACGTGCACAGTCTAAGATGAAGCTATCTATACAGTACCAATCAACATCATTGTTTAGCGGCTGCTACGTTAATTTGAGGTTGTTATTTTCGATATTCCAGTTTTTCCGATGAGAAAACTCTGTTTTCTTTACATCGTGTAAACCGTATAACAATAGCCTACGCACTGATATATAATGGGTTTTACCCCTATAACTAGAAACCTATATGTTTAGATCCAATTCATATGCATTAATATGCAGACAACAATTAAACGTTATCTCAGATTAATTTTAGTGGAATATATATTATAAAGATTGATTTGAACAAGATCCATGCTTTAATTGGCTTTTTCCTGCCGCTGGTTATAATCTTAGTAGGTATCTATAGTACAATGAATATGAAGTAGTCGGTTTCCGTGTGTATTTTATGCATGATTTGACTGGGGTGACTTGCACGGCGAAGTAACGGATCAGATGGCCTGCTTCAGATGTGGGCCATTTTCACCAATTAGGATCTTCGGCGTTTTTCTAGGTCTCATAGGCAGACCTCTGATGTTAGGAGGATAAATGTCATTTTCCTTTTTATCTGGTACGTGTACATACAAGCTCTGCTTTTTGGAATTGTATCAAATAATATAGAAAAAAGAGTGAGAAAATGAAGCATATGTATTTGTTAAAATATTATGGTGTAAAATTAGGGGAAGTTCAACTACCCTGCTTTTCAAGCATGCACTGTATGGGCATTAAGATTGGAGTTTCCTGGACAAATTACCCACAAGGACTTGGCATACATGGAGCAGTCAACCTAGTACTAACAGGATTAATGGCTGCATCATCAGAATCCTCCTTCCTGTGACAGTCTAAATCTATATTTTCTTGACAGTGTTGATATTCTTTGTAATGCGGTCAATTAAAACTTGTTTTTTTTCCCTCTTTCCTCTAGATCGATCTTATATGCGACTCACAGAAAAAGAGAATGAAACTTTACCAATAGATGTGAGTTTTCTGTTTTATCCCTAAACACTGTGAAATTTAAAATGTATATTAATGTTTTTCAGACAGCCTCAAAGTATTTAGTCGCTTTCTTATTGTATTTAGTCTTCAGAATTTAAGAAATGACTTTGACGTCGAGCTTGCTTCACAGTATGTCTGTGATTACCCATTTGAGTACAACTAGTGTGTTTTGCATCTTCCTTTCAGATTGTTCTACAAACTTTGTTAGCATTTGTAATAAGCTGTTACGGCATAGTCCACATTGCCGGAGACTTTAAGGACATGGACGCCTCTTCAGAGCTGCAGAACAAGTACGATTCTGTCCCTGTCGCATCTGGCAAAGCATACACTCTGTGTCATTTGATCACTTGTCCGTTTCCCTCTCATCCCTTTACTGATGTGGTGATGCTGGCTTTTGGTCTGTATGAACATGTCACGTCTGTCAGCATGTGTCGGAATTTCCACCTCTGTGAATGTTTCCCAAACCTGGAACTCTGTCTCGTCTTGTAAACCACACGTAATTTTTATTTATTTATATATTTTTTTAAAAAACAGATCCTTCGACACGTTGCGAAACCATCCATCTTTCTACATGTTCAACCACCGGGGCAGAGTGCTCTTCCAGTCACGGGAGCCAGACCCCAGACTGACCCCACAGGCTCTGCCATCCGACCCTGTCCGACAACGCAAGCTGCAGTTCCACTGATGCTGGCCTCCTCCTTTACCCTTTTCTATTCCTTTTTCCCACTTGAACAGACTGGCTCCTTGTTTGGTGGGCCGGAGTGGTAATGAGAGGTCAGGGTCTGAACAGCCTGCTGATTTTAAATTTTTTTCTCCCTACGTCCTCATACTCCAGTAATTCTTGAAGCACGTTCCGTGACCAACAGATGCAAATGTTTAACCCCAAGGACTGTGCCAAGTTATCCTGCAAGTAAATAAATGTTTGGATATGGCCATAAAATCCTAAAGGACTCCGTGGTTCACTCCCATTCCAGACGGTTGCAGTGAAAGTGGTTACTCTCAAGATTTTCAACATCCAAAACACTCCTTACATTGTGTCCAGGCAGCGCTTCTCGCTGTCATGCATGTCTACCTTGTGCATTCTGGTTTTCGATTAAAAACAAAAATTAATTTCCATAGTCGGTTATATTTCCTTGCATTTCAATGCACATGCAGATTTTCAATTGTTAACATGCTGTGCAATAGTTTACCATTGTTTTAGGTGAATTAGCAGGGGTGCAGTGTAACTAATCAAGAAAATCCCAGTTCCTTGAACTTAATGTGAGATTTTGTATCGAAATTTTCATTAGGATATTTTTATACTATGTTTTTTTCCTCATAATTTAAATTCCATGTACTGGATTAATTTTTATGGAAATGCTAATTTGTTAACCTGCAAACCATGTTTCAAGATGCTGCCACTCCTGAAAATGGCCTTTTTAGTGGATCTGAAGTAGTCGGTGATCTGGAAGATAGGAGTAATCCATTCAATAGTTTACATGTGCTCTGTAGTTATGAAATATCAGGTAAATTGTGACTAAACTATTAATAAAAGATGTTGGAGTATAATGCAAACACCTTCCAACTGTGCCAAAAGTTGTCATTAGTATGACTATTACCATTTCTTGACCTACAATATTTGCATTTGTGATAAATGACAATACGATGGCCAGTGGAAATATTAAAATCAGGCATTTGAAATGTGTAAAGATCTTGCATGCTTTTTGCTATTCTGGTATTTACATCTGACCCATTTCAAGATTAATCTCAAAAGCAAGTGCTTTTTCTGTCAAATTACCAGCAAACCTCATTCCTTTACAAGAGTTTATTCATTTTTCATTCTTTAAAAAAATCTTAAAAGGTTCCATTTAATATATAGTTTACAAAATGTTCTTTATACAACTTTTAAAATATTTTCATTTTATGCTCTGGTAAGAATACTGTCCAAAAATAATCTCTTTTTCATGTATGAACATTAAAAAGTAGTATACATCTTTCTTTTAAAAAAAAAAATGAAGTGGAACAGGAAAATGGGGTAGGGTCTTCCTCGGCATGCTTGGAGTCATCCTGAAGGTGAGCATGTAGCTGGGGGGGGTTAGGGCAAGGCATTCTGGGTACAGTGTTGTGACATGGTGACGATGAGGGTGGCTTTGGGTGGGGGGCGACTGAAATTTATGCTGAATCAAGCAACACGCCTCCCACATGGCTGACAGATCAATAGATCTTGGTGTGGGGAAGGTGGGGGGGAAACAGGCACACTATTGCTTCTTAAAATGTTGGTATGTCTGCCTGGACAGTCATTAAAAAGGCATTTTAGAGTGACATGGTTACAAATGTACTGCTGTCTGGAAGAAAAAAAAAGTGACATGGAAGAGCTGAGGTAGATATGTTTGCTCATGTGAGCACTGGGACTACATCCACATGTTTGTGCCTGCCCTCCTGGACAGCGCCCCCATGAGTCAGCCATGAGCTTCTTAACTGCGGCCTATAGGGGGCGCCTGAAGAGTGGAGGGTGTTTCCTGTTCCTCGGGAACAGTCTGATGGGTTGCCCATGTTCACTGAGCAGCGTGACACATCTACCGCCCTAAGACGCATTTGAGTGAGGAAAATAAATACCCAGAGACTCCCTGGGAGCAGGTTATGAGCTGGTCATGGGACTTGCCTTACCCTATGTGGTAGACCCACAGCTTCCGGATACGTGTGCCTGGAGGTTCCTAAGCCAGATGCTCGGGCCTTCAACCCCAACCCCTTTGTCTATAGGGACCCCAAGTGGTAAGCCTGAGGGGCAACCACTGCCTGAAGGAAGGGGACCCAAAGATGTGCTTCGTTTCCCCTTCCGCTTTTTTTCCTTTTCACTGTGCTGGACTGAAGCGCCCTCTCTGGTGGTGGGAGGGAGTGCACCGCTGGGGTGGGTCACCCTCTTTGTTCCCCACCCGCTCAGCTGGGTTTGCACCACCCTCCCCCCACGTATGTGCTACTCCGTTAGTTTTTCTGCCACGTGTCCTCCATGTCTCGCTCCCTGTGGGCCCTCGCCGACTATCTGCCATGGACGTTGTTGACGCAAGCAGGCAGAGCGGATAGTGGCCGGCGTTGCTCCATCTCCTCTAGGGCTGTCTCCAACTGCTGGATCAAGACCCGCTTTTTAAACCTGGGGGGGGCAAACATGAGACACAGGGGTTTTCCCCGATGATTATCTCTTGGATATTCTGTCGCTCTGCCGTGTCTAACCAGCCTGGAAACAGGAACGGGGGAGAGGTCGATGGTCTCACCTGGCAGCCTCCTTGATGGTGTGACGGATGAAATACTCCCGGACCTCTATGGGCCCTTTCACTTCCTCCAGAAGCTGGAAAATCGACTCATAATCTGGGGGGGAAATAATTAACCATGATTGGTGGGTTGACCAGGCAACTGACCAGACAGGAACCGCCATTTTTCCATGGACTTACTGCGGCCGGGCTTCCGGACCTCCTTAATGACCCGCGTGCGGAGCTCAGCGTTGCTACCCTCCAGGGGCAGGGTGAGTACTGCCCTCGGCACAGCCGTATCCCCTCCCCCCATGACCCCCAGCTGGTTGGGGAGAGTCAGGTCCTCGCAGTTCTCCACATGGTCGGAGGGAGGGCTCTCATCCAAGCCGTCCTCAAGCCCCACCAGGTCCCCTGTCTCACTTGCACACGATCCCAAACGCTCCTCCAGCATGGCCCCTCCCAGACCGTCCAGGCCCTCGGACCACCCATCACCCAAATCCACACCCTGTGTCCCCTCCCCATTGCTCTCTGCACCTGGAATGCTGTTCCCCTCCACTCCTAGAGGGAGAGACATACATCAGAAAATCAGTACAGCGACAAACAAGACACAAATAATGTGTGTCTCTCTCTCATATGTACAGTACTGTGCAAATTGTCTTAGGCAGTCTAAGAAATTATGTTTAAATGATCTTATTGGTGTAAAACTATGATATAATGTCTGTCAAAGTATGTCAGCTTAGCCACTGCAAAATCTCTCAAGTCTCCCCAGTATTTGCAGCAAGAGTCCAACACTCTCACATATTTTTTGATTGGACCACAAGCACACCATGGCTAATCAATAGCTCAGTGACTTTTTAAACTAATTAATTAAATTATTCATTCCTATTCATTGTCTCTGCACGCTGACTGTCATTGGTCTATTAAAATGAGACCACCGAGGTCTAAAACAGGCCATATTAACTACAAATTGCAGAACCCATTGAACACAATGTATCATGTGATCGCAACAGCACAAACGGTCACGGTCCCCACGAAGCGCAACATGTAGACACACCCCCAGCTCCCACTCCCTACCTTTGGGTGAAGGGAGGGGTTTGATGAGGCCAGTCTGGCCTGGGACACCTTTCCCCGTGGGTCCTTTTCCCAAGACGTGGTTGGGGACGGCGGGTGGGGTCTGTGGCCGCCTCAACAGCGGCGACATGCTCCGTCTCCTTTTCGGCATGCCCCCCAAATTTGGGTCCCCCATGTTCCCCCTCTTCTTGTTCTGAGGGCCTGCCACAAACTCGTCCGCCTCGTCAATCATCATCCCCTAAGCCCGAGGAGAAGGCAGAGAAACAGAGAGGGGGGTGGTTTAGGATCAGGGTCTGGCACTGTTCGGAGAAGAGGAGAGACTCCGAGGTTTGCATTTATCTCCATTGATTGGCCGGTGATTTGCTGACATTCTGTTAGATTGATTCACTCAAAGCATCTGTGACCGCTTCTACATTAACATGCCACAGTTCTGCCTCACCTGGCCCACAGCACTGAGTCCTGCAAGAGTATAAAGGCGTTTTCCATTTCACACCATGAGTCACCAGGCACAATCCAGGAGGTCTGGCACTGACTCAAGTGACTCTTCATTCACTGTTTGAAACCAAGACGTTCTATGCCGGAGCTAATGGAGGCACCCTGGCTGGCTCAGCCCTGCCCACTGATCACAGCACATTTTTATATACAGAAGTCATGCTAAGGTAAAGCAGCCAGCTAGCTGCAGTTTGCTGTGCTGGCTGTTAGCTTTATCGATGCATTTGTCTGCCTATAGGCGTTGCTCAGCACACTGAGCCAGACCGTACCTTCTTGTCTTGCTTGAAGGGGTTCCCAAATGTGTGCAGGCGTTTGGGCTGGTCAGGGTCGATTTCCCGCAGGGGGGCCGGCATCATTTTCAGGTACTCCTGATAGTTGCCCATTTGGGCCACTGGGATGCTATGCATGTAATCTGTCAGCCGGTAGAGAGACCGCAAGGTCAAAACCAGCAACGACTAACCCACAGCAAACTTGTTTTCAACTTTGTAAACTAATAGCTCAGGCTCTGAACAATGTCTTTGTGATGAAATATCTGTTGTTTTCAACATACTGACTACAGGTGTCAATTTAATTTATCTGTCAGATGAGCTCCAATCCACTAACTAACCAAACACGTTTTACAAGTAAAACTCAAAAATGCAAAGCAAGCAACGGATAAATTCCTCATTTAAGGATTTGAGTGCAAGGCCTCCGGGCTCCAGCATCCTCTACCTTCATCCTGCCCCCGGAGGAGCTTCTGTGTTTGACGTAGCAGGTTGGAGCGCATGCGGGTTAGCTGGTCCAGAAGGTTCCGCCGGGGAATGTCATAGGCGTTCCGGTATGCCTGGGGCTTCAGGTCCTGGGAAGGAGAAATATACATTTGTTTTTAATTGGTCCAGCAGTGACACTTCTAGATTTGTTTGCCATAATACCTCATCTCTCCTCTTTTGACGATACTAACCATTATCCAGAAAATAGAAGAACGCAAAGAGCATTCAAAGGTGGAAAGTTCAGGTTAAGGAAGTACAAATCCAGACCAAGATTTTGTTTCAACCAACAAGTTGAGTATAGAGTGTCACATTCACAACTGGTTGGTTGAAACAAAGTCTTGGTCTGGATTTGTACTTTCTGGATCTGAGCTTTCATCTTTAATGCATAGATAGGAACTTAATTTATTTAGAAGACATAGCCTTGTTATCTGTTCTAAGGCCTGATCTGGGGCATATTTTAATATCTGTTGAGGATGCTGCTTTGAAGCCAGTCTGGGGTTCTGTTCTCCACTCTGTTCTGAGGTGAGTCTGGTACCTTGTTGAGCATCGCCACCTGGAAGCCTGCAAACTCCTTAAGGTTGAAGTCAACCAAGCGTAGTGGAGCCTCCCCGCTGACACCCTGCAGCAGCTGCTGGAAGTCACGCCTCTGGGCCAGGGACAGAGCACTCGAGTGGTTCCGCACCTTGATTCCTGTCTCCTGGGGGGGCCTCTTTCCCACCAACACAATCAGGCGGTCTGACTCGATTTTAGCCTGCAGATGAACAGGTACAACCCTGGAGTTTTATTGGTCAATCAGTTTTTATAATCCATGCAACCTTAATTGCTTAGTTTACAATGCCTTTCGCTAGTTCATCTGAGGAGAACCTTCAATGACCCAATCGACAGAGTGAAGACTAGATTTGTGTCACGAGGTTCGGGTCGCCGTCATTCTGGGACACCCACCTGCTGGCTGAGCTTCTTCAGGTAGGAAATGACACTGTAGCTGAGGCCACAGTCCACATTGTCGGAGATGAGATTGGGCGCTCCCATCATCCTCAGCGCCTTCTTAAGTGGCTGTGTGAAGAAAGAGGAACCACGTAAATGCAAGAAACACAAGATGGCCATCGGAGTCACGCATGCACCAACTCAAATGCAACTGTACGAATCCAGATATGATGCCCAGAGATCACACTAGAGATAATACCCAGGGATAATCCACAGAGATGATCCCCCTTGAAATGAACTTAAAGTCCCCCCAGAGATTCACCCAAGAGATGACATCACCCAGTCAAGCAAAGATGTTTATGTAAAACCTGGAAAGTTCATGTTGTAACTATAGCTGCTGCCTGAGGGCCTGTATGGCCATTTTCACTGTTCCTCGTCCTTACCAGGAGGAAGTATGGGGGCATGGTCTTCAGATATATCTCGAAGGCCTGTCGCCACTTTATGTTGGGCTTTAGCTTGTGCACCTTAAACAGGTCATCTGTTGGATGGGAGAGAGAAACACCATCAGGCCACAGCAAAAGAAACGACTGAACCAATGAATCGGGAAAAGGCAGACAATGTGCCTTTAGAGGATGAAGTGAAGAACAGGAAGTGATGTACTTACCCAGAAGCGGCAGTAGGACAGGGTAGTTGTACGGCATGACAAAGAGGTTGACGCAGGTGAGCGTCGTGCTGGCTTTCAGATACCCGAAAGGCTGGCCCAGGTCTGTGTGCTTCCCACTGCTGTTCACAAACACCTGGGCCGTGAAGGAGACACGTCAGTCTGATCCCAGCTGGGGTAGGGAGCGTCACTGGGTGTCAGCGAGAGATTCTCATACCTGCCAGCACACATGTGGGGTCTTCCTTTCCAGGATGTATTGGGTCAGGGGTGAGGGTTCCAGCTCGTACTTGTCAAAAGGCAGCTTGTCGATCACCATGGGCTCGCAGTCCACACAGGAGAAGCGCACCACGGGGTGAGCTGTGCGTGGGGGCTGTGGGAGAGCAAAACATATAAGCAAGTGCCACAGTTTTCGCACTGGACCCTCCTGCTGCTGTCCCAAGAGACGGACATCTGCGTGGGCACCTCTCCAGGAAGCCAAGCAGCAGGAGAATCTCGACTTCACACCCGAAGGAGGACTGAGGATGTAGAGGCTCCGGAGCACCGGAAACAGCTTCGGTTTCCTGTTCCAGCTCTGGGAGGTGCTGGGATCCAACAGCTGGCAACCACTGGTCCAGAGCCAAGAGCGAGACTGGCTTCACTGGCATCCATCCACATGCTAACACAGGCTAATGCGCTAACCCCCAGAAACACAGGCAAGTAACTGTCGACTCACCAGGGCTGGCGAGTTCTGGTCAGGCCAGAAGGACTCTGGGATGGGCCAGTGGCCCACAGGTACCCCGGTCTTGGGGTTGGGGCGCACATAAATGAGCTTGTGGCAGCTGTGCCAGGGCTGTGGTCCTAGGCTGGGTGCAGGCCGAGTAGGGTCCAGTGGGCCGTCTGTGAAACCAAAACGTAGCTCATCCCCCACCTCAGTCATGGGTCACTAACCATCCAGAAATCCCTCATTCCAGTTATATGTACACTCCGCCCCCACGTGAAGATTAATTAATCATGCAATTCAATCAGAAATTCCTGCACATCATGCACAGATCATGTTGTGAAACAGATAGTGTGAGTCCTTGTAAACAAGCAACATGCTTCACATTCGGAGATCAACGTAGCGGCTGATCGTAGCAGATAAACGGGGGCGTTGTGTAAAGCCAGATGGAGGAAGGTCTTCCAGGACCAGGAACTGCATTTCATTCATCCAAACTGGGGGAGGGCGGGGGGGTCGGAAAGCACTATGGCAGGCAATACCTTCACCAATCACGGGGGGATCTGGACCCGTCTTTTCAAAATTGATGACGACGCCACTGAGAACCTTCTGGACCAGGGATTCCAGGCACTGGTTCAGCATCCGCTGGGTCTTCACACAGTACGACCGTCCTGAGAGGGACCACAGAGTCAATGAGTGAAGGAACCACGCATAGAGTCTTAGAGGTGAACATATGCACCTTCCAGATGTCAGTTCCAAATCCCTGTGAGGATCATCTATATAGGTGATATTATTTTCATATTAATATTGATTTTTAGCTCTGATGTAGACACTCCACTATAGAACTGTTGACCTATTTTAGCAGTTTAGAAATTCATCTGTTTTGTTTTTCTGCACAGCAAAGTCTATTGTCCAGAGTGACTAACAAGCTCACAGCTGTAGCTATTTATATGGCTGTCAGCTAATATTCAGTTATTATCAGCTTCCCTCTTGGTCCTGTGCAGCTTTAAATTTTACCATGATTCAGTACTGGTGCGTTTCAGGGTTTACTGGGAAATCAAGGGAATTTATTCTGGGACTGAAACCAGGCATCTTACACGTCTTGATCCAAAACACCACCTGTACTATTTTTCTCTATACATCCCTATTATAATAATCTCTAAAAAGCACGGTGGCTGACTTCAAGACCTTAGCCTGACAAAAAATTGGCACATGGCTATTTAAGTAGCCTTCTATCGATGTTACTGCCCAGGGGGGAGGAGGAAGGTCATGAGCTGGGGTGGGCTCAGGGAAGAGGCTGTGCACGCACCTCCCGTGACCTCGCACATCTGCGTGATGGCTGAATCGTCCGTGGGTACGCTGCCCAGCTGTTCACTATCTGGGGTGGCCGCTCCCGACAAGCGGAGCACCAGGGCGAAGAGGCGTTGGTCCCAGCGGAAGGGCTCCTTGGTCAACTCGCTGCCTGGCAGGGGGGAGTTCAGGGGGAGGTGCAGCTGGAGGAAGAAGGGAGGGAGGAGCGATGGGCAGTAGCAAGGTGTAGGAAACAGAAAGATAGAGGAGTGTGTGACACAGAGAGACAGAGGAAGGTGTGGGAAAGAGAGACGGGAAATAGAAGGACGCAGGAAAGAGACAGGAAGTAGCATGGTGTAGGAGAGACAGGAAGTAGCATGGTGTAGGAGAGACAGGAAGTAGCATGGTGTAG
>JAODJX010000002.1:11745197-11769321 GCA_026776945.1 Isichthys henryi
CATGTAACCCAGGCGGAGATTCGAACCCGGGTCCCAGAGGTGTGAGGCAACAGTGCTAACCACTGCACCACCATGCCGCCCGCATGAGCACAACCCCCCGTTAAATAAACAAATAACATACCAAATAATATTAGGAAAGTACAATAATCTAAAGCGCTGAAAATTGGAATTTTATGGCGAGGAAAATAGTGATGGGGACATAACATTATGTAGTTTTCATAGGCCTATTTCATAGTGTCTCATACATTGTTAGATGCTTAATACCACATCTTGGAAGCAGGGTGTAGATTTTGAACCATAACTGTTTTTTTTGTTTTAAAGCAAAAATGCAAAGCGCTCTAACATATTTGTAAGGGCAGAGGAAGAGAGGAATTATTGTCATTCACGATTCAGAACCTAAAACCAAACTGGTGTCGTTGTCTTAGCTGCCACTTTTGTAATCCACGTTTTGTCTAATGAATAAGTGCATAGTGAAATAGTCACAGCAAGTCACAGTTATGTAACTTTAATGTGCTGACTATATCCTCGCGAGGTTCAGTCTGCTTTCATGACTGTTACACCTGTGTTTAATCGGGATGAACCGAATTCCAGACTGGAGGAAAAACACAGTTTACATTTTAGTTAGAAAAATCATTACGTCACTGGCTAGCCGTGGAGGAATTCCCGAGACCCTCCACTATCCCAGCATCCACCGTGCTGAACTGCAGCGCATTGACAAAGAAAATAACAGCAGGGTGGGATTTACCACAGTACCTAGCTAGTTTGCTAGGTAGTCGGTTTTGCAATATAACGGACTAATTAAGGGTACGTCTTATCTGTTTATCCAACAATTTAATTATCTGTAGTGGCGAATGACAATAATGTAAAATGCAGATGTATTTGCATATCGGGAGTTATCCTGATAGTGTAGCTTGCTAAAAAAAACTGCTGCCATTGTTCACCCCATTCGTAGCGATGCATTTCATTATCCCGGTATACCTCGCTGTTGCATCTTTTATTTTTAAATTATTTATGACTACCTGGATAACAAGCACACGTAGTTTTTTTCAATAGTGTTACAAACGACTGTTTAACTAGGTATCGTGTGTTAACCCAGGTAACTCGTAAGATGTAAGTAAAGTGTTACTCAAGATGCACTTTAAGGAGTTTATATAATACATTATTAGCGGTGGTGTCCTGTTTCGGTGAAGTTTTAGGGGAACATTTGAACATGTTAAAAAGTAGTTTCTGTTGACCGCTTATACCGGCATGGTCTGTATTAGTTCTGGTTGGTCAGGGGGGAGGTAGCTAATTCCTGCTGAAAGGAGACTCGGTTGCAGTGTGGGCTATTAATCGTGTTTTGGCAGATTTATTAGCTAGCCTGCCGGCGCGTTTTTTTTTAAAAAAAAGCTGTTTTAGTGCTTCGGAAGTGTGATACAGGGAATGCCTGCCGGCGCGCGGCGGAGCCGAGACGTGACGTTTCAGGTTGGCAGTCTCAGGTCGCGCGTGTAAACACGGTCATGTGACTAGCCACGTGTAGCTACCGTCGTTCTGTGCTATTTAAAGGGGAATACCCCTATCGTCCGTAATTGTCCAAATGTCACCTCCGCACTGTTCACAAACGGCGTAGATTCAGATTGCGGATTGCGAGCAGAACGTTAACTGGTTATGTTTAATTTAAACAAAGTTGATTTCAGTGGAACCTGGCTGAGTATTTAGCGTAGCCTTCTTGGCGTGCCCTACTTGGTGACCGGCTACGTTCAGCAGGTCGGGTCGGTGAATCTGTCCGACGTACTTTATTTAGCTTTCACATAGTGCGATGTTGAGGCAATGTTTAGAACCTTTTGTCTTTCAGTGTAATGTAATGTAAAGTGAATATGGAGCAAATTACAAGCACGTATATATTGCAAACAAAGTCAAAGTCAGTCCAAATTTTCTGAATATATAGCGATACTTTATTTCTTTATTGCATTTTTCAGCAGTCATTTTTCCTCACGGTACGTATGCTGCACTTTGCAACGTTGCATTTTGCTTTGCGTTTCACTATCTGGCCTCATTTTGACACGGTATGGGCGGTGGGCGTGGCGTGTCTTACCCATTCTACCTGCCTAATTTGTATATTGCACGTCTTTGCATGCACAGAATTACGCCTTTACTTGTTTTACGACTGTGGACGATTTGTGCGTCTTTGTTTCACGACATTTTCACAACCCAACCTGATGTTACAAACGTTGTTAATTGAATAGTTTGAACTATGGTTTTGGGAGACAGTTGCATGGCAACTGGATGGTTCCAACAATGTAAGTTGCTAATGTACTTAGCAACTGCGTTTTTGGGAAACATACCTATGGTGCCTGTTTCTTTTCACGCCACCAGGTTCGTTTTACGGACTGCTTGTGGTCTCCACCAGCCCAGACTGGGATATTCAGCCAGATATTACGATTTTGGATTCTGTATTTTCTGTCTGTTCAATAAAAGTTATGCAACTGCCCTTGTGTCATAGTGCATGTTTATGGGTTTCTTCAGGTACCCCAGTCACGGCGGGGTGACCGTAAATGTCCCTGACGGTTGTCAATATTATGCTACAGCAAAGTCAAAAGATGATGCCAATAGGACAAAACTAGAGAAACGTAGGTTTATATTTAGTCTTTTTTTTTCTTACGTCACTTATTGGGAGAGATATAAATATGGCTTCCACAAGTGTAAAAAATGAGTGCCGAGCAAAGCAAAAGAATAAGTAAAGAAAACTATATATATATATATTATGGCAAAGAAGTAATAATCTCTCAATACTCATTTTGTTTGCAATATATACGTATTTTGTTTACGGTACGCACCTTATTAGCACTATGTGGCCGTAGTTGAACCCCACAGATAAAGGGCTTGAGTTGAATATGTACACAGTGGGGTTTTGAACACCTGATTTAAAGGCTTCAATGCAATTGTGAACTGCTGACAATGCTTATACAAACATGCAAGATCCTCAATATGACTTGGGTCAAGACACATATCTTGGAGGGTCTTTGATGGAGTGATCGTGATGGCAGCATTCCAGAACAGCGGTGTATCTGTTAAACATGCAGATAGAAAACGTGGCATGAATTGTAGTATTAACACTGACCAGGGGTCGCGTGTGTTGGTGCCAACAATGAGGCCATTGTCATCCTTTCCCCTCTCAGAGAGCTTGTGATGTTTCTAAGAACTTGAGTGCCGAGTACAATCTGAATGCAGAAGGAACCCCCCGACTGCCAGACGGGTGAGTGAGAAAGAGAAAAAGAGAGGGAGCGGGACAGGAAGTGAGGTCATCGCGTGCCAATGCAGCAGCAGAGCCGATTGGCTGATTCAGCAGAGGGCAGCCTTCCTGTGTTCGTCTTCCCCACGGAGCTGGTCTTCTATGCCGATGAGCAGGCCTCGCACAAGCAGGTGCTCACGCTGTACAACCCCTATGAGTTCGCCCTCAAGTTCAAAGGTCAGTGAGCGGTGCTTCAAGCCGCCACCCATCACCACTCAGCATGCTGCTATGCTGTTCCTGCTCTGTGGTTTACTGGCTCTTTTCCCCAGCTAACACTCTCAAGCAGCAACAAGTACCTTGTTAACAGTCAACTGGAGGTAGACAGGCACAATGGAGCCCAACTGCCCAAGGGTTGGGGATGCGTTTAGCATAGGGTCTCGAGCTCAAGCAGAACTCAAGTTACACACCAGAACTCCACTGGCAGGAATGTAACACTCTGATGTGCACAGATGTAACACACCCAGGAGCTGCCACATGTCATGCCCAATGTCTCTCTTCTTAGTACACTCCCGCTGTGTGTAAATGCTACCCAGAATAGGTCCTGCAGAAGTTTATAAGGCACTGTGTTAGAACTAGGGTTGCAAAATTCTGGAAACTTTCCTGTTAATTCCCATGGAAAGTTTCCACCTTGGAATACTTCCAAAATTCCCCCCATTTAACGTCCCATGGAATGGAAAGTTTCTGGAAAGTTTCAGCCCCTGTGCAACCCTGACGTCTCTCCTTTCTTTTCATTCAGTGCTATGCACGGCACCCAGCAAATATGCCGTGGTGGATGCCATGGGAGCCGTGAAGCCCCAGTGCTGCGTGGACATGTGAGTAGGGCCTCCATATCATGCCAGAGAGTCCTGGCGGTCAGTCACATGGCTGCAGCTGGTGGCACAGGTGCTGCTGCCATCACATGTGCCGCTGTACGGATAGGTCTGCCAATGTGCGCTTGACAGTAAAGCGATGGAACAGAAAGCTGGAAATTTCACAGAATCGCTACATTGAAAGCTTAGTATACTGAAGTATACTATGCAGTACTCAGGCAGTCAAAGAAATGGTGTTTAAATGATGATCTTGGTGTAAATCTGATACTATGTCTATCAAAGTGTGTTAGCATCACAATTTCAAAAGCTCTCTAAAAGTCACCATAATATTAGCAGTAACCATCCAGTGTACCCTTGTATTTTTTGATTCCACCACTTGCATACCTCGTAAGACTAATCAATACCTCACTGATTTTTAATTAATTAATTTAGCTGGTGGTAAAGTACAATGAATACATGGAATGGCTGAGGTGCCCTTAAAGAGAGGTTTGTGAACTAAAGTGGTGTTCATCTGGCCATCCAACGAGACATCTGTAACTTTTTGGGGAACAGAAGAAATTCTGGTCAGTTTTTATTGAATGATTCTTAATTTGCATATGTTGTAAACTTGAATTCTGTTGTTTTTTTCTGAGCAAATACCTTCAGTATGAAATAATCATGTTGTTGATATTTTCCTCCTGGCATTAACCTTGTTTTGTCTGTGTGAGAGATGAAGTATTCAGATTCAGGCCTCAGCCCTCGCTGCTGGCTACATAGCGGGTGAAAGTTTTGCCGTACAACTTTCTGACCTCCACTAAATCACCCCCCTCCCTGGCAGAGTGATCCGGCACAGGGACATGCGGCCGTGCCACTATGGCGTGATGGATAAGTTCCGCCTCCAGGTGTCAGAGCAGAGCCAACGCAAGGCCCTGGGCCGCAAGGAGGTGATGGCCACCCTGCTGCCCTCAGCCTCCCAGGAAGCCACAAAGCCCCGTTCTCAGGAAGAGGAGCACCGCATGAAGGAGCAGCTCGCCGACAGCGTCTTCTTTGAGCAGGCAGCCTATCAGACAGGTAGGGTGGGCCAATGGGGGTGTGGTCGCACACAGGCCCCTCCCAAATCCATATTTTTAAAAACATGTGGAGATCGATTGGTTCCAAGCTAGAAGGTTATTTTTTTTGTTAGTGTGTGTTAAATAGCATTTGGAACATTAAGCATAAGTAATTCAAAAATACTAGTTTAGGGTAAAAAGTCTGTGTGTGACGCGTGTAATAATCCAGATTATACTTGTCTTGATTAATGACTTGAATAATGAATAATCCAGGGATATTTAATACTGGGGTGGCACACTGGTGCAGTGGTTAGCAGTGTTGTCTCACACCTATAGACCCTGGGTTTGAGTCTCCGCCATGGCTCTGTGTGTGGAGTTTGCATGTTCTCCTTCTGGCATCGTGGAGTTTCCTGCAGGTCCTCTGGTTCCCCTCCTCCATGGTCCAGAAACACACCAATGTGAATTGGAGTTGGCAAATCGTCTGTAGGGTGTGAATCGTGTGTTGGTGTCCTGTTCTGGTTTTTTTACCTGCCACATGGTTGTAAATTTCGGGGTAGGCTCTGGACCCCCTGAAACCATATAAGACAAGCAGGTATAGAAGATGGGTGTTGAATACTTTTGAATTTTAATTTACTGTCATTACAGTACCACTAGATGGCAGCAAAGTTTTGATTAGAATCTTAACGCTTTTAATATCAAACGTTTACCCTGAGCTAAATTGTTGCCGTGCGAGGTGCAAGTAGTACAGTGGCACTGTCTGATCACTGGGTGTACCTGTGTGCTGCCCAGAGAGCCGCGTGGCATCCGGGGGCCCCAGTCTGCTCGCCGTCCTGCTGGGGCTGGGTTGTGTGGCGGCCCTCCTTCTTCCCACCCTTGGCGAGCTGGACTCCATTGTGCCTGTCTACCTCCATTTGAGTGTCAACAAGAAACTTGTTGCTGCCTACGTTCTGGGTGAGCAGGAAGGAAATCGATACTTCTTGGCATCTGCATATATTAATTAGATTTTCTATTCTATATACCCATTCAAACAGCTGGATATTTTAACTGAGACCTTATGTGCAAAAACTATCAGGTGTAATAGCAAAACCAATAAAACCTTTGACATGAACAAGCAAACTGTTCTGTGTAATCACAGCTCTTCCGGTTCCCTCAAGTTTGTTTTCTTTTACAGTAATTCAGGACAATTTTCTCTCCAATGTCACACAGGTCTTCTGACAATGGTGATTCTGCGGCCATGAACCGGTGCCCTACAGAGAAACAAAGATACGGAGGGGACGACTGGGGAAGAGCAGATACACAGAAGTACACGCAGCCCTCGTGTGTCAATGAAGGAGATGCTGTGTGGGAATCCTTGCCCCCAGCTAACAGGACAATGTCTCAGTATAAACACTACACCCAGAGATACATGGAGGACGAGAATCCCATCATGCACTGGGCTTTATTTATAGGGCTTATGATGGACAGATAGCACAAGTGACAGAACTAATGAGGGAGCAGGTGTGTAGGTTGAGTAAAGGCATAGGGAGACCTTTATTAAAAGCTCTGTTTGACCTAACGCCCTTTGTCCTGGTATCTGTATGGCTGTGTGTGTGTGTGTGTGTGTGTGCACCTGCTGTAAACTGCCTGTATCTTCTTTTCGTCCTGTCACAATCTTCCATGTTGAAGTGACACCTGCAACGCCCATTGCATTGCTGCCTGCTTTATGCTCGTTAGGTTTGACAGGGATAATGGCATTAATTTTCCACGCTGTCGGTTAGCAATGGGGACGACGACTGCGCTTTCGGCATCATGTGCTGTCAGTTAGGGCCCGTGACCTAGCAGAAGTGCCTCAAACGAGTAAGTGATTCGTTCTTTTTCCATCTTCACCACATCTCTGAGGTCTGGGGGTCTGTAACATCAGCCTTCTCTCGCACAAGGTGAGCCTTACCGTCGCAGACGGCCCTGCTAGTGTAAAAGTGAGGTGCCTGTCTCGAATTACCTTACTGAGGTCACTGAGCAAATGAGTATACAAAGGATGAAGGTGTATACTGAGTTGTTGCATCAAATACCTGTGAGACAACTGATCAGTGAAACGACTGAAAACACCTGGGTGAGTATAATTCATATCCTCCCAGTGGTTTGCGTGACTGCTCTCCATCCATGCGTTTTCTACGACTATGAGAAAAATAAGGAATATGTGCTGGTTCTGCAAAGATGGTTGTGATTAAGGTACCTCGTTGCTCTGGAGACACAGTGCCAGGTTCAGACGAGGTGACCCGTGTGCTTTGGCTGTACTGGAAGGTCACAGCTTTTAGTGGCCGTTGCTAATGGAAACTCTGTCATAAGTTTGGAAAAATATGTCCAAACTATGTCTTTCGGTATTTTGTTTCAGATTGTCAAAAAACTGACTGTCACAGCCTGGATAGCCATTAGAGTGCAATTTATATGCTAAAAAATTTCTTTCAGCTTCTGCATGTGTGAAACAGACACATTCATTACAATCCAGACTTATTTGTCTATGCTAAGTGGTATTTGTTAGTTATTTTTGGGCATCTGAGTAATTTGATTGCATGATACGTTTAGCTGTACTCAGATTTCAGTTTCATTTCGCTTATATATAATATGCACACACACACTCACACTATATGGACAAAAGTACTGGGGCACCTGGCCATTACACCTATAGGAACCTTTATGACGTCTCATTATAAATCCATAGGCATCAATATGGAGCTGGTCCCCCCTTTGCAGTTATAACAGCTGCCACTCTTCTGGGGAGGCTTTCTGTAAGACTTTGGAGTGAGTCTGTGGGAATTTTTGCCCATTCATCCAGAAGAACATTTGTAAGGTCAGGTGCTGATGATGGACATGAAGGCCTGGTTCACAATCTTCATTCTAGTTCATCCCAAAGGTGTTTGATGGGGTTGAGGTCAGGGCTCTGTGCAGGCCAGTCAAGTTCTTCCACACCGAACTCACCCAACCATGTCTTTGTGGACCTCGCTTTGTGTACTGGGGCACAGTCATACTGGGTCAGAAAGGGCCTTCCTTCCCCAAACTGTTCCCACAGAGATGGAGGCATAGAATTATCCAAAATGTCTTTGTATGCTGAAGCATTTTCATTTCCTTTCACTAGAACTAAGGGGCCGAGCCCAACCCCTGAAAAACAACCCCATAGCATTATCCCTCCTCCACCTAACTTTACAGCTGGCACAGTGCAGTCAGGCAGGTAACGTTCTCCTGGAGATTACCAATCCCAGACTCATCTATCAGACTTGGCATGGCACTTGACATTGTACTTGGTGGTGTGAGGCTGGTACGCAGCTGCTTGGTCATGGAAGCCCATTCCAAGAAGCTCCTGGTACACAGATTTTGTGCTGGAGTTAATGCCAGCTTGGAAGTTTGAAACTCGGTTACCGAGTCAACAGTACTTTGGCGACTTATACACACTATGTGGCTCAGCACTGAACAATCCCGCTCAGTTACTTCACGTGGTTTTCTGTTGTTCCTTAACACTTCCACTTTGCAATTATACCACTTACAGTTGATCGTGGAATATCTAGCAGGGAAGACATTTCGCAAACTGACTTATCGCGAAGGTGGCATCCTGTGCCGGTACTACACTGGAATTCACTGAGCTCTTCAAAATGAACCGATTCAGGCGCGCAAATAGCACAGACACACTATTTGTTTTGGATTCCGGAGTCGACGACGATCTATGATCAGCGTTGTTTTCATTCATTTAGCAGCCGCTTTTACCCAGAGAGACACAGGCTTCATTTCCGAATGCAGGGTCAGACAGTCTCTCGGGCAACTGGGAGTTAAGGACTTGGAATCAGGAGCCCGATTTAAAAAAAAAACACTCTGCCAAGCTTGGGATTTGAATCTGTGACCTTCCAATGACAGGCACCACTTTCTAATTAGCTGATCTGTACACCACCCTCAGAATTCTCAGGCTGCCCTTTCAAATCACACCATGCAATGATCCATAAGGGTCAAGGCATGGGAGAGGCATGTAGACATTTAGTGATATTATAGATTTGAACAGCCCCTCCCCAATTGGCAAAATCTACCGATGGTGGACCCCCCCCCCCCCACAAATCACTCAAGTTACCTTTCTAACTCCAGAACGAAAACTAGAACCTGCCCCGCTGGTCTTCCAAATTGAGTCTAGTCTCCTATATTTTTTATGGAATATAAGATCATTCATCTTCCATTTCTGCTGTTAAGCTCTTTCAAGTAATTCCATCTTGGTCACCAGCACCTCCCAGGCCCAAAAGCTGGCCATCGAAGCTTTAATCCCCTTAAACTGCTCCATCTGCGGCCTTGTGTTTGGAGTTACAGACCCCTCTTCACATAAGCCGACACTGCGTACACACGGTCGTAACTGTAACTCACTTCTCTGTAAAGGGACCCCACGTTTCCAGCCCCCAGCGATAAAGTTCAGAGTAAAGAAACATCACACACAAGCATATAATCACATTGCCATTTCAACTTACTATGAGTATCTGACATCACATTGACCAAAGGATTAATAAAAGTAAATAAGCACTAATATACTAATCCTTAATTTAACATGTGAGCAACTACCCTGTATCTGACCCTAAGGAGTGAAAGAATATACCGATAAAATAAATATAGAATCCATTTTTTTATCCAGCCATCCATCCATCCATCCATCTATTCTGGTCAGGGACCCAGAAAGGCTTGGAGCTTGACCAAGCAGCACAGGGCACAAAGCTGGAGTACATGGAGAACAGTCTAAATCAGGGCAAAAACACACATAGACTTACACGCAATCACGCATCATCCATTTTACCGAAATGCACATTCTGAGCCAGCCACTCATGTAACAGGGGAGAGAACATCTTAAACACTTTTTTTTTTTTTTTAAACTGCTTAGGGACAACTATGCCAGGAAGGGTGCGATACAAAGATCACTCAACCTAAAACAAACACTCTTCAAGGTGAAAATCCTCTCCATCTTAAATTTTGCCAGGAGAAATTCAGTTATTCCCAAATGTTTAGTTAACCTTCCTCATCATCCTGCATCCATAACCTACTCAGTATTACACTCTTGCACGTAAAAACAGGCCAGTGGAGTGGTGCATGAACTTGTCGTTCCTGGTCATCCTATATATCTACAGCTACTTTCATCTGCAGGTAGTTCAAAGTTGCCGTCACAGTTCATGTCTTAAATGTGACATCTAATCATATCACAGGCTCAGAGATGCAACTTAAGTTTGCAGGCAAACACAGGAATTCAGTTACATGATGTTTCAAAAACAACTTCAAGCACTGTACAGTAAATAATTTATTTTTCTTTAAATCTAAAGTCACATACATTATAAGGCTCTGGGGGAGGGGAGGCAGCTCCAGTGGATTGAAAACACTGGAGTCCCGACAACACTCAGGCAATAAGTATATTAAACTGAGGAAACACTGTGGACAAACGCAGTGACATTCCACTGGACCAAAAAGAAGACGGTCAACAGACACCACTGATGTATTTACTGAAAGGAAAACTGTACAAAATACTTCCCAGTCCCCACTTAAAAAAAATCTCCACTCAACTTTGTCACAAAAAAAAGAGGTCAAGAGCCACGTTCTTTCCAACACACAAATGGTTTGATTTACTTGAC
Organism: Isichthys henryi; assembly: GCA_026776945.1. Taxonomy (NCBI): domain Eukaryota; kingdom Metazoa; phylum Chordata; class Actinopteri; order Osteoglossiformes; family Mormyridae; genus Isichthys; species Isichthys henryi. The sequence goes on from JAODJX010000002.1 coordinate 11,755,924, forward strand.
ATTACATGCCTTGTTCACAGAAAATAAAATGCTTTTTTACAAAACTTCCAAAACTATTACAAAAACAAACAAAATAGATAAACATTGGTAATTTTTGCACAAGCTGTACAGACACAGTTCTTCAATGGCACAAAACATGTGATCCACAAATTTAAAAAAATAGCAACAAATCATTCTGGGAGTAGAAACAAAATCTTTTTTTTTTTCCCCATAACAGAGGTATGTCTCCCTTGGTGAAGTTCGGTTACTTTAAACCAGCATTTCCCAATCTGGTCCTCAGGCACCCACAGACAGTCCATGTTTTTGCTCCCTTCTGGGGGACTGGCTGACAGGGAGCTCGGTGGGAGCAAAAACATGGACCGGCTGCGAGTCCCCAAGGACTGGATTGGGATACGCAGCTTTAAACAGCTGGACTGACCCACTGGACACTGCTACACATGCGTTAGAAGCACTGAAAAGGATGAGGCACAGTGTGGGCGGCCACGATACACACAAGCATACATGGAGACACACGGAAGCCCAGTCCGCCCAGTGGGGGGTGCCACTGAGCCCACTTCAGGTCTCATTTACAGTGACCGCATTCCAAACAGATGTATTTTCATCGCTTCAATCTAGCAGCAAAACTGGCTGTAGCCTTTTGCAAACACGTCACCATCAGTTTGTTTACAAGGCTCAATCCCCCCCCCCCCCATCCAAAAATCTTCACATCATTTTAGTATCCCCTCCCACATTTTTCCTGCAGTGCAGGACAGTTCAAGTAGGAGCAGATCAGCTTTTCAGACCCCAGTCACTAGACAAGCACTAAAACAAAGTATAGTTTTCTATTTCACCTTAGTGTCCGGTGCCCATGGGGGTGGGGAGGATCGCCATAAACAGGAAAGGACGAGAAAACAGACCACCCAGCACGGAGGTCTGCGTGCAGCATTGTCTGCTTTCTTGTTAAGTTTTCAACAAGGTATTTTAAAGCAGGAAGTCTGTTTAGGGTCCTTCCCAGAGTGGTCTAGGAAGCACAGCAGCAAGGTGACCTCGGGCGTCTCCCAGGACAAACCCTGCAGTCCGCATCTGCTCCACAGCCTACGGTGATATCTACACATTTACAGAGCACAAGTGGGGGGTAAGGAGTCAATCATGGGATTGTATAGCGCAGAACGGTAATATTCCCCTGGGAGGCATCAGCCATTTTCAATCCACCTTGTGTGTCTGGGGGTAAAAGGGGGGGGGGGGAGTACTCTGGATGCTGTGTTAAGTTCCATTTCTGGCTGGGGGCCACAACACCAGGGTGCTGGAGAGGTAGGACAGGGTTAACCCCGTGTAGGAAATCCACATTTAGCAGCTGGTGTCAACACTCGTCCTACAGCACGACCCACTGTCACGTCACCAGCAAGACGACAGAGAGTCCAGATCCACAGCAGATCCAAAGCAGGTGATAAAGACAACATATAATGGTGCTATAGCTTTACTCTCCATTGATGGAATGCAGAGGTTTTTCTTGCAGCCAGTCCCGTACGTGAATGCTTAACAATTATGTTCCAAGATAAAGTTCTCGTCGATAGATGGAAAAGCAGCTGGTGGTCATGTCGCCACACCCGGGACGTGGGTGAAGGTCTTCATAAAGCACCCCTGCCTTCCTCCCACCGCTCTCACTTGGGCGAGAGGTCCTGAAGCAGGCTGAGGGGAGAGTTGCCGGGCGATGGGGACACCCCATCCATCTTGGCCGGGGACCCCGAAGAGGAGCCCACGCTGCTCAGGCTCCCATCCAGCAGGTCGGAGGACAGGCTGAGAGAAGTGGGAATGTGGTCTCTCAACGTCTGCCACATAGGAGCATCCAGTAGCGACCATCAGTGGCTTCTGGAAGGGCCTACTTACCAGGGAGCCAGGTCGGCGAGGTGGGACGCCTCGGGAGACAGCATAGTGGTGGAGCCCTGGAACAGCCTCTTGGGCTGGCTCTCCATCTCCATCTCCACCTCACCTACACCCAGAGGCATGTTCAAGCATCACTGAACAGGCAGCCCCCTCAATTACTTAAATGACACGAACGCGAGGGGCCAACATACATTACAGGCTACAGTCCAGGGCTATTTATATCACGGGCCTCAAGGTCCAAGCACTGCTGATTTTCCAGCCTTCTTTTGCCTGTTGGCCAGATATGAAACCTCTGTGGCCAATCAGAATCAGTAATTATAAAACTAACTACCTGGGAGAACTGAAAACAAGGCCTGGATTTGGAACTGAGGTCCAGATTTGAAGAGCCCTGCTACAGTCATTCTGTTTCACAGAGTTATTCCTGTATAAAACTGCTTGCCCTGGACACACATACATTTATACACTACAGGCATCTTAGAAATACTGCAAACCCACACAATAATAATTATATCAATACAACATATTAATATAACAATTACTACATATGAAACAATCCCTACAGTAATTACAGGAATTCATTTTTTACCATAAATATTATAAAATTATGGAGGGATGGGGGGTGGACGTTGTAACCCCCCCCCCCCACCCCCAAAAATCAAGACCAGTCAATACAATCCCCTGGACCTCCTTAAATGGGTGGAGACCTCAATCCCCCCAATGCTCAATCCAATGTTATGCTACAGAAAGTCTTGAATTCTGATGCTGAAATTTCAGTTCAGGTAATAATTCCAACAAAATGGTTTTTCATCAAACATTATATGTTGAAAAAAAAAATTCTCAACACAGCACTTTCTAAAGAATATCAAATATAAATAGTGTGCCTTGTGTGGGTCAGACACATTAGGTATACATAGTGCAGGTACACGTACTCGTAAGTGCAGGGCAAAGATGTTTACAAGCATTCATTTTGCTCTATGCTCCCATTTCATTGTGTTTGCATATTCAACCTTTTATTTACTTCGATTTGGGTCATTCCATATAAAATGACCCTCTCAGATTCCCCTGAGAAAAAAAAAATCACAGGTGCCCTATACCAAACTTAGAGAAATACCACATATTAGGTTTGTATCTCTAATAGTTTTGAAACTACAGCTCTCTGAATTTTTAATTAATTTAATGCCTTTTTGGTCCAACTTCTGACATTCACAGCTCCTGTGATATGGCCTGCACAGCTCTGAAACTGTGTCCAGTATTAACTTTCTCTGTAGAATTCAAAAATGTTCTTTCACTCTTCTACTGATATCTGGAGAAAGTGACCGGTTTAAGCTGTACTGGAAATGTTTTCTCATTTAAAATAATAGATTTAGGGCAGTTTTGTGTGTACAGATGATTGTAAATCGAGAACAGAATGAAAGGCACAGAAACAGGGCAGCACAGTCACCTGATCATTGGTAAACATATGGCATGATGTTTTTTCCCCTATGGAGGAGGAGGATTCCCAGCCCTCCACTCACCTCGCCGCTTGATTGGCCCCAGGATGCTGGGGCGGATGCAGTTGATGGGGCTCTGGCTCCTCCTACTGGATACAGTCAGAGTCAAAGGATCCAAAGGGGAAGAGGAACAAAGCAGGAAGTGACCTTGAGTCACACCATGCCATCCAACACCCTTGCCCCACTCCGACTGCGCCCAAGCAGAGGGTCACAGGCCCGTCACACGCACCACAGGGAGGGGGCTCACCTAAAGCGTCGTGTAGGGCTGGGCACAGGGCTGGGCCCACTGCTGCTCACCAGGATTTGCAGGGACGGGGAGAAGCACTGCTGTGGGGCACAGGAGACGACAAACGGGGGACTTCAGTGTCAGAGGGAGCCAAAAATGGCACTAATATTACAACCCTTAAAATTGCAGAGATACGAGACAGCAGGAAGCACAGCGAAGGCCTCAGGGCAGCTCTGGGATGACTGACCATGGTGATCAGCCACCAACACCACAACTACAGTAGCCTCAGTTAGCAAATAGCCCGATAACCCTGAATGGACCAATTACCATGTAAAATAAATATAGCCTGCAGGGCAGACTTAGAGAGGAGAGTTATGGAGATATGGGTAGGCTTCCTTTTGTGTAAGGAAAACAGAGTTAATTACCATCTATATCTGCAATGACATGAGCTGCCTGCCAGGTAAACGTTTGAATGACAGCAAATTACACAAACGAAACACCCCATGTTCGTCTGAACCGGAAACGGCCATCAGCTGACTGTCACCAACCTTCTTTCCGAGCCCCCTAGTTGGGGACGGTGCAGGTGACACCGGCACGAAGTCGATCCGCTTCGGGGAGGACGAGGATGACTTGTCAAAGTCGTTATCACTCTGACGGGTTCAAAACAGAATTATTACGCAACAGTGCAAATGCTCACAGAGGGCCAGGACTCCACATTCTAACTCTGAAGTTCAACCAGCCAATCAAAGGGGTCGATTCAAGTCATTTAACTGACCAATTAGGTGTCGGGTTAAGTCTGTGTCGGAAAGACACACTACCGACTCAGTCTGGACTTGAGAGACTGGCGGCCCAAGTGCCTCCGTCTTGCTTTCGTGTAGCATGTGGGGGCGTCAGCCACGCTCCCTACTGGCGAGAAAGGTGGACGTCTGCCATGTCAGTGGCCACATGCAGAGTGTACGGCCAAAGGAAAGCAGAGCAAGGCTGAAATTAATATGCCAGCTGTCTGTATGGGTCAGCTCTGCTGGAAAGAGGATGTCAGGCAGGAAGGATGGGGGCGGCGGCCAGGAAAACAGTGACCTTCCACTTCAATAACCGAACCAGAGATTTGTAAAAGAACATTTAGACACATCAAGTTGTTGAAAAAAATTATGCTTTTCACAATAACATCTTAAAACGAGCGTTCTGCTTTTGACATGAGTATGTAATTCAAAAATTATATGCATCCAGTATCAAAAACAGATTTTAATTCAAATTTTCAGCAAGTTTTCAGCAAGTATAAGAACTACTTGATATCAGACAAATAATTTTTTACAGTGTTACGATGCTACTAAACCATAATGTTACTTCGTGTGACTAGGCACATATTTCTCTTCCCGAACCAGAACCTAAACTCATGAGTGACACTGACTCCTGGTTTCCGGTTAGAGTCACACATACCAAACTGAGACTCTCCTCCCAGGAGTGACTCATCTGCATGGCAGTCTGCACCTCCCTAGGAAAGAGCAGGAAATGCAGACATGGGTTTACAGCGGTGTGTGAACAGGGGACGCGTGCCCAAAACAGCAAGCTCAAAAGAAGCAAACCATTCCTACATTAAACTGCTCACTACAACCGTGACCCCGCTCCGCATGCAAGGAAGCCGCATCTCACTCACCGCTCGTGGGCCGTCTCTCTGTTCATTACGTCCACGCCTTCCTCCTGTGGGGAGCACACAGAGGGAGGATGTCAGCCTGGCCTCCAGCACACGATTCCTGGCAGGCAGATGCTGCTCCGGGACGCTAACAGACCCCGGGGCTCTGACTGCAGCTCCCAAGGGGTGCAAATGCCTCCCATTTTTATTCTTTTACAGCAGGTAAGCAAACCCAGGGGACACATGTTAGACTAAACAGGTACTGCACTTAATCTTTATGGTGGTTACTGTACACAGTCATAGACCCACATGGCCTATCGCCTGGGGGGTTCAGGGGCTTCTGCTGAGTAAGAGCCTCAATTAGGCAGCTAATTAAATTAGTTTAGGATCCAAAGCTACAGACCCAAAGATGTATTGTAGCAGAACACATCGTGTCATTTACTCTGAATCCCTCATAATCCCCAATATTTCCTTACAAACCCCATTTCATTTTGATCACTTAGCTCATCACTCTTCAATAGCTGGGTTAATTGAAGATGCTTCAAAATGCTAGAATCCACCAAATGATCAAACCACACCTCAGTTAGCATGCAATCCAATGCAGCCAGATCGCTCAAGGAGAGAACGCGTTAAAACGCGGGGTGGGGGGGGGTCTCATCCATAAGTGACTCACAGTGCCCAAGTGGCTTACCTGCTTAATTTGGTGCAGCCTGGAGCTGGGGATGCGGATTGGAGAGGAGGGGACCTGAACAGAAACACACAGAGGTGGGAACAAGGAACAAGCAAGTTAGAGCCAAATATTACAATTAATCTGAGTATCAATGGCAGCCAGACCAAAAAACCGCATGGAAAAGCTGTAGATCAATGTCACACAGTGCAATTTTATTGAGGACTTCCAGTTGACCCTTATGGGTTGTAGCTTAAATGAGGGCGAACTCATTTCCAGGACAGTTCTGCTTTCAACTGCAAACCCCCCCTCTTGCTCTGACTGGCCTAATAAACAGTTAATGACATTTCAACAAATAAACTGGATTTTATTTTGGAACGAATTAAATGCTACATCAGAACTTCATCTGGACTAGTGGCGGAAGTTAAAACCAGCAGGGACAGAAGTATGACCTTCGTATGGGTCACAGAACATGAACACCAGGACTGCAACCCCAGGGCAGAGCAGAGAGATTCGGCGGGATGTAAACAGTAAGAGTGTCTCTCTTTCCATACCAGGCTGGGACGATTCACCACTGTGGTGCTGTTTCTCCTGTTCGGATTGATCTCCCGATGGAAGACTTGAGAGTGGTCACTGTGGGGAAAAGAGGCCGGCCATTTAACTAACACAACACAAGACGCTCAAAATCACTTACAGCAATTTTAAGATATCACTAACAGCGTCGTTTAATGAATCGATCGGGTTCACTCTGGTTCAATAAGAGGTTCATAGGCTTCCACTTTCTACCACGAGGGTGAATGTCACGCTAAATATTCCCTAAGGAATCTTGGTGACACTATACTTAGTGGGACACACATAGTATTCTTACTTATGTATTAATGAACCACAAACTAAGTCTTAGTTACATACTGATCTCATGTTAATTCATCATTAATGAATTGTGACTCACGGTTTATCTCAAGCAGTTACTATTTTTTTTTTCTATCTCAATTCTTTGTTCAGTAAACCTTTGTGAAATATGGAACAAGTAATGAATAAGTTAAATACTGATCTCATAATTGTTCATCATTAATGAATCATGATGCATCTTTCATCCCAAGCAATTACTATATCTGTTAATAAATCTGCTAATTCTGTAATAATTATGTTCATAATTTGTCATTTGTACTTCAGTAGTAATTGACTATTACTAAGTATTTGTGCCCCATCAAGTAAAGCGTTACCGTAATCTTTGTGGATAGAGAAAGTGGGCAGAAAATAAAAAACAATCGCCGTCTTTCCCTTTTGATTATGAAACTGGTAATTAAGCACAATAACCAAACATGTCAGACTCTTGTATTCGGACATGAAAAAAATCAGATGGCATCTTAACCTGAGTCCGTTTATCATGGGCGCGCTGTTGGACCTTTTCAGGAGGCTGTCCGTCTGGGCCATTGGGGACGGGATCTCCAGGTCCAGCTCCATCCTCTCATGCGGCACCACGGCCGAGTTGTTCATAGCTGCCGACATCCTCGCGTACTTGGAAGCTGAACTCTATGCTGCCCTGCAGTGGTGTGCGAGTGTCCGCGGCCGAGCTTAGACCGAGGGCTCCGCGGCTCCCAGCGTGCGCATGTCGCGGACAGTGCAAACGATCAATCCGGCCGTGAATCGCAAGCGGGCTTCAGAGCATCTGATCATTTTTGAGACGCCGGTCGTGGTTTCTGTGGAGGGCTGCGGCCGGTGACCATTTCTGATTGAAGCCTGTAGTGATCGCGCTACCGAGAAGGGGACGTACCACCAAGGCGGCCTCTTAAACGCATTTCTGCATCTTTAACATTACTGAGCTCAATGTTAGCCTTACGCTATCCCTAAACCCTAGCTAACAGATAACTAACGACCACTTTCTCCTTCCTGAGAGTATGGCCCTCCCAGCGCCACTGTAATGATTACCCAAAACGATAGCACCAACTCGGAGTGAAGGCTGATTCCAACAAGTCTCCAGTCATAAATATAATCGGCTGATGGCTACGAATAACAAGCTAACTGCCAAAAATGGACAGGAGTAAAGCTGAGAGCATGTAAACGATGGACGCCTTACCCAGGCAACTATTAAACAAGTGATAAGCGGCACGACTGCTTTTCAACTGCTGGTGCTGGAAAACCACTGAAAGGCGATAGTTAGCTGGGTAGCTAGTCATGTATCGGAAGGTTTTGAAGGTTAGCAACCCTCGGAAACTCCAGGATTCCACCCGCCTCCGGTGTACCGCCGCGTTTGCGTGCTCAGAAATCGATATCTAAAAATAAAATTAATTATTTCGTTAATGTTCTCATTTCAATATTCCGGTTGCCGCTATGCCTGTCGCTACCGCAAGACTCCTGGATCAACCAAACCTCCCGCCCCCTCTCCAGCCTACCCGTCTGAATGAGAGCACGATGCTCCAATGAGGAAGCGGGAAACTGTTGGCGTGTACGTTTCAAATGGTACTGGTCATCCAATGAGAGACGGAGCTGTTGGCGACTTCCCGGAGATGTTTCATGAAACCCGTCCCCTCCCAAACTCCCATCACTTTTCGCGTTTGAATCGAGCGTTTGCTTTCAATTGAAATAGATTTGTTTACCATATATCTATTAACATACTTCAATCAAGAAACAATATACTGCAAAGTATAAAATGGTGTATTATTTATTAAATCCTGTAGTATGACTTGTTACATTAGTTGAATAATGTCGGTTTCAGTTGTGATACTCTACATCTAGCATGCATCTAGTAGTATATGTACATGCTGAAATCAGTAACCCCTGCATTTCTGCTTTTAAAATGCATTCGAATATAGATATTATTAATATAATGTCATTGTAGGCTATTATAAATAAATGTGTTCCGATTTTAGTACGGTAGTTAGACGAAAGATGAACGACGTATCTACACTCAGTGACCAGAAGAGGGCAGTGGTTCCCTTTTTGGTAGCTTAGGTAATACCTATGTGCCCATTTCCGACTATGGAAGCGCGCACACGTTTATCTGTGTATAATTTATATCACAATATTCTTAATACGGCTAGGGTGGGGCGTTCTGAGAGCTGAGTTAACACCACTAGTTAAACCAAAGTTATTAGTAATAGGCTGTCAACCACTCTCCCCACATGAACACGCTATCACACTGACACACACTGACATCCGATTGGGCCCCTACACACTTAAAATGGTAGTTATACAAAGATTTTCATATCGTTCTGGTGGAATGTGGGGTAAATCTTACATAAGCCTGTGTTATAATATGCAGAAGGTGGCCCAGCCTCCAGATGTGGCGTCAGGTGCTGCAAAAGCTGCCAGTCACGTGTCATTAGTCTCTAACATATTAAGTTAATGGGATCTGAAATGTGCCATTTGTTTAATAGGCACCTTGGCTAAGGCCGATTAAGTCCTCAGAGGGAACAAAATCCAACATGGGCAGCAATTACACAGGGCTGTGGGTGAGGAAGGCGGTCCTCGTTTTCTACTGCGGAGTACTCGAAAGAACGCAACATCACTTTAATAACATCATTATCAATTTAATTTGATTTTGGAGAATATAGCTAGTGGTATAATTAATTCCTGCCATTTTGTTCATAACCACGATCATTAAAAAAACACCTTTAGCCAGCATGCTACTCGTGTGCATTTGACTTTCTTTTTAGCATGTAATTTTAAATCTTTTTTTTTTTCTGATGTCCAGAAATCTTTTGACAGGATTTGACCTTGTTGGTTTGTAGTAGGAAGGGGGATCACAAAGTGGTCTCTTCTCTCCGAAAAATCAGGTGGGGGGGGGGGGTCCTGGAGAAGTGGTGAGAATACTTTCATACTCCAGCATGAAACTGCACACCTTGCTGATTCGCCCTCCTTTCATTTTGCGTGACCAGCAGGTGTTTTCACTGCACGGCAATGAAGGCACATTTGATTATGAGCCTTTGAAGGAAAAATGGAGCCAGAACTATGTTTGTCCCAGCTACTGATGTCCATCTGGTACTTGGGCTGGTTCGGCTGAGATATTGTTCTGCCACTATTACAGGCATCTCTGCCGGAGGTAACATTAGCTTAATCCTGACGTATCACATCTGGCTATAGAGAGCATCAGAAACCCCTAAACATCTCCATCATACTCCATCTATTGCTTCACCCGGCTCTTGTTGTGAGTTTCAGGCCAAATCATGTGCTATTTATAACCCTTTGCAAGGCTCTCCGCCTGCTTGGCTGTGAACAATGTCTCTTTTCTCCCTGCCTAACGAGAGATATGGGCGGTGCACCCAGGTGACTGAGAGGTCACTTTGTGGGTCAGGTGGATTCCTGCCAGCACCAATTGGTGCAAATCCACCAATTTCGGCCATTCCCTCTTCCTGCTCTTGGAAGCAATGTTATGGAGCTGCAGATGAATGTTTCAGCTAAATGCTATTTAGGTGTACTAACTAAAGACTTTTTGGGTTTCCCCAAATTCCCCTTCACAAAAATTAGAATAACTACGGGTACAGAGGCTGCTGCGGTTGAGGTGAATTTAACTTCTAAACAATTCCTTCCTTTATGTTCCCTGTTTCGTTCCGCCGGCACCCTGACAGATAGACACAGAGCTGTGGATGGGGGACATAAATAATTCAGTGACCCCCCTTTGGGTCTGTTGGTCACACACGAGCTAAGATACAGCCGTAATGTTGGCGGACAAATGACACACAGTGTTGAAACTTCCAATGACAGGTGGGTGTAGGAATATCACACATCACCGTGTCACATGTTCGGAAGTCATCTAAAATAACAACTTTCACTTAAGGGCCCTTCTACATAAGAAACTGACCAAAGTTCAGCATAATTATTGTTAGGCATGACTTGTATGTGTGTTTTTGAGAAAAAAAGCTCTTTAAAACTCCTTCTTCTTATATTTTCTATACTTTGTTCTGTACTTCTTTGTGTCTACTCTTGCAGACGATGCGATGCTGCATTTTTGGTATCTTGGTACGGAACATTGCGAAAAGCACAAACCTTAATTGCTTGATGGCCCACACAAGAGGAAGGAAGTTGAGTGATTTAAGCAGTTCTCTTCATGATGTTTACTACTTAGTGTAGCTGCTAACCACCCAGAGTGTGACTCACCACATGCATGTATTTCCTAACATTCTATACACTCTATATAACTATGACTCCTAATGCTGGAGTAAAATTAAAGCAAGCAAGCAAATTTTAAAGCACAAAAAAGCACCCAAGCAAATTTTAACTGACAGCTTCAATTCGTGATTACTCCTGTTACACCGATTTATTTATTAATATTCTACAAGCAGATTATTGCCATGGTTGCCGAATGGGTGTACTCTTAATATAACAGCTGTGTCTAACTATATTTGCACAGCATCTTCATTTTTGACACATAATACTGATGTATTGTTTACATACAACTGATTGATTAAATATGTCAACTGCCTAATTACTATATACATTTGATTTTTCAAGGTCACATTCAGGTTATCAGCAATTTTGACAGATTTAATCCAAGGACATAGATCCTATCATGTACTGAATACAGGTTTTTAATAAAGTAGAATCATATGAATGTTGGTTTGCAGTCATCACACATCTCTGGGGCAGCAGGTTTGTGTTTGACCCCAGGTCTGTGCTTATGTTCTCCATCTGTTTGCATGGATAAAGATTCCTCTGTTCTAAAACCCAATGATATATGTCAGTGTTTCCCAATCCAGTCCATGGGGACATGCAACCAGTCCAGGTTTTTTCTCCTTCCCAGCTGGGTAGGAGCAAAAATGTGGACTGTCTGGCAGGGAACTGGAAGGGAGCAAAAACATGGAACTTATGCGGCTCCCTGAGGACCAGGTTGGCAAACACTGATACATGGTTCAAAAAAATTGGTTCCTGAAAAATTACTCTTCTTGGGTTTGGATCAAGAAGGGGCAATAAGTATAGGGTTACCACAGTATTAGCACTGTGAATTCCTGCTGACCTATGCCACTTTCGTAGTAATTAGACTTGAATGACATCACTGGGGTATGAGGTCACCGTACGTTAAAGCCAAATTGCTGAGGCACATTTTCACTACCGCAGCAAGTGACTGGCTTCTAAATCCCGAAGAGCTGGTCTGCATCCAACCTTTCGAAAACCTTCTGGGGGATAATTGTAGGTGCGCATGTAACGGGGCTAATTTTGGGAGCAGCTCCGAATGGAGGATGTCAGATTATGGAAAATAATACGGTTGTGGCCAACATTGCAGCTTGATGATGTTAGTTCCGATGTCGGCTGGATTAGATCTTTTCACGTTCAGCTCTGAGGAAGCTGTGAGCTCGCATGCAGACAAACGTGGCCTTGACGCTCATTGACGGATGCGGTCCCACTGGCTCCAGCAACTGAATGATGCCATTGTTCCCCAGCCTGCACCCCACGGCGTGTGGCACCTTAGGGCTGCCTGTGACTCACCCGCAGTGCCGCACCAGTCTGACTTGGTTTCTGCACAGGTGGCTGCTTTGGATCATAACAGCAAGACCCACACATGTCCAGGCAAATACTCCCCCCCCACACACACACACACACACACTCCTATTCCTGACACTGCAATGCAGGGACTTGAGCAATACAAAAGGCAAAGTAAATGAATTAACAATATTAACAAAATAAATGTACAAAAAAACATGCAAATTAACATAAGAAATACCTACTTCAGAGACGCTCAGAAAAGTAATTCTATATAAGTCTAATTAATTCTATACACCCTATTCAGAAAGCGGAGATGTGGGTTTTACTTTTGTGTATGTGTGTGGATTATAGTTAAACTACTTAACCCTAACTATCCTACATCTTCTTCTGCCCAGCACTCACATGCAAATTATATGTCCATGTATTCATGTTTCTTTTCTCCATGGTTGCACATAATAACAACACTGTAAAGAATTTCACTGTAACTTTTACAGTAACTTACTGGCAGCAGAGTTGCCGGTAAAATAATATAAAATCTACGGTCAATACTTCACAGTAACTTACAGTATCTATAATACAGTACACTACTGTAAACGTTTAGAATGATTTTACAGTAAAGTACTCTGATTTGTCTATATGTGAGAACTTAAACCTAGGTGCTTTTAATTTGAAATGACAACCCCATCACAATCCATTCCAGTTGATTTTCATTATTGTCCACAGTAGAAAACAACAGTAGTGTCTTATTAAAAATAAATAACCTATAATAACATTTCAGTCCAATCCCGTATTAACAATATACATTCAAATGTTGTTTTAAGAGAATAAGGAAATATATAAAATCTGCTAATTTTGGGAGAGGAGGATGCAGGATTAAGGATTCAGGGATGTAGACTATTTTGACCCATTTCTTCAGTCTTTTTGCTGATATCCTTCTCATTGCAGGATTTGGAAACACGTTCTGGACCGATGCCCAGAAACCAGAAGTCAAATAAATATAAATCAAATAAAAACAAACGATTGTTGTCTATAATTGCCATCCATCCATCCATTTTCCAAACCGCTTATCCTACTGGGTCGTGGGGGGTCCGGAGCCTATCCC
>JAODJX010000002.1:11769421-11780170 GCA_026776945.1 Isichthys henryi
TCCATTTTCCAAACCGCTTATCCTACTGGGTCGTGGGGGGTCCGGAGCCTATCCCGGAAGCAATGGGCACGAGGCAGCTATAATTGCTATTTTACAAATAAAATACATTTGCTTAAAGATGTTGTCATTATTATTTCCCAAACAAATAACATTTCATGTAACTCAACATTTCCAATGAACAAGTCTTTTAGTAAGGAAATATAGCTCACTCAGAATAGCAGCGCACAGAATAAGTGGGACCAATCAAAAAGCGAAGAATTAAGAAGATTGAATAGTTTTGGTATCCCTTAAAAGAACAAACATAACATGAAAGACTATTTTTTTAAAAAATTGTAACTTTGCAGAAATTCAAAGGTTAGCGTGGCATTTTGATATACAAAGTTCAAGTTGTTAGTGCCTGTAAAGGTAATTTTGAACAAACAAATATGGCCACCTTTCCTTAAGTTTTTAAGGTGTGGCATTGATCTCCCTGCGCTGAACGACAACAGGTGACCACCATAACTTCAGCCAGCACTTCCCCTCACTGTCCCCCATGCACCGTCATCTCTTGACATTTATCTTCCAGGCTTTCATCATTTTCAGCAAGTGGAAGATCAATAGGCTGCCACCTGACACAGTCATAGTTATCCTTTGGCCCTCTATCCACTGGTGTGTTTCCTTCTGAGTCAGAATAACTGTTCCTTCTTCCTTTTCTGTAACGTGCCAGTGTGTTATTTCTGTTTAAGTGTTCAAATCGAGTCTAGAGTTCGATAGAAGTGCTGAATAACCGACACCTAATTATGTTTCCCCGTCCTGCAGTACATCAGCAAAACATTTAGGGTATTGCCTTACAATCTTCTGCCCAAAAATTAGGCAGAGGGACCTGTTGGGACTTAGGTCATATTTCCTCATTTCATCAATCACAATACGAATGAGATGTCAGTGACCTTCAGGTGATTGCCTTTTCTTATTACCCACTGCTGATTGTAAATCCACAGACATCTTCTCCCAGTGAATCTCAAAGGTCTCAGTCCAATGTCTGCCTGTTGATGGGGATGACCTGCATGCAGCTATAAGAGCCAGGTACTGATGAAGGTAAGTTCTCTTGATGGTGGTCAGTTTTACTTTCTGCATCTGCATTTTAGAATAAAAACACTGATATTGCCGAAGAGGACGTTTATTTCTGTTGCATTGTATGCAAGCATACAAGTCATTTTTAAAATAAACTGGCGATTCAAAAAGCAAATTTACTCACATTTTTTTGTGACAACTACATGCTTAGTCAGAACAAAATGTTATACTGTATGATTTTACCTTGTGATTTCCAGGGCGCAAGAAGCTTGGGGCACTGAATGGATCTTAGGTGATCTAATAAGTCCTCTTAATTTACAAGCAGAAGGTCTAATTTACTTTCCACTCCTTGACTAATTAGTTTCATGATCTGCTCTACAGTTTCTGGTGGGACATTTGGTAAGGTGGATGTAATAGCTGCCCTAATCTCTTCACTTGGGTTGGACATCTACAAGGAAACAGTGGCATGATGGTGACAGGTCAAACACTGTTTTCAGGAAGAGGATAGCAATCTATCAAGTCTTCTTACTTAACACATGCCCAGTGTGGACTATGTGACGTAGAATTCAGACGGTGAGCACTTTTCGCTGATGACGTAAACATCCAGATTGTTCTGAACAAGCACAAGCTTGATTCTGCCAAATAAAATAATCTCATCTGCTTTAGCAATAATGATATACATGTTAGTTTTGTAATTCGTGCCCTTGAGAGTCTTCATTTGCTGCAACAATATTCTCTGGTTGGAGATTGAAACTGCTGACTAGCTGCATAATCTTTTCACAATTATCGTCACGGGAAAACTCTGTTGCCTTTAAAATTACAATTAACGGTGGAAAACAGCTCATGCACGCTTGTAAGAGCTTGGTGACGCTCTGCTAACGTTCCACACAAATTCTTGAAATTCTGCAATCTTCTTGAGCATTGCTTAAATTAAGAGTACTTGCTCTCAAACCATAGAGTCCAAACACATAGAAGTGGACCGAAACGAACAATCAGCCTTGCATGGTGACCGGAACACTGGTGCTTGGGCTTCAGGGAAAACCAGTAAAGTTAACTTTTCTGAAAAACGGTCATGTGAGATAAACTGGCCGACCTCATTATCAGCAGAAGAATCAATCTTGTCACCAATAAGCAAGGGCAATAGCCTCAAAAAGCACCAGTTCAGTGCAGAATTCCCTCCAAGCTTTCCACTGTCTGCAACTACCTCTAAAGGTTTGTCATTCCTGTCATTTCCAAAATACCGAAATTGATTCATCCATTGATTCAAATCTGAGAAAGTGAAATGTTACCCTTCACTCACAAGATGACTCAACTACACTAGATGAGAAAACACTACTCCTTCGAACATGTCATGACCATTGAAGGTGGTAAACCAGACTGTCAAACATGGGAAGATGGAAATTTAATCCCACATTTTGCTTGTCCAGGCTCTATATCTTGTAAATGTATTAAGCATGACTCTCTTGATCTTAATGGAGCCTTTGACAGTGATGAACACAAAAATGTGTCTGTCAATTTCACAAAACTGGCAAAAATGTGAGGTCTTGCTGAAATTCTCAGCAAACCCTCCTATGCTGTGTGAGCTAAGATTGTCACCTGCAATTGTAAATATACTGGCTTTGAATACATGCCCCCCACAATCAATTCCATTGTCCTTTAGGTCTCTGAGATCTGTAATTAGTACATCAAACACTAAATGCTGACCACAGTATGTATAGTCTTTTTCTTTACAAAGTAAGACTAGCTGCATATGATCAACACCTGATAGATAATGTGGTAGAACCTTAACTAGAGTGAGACAAACATCCAGTAGCTTGTGTGTGGTGGAAGGGGTGTGTGGTGCTCCCAATATCTTTGTTAGAGGATGAAGGTCCAAATCTTTAGAGTCCTAGTGCTTCCTGTTTTGCTGTATGACTGTAAGTCATCGGCTCTATCCAGTGACCTAAGACAAAGACTGGACTCCTTAGGTACCGTGTCTCTTTGACTTTGTGTTGAATGAGTGGTTGCTCAGGGAGTCCTGAATGAGGCACATTACCTGCATTGTGAGGGAGCGTCAGTTACAGCACTATGGCCATGTGGTGCGATTCCCAGTGGGTATCTACTCATTGCTGAGGACCTGAGCAGCTGGACCACATAACACCTGGCTGAAGCAGACAGACAGCCATTTCTGGAGGGTGGGACTGGACCTTGTGTCAGCCTGGGGGGGCTCCTATCCTCTTTAATATGACTTTAAATGATAAAATAAACGTTTGATTTCTAATGCTTGTTGCCCTTTATTAGTCTATGTATAAAGTACTTGTTTGTTCCGTCTTCATTTGACTGGTCATTGAAGTCGACCGTCAATCAACCCCAAGTAGCAGTCATGCCTCCCTACATCCAGCAGACCAGACACCCTGAATGCCTCGGATTCAAAGGTCTCTGGGGTTGCCAGCGCCATGGGAGCTGTGTCGTCTTCAAGTGGAATCCTTCTTTTCCATCCAGGACACCACCCTGGAGCTGACGACTAATCCCACGGTCTGGAGGATCCCCAATGTTGAAGCTCTCTTTTGGTCTGCAGAGAGGGTGCTTCAAGACTCACCCGAGGCTCAGATCCCCAAAAGGCAGTTAAGGTCCAGCACACGCTGGCTGAAATGTAGGGAATAATCGACAGCAAGACTGCTCAACCTACCAACTCTTCACCTCCTGAGGCCAGTCAGCCTGCCGCTAATCTGAAATGGAGAGCTGCTTTGCTTGCCGAAGCTCAGTCCGCTGCCTCTTCATAATGTGAAACCGCTCTGCACACTGACTCTCCATTGCCACTCAGCTCTCTACAAATTTGCCCGCCGGCTCCCCACAGCTTTCTGCTGATTTGCCCACTGGCTCCCTGAGGCTAGCCGCATGCTTCTTGCCCTTTATTAGTGTATGTATAAAGTACCTGTTTGGACCGTCTTCGCTTGTCCGGTCCTTGAAGTCGACTCTCAAACCAGTGGTTTGCCCACTAGCTGCAGCTTTGCCTGCTGTCTCCAGCCGCAGGAAGGGAAAACAGAAGCAGGCTGAACCCATACCAGAGTCCATCTCACTTGACCCAGTTCAGCTAAAGCCCTGCCCAGGAAAGGCTGCCACCGCGTCTCCAGCAACCAGCCCAGATGAGGCCACCTTCGCTCTGCCTGATCTTCCGAAGTCCACCCCACAGAGGTCGGCTCCACCCGTCCTTGCCCTTGCTGTATCCCTACAGCCCATCCTCTTGTCTGGTGCATTCTCAGAGCCTGTCCTCACCTCTGCCATGTCTCCAGTGCCCGTCAATGCCTCTGTCGTGCACCTGAAGGCCACACGCCAGGCTCCCAGCCCAGGGAGGGTCGCTCCACCCGCGCCCCAGATTCCTGGCCCTGAGAGGGCCACTCATTCCAAGTTCCTGGCTCCTGGCCCAGGAAGGGCCACACTGCCTGCACCTAGCTGCCTGAACCCGATCCAGGTGTCTCAGCTTTGCCCTGCCCACCTCCAGGTGTCCTTGCTGTGCCCTACTTTTCTCCAGATGTCTCAGCCTCACCCTGCTTGCCTCCAGGTGTCTTGGCCTCGCCCCATCTTCTGACGTCCTGCCAGTTCCAGCCCCATATTCTTATGTCCCACCGGTTCCAGCCTCATCTCCTGATGTCCCGCCAGTTCCAACCCTATCTCCAGTCATCACCCAGACAGCTTCCTCTTTCCCTGCCAGGCTGGGTTGTTCCTGGTAATGGCTAGGGGACTTGGAGTGGGACCCTTTGGGCCTTTCCCTAAGTCCTGCTCTGTGAGCCCCCGCCTCAGCCCAATGTCCAACGTCCTGGTGCGGTCAGCCCTGTTCTGCCTTCGGTTTTTCTTAGTCTGTGTCCTCAATGGCTTCCTCTTCTGTTTTTACTCGTGTCTCTGTTGTCCCTTTATTTGTCCACCCTGTTTTGATGTGGCCTGTTCTGCCTGCTTGTCTCTTGTGTTCCCTGGTCCTTGTTTAAGTCTGATGTTAGTTCCTGCTGTTTCGTCATGTCCTGAGTCTCATTTGTTTTGTCTGTGTGACTCTGTCCGTTGGTCTCTCCTGTTGGTTGTTGGTCCCTGGTCCGATCCCTGCTTCTTCGGTGCCCCTTGTCATGCTGCTTGTCTTGTCCTGCCTGGTGCCCCATCTGTCTCCATGTATCTGCCCTGTCAGTTGGTCTCTTTGGGTGGGTGGGGGTTGCTACTGACACGTCCTCTCCATCATGTCTCCCTGACCCTCCTGTCTCCTCCCCCACCAAAACAATGCTGTCAATCAGCACTGATTTAAAGTGCCACCCGTTCATTTAAAATAGATATATATTTTATTAACGCTTACTTTATACTTATCGAATACAAAGTTTCCCTTACATGACACTGCCGACAGCGGATAGAACGTTTCTGAAACGAGACAGTGAATGTCTAAGCCAGCACCAAACGCAAAAAACGTAAAATACAATCTGAAACTTAAAAATAATTCTAAATACTCGTCACTGACATAAACACTTCAAATAACCCGGCCACAGTTAGATTGTTCAGTATTCGTACATATACGATAGAGACAAACTACAGGCTGTACGTGATTTTGACTTCAAATTAAGCACACTATATTTACAAAAATGGCGTAGAAAAACTTATCTTTTCATTTAATTTCAGCAGTAGTTCTTGGAGAAGTGGCGATCGATTTGTCAAAAGTGAAATCCAAATTTCCCGGTAACACTGCTATAAATACGTTGAAAGCAACAAAATTTTCCGTAATGCCTAGTGTTTTACAGTAAAATACTTATACCTAAATACATTCATTTACTGCTGTAAAAATGCATGCAGCTATTATTTTTTACAGTGAACCATCACTGACATACTTAAAACAGAGCCCGATACTGAAACTGAGAAGCTAATTTTTACTTTTAATTAAAACATGAACGTTTGTTTAAGAAATTTTATTTTAGTTAAATATTGTGCATCTTATTACATGCATATGAAATATGTGTGTATTTTCCATGGTAGTAAAGTGGCCATGCGGGCGGGAGAATTTAATTTTCACTTTCAGTCCCTGTCAACAGTTGATGGTAAAACGCTCCGCAGAGAGTCACAGTTGAGTACTTACGCGTTATTTACAGTTCAGTGGTAAAATACGTAGGGTGTCACGTTTATACGACACGGAGGTGCATCATAAATCTGCAGCGAATTCAAAAGCAATTACAAACCGACAAGACCTGACGGGGAAGCCGAGAGTTACGTTGGCCGTGTTCGTACCCTTACACGCCTATATCGGGCATACGTGTCTGATTTTTACGTTTATATATTAATGTCTTAGTAAACATCACGTGCATTAATGCAACTACATAAAATATTTTTCTCAAGTTTCAACTCCCGTTTCCCCGGCACAAAGATCCCTACAGCAGGTTTTTTGACACGAAAATAAATATTTTAAATATAAAATGTGTAAATTGCATTTAAATCCGATTTAGGGCATTTCTTTCGAATAATAACATATATGTGTGTGGATTTGTAAAGTTTCGTGCTATTTCTAACAGGAAAACTTCGGTGCGACGTAAAGCAGCGTGGGACAGCCCATGTTGTCGAGCTAAATTTGGTGTTATGTCGATACAAAAGCAATATACACGAAGTTGACAAAATGCACCAAACAGGTTATTAATAATAAGCACCACATTGTGTCACGGTAAGGGGATTGCAACACTGTCCCTAAGCGAGGCGAGGGAGCGTCGTTTGGCTCATGCTCCCACAAAGCTTTGCAAGAGACCCTACAATGAAATCTAAGACGTTTTTTTTACGTTTCGGCGCCATTTTCGATTGGACTGGAGGTAAGTTCGGATTTTTTAGGAATTATTTTTCATGGTTTTTTTTCTCCCTTCGGTGGTTCTCACTCTATTCACTTCTTCCAACAATTTCAATGATTATGAGATCCCAAAAATAGTTATTGTATTTCGTGACTCCTTTACTCTACTGGTTACGCCTTGGTCGCTTATTTTGTAGTATCTTATCCGTTTACACGGTGCCTTTTATGTTTTTTAAAGGTAATTGAATTAACCTGGAGAGCGTCGGACAACGGTGCGCATTGTAATAAAAGTTTTTAAATAAGTTTGATCGTACACATACAGGGCAGTTTAGCGTTTCGGATATTGTTGATGATATTTTATTTGAATTGCAGCTTGGATCGCATTTATTAACAGCGAAACGACTGCAAACCAAGGAGGAACTAGCTCTCAAATCGTTTTTGTCTTGTATTTTCGACTGGTTTCTCAAAACATAAGCATTTGTAAAGAACCGGGCATTTAATCCAAGACACAAATAAACATTTGCTTAAGTAAATTTTAAGTTCAAGAATTTAAGAAAAGTTTTTACGCATCTATGACGATTATATGTACGTGGGCTTGGATAATTCCGTTTTATCTTACTTTTTATCAGGTGACACGTTAAATACTTTAGGGAGATGTGTACCTTGTATGCAAAATACGTGCAGATAATTA
Organism: Isichthys henryi; assembly: GCA_026776945.1. Taxonomy (NCBI): domain Eukaryota; kingdom Metazoa; phylum Chordata; class Actinopteri; order Osteoglossiformes; family Mormyridae; genus Isichthys; species Isichthys henryi. The sequence goes on from JAODJX010000002.1 coordinate 11,776,939, forward strand.
ACCTCGTGTACTTTAAAACTAGTATGTCCTTTTGGTTTTATTGGTACTTTTTTTTGAGTCGATTTGTATGACTATGAGTTATGTCCTTAACGCAGAATTAGCTATGTAATAGATTTATCTATTCGGGGGAAAGTCATTCAGCTTTTCCCATTGAGTTGTCACGAAATGTATAACGTGATATAAATAATCGCGACGTGTCGTACGATTCGCACAAAATAGACATTTGGTTGTACATTGGGACTCAGAGGAAAGGGAGGAGGAACTTATGTCATTTTCCATGATTGTGCCTAAGTGCTGAGTGGGCGAAAAGTAGAAGGGGCGATATTTAGAGTGCGAAGTGCCATTTGGGATCAGGGATCTGTCCCGTCATGTTGCGAGCCGGGGCAGCTTGTCACGCCTTTGCGCGTATGCTCAAGGTCGCCAAGCCTCTATTTCCTTCTGCTTTTTAAATGCATGGGCCCTGCGTTTACCGGGTATCCGAAATTATTTAAAAATTCGTTTTGTTCTGAACTCTTGAACTAAACGTAACCATCAGAAGCGTCGAAATTACATATATGTATTTTGTTTAGAAAATTCACGGCTTCAGTAAATAACTCTCTATCAAATTCGATAAAAGGAAATTTTCAAAGCCTTTCATTAATTTGAACCCATTGAACTTTTTGCCTTTTTGTTTACGATTTAATAGCCACCGTTGACAAATGAGAGGAGTGCTGAGCAGACAAGTTGAGGCCTGCACGAAGGTAAGGCCTACTTCGTATCGTAATTGCCGTTTCAACCCACTCCTGCTTTTCCTCCACTAACCTGTAGGGGAGCCCTCGACCCTCGCCCTCATTTCCACCCTCGTCCTCCGAAACTTGACTGCGCCAGCATGATGTTTGCTCTTGCCTGGCACCAAAACTTACCAAGCAGCTAGCTTGTCTTTTACGGTTCTGGATGGAGTCTGGAAGCTTCCAGCTCACGTTCTTAGTGTTATTGGCATTTAGCCTTAACACTTTAGACAATGTGTAATTATTGATATTTACTAGTGAACCTTTTTCCAAGATGATGACATAATGTCATGTAAGACACGCTTGGGTTGATGATATCAGAGGATCACCCATCTGATGAGCAGTGGCAATCTGACGGTATTTCCTTTAGGGGGGAACGGAATTGAGGTAAACAGCGCTGGTAACCTGCCACACTATGTGCAAGGCTGTAAATGGGTCATATTGGAAATATTCATTTGATCAAATTTATTCGTATTATTAAATGGTATTAAAATTCCTTTATTGAATAGTAGCAATAGTACGATACGTTTTCATTCCTCTTATTTGGTAAAATGTAAATTTCTGCAGATGTACTTTTTTTATTTTTTTTAACTCAAGAAGAGTTGAGCTGAAATGAGACCCAACGTACACCGACCACTGTCACCGAGATTTGGTACGTAACAATGCTCCTGGACTGGGACTTAAGGTTGTTCATCCCTCACACATTAAGGAGACTCAATTACTCAAGCTTTGTAAGGTGACACTGATGCGTGACCCATATTTTGTGGCGTGGCAGTGTGAACACATTACCTCTGTTGTTTTTTTTTTTCTTCTTGAAATGGAGAACTTCTCGGCTTTGCCTGTAAGTGCTGGGCGTTTTTCATAATAAGAAAAAGGGAAGTTTTTCACAGTCGACTGTAAGGCTGAGTGACAAAAACAGAAGCCTAAGTGCGACTGAGACTGGACTTGTTTCCCGTAACTGTCCAGGCTCAAACTGCAGGTGACCCATATCACGGAGGCCTGAGGGTGAGGCTATCTGGCTCTCTTCTACAAATTCATAGACAGCTTTTCCAAAATCAGTTATGCCCATGTTGTACATATGACCGAGCAGTTTATTACTGGCATGGGCAGAGAACTTGCTGCAGTCAGACTAGCTTTATCTGTTTAATCATGCTTTGGTTTAATATGGAGTCTGAACTTGTCCTTGGTGAAAAAACAAGCACATCTAGACACAGAATAGTTATCAATGTCCAACCAAAAGATACGGAAACACTGAACAAGCAAACCAGTGTGAAATTAAAAATACTTTTTGTAGAGAAAAATTGCATTCTTTAATAAAGACTTACAAAGCTAAAATGTCAATAAAAACGTACGATTTGATGAAATTATAGCAACAAATTCACAAGAGCAATGCTTAATGAAACTTGTCAAACTGGAAGTCATTAAGGTTTGTAATGAAGGAGAATAGTCCTGCGATCTCAGTATTCATGCTGGGTCGTCCAACCGCGGAGGGGCTCCACACAGTGGCTGGAGGCCTGCGTAGCAGCACGTCGTGGTTTGCTGTGGCATGGAGATGCAGGCCACGAGGAGCTGCCACTCGGGTTCCAGTGTCAGCCCGCCCACTCCTCTGTCATTCGGCGTGACATGGATACATATTTGTGGACCGTACAGTAGCAGCACGTAAATACTGGAGCTGACTTCTGATAAGCATCCAGTAGTTAGTGTTCTGCTCCAGTAAGGACCATTTGGACAACAACAGGCTGCTAGTTGGACTGGTGCCAGAATCATACGTATTTATGTGTGAATAAAGTGTTGGAACTGCAAGCCTGATACATCCTGATAAGAGTGTGTTCATATTTTCAGGGTCATGCAGGCAGTCTAGTGGTGTATGGATGAGACACGATAAGAATGAAGTTGCTCTGAATTTTTTGAAATTAAATATTTATTGAGGTGCCGTGGTCCAGCACAAACATATGTTAACAGCAGTACACATGTTGTAAAGAGTACATTACTGTTGCTGTGTTGATGAGTGGGGAAAAATAGGAAGTTTGATAGACTTGGGGACAGGCATGAGAGCGCCGACGCCCCCTGCTGGAGAAATGGAGGACATATAATTCAGTGTCTAAAAGGAAGCCCCAAGCTAGTTACCATGAAGTAAAACATGCTACATTTCCTTTACCCCTAGAACTGAAATTTTTCACACAGCTTTTGACAAAAAAGTGCTATCCTTTCCAACATCATCTACATCTTTGGACTACATACGAACTGTCATGTGGTACACACAATTTACTTACCTAGAATAAGGTGACGCATTTTAACAAAAAGCTTTTGAACATCAACCCACACGCATGTGTGCTTGCTCATCAAAGTGGATATAAGGCCCAGCAATCTCAGATTAGCATCTATGCTGTGTGGGGGGGGGGGGGCGGGGGGGGGGGGGGGGGGGGGGGGGGGGGCTGGGTGTGTGTGTTGTTGTTTTTTTTTGT
>JAODJX010000002.1:11790270-11802183 GCA_026776945.1 Isichthys henryi
TATTTAATAAAAAATAAAAAAATTATTTATAAAAAAAAAAAAAAATAACCATACACCTTTCACATTCCTCAACCCCAACAACCACCCCCCCCCCCCCCCCCCCCCCCCCCCCCCCCCCCCCCCCCCCCCCCCCCCCCCCCCCCCCCCCCACTGTCTTGAGAAATATATACGTAAAATATGACCTTTTCAAGAACAATGAAAACAAACAAAAGCTTAAGGTTTCCATGTTTCAAATACGTTTCAAAATGCAGTATAAAAAGTCATGGACCTCAGTGTTTTTACATTCAGGACAAAATAAGCAAACTCGTGCTGTTAGACTGAACATCTTGAAGCACCAACTGGAGGAGTGATCAGATCATCAGGGAAAAGCGGACAGCCATTAGTAAGGGGAGCGAAACCATCAAATAAGGAGCCTAGATGTATTTTATATAAACAGCATTTTTATTTTTATGAAAGGGTAGGGCAACACACAAAAGTGCAAGTTTGCAGTTTTTGCATAGAAAACATGACTGCGACCAGCAGGTGAACTTCTGACAGCAGAAAGGAAACACTCAACTGGCCACTGAATTAGGGTAACCCAAACAGCAATACCAAAGGTTCCTGGACCAAAAGTGCCGATGGGGAACTCTTTTGGTACTTTGGGTACCTTGAAAACGGTTGCGAACTCAGAAAACAAAGATAAACGAGTTAAAATAAATGTACAATAATAATAATATAGTAGTAATAATAATGGATGCATGGACAAATGAAGTGACCCAAGCTTTAACTGTGATCTAGCCAGCAGAACCAGAAATCGGAATGGCAAAAAAAGAAATTAAGTATTTTGTATAATGTACTAGGACAGCACGGTATTATATTTTTTAGTATTGCAATGTAATTTTGTTGCAATAAATATTAGGGTATTTATGAAACAAAAAAGGAGTTCAACATAAATTTCTCAAAAACCCGTCTAGGAGTGATTTAAACAGCAAATATGAAAATGATTATGATTGTCTCGGAGATCACATGCAGCGCTCATGCAAAAGCAGCGGAAGTAAACTAAACTGATTTTTAAAAATATAAGAATCTATAAAAGGAATAATAATTAAAATGGCAAAACCTGATTTTTTTTTTTTCCTGTGACAGACTCAAAATGTTTTAGTGAATCTTAAACTCCCTTCACTACTATGTCTGTATACTGAAGTGAAAGTAAGAAAAAGCCTGATCTTAATCTATCTGACTGGCAAAGTAAGAATTGCACAGCACAACATGAGATGTTGGTATTAACATCATCGCACATCATCCTGCCCTATAATATAACACAGTCATTTTTTTCAAATTCAGTACAAAATACTTCAACTCGTGCTATGATGTCATTCAGTGCTGGTTATTACGTCAGTGGAAAACCACTGTGAAGTACCATACTTTTGGTAGTTTTTTGAGGTACTGAAAGTTAGGTACGTGGTGCACTGGGAAAGCATAATTATAGGATGCTTAACATTCTCTGGGGAAAAGTAGGAGCGCTTGTTTTGATCCAGCTGACGTAATACAATACAGAAGAACTGTTGTAAGTTAGAAATGACTCACACCTCTATGCGATTGAGATTTTTTTTTTTTTTTTACACAATTAATTGTACAGCCCTGACAGATGCCAGCGGTTACTGAACTGAACACATATATGGTGATGCTGACTGGCATCGTGCAGACCTGCAGCACTCACTTGTAGATGCCCCTGGCCATGTTCTCTATATATTTCGCCTTGTCCTCTACACCGCAGTGGTAGTGGTAGGTCTTCACACAGGCCTTAATCTCACATCCAATGGTGGCCCCCAGCTGGCCGCACAAGGTGCATTTCTGTAAAGGAGCGAGACAAATAAGGTGACAACATGCATGGAGTGAAGAACCAGCAGAATGGTCCATCACCCAACCTTTGACCCACACACACACAATGTCGCATATTACACGCGATTCAGAGATACCAATTTGCCAAACTCTGTGCAGCATAGGGAGAAGATGCAAACGCCACACACATATAGGCAGGGAGATTTGTGGCCCCGGCCCTGAAATTTTGGAGCAATAGTGCTACCCAGCGAGCCACCAAGACACCCCTACCGATGCAATCAATGCAACAGAAATAACTGAGCCAAACTCAGAACATCTCTGGAAACAGCACGACAAGTGAGTTATGCTTCCGTATTCTCACGCTCACTGGCATGTTTGAGTAGCATGTATGTAGGCCTTTATTCTAACCCGGCACGGTATCTTTCAATGAACCGTCGAGTTAGACAATCCTCCAGAACGGTGTTTCTTAACCGAGTCCTCAGTCCACATTTTTGCTCCCTCCCAGGTCCCAACCGGCAAATAAAAGTGGACTCTGTGTGGGACTCGATTGGGAAACACTACTGTAGACAGTGCCAGCAGCCCCTTACCATTCTCTTCCCCCTCTTGATCTCCTGGATGACCGTCTTGACGTCGAAGTTCCCAAATTCAGCACGCGAGGTGGTGGTAAGCTGGACGGTCCCGGAGGAAAACAGCTGCGTAAAGAAAAGGTAAACCTGGTCAAGGGAAAGTGTGTGTGTGTGTGTGTGGGGGGGGGGGACGGACTAGTAAGGTTACCATGGATACCACAGGTACACAGAGGAAATTGGGACTGCGGGACTGGGAGCGTCCCATCAAACATAAATACAGCAATACAGGAATGTTTTACAACACATCAAGGTACAGGCTGAAGTCAATATGCAATAAAAATACTGGGCAGTAACACTGTGCTCAGCTGAACGAGAACTTGCTGCATGCATAAATAATACCTTCCATAAGATCCCAAGAAACACTGGAATCAAAATAAATACTTGATGGCAAAGGGTAAACTGTGTATTTTCCCCAAAAAAAGATCTGTCAGTGGTGACTAAAAATGAGGGTTAGGGTGGAAGTGGATTCTTTGACTGATAAACATCTAGATTGGCATACAGACTCCAGATTGGAGGCAACCTGAAGTACACCAGTGCCATCTGGAGGACTGGAGGTAGGTAAGCTGGGAGAGGAGGTGGTGGTGGCGGGGAAGGGGGGGGTACATAACCATTAGCTACAAGGCGGCCGGCAGACCAACCATGCACTTGTAATGCGCTGCCACCTTCTTGCCGTTGTCGACGTGCAGCACGCCGCGGGTTTCGTTCTCGTCCTCGCCGGCATGGCAGAATCCACAGCGCAGGCCGGAGTCACCGAGGCTGCCACGCAGGGGGGAGCGGTCTCGCTGCGGGGTACGGAAAGTCGTTCAGGGACACACACTCGGCACTGGGGGGAGATCCATGGGGGGCAGTGGGGCTCTTACGTGCGTGGTGCTCTCTGCGTCGTCTGCGCCGTGTGAGGAGGTCGAGCGGGTGTCTTCCGACTGGCTGTGGCCACCCACCTTGATCCGCCCCCTCTCTAACCGACCCCGGCCCCGGCCCCGTGGGGGAGATGAGTCCGAGTCGTTGGCAGCACCCGCAAGTTCATCTGGGGGGGGGGGGACAAAGAATTACTTTTTGTTACTTTCGAACTCAACCCCATGGAACCAACCTCCTTTCTACCATTAACAGCGGACAAAATTTAAATTAGTTTACAATTTTGCAGATGTTTTTTTTCCAAAGCAGCGTGCAGCTGAAAGCAGGGCCAGTCAGCTCCCTGGTTGAGCCACACGTCCATAATTTCTGACTGAAGATGAAGTCTAGGCAGAATTCATCTACATTTAACATTTTTAACTTGGAGAATCTTGGCTGCCATGTTCCGCTCATCTACACTGCAGGCTTTCACACATGTTTGTAACTTGGATAGACCCAAATGCTGTTAGTCTCAGAGTTAACTGTATTCCCCAGACCCTGGTGTTTTATATAATTTAAAGCATGGGTGTAATTTAAGGGGAGGGGATGGTGGTGGTAACCCTCTCCAATAATTAAAACCGGCTAATACAACCACCCCCCCCAATAACCATAAATGTATGGAGACCTCAACCCCCCCCAATGTTCAAACCAAAGTTACGCCTGATTTAAAGACTCCCCAAAGATGTTTGGTCTTCATCCCTGTTCTAACTAACAACTTTAGCTCCGAAGGTGTGAATTCAACCCGGACTGAAAATCTCAGCCTCATTGGCCCAGGTAACAGCAAACAACTATGTGTGTATTTCGAGGATCTTATTAAGTTGTTAAACCTGTCTGGGGAGGGTTGTTTTTTCTGCCCCCCCCCCCCTCCCAACACCCTCTAGGGTACTGATGATATGTGCTCAACAGGGGTGCCGCTGCCAATGCAGGTACCTTCACTGGAGTCCTGTGTGGCATCCCGGTGCTTACGACAGTAGACACTGCGGAGGAAAGACAACGTGAGGAAAGCGGGGAGGAGATGAGGTGAGAAACAGATAACCCCCCCCATATTAAACACACTTCCACACAGCTGCTATGTGGCAAACGTGTATTTCTAAAACACTTGTCTATTGGGGTTTTCTTAAAGGCAAAGCGTGCAGCCACCCAGAAGGCTCTGTTGCAGGATAACTGTGATGTACCAGCTGAGTGGTAGGACACTGGGATTACTGGGAGGCCAGTCCAACTGTATGAGGGAGCAAACGGCTCACTGGGAGCGCAACACTTACAGGTAGATGCCCTGTGATGGGTTTTCCTTCACCTGCGCCTTGTCCCACAGGGCACAGTAGAAATGGTACGTTCTCCTGCAAGTCTTCACATCGCAGCCGATGGTGGCACCAGGGCGGTGACAGGAGGAGCACATCTGCGTGAGGACGATAATGGAGATGGGCAGCAGGGGGCATGACATGCTGTCAGAATACCGCGGGCCGCTCAATTCCCTCGGAGGCAACTGATCTGTCGTGTTGATGGTGTAAGTTAAACAGTCTCATGAGATAAAGGTCAAAGGATTGTAGATAATAGTGTCTGGTGTACATATATAAATAAGAACCACGGAAAAAAAATAAAATACAGAAAAAAGAATAAGAAGAAACTAAAACAAATGGAAGAAGATAACATTACTAGAGGAGAAAACACTCTGGTTGTCAGAATTTGCCGGACCTTCCAATTCAGTACTGCAACTGGCCCAAGCGTCAGGAACGACAGCCTGTCCAACAACAAAATAAATGGACAACACCGCCCCCCAAAGGCAGGCAGGCAGAAGATGAGGTGGGACCTGAGCCCCCCTACTCACCAGCTTGTTGCCTCTCTTGATCTCCTTCTTGACGTCCTCCACAGAGAAGCCCCCAATGTTCTCGCTCTCTGAGTGAGAGGTGACCAAGGCAGAAGAGAAGAGCTGGAGGGGAAGGCTGCTGTTAATTTAACTCCCAGTTATTTAGCAGATTAATTTCTCCAAAGCGATATATAAATAGGGATATTCAGGGTGGGGCAGCAGGGTCAGCCAGAATCCCAGGAGCAAGTCTGGGTTAATGGCTTTGCTCATGGACGCAGCACTGATATGATTACTCTGGCAACCAGGGCATTTGAACCTATGACCTTCTGTACACAGGCATAGATCGAAAGACCAAGGACCAGCGATTTCATCCTCCTCATCTTCACAGCCTCAATCTCTACAGCAGGGTTACCCAATTCTGGTCCTGGGAGGCCAGAATCCAACACAGTTTGCAGATCTCCCTGCTCAAACACTATCTTAATCAACGAATTACTAGGTTGAGTAGGTGTGTCTGAGGATGGAAGACTGCAAACTGCATTGGATTCTGGCCCTCCAGGGCTGCAGTTGGAGACTCTGTTCTACAGCCTGGCAGAGGAGTAAACTATAGACCTTCCTCACGCAACCACAGCAACGTCCCTCCCCTCACCATGCACTTGTGGTGGGCCGCCACCTTCTGGTTGTCCGACACTAGCAGCTGGCCGCATTCCTTGTCCCGGTTGCTCCTGCAGAAGGCGCACTTCCGCAGACGCGCAGACGCACCCCGCTTCGGCCCCAACGAGCCAGACATGACCGAGCGCCGTCCTGAGAGGGGGGCAGAGAGCAGGGAGATCATTAGCCCCGCCTGTTTCCTATTAACCAATAAGCCTAGCAGAGGCCTTGGTCCGAAACAGCTTACAGGACTAACATTACCATGACTACAGAAGTTTTCCCACACGCACCCTGGTACATTTCTGAAACTGCCCTGCCTGGCAATGCAGATATTTCCCTGCATCAGATGTTTGGTGTTTCTCTGGGGTACAGCAGCAGCTCCTGGATTTGAGCCTGGTTGACGCTCCATCCTGGGTTGTTCCCTGCCTTGCCCGCGACCCTGAATAGGATAAGCAGTTTCGGAAGATGGATGGATGGATTTGAGCCTTTGACATCCTGCATTCTGAGGTCACGTCTGCCGATACTCCCCAGTCTGGTTACATTCAGACTGACGCACTGAGCACATAAGGCTTCACCACTGAGAGCATCATGATCCCCGGTGAAAAGAGGGGATCCTCTAACTGTCACCTCCACCAAAATGACCATTTCGTTCTCTTTCGACAGAAGATGTTTCAGCCCCCCCACATGGAAGAATTAGAAGTTTTTAAAAAGTAGATAATGTATCAGTGAAAGTTTTCTGTGCAGTCAAACAGCAGCAAAATCTTACCGATAAATTATTTCTATATTTTTTTGTGAGTTCAATTATTGAGTTAAAATTTCAAGTGTCAGGCAGAAGCACTGACAGCCACCAGACAGCTTGAGTTCTGCGATGTCTGTGTTCGTCCCGTCTGAGGTGGAGTGTCACACCCCTCCCTGAACAGTCCACAGGGGTTTGAGGACATGGCATTGGTTTTGGGGGGGTGGGCAGGTGTCATCTCTGAAGTCCCTGCTGTGACATTACAGGCACTGGGAAGACCGGGACTGGGACTGTAAGGTGGCCAGCTGAGAAGGTGGGTGGAGGGGGGGTAACACCCACGATGAGGACACATGTGTCTTGTGTTTTAAACTCTGACATGCATCTCAATGAGTGAGACAGATGTTGTTTCTGGTAGAAATTAGAAAAAAAAATTATATAAAACAAGGTTGCAGACTAGGTGCATTTATACAGAGATCAGGGATGAACTTTGGAGAAGTATAAAAAGGTTTTTATTTTACTGGATGTTGGGAGAGGCCCAGACCTGCCCCATAACAGAGGGACATGGAGAGAGGGAGAGGGGACCCAGTGACAGAGAACCACACCAGTGGGGTTTAGCTGGTGACCTGTGTGTGTCAGGAGTGCATTTTAAACACATTTTTTAGTAAAACTGTATTGGGTCTGACTTAGACTTGCCTTCCACGTGGGATATTAATAAAACATATATGTGTATATATGTTTATATACACACACACACACTTCTGTAAAGTGAACTTTTTAAATACGTGTTAGTTATTGTAAAAATTCTGATGAAACTAATGCGCATTATTTCAAAAGAATGGGACATAATATCACGTCGACTGACATTACTAGGCTTTGTAAGCAAAATATAATTAATAAAACTAAAATGTTATAATTATTGAGAATTATATGAAAATGTTTTTATAACAAAAATAGCTTATATAAATAGCTGGCTAGCTGGCCACAATAACGAAAACACAAATTCAACAAGCCAAGGATTAATGTAAAATAAAAACGTATCTGTAACTATGGATGTTATTATTATTAGGATTATTAGACGCAAAATGACGGCATGAATGTGATGTGAGCACACTTAAGCACAGCCGCAGGAAGAATAAACATGACCTGGCTTAGCATTAGCAGCTGTCCGCGGCAGCGCCACCAGAAAGGCGGCGCAACGTGCAAAGCAGCCTGCCAAGTGGAGTAAACAAGGAGGCGCAGCGCAAAAGTCCCCCGGGGAAGCGTGTTTTAATGCCACATGGACCCACGAAACGGCGGAGCGGGTCCGCAAGAAGCGCGCTCACAACATAGCAGGAACGCACATTTGGCGGGGCGCTCAATCGCGGCGTCGCTTTGCGCTCGCCTTTCCTTTTCAATGTCAATTTTCCTTACAAAAAGGGGGGTGTGCCTCTCCCGAGAAGAGCATCCAGTGGTTTGTTTTATTTTTGTTTTGTTTTAATAATGATTCCAGTTTAACGCGAACACCCCACGAGGCCCCTGGCCGGAGAAAGAAGAGGCCGTGGAGGCTGGCGGAAAAAAAAATCGGAGAGTTTTCTAAGAGAGTTTTGCGATGCGGGCGCCGCATCTCATTCATTCGGGCGCATTTGCCCTCAGCGAGCGGCCGTGGCGCAGGCGATTTGCCCGCCCGGGACGCGGATGCGCCATGCGCTACCGACGGATACATGATCGCATCGGGGGGAAAAGCAGAGGAGGAGGGGGGATCACTTTTTTGTGGACAAGTCCGTCTGCTATTCCCGTCGGCGCCATCCTCCGTGATATTCCCAGCTTAATAGCGACGCACGAATATCTCTTACCCGTCTCAGTGGGTCGCAGTCACGCCGCTCCGCCGGATGAGGGGAAATGGTATTAGAAAAGTGCGTACGGATGTTTTTTTGCTTCCTCCCACAGCGATGGAAGCGCTTGCGGATTCTCCGTTTCCCCACTGCGTCTCATTCGCATGACGTTGCGCACTGCAAAAAAAGCACGTTTGTTTGCCAGATCCTCCAAATTCACGCCCCTTACGCATACGCACTGCCTTCTTCCCGTAAGGTACAACGCGGTGCAAAACCTCTGCGTGATCTTTTTTTTTTTTTGTAAATGCTGTTAACGGAGGAAATATTATACGCTGTTGCATTTTTTCCCTGAGACTAAAAAGTTGTAAAGTATTTATCTGAATTAACAGGAAACGTACTTTGAGGCGGAAGAACCTACGACATGTTGAAAACGAAAGATCAGTCGATCGGCATGAAAGATTACGAGTTTTTATAATTATTATTTTTTTTGGTGCTGATGTGATATATCTGGATGTTTGTCCAGTATTATTCCAAACCCTTCATTATATTGTGATTTACAAAATCTACATAAAACTGCTGATGGTATCTCGGCGGTTTTTTTTTTATCGTTACACTACTATGATAACATGCTTTACAATAGTACATATACTGTTATAGAATCGTTCATACACATTTTTCTACTTATTTGGAAAGGGACCGATCTAAATACTTTTTTAACGATTAAGTGAATCGAATTAATGGTCAAATAAAAATGTACATAAGCGTCTGTGTGCATATATTGAAATTATTTATGCATACTTAAAATGTATAGTTATATCAAAAGACCATACATCCCGATGATTTACATTAAGTTGAAACATTTCATTGATATATTAACTCATAACACTTCAGATAAAATTCTGCTTTAAACTATAACGGGATATCGTCTTTAGTATTTATATAAATATTTAGTTTTCTTAAATCTTGAGAATACATAGGAAAATCATTGGATATTTCCCGTACCCTTACATCTTCGTTTGTTTTGTGATTTTGATGTACACACGATGCGTACGTTGTCAGTTTTCTTTCCTTAATACTGTCTGCACGCTTGTTGTCGCTTGCGATTGGCTGGAAGAGACGTCCGTCAAACCGTGGCTGACCAATGGCTGGCCTGCGCTTTGCGCCCCGGCAGAGGAGGCAGGCAATGTGTATGAGGTAGACGGTAATAATCGCACCATTGCCGAACTAGCAAGTTTTTTTTTCTTTCTTCATTTCCTTCACAGAAACACTCGAGTCTAATTCCGACATGAGGACCTAGCTAAGCCCATATTTCCTTTTAAGCGCACCTCCGCCAGCTGGCTGGCCCCGTTACCGTCAGCCGCCTAGCTTGTGTTCCGAGTTCGGTGAGTAGCGTTACCCGTCTCACGTTGTTGCCTGACGAGGAACTTACGCTTTTATTTGCAATGTTATCGAGAAAAATACATTTCATAATTAGACCGTCATTGTACTCGTGTGCACGCGCCGTGTTATTAACTGTAGAAAACACAGGCTATGACATAATAAATTGGTTAGGCAACTTTTAATACCAAGTATCTAGACGTTTAAAAAGTAAGCTAGCTAACGTGAAGCGCGGCGCGAGCGCCTTCATTTCGTAGTTTCTTTACGCTGATCTGACAGCCTGTTGATTGTATTTTATACGTATCCTTTTACGCTATATGTGGGACAGTCAAGCGACTCCAGATACCCGTTTGGGGAGCTACATCGCCCCGTTGCTTGTGCCACCCGGTGACGGTGCAGTTTCCCCCTCACCGGTATTGCCCCTTGCCGCGTTACTTTGTGAAAATTAAACGTTTTTTTAGGGCCGAACGCCATTGTAGCCAACTGACCTTTATGGTGTTACCATACATTGGCAGCTCTAGGTAGTTTAACACCTGTGTAATTTATATGCTTTACCTGTTATGCACTTAAAGTTTCTGTGTACTTGATCGGATATTAATATTCGCATTTGACTGATAATGCCGTTTTCACTTTAAACTGCTTACCTACACGTACAAGGAGATGGGGAATCTGAGCCGTGCCCGAGCTTATTTCATTCCTATATGGCCTGTCTTTAATAAAACGTCTGTATATTACCTCCTGGGTCCGGAGCTATTATGTAGTCCTCAATTCAGTTCAGGGATTACGCCCACCTTGCGGTCGCCGGTCACTTTAATAGCCGGATACACGTTAACCATAAACATGTCTACAGTTTGATTTATGCCACACATCCCCCGTGGATGTAATTCAGTCCTATTGGACTTGAGGAAAAAGTAAATAAGGATACACCTAAGGTACTGTCAGCTCTCTCTTTATATGACGAGGAAGTAACTTAGTTGTACTGGCAGGTCTTTTCTCGGTGTTTATTCGCTGTCATTGATCTCATGCTCAGGGACTGGCTGACGGAACAGGAAACAATTCAGGAGTTGGCACGTAGTACCTAGGAAAAATGCAAATGAGCCGTTATGGGTGAAGGGCAACACGCTGTAAAGTGGTCATTTTCATGGCAGGATATGCAAAAAGGCAGAGGAGAGGCCTGCCCGTGTGGTTGTAGAGATTAGGTAGGTGGGGGGGGGTACTGCATTGAGCTGGCAACTCACTCTTCTCTCTGCCTTCTGATGTCATCAGATAAGATCACACTTCCTGTAAATTAGTGTAGTTTTTCCTTTCCTTTGCCATCCCTTTCAAACCAGTAGTTGACTAGTTTTTGGTAGATCTAAAACTTGGGTGATATGGACCTTGGTTTGGTGCATAGGAAACCCAGAACCGAACAAAGTACCACAGTAACTTTTATGGACATTTTCTTTTAGCCCCCATTCGTTTCAAACTTTCCTAGTTATCATTTGGTAGGGAATTAATCTTTTAAACATTTGTAGTTTTTCATGTGCTGCTTTGTGTTGCATATGTTGCTGTTATATTGTCCCTTCAGAGACCTTTCAGCTGGTGAAATGGAAATACAGGCATTAATTATTTAAAGCAGAATGCAGGATTTAATGTAATTATTCATGTTGCACTATTTAGCTGCAAAGCACAGTGTTATATACTTGGACTACCGGTGCTTGTACTGGGCCGGTACTCACCAAAACGCAGTACCAGCACCTCCTTATTTTTCTGTTCATAGTGCTGAGATCTAGGAGTGGGAATCTCTACGGACCTTACAATTCAATTCAATTTTGTTTGGTACATAAAATGGCAATACCCTTTAGTTTTTCTGCCGCAATGCAAAGGTAATTACTTTAGTTATTGATCTTTTGCCTTTTCGTCCTGCCCATTTTTTAATCAATATTCATCTTTACGTAGAATTTACATTGTATAGGTGCAGTTCTGTAATGTGGTCATGATTTAATATATACAGGCGGTTGGGAATAGCTGTATATGCAAAGTAAATAGACACTTTTTTCCCAGAACACCTGAACCAAGCAATCCATCCATCTATCCATTTTCCAAACCGCTTATCCTACTGGGTCGTGGGGGTTCCGGAGCCTAACCCGGAAGCAATGGGCATGAGGCAGGGAACAACCCAGGATGGGGGGCCAGCCCATCGCAGGGCACACTCACACACCA
>JAODJX010000002.1:11811248-11826829 GCA_026776945.1 Isichthys henryi
TTCCGTAATTTTTGGACTGGTTTATTACTATTATTTAAGAGGGCTCGTTCCCCCCCCCCCCCCCCCCGTGGATGCTTTTGTAAGGAAAGTACGAGATTCACAATGTACACAGTTGTGCTATGCGTAGCTTGGAAAAGCAGTTGTATTTTTGTCTAAGGATTTTATTACAAGTTTTATCAGAGGTATAGCAGTAGTTCTGTGTCCGTCCGCATAATGCCAATGGAATGTGTGTGAATACCAGTAACATCTATTAGTAGCTATACTGCTAGAGGCCAGGAGCTGTAGTTGAAAGAGAGTGCTGATATGAATGCTCTTAGCTGAAAACAGTACCGTGAGCTGTAGTCTCTCTCACCCCCGTTCAATTTCACTATGGCTTTCAGTCCTTTGCTCTGAGTCTGAGTAGGTCCCTCTCGTAGTTGTGGATCTCCTGTTCAGGGTTTGTGGCCAGAACAACTCAAGTGTGTGCTGGACCCTGGGAGAATCTCCCACTCAGCTTACTGCCAATCTAGACATGCAGCTTTACGTACGTCGATCCGCAGCGCCTTAATCTGTTTGTGCGAAACACAGACTGGGGAGAAAATAGTTTTGCTGAACTGGTGTCTTAAGATTTCTTTGTCACCTGTTTGCACAAGGCTGTCTAAATACCTCAGAATTGTCTGATTTATTATTAAAATGTTTTATCCTAGTTACAAGCAGAAGTTCACAAAAATGTATGCTGAAGATTAAATGTAGTGTTTTTCCATCTTCCTCCTTTATAAAAACACTTTGAATGAACATCCTTTTATATTTTTAATATTTCAGTGAAGCCCTGAATGTTTGCACAGGGGAAGCACCGGATGCAAAGTGCAACCAAATAAATGTTATGAACAATCATCAAAGTCAAGCTCTCCTGTGTCCCGTTCCTTCCTGTCCTGAGTTTCTGCACTTTCTCCCTGCATGTGATCGGTTTTCTTTGTGAAGCAGCAGAGGAAACTGCTTTTAAATGATTACAGAATGGAAACTTGTGCCCTTGTTAAAGACGGACGTGAGGATGACACAGTTTTAAAGTTTGCCGTACATGTGGTTTGGCATTTCCTCCCCTGGGACGACCTGCAGGTTTGTACTTTATAGAAGACAAGCGGCTGTGGAGTATAATTCAGGACAAGGTCCTGCTTTTGTCCTGAGTGTGAGCTTTCTGTAAGGATACACAGATCAACAATGAAATGACTATTAAAACTGCAATTTTAAAAGTCTTGTTTTCAGATGTCATTTATTGAAATAAACTACAATACAAATAATTTCTAGAGAAAGGGCCAATCCATTTTCCAACCACTTACCTAGGACAGGTTCATGGGGGAGGAAATCGTCACAATCTGACTACATTAACAGCCTACATAACTGGGTACTTGATCAAGTCATAAATGCATGAAAACTAAGTTCTAGAAATCCATTTAATGATCATGATCTCCATGTGGCTGAGACCCTTCAAAGCCTCAGCAGCAAAGATCTGAACTCTAGCAGAAGGAGATGCCAACCTCTGGAGATCAGCTAGGAAAGCGGTGAGAACAGAGCTTAATTAGAGCCAAGTTTCACAGGATAACAAAAACATGTGCAATTAGGATTACTATTTTTTAGCGCCTTTATTAATTCATAAACAAATGTTTTTCGCATTTTTATTTTTTTACTGCTTTTAATTCCAGCGAATGCTGCAGCCAACATGTATGTTCTCGTTTTACGAAGATAGTGCTACAGGCATAATAAAGAATAACTAAAGTGAAATCTAATACAGGCCACAGTAAACCACAGTCAGTCTAACGTCACTCCAGCGGATATAGAAGCACATGAGTCTGGGCCATCTTCGAACCCGGGTCCTGTCTATGTCTGAAACTCCTCATTCGACATCACTGGGGGCAGGCTGCAGCAGGTCCTGCACCATTCCCAGATACGCATCAAAGAAGCGTGCGGGGACTCTCCAGGCAGATAAACGGCAGATAAAAGCTTTGGGATTTGGTTCCTGCATGTCCTTAATCTTAAAATTCCCCTTCTAATTGCGCAGATGACCTACATGACGTTTTTTTCTTTTTTTCTCCCCACTGCATTAACGGCGACTGATCTGATGAAATTGGCAGAGCATCTTCTGGCTGCTCTCACCTGTGTCTGGCGGCGCCGGGCTACATGTATGTGATCTCGTCGGCCAGCCTGCGCTCCCACGGCTCCGTCTGGCCATCACAGTGCCTGCGTAGGACATCCAGGGCCATGCGGCTGCGTGCGTGCCTCTGGCGCTCCGCCTCTAGCTCGGCCCGGGCCACTTCCAGCTCCTCCTGCAGCTCCTGCAGGGCGGTGTCATGCTCTGCCCGGGTGGCCATCTCCCTCTCCTGCCTCTCCGCTTCCAGGTGCCGCTTCAGCACCTCAAGCTCGTGGGCCAGGTCCGCCTTCTCCGCCCTCAGCTCCCGTGCCTCCTCCTCGGCCCTCCTCAGCCGTTCCCGCACCTTGCTGACCTCCTCCGCCTTCCCCCGCAGCTCCGTAGCCCAGGCCTCCAAGTGCGCCTCCCTCTCACGGGCCTGCACCCGCAGGGCTTCCACGCGCTGGCTCTGCCAAGCAGCCTCGCGACTTGCGAGGGCTAGCTGTGCCTCCCGCTCGTCCAGCAGCCCTTGCAGCCTCCTCCGCTCCCCCCGCTGCGCCTCAGTCTGCGCCAGGGCCAGCTGGAGCCGAGCACTCAGCCTCCGCCGGTCTCGCTCAACTTCGCGGACTGCCCACCGCAGCGTTACCAGGTCCTTCTGATTCCAGATATATCTCCCCTCCTTCTCCTCTGCCAGAGTTTGTGTGGAGGCCACGCCCCTGTGCTCCATGTCTCTGGGCATCTCCAGCTTCTCCTCGTCCTTCCTGACTATCCTGTCAGCCAGCCGCTCTCTCCGTCTCTGCTCCTCCCTCTTCTGCACCTCCTCCAGGGCCGAATGATAGATCTCCTTTCTGTGACTGCCCCGTGCTGTGGACAGCCTCTCTGTGGGCAGGATCTGCACGGATCCCATGCTGGCTCTGGTTCCGGCGTTCTCCAGCAGGTCCAGCATAGTGAAACGAGGGGGAAACAGCTCAGTAACCCAGTGCATCTTCTCTGTCCCCAATTGTTCTTCCCCTGTGTCCAGCTCCTGACCCTTTTCCACACCCATTGTTGATCCTTACCTCAATCCTTCTGCTGTCCTTGGATGTAAAACAGAGGCACCAATTGAAAAACTCACACATTATCAAGACCATACAGGGCAGCAAAGGACAATTATTTTAAGTACATTTTAAGTATGCAGAATGAATCAAAGCCATGAGTCCTGGGTTTAGTCTCTGAGGTATAACTTTTACTTGCTGAAATCGCCATACCCACCAATATATATTTTAAGTTACCGAACATTTTATTTTATTTTATTTATAAATAAATAACTTAAATTTCTATAACTTTATCTTTGTTGAAAAAAAATGAACACGAACTTCATAATTTCACTGATTAGTCACAATCATTACTACATAACCATTAAACTCCAAATGAATGGAGTTAAGTTTTTCAAAGAATAAAATTCTTCACAATATCAAATGCAGCCCACTAAAGGTGAACCTTGCAAAAAAAAAAAAAAAACATAAATAGCTAAGACTTCTCGCGAAGCTTGCAGAAATGAGCAGAAACCGTATCCAGCCGTCCAATCAGAATGCACAATGCATCCGTAACCTAGCAGGGTATGGCCCTGCACAGCATAACTACCAAGGTCAGGCAGGCTGCTAGCACGTTAGCTACGTACCGACCCGCTCCGTTGAATCCCGTGGAGCATCTGCAGCCACGGTGCATTCATCAGAGCGCGAGCCAGTGACGTTAAACGCAGAAACGTCATGCCAGTCGCTACCATAGAGTTCGAGTGACGAAAAGCACAGTGCGTTGTGGGATAAGCCCAAGTGAAGGCGGTCATTTAAAACGGCGTTTTATTGCCAGATGCATATAAATCCAGAATTAGTACTTAGCGTAATGACCAATTTAGTTGTTTTCCTTAAAATTTAATCTGCAAGTTTGACAGCATGGGACCAAATACAGTAAAATATATTTACGGAATGGATCCTTTTAGTTTTGTGATTTTCTGTTAACTAACAGCCGAAAGGATATAGTGGCTGGACCAACTTGGCAGCGTTGGAGTGTAGTGTAACATTTAACAAAAGTTACATTTGAAATTCGTGCTGTTAAAAAAAAGTTTGAAAGAGTAGTTATAAATATAATGTGTTTTGTCTTTAAATAACGTTGCTTAATGCGTCAATTTATGAATTAAAAAATACCATTTCGAAAACCATACTCTAATCTCTTTGCGAACGCGAAATATTTACACATATATAATAATAATATATTTTTTCCCGAAAACCTTACTCCAGCAAAACAAACTGTTCGAACATGATGTTACTGTTTTAATTTACGCATAATTCATAAGTTAGTTTTTATTCTAGAATTCCAAACACACAAAGAAATACATTTAGACGGCACATAGACCGGGTTTCGTTTGGCCCAGCCCCCACAAGAAACAAGGATTTTGCAGAAGAAAGGAAGTTCTTTTTCCTTCTTTGTACGTTTGAATTGATCTAGTTAGGTTCATTCGCGTTGTGTTTATGCAATTTTTGTAAAATAATAATAACTAACGTAAGACTTATTAAATGGCATATATTATTTGCGCATATGTTTAAGCAAAGCATCACGATAGACAATTAACGAGCATTAAATCGTTTTGGGACGTACTAAAGTGAGTACAATAAGTAATTTACTTGCATTAGGCTGTAGAAATGTTAGGTGTCAGATATTCAACTTTGGGAAATATTCAAACAACTGATATACGCTTCGTTTATCGAGTAGAGATGCACAATTGCCGTAAATAACAGCACAGCGTTAACAAACGCAGAACGTTGCTTTGATAATTTAACTCAAAAAATGTGAAACATTAGCCTACTCGGTCATTTCAGACAGGATTTTATATCACGTTTACAGCGAGAGAAGTTGAATTTAAATATATATATATATGTAATAGTGTAACATGTTACTTCATTTGTTAATTTAATTATCTCCAAGTCAAATGTATAGTCCCATAATGAAAACACTTTATATATTATTCACCCCCTGACTTCTTCAAATTAAATTCAAAAAGCACAGATTTGGTGGTTAAGGTAATGCAACGACTATTATATTCACTATTGTGATACACTATTTATTGTGATTATTTCAGTTGCCCATCTGAGCTTGTGTTAATGTTATTCTGTAAAGATATTACAGAACAGTCCTTTGAAATAACAATGGTCATGCCTTTTAGTACTTTTTGATGAATTTTTGTTTAAAGTTCTCATCTATTTTATCTTTACTACTAGTACCACAAGAAAACTCAAGATTAAACATACGATAAGGTTCTTTAAATAAAAGAAAAGGATTTCATTTTTGTTACTTATGCAGTCGAAGAATCGGTATGACTGATGTAGTTTCTTAAAGTTTAATTAAAAGAAGCATAAAAGAGAACAATTTCGAAAAACGTTTCAAACACTATATCCATCAGTTAAGTTAATCATCAAATTATCCCTAATTATTGCAAAATGTTCTTAGCGTCCACTTTCACGATACAGCAACATTCAACAATATCGCTTGTTATCCGTATAATGTGCAAATGTGAAGCTTGAAACATGCTGAAAAATGTCAGCTGAAATTCAACTATCTAAACAGTTGTTCACCGGGAAGGATGCTTTGCCCAGTTCTGTCGGCTTATTTTATCTCTATTTTTCTGAACAGGAAAAAATAAACAAAAAGGCCAAATTCGGGAAACTGGGTTAGAGTTCAGATGGTTTTATGTATAAAGACCGACAATACCAGACACAGCAAACTGAAACTAATGTTCTAAGCAAATCTTACAAGTTGTGGGGGTATTTTTGTTGTGTTCATAAAATTCTGCCTATACGTATAATCCAGTAAGGAAATAGTTTAGTTCCTTGGAGAAAACACAAGCTTTTAAAACGAAATACCTGAGTTAAAATTAAACGCGCGGGAATGCCTGGTTTATGGGAGGGGGTGTTACAGTGTGGGGGTAGAGTTTGTCGAGGTTAGAGGTCATTAGCCTTCTGGGTCGTTTTAGACCACAGGATTTAAGGCTGGGGGTAGATGGAAACAATGGACTCAACGTTTGTAGGCTTTTTATCAAATGGAAACAACATTTTTTTTTTAAATCGTATGCATGATAAATTTGTGAGGTGTTAAAATGATTCGCCGTGGTGACAAACTAGGCTACTACAACAACTCAATAATTACTAGAACAATGTCGAATGTCTCTTTGCCCCCACCCCCACCCCGAAAAAAACACAACAAAGAGGATGCTCACACAATTTCACGCATGACAAATTTTTTTGTTCAAATTTTAAAATAGCGAGGAACGCTTAAGCCATCTGCCCAGTAAGGAAGGAA
Source organism: Isichthys henryi (assembly GCA_026776945.1). Classification (NCBI taxonomy): domain Eukaryota; kingdom Metazoa; phylum Chordata; class Actinopteri; order Osteoglossiformes; family Mormyridae; genus Isichthys; species Isichthys henryi. The sequence continues at coordinate 11,817,682 of JAODJX010000002.1, forward strand.
TCTTTCTGATACACCCTCAGCACCCAACATGTGCGTGTTTTAAAACGCTCATTTAAGGTATGTTTTTTTCGGCCAAGTAATACTCGTTTCGTTGGTATTTTTAAATCTTATGCTGTGTTTTGTTTTAAATTCTGCTGTTATGCATTTCTGCTTGGTTTCACCGTTTAATTGTAAAAATCGTTGTGCATGAAATAAGGGGGAAATGACATTTCCTTATTTCGTTTAGAAAAAGTAAATAGCACGTGTTAAGTAGTCATTTACATTTGACATGCTTTATATAACGTGAAGATGATACCAGATAGAGGAAACTAACTTTTTTAGACTGTTTGTTGTCCAGAACTCATTATAAATACATTGTATCACATTTGTCGTAAACAGCATGAGCTTCTTAATAAGCCGGGCAGGATATTTTTATTCGTTCATTCGCCTTGCACTTACGAAAATAAATCACATTAATTATGCAAATTCGGCTCCTAGCGGATGTAGTTCTTTGGTCTTAAATCGAGGGGCTGCCTGGTAGGGAGTCGCCCACAAAGAGAGGGCATCACATGACGATGCATTCGCGCCTCTTTCGTAAACCTTTCGACCCATCGCAGGTTTCCAGCAACTTATCGGAGGTAAAAATGCAACTCGGATGTTTATTGTTGTAATTTTTTTGTTACAGTGTAATATCGAATGGGTAAAGGGGCGTTTTTCGGCTTTAAGCGGGAGTAGAAGTTTTCTGAATCTTGCTTTTATTTTACGGCAGAAGGCTTTGATGGTTTGGGTGTGTTGATGGCCAGTGATAGAATAAGTGCGGCACTGAAATGTATATTTAAGTCGTTTTGAAGTAGACTAAAGAAAAGCAAAATGTGAACGTATCTTCACGCTATACTATGATGGGGAATTATTTACTGTTTCAGTGAATTGAAAGTAGCTATTTAGCTAGTCAGGCAAATGCACATTCAAGACCATGTGTAAGACTAGTCATGCTACAAATGTGCCTCTATATAGTAGTAAATGATTTAAACACTCGGCGAAAGGATTTGACATTTTTAATATATTTTATCGTGTTTATGTGGACTTCACACTGTCGTTACCATGCTAGCTAGTTTTGCTTTCTAGCCATCCTTAGTATTTAGATTATTTGTAGAGACACTTATTAAACCGAGAGTAATCAGACTTGTACGCCAAAGTAGACGAGGCACTGATTCGCAGTGCGGCGAGTCTTTGGGTCAGGGGGAAATGTCCTGTTGTAATTTTTTTTTTTTCCTCCTGCCTTTTTCGTAAATTTGACCCAGCAGTCCCAGTTTGAATTTCACATGGCGCCCAATGCGCCACAGCCTCTCAATGGAAACCGCTACTGACGGGGGCGCCTGCAGGCTGGGCTCCGTCCTCTCGCAAAGATCCGCGTGGTCGCTCCCATTTTCCGCAACTGGCTTGATCGTTCAGCTACAGTCGGCCTTTTGCGGCACAGTTTCCTGCAACTTTTCCTTTTGCCGCGTTAACTTGGATATAAAGAATGGCATGACGTGCCCCGTGCGTTAGTAGCTAGCGAGGAATACCGGTCGCATTATAAAAATAGTTTGCAGGATGCATAGTAAATGTGTTTTTTAAGTCTAACGATTTGTTATATTAGTTAAATCCATAACTGTATGTGTTACTCATTTGATCATATTTAATTACTGCTAGATTGCTTACGCTGACTGATTTTTTTTGTCCTTCGTATAGTAAAAATGACCCCCCTTTTTCCATGTTGTGTGTCGATCATTCACGTTATACGGCCGTTCTGGTTTACAGTGGACAGCTCGATGGTGAGAGACGGCAAACCCTCCTTGAGCACATGGTGCGATTCACGACAGTCGAACTTGTTTCGTAACAATGTTTGTTTCTGTGTTCAGGGGCGCATTGTGGGAATTGCAGTTTACCTTCGGCCACAACACCTTCGCTGGGCCCCACGCAAACCAGAAGCTGCAGTGATCTACTTGGGGGGGGAAATACACTAAGCGGTACACATGTATTACACAAATGGCATATTACTATCTTAAAATTTCATGTACTTGCATTTCTTATGTATCCTGGCCTATAGTTGGTTTGAAATCATAGGAGAAATATCCGTTTTGCAGAGTATCCGTTTTGCAGAGTTCATAAACTGTAAATTGTCGTAGTATTACCCAAGTAATAGGCAACCTCGAACAAAAGTACTGTCACAAAGGTTACTTGGGGGGGAAATGATTTGTGGCGTCTTCAATTAACGCTAATCGTAGGATCTGCGGCCTTAAACACTGAGTCGCTTCTCGTATGGTGGGATCTCGCAGGACATCCTTCCTCCATTTTAAATCTTTGTGTGGCGGAGCACGTGCGACGTTCGGTGCGGGGTATTCCTGCGGCGGATCCCGTCTGGAAAGTTAAATACGTAGATCGCATCGACAACCTCGATGCATTGTGTGGCGAAGATTCCGTTAGTTTTATATTTGAATTTGGTTTTTCACTGGATGATCTTTCGACGATTGCGGCAGTGAGGTACGCTTTGCTTCACCACGGCGACTCAGTCCTGGCGATAGTCGTACACCGGCTTGAAAATAGGACTATGGCAATACTCAGGATTATGGCGTGAAAGCAGACTTGTTGGCCAGGTGTTTGACAGCTTTGGACTGTTTGTAAAGATTTGTGGAGGCTCCCCGTGAATTACTAACTTTTGGGGTGACTTCTGCTTCTTGGTCCATGGGGAGGTGAAGACATTTTGCTAAAGGTCTTTCAAAATACAGACTGGATAAGGCAAAGGCTCAAAGTGTGGTCATTCTCTCAAATATGGTCTCCCTTTTGTATTCACCTTTTTTTTTCTCTTCCAGATCTGCATTTTGCAGTGAGTCCAAACTGGCGATCTGTTCCCCACTCACCTGACGTCTGCACTGAGATCTGTCTCTCTTCTGCTAAGGTGCATCCAGTGTAGTCAGTGTATTAGTCTAGAATCTACTGCGCTGGGTGCCCCTTCTGGCTGAAGGGACAGCATGATCACCATGGGAGACGTAGGAAGCCTTTCACATTCCCTAGTCAAGGGGTTTGTGACCTTTTGGAGCACACAAGTGATTGAGTCGTTGTACTGCCGGCCTGGCTACGGACTCGAATATGTGTTTGACTGTTCTACTGTCAATCAGTAATTTTAAGAGTAGTTGACATGGTGAGCTGATATTACCATTAGATTCTACAGCAGACTGTAGTGGTCAGACCAGTTCATTCACTAATGGTTATTGTTGCACGTGTAGCACAACTATGAATAATGTCCTTTCCACATTTTGTCTGTGCAGTCCCAAAGTGCTCACAGTGCAGGTAGTACTAACTCAATCTACTGCAGTGTGTGCACTTCCCGTATTGCCAGGCGCCCTCTGCTGGCTGATATTATCAATCTTTTTTTTTCTTTCTTTTTTTTTCGTTGTAGTTACGCCGCCACCCTCCCCTCACACTTAATTTTTCTGATGCACGGGGAGTTTTGCAGGTTTGCACCCAGCTTGTATATATTTTGCTGTGCAAATCCATGCAAAACTCTCCGTGCTTGAGACGGACCACTTCTGGCACTTTTTGTTTTTTTTTTTTGTTTTGTGCTGTACTTTCTGGTCTCACTGCCTTGGTCACATTGTCCCTTGTACAGCAGGAGGTGATTAATTTTTTTTCCAGTGTCCTGCCCTGAAGATTCTCTCCATCCCCTGCAGTGAGTTATCTACAGTCTGCCCGGGTGTCATGGGTAACCAGCATGCTTTTGTCTTGCTGTTTTCGGGTGGATGACTTTGCAATTTTGATTTGTCTTGGAGCCTAAAAAATTGCACGGTATCCATCTGTAATCCGCTAGATGTTTTGAACTGCTATGTGATCCTTTTGTTTTCAGGGTTTCTGTAATTTCCCAATAAAATTTTGAATTAATATTCTTTGTGTTCAGTCTGCTGTTAATGACTTATGTACTGGGTTGATTGGAGTTTTTCCTGTCATTGTACCTTTTTTGGAGTGGGGGTTTTTGTAACGACAGCCACCAGAGGGCGATCTCAGCACGCTCGTAACGGCCACCCGGCCTTCCAGTTGAAATTGTATGGTACTAACGTCTAAACCCGTACTTCATTATCTGAAGTAGTGATTAAGAAACACCGCTATGAGGGAGAAACGCCTCTTGGAAAATGTCCAACCATCAAAACAACTGAATTTCTTCAGGCTTCAGACTTTTGTGGCAGCACGTAAAGCAAGTATCCTACGAATAATTAGATCTAACGAATTTGGTTTACCGGAGTGGAGTAAAAAACTGTCTGCTACGAAATCGTTCGATTTTAATGTGATTTGCAGCATGTATTTTAATTAAATGGATGGCTAGGTAATTTTTTTTTTTTTCTTTGAATCCGTTAATGCCGGTGCTTGAACGAAAACAAGTGGCACGCATGGCATTGACTTTGAGTCGTCTATAGCGTCATGGTTGACTTGCAATATGAGAGAAATCATGTAGAACCTACTATGCCTATGTTACCCCAAAGCAATGTGAAGCACGTGCATTTTTAACAATCCGGTGTTCGACACTAATCAGAGCTCGATGAAATTTACTTTTTAGAAAATTAAGGCTATTTTGCGCACATCGTAATGTTTTTTAGAAATTTATCAAAAGTACGGTAGAGTACCCCTGCTAACATGCCCAGAGAGACAATTATTTGTCCGATGCTGCATAATTCATTTGTTTCTCGGTCAGCATGAAAGGCCTTTTAACGCCAGGGCTCATACTGTTTGGAAGGTGGTGGAGTTTGGGATACGAGTATCTGATTAACGTTCTGCTATACTAAAGAAATTGCTTTAAGCAATGTAAGAATTTGATAGTCCAGTTTTTAGCCTTGTCTGCTGCATGACATATCAGTGTCCCGAGATATCGCATTCGGCTCAATAATTTGGAAACCTGGTTTATTTATACTTTTTCAAATCAATGCGTAGGAGCTCACTTGTTCGGCTCTTAAAAAATAAAGCAGGTCGCGAACCGTCAAACTATGGCTTGTTTCTGTGATTCGTAACCCAAATAGGATCTTTTTAAAGATTAACTTTCCTTTGAATCTAATATTTACGCCGGCTCTCCAAGATGGAAGTTCTGTCTTGCGTGATTTACCTCGTGATTTATTCAATGAAGAGTTCCACGCAGAAATGTTGGCAGCTCTGCGTGGACACAAATCAGTCTGCGTAGAGTATAGGGGAAGATGTAAGTTTTAGTTCTAAGCATCCTCAGCCCAGTTAAGTAATTCGACTGACCTGTTTTTGTTTCTTGTGCCGCCTTTAGTGTTATTTGGATAAATGTTAGCGGGAATGCCGTTGGATGAGGTGACACTGCGGAAGAATGGGTCACGGCGGGTGGTCGTTGGTCATCAACTGCAATACCATGCGTGTACTCCCGTTCTGCTGGAGCTATACTTGAGAGAAGTTAATCCTAACCGCTCTCCCTTAATTATTTCTATCAACGTCACCCTCCTATAATTAAAACTGGAGATAAGGTTGGCCTATCACTGGTGGATATCTTGCTGACTTGTCCCAGTGCGTTTGTAGATCTGAATTACTTTTGCACTTACCAGGTACTGCTAAATATCCATGCGTGGCGAAACAACGAATATCGCAGGTTTATTTTATTTAAATATTGATTCTGTAAAGAATATGTGTTTCTGTTCACGCCAGTATACGGGCGAGTGAGCGCCTGTTCGATGTCATTTTTATTACTGGAATTTATTATCCATTAGAAACGGTGTCATCTCCACTTTTTAGATGTAGGAAATACTCTCGCTCCACGACTTAATTATCCTAAGAGGCTTTCATGGCAATTAAATCTAATTATCTATGGATAAAGCATCTGAAGTAGGACAACTGAGCGTTTCAATTTATGTTACTTTTGTCCTTTCTGTACCCATACCAGTCGTAATGATCGATGGCGTGGCCGTGCGCTTGTCTTGAAGTCATGCCAAGTAGTATAAAATATTATGTACTCTTATTTAGATAACGACGCCCGTCGTAATGTACACCTATACCCATATAACGCAGCTGCACTCTAAGCCTCCAGAAACAGAAAATATCGTTTTGATTTAAGGACAATAAAAATACTGGCGGAAAAATGTACATTCTCCTCGTTATATTAATTATACGTACCCTTTACGGTGCATTGCGTTAATTTATAACTAAGGAGCTAAAGTAAAAATGTCGGGATCTCGTGATAAAACGTTTATCTTGAAAAGAGCTAATAATGTAATAGCGTTTCCTTCAGGCAGTAAACACTTAAGCTTTGCATAAACATTTACGTCAATAATTTGTCTGCGCACGATGCTCAAGTGTCGGATCAATGAGCGCGCTCCCGAGGGCGACTGCGCGCGTACCACCCTGCGCTTTTCATAAGTCACCCGTCTCCTGCGCAGCTAGTCAGTGCTAGGTGGCACACGGGAAAAGCAGGCGCTTCTGCTTGTGCGAGTCCGCTCCACAGGACGCGCAGCCCGTCATGGCATGAGCGCAGAGCTGCAAAGAGATGGGCATCTCGCCCCCTTTCACCAGTGCTGTCTTCTGCAAACGCCTTCTGTCGGCTCATTGGGAAGCGGTGCGCTGGGACTTCGTCGTGGCTGCGTTACCTTCGTATCCTCACTGGCAGAACTGCGTTTTTTTAATCTATGGATGCAGAATATAAATATGCAATACAAACCTATGACTGAAGAAAAGATATATAAGTGACTTTAAGCTGAAACTCTACTCCCTTTAATGAATCGCGTCTCATCCGAAGAGTAGCCTGTATTTGGAGAACTGAGTGTCCGCTGCAGGCAACTTCGACAGAGTGGCGGTATGGCAGGTGTGCGTGGCCAAGGTGCGCTGCTCCTCTGCGCGCTGCTCCTGCCCTTCGCCCAGCTAAGCGCCCAGGTGCCCGATTGCCAAGAGGTTCGTTCCTCCTTCCAACTTCTTCATCCGGGAATGAAATGGGCACCGGAGAGTCCTGTGTCAGGTAACCCCCCCCCCCTTTTTTAACCGCTCCGATCTGAGCCGCGCTTCGCAGTATCCAAGTCCACTAGTTTTATTACTGAAATACAATAGAAATACTGTTTTCAAATGTTTCGGTCACACATTATAACAGGAGCCGGGAGATGTATGGATATGCAGGTAACAGTATCATGTTTTGGTTGGAAGTCAGATAATGGTGAATGCGCTCTTTTAATATTTTAAATGTATTGAGGTAATTTGCATGGCAAACAGCAATATAGATATAAGACGCTTGGCATGAACGCATTGTTAAAAGGGAAATAATATGCTTCTTATATTAACCAGTATGTCTCGGACGTAGTGCCAGTTATTCGTTTGAGGTTTTTTTTTTTTTTTAATTGTAACTCAGAGGATGTCTTGTGACCCAGAACTGAGGAGTTACGAACATTTCTTTTATGGTGGGGCTACAGACATTAGTCCACCGAAGATGGTCGTTTCTTGAGCGAACTGTCCCCAGAGGTGAAGCCCCCCATCAGAAATATGGACTCGGTTTTTGCGGGGCCCGTGTGTCTGCGGTGTTCCCTCATCAATCCATCCCCTAGTCCGGAGGGGGGAGGATCACCTGCCCCCCCTCCCCGACTGCGGAGCTGATAGCTAAAACGAGATTGGCATAAGACTTGTACATTATAAGTGAGGCATATGCGAAAATGTCAGACAGACGTTTTGCTCTTATTCGGTAGCTTAAGCTGTGCATGTATCAAGGCTGTAATAAAAATAAACATGTATAAAAATTCAGCTGCTTCTTCTCCACGGTGGAATCCCTGGGTTTTTGCACTCAGAAAACGGTGCCGAGAAGCATTTTATTCCGTGGAAAGTAAATAGCTTTCTTCCACAAGGCTTCCGCGGAGCCTGTGGGGATGCTGAGCCTAACAGTCGACTTTAGCTTCCTTCTGAGGCGTAAGACGCCTAACCAGGCAGAAAGCCAGGCAGAGGAGCGTCCGGTCCTCCGGCAGGTGTGAATTACATTTCCTCGCTCCCTGTGCCTTGCCGGTCTGACTTGTTTTCTTCTTTTTTAATGCTCTGCTCATTTCGCGGTGACAGAGAGCTTGTCGACAGCTGAGAATCTAAGATGCCGTCGTTCCTCTCTAGGGCGAGATGTGCAGAAAGTGATCGCCTTTTGTAAAGTCTTTAGTGTTTTTGGTTTTATTTGTCTTTTAGAGTTAGTGGTTGAGAATATATAATTTATATATATATGTATTTGTTTTTGTTTGTTCCTTATTCCAGTTCACCGATTCTGTGTGTACGAATATCTTAAATCAGCACTAGTAGACTTCACATTGGGCTATATAGGAGAAAATAATCCAAGCTTTAATCAAAATCTTCGGTACCCAGAACGAGTCTCTTCGTGGTGCCCTGGGAGTCGTCTCGGGACTCGCTGTCTGTGGCGCTGCCAGGCAAGTCACATGGCCTGACCTCTGGTGGTGTGCGCCCCCCCCCCCAAGTCATGCATCTGTCAGCCGGGGGCGGCCTGGGCCATGCCACGTGCCCTCTGACGTGTGTCCCCCCCCACCCCACCCCTGCTTGTCTCTTTCAATCCGTCTCTCCCTCTCACAGCTGGTCTGTTCCACCCAAACCTCCATGCTGCTCTGATGTAGCTCTGCCTTCTCCTCCACCGCACATGGGGCTTGTCGGCGCTCATTTGTCCCCATCGGCCGCGCTTTCCATCCGGTCTGACGGTGATGCTCTTCTAGGCCAAGCATGGTTGGGGTGGGCTCCTTTTAGTTCATGCTATTTCTCTTGAATAGGATTTGCAAACAGATTTGCTGATCATTAGCAGTTCAGCTTCTACACACATGTACACGCACACATGCATATACACCATCCTTTGCATGAAAGTCAGGGCAGTGCTCATTTACGGCTGCCAGGGTCTCGTCAGCATGGGGGGGGGAGGTGATGGGGGGACCTCCCCCCCCCCCCCCCCCCCCCCCCCCCCCCCCCCCCCCCCCCCCCCCCCCCCCCCCCCCCCCCCCTCCGTGTGTCTGAGTCTGTCCTCGACGCAGACGGCAGAAGCCGCTGGGCCAATTGACCTCTGGGCAGAGTCATCTTACACGCTCCACAAGGGATGAACTGCTCTCTCCAGGGCGCCATGAACTCACTCCTTTGTGGAGGGAGGAGGAGGTGGGTATGTTTGGGGGCTGCTGGGTGAATT
>JAODJX010000002.1:11827080-11838636 GCA_026776945.1 Isichthys henryi
CCTTCTTCCCCCGACTGCACTCTGCAGAAGACCCCCCTCCAAAGAGTACCTCTAGCTGTGCCAAAAATGACCCATCATTACTGCAGATCAGAGGTCTCACTGGTGCCCACCCCCCCATACATTGGTACTGTAAATGTGGAACACTGTGACAAGCAGAGGATCCTGTCACTGAATGTCCCTGGAGGGGAAACCATCATGGTGTCGGGGGCGAGCTGGTCAGCCTTACCACCCACCCCTGTCGTTACTGCAAGCCAGAGGCAGAGGGGAAACGAACCAGAGGATGAAATCTGTAGGGGGTGCTAGTGAGTCAGAGCGATGTGACCTTCGACAGAAGCTTGCCTCAAGGTGTCGCCCAGGTGCTCCGTCAGTATAGCCTTCCAGCAAGGTTCTTTGTCTTTCTGACAGAAAACTTCAGTGGGGGGGGAGGGGTGGAGAGAAGCGACCCACTTTGAAACTTGGCCTCATACCTCCACAGATGCTGACGGTCGCCCACTCGTCTCCATACCTTTCGCATTTGGTCAAGCTTTCACCGTTTCATGGTGGCTTCCACTTACCCATATGCACTTTATATTAAAAACTTTGCGTCTTATTCCTCCTGTTGCTTAAGCTCAGAGTGAGGAACCCCCATGTAGACAGCTGAAGGGCGGCTGAGTGGGACACGTGCGTGTCACCGAGAGCCTCGCTTACCAGCGGCGGCCCGGCGCCCCTCCTGTCCTGCCTCTTTCCGAAAGCTTTCCAATTTGTGAAAACGATTGAGACGCATCCATTTGGACTCGAGAAAGCCTTTAATGGATCCGATGCCGTAATTAAAGCGTCGCATTAAACAAAAGCTGGAAAAAGCACGTTTCGATCCGAGTTAATCCCGAGCCTTGAAGAATCATCTCCCACTGAGTGTTTTTTTTTTGGGGGGGGGAGGGGGGTCATCGGCATTTACATACACAGTTGCGCAGATCCGTCAGACACTTTTCAAATATGCGGTGCATGCAACATGTGTTCTGGCGCCGTATACAGCCTGCAGTCATTTGTTTAACCTCTTATCATGTACGGTCTTGTGATTTGCACGTAAATCCATGTACATATAATCTCTCCATCTGTGTGCCACAATATGGACCTGGGGCAGGATCCCCGTGCTGCTGTATACTTCTGTGTAGATGGAATGAAACAGCCCCTCTTCACTTCACATTGGTGATAATTAAATAATAATAAGAAGATTAGTAATAATGATGATGATTACTGTAATCTCTGGAAAGTGACTTGATTTATAATTTATACATTTAATGAGGCATGTTCAACTCGGAGCTGCTTTTATTTTTCTCTCCATTTCCTTTATCCATCTATTAAACTTGCATGCTAGTTGGTCATTAATTGGCACTAAGGATCGGGTTTTTGCAGGGGGGGGTGAGGTGCGTTGGTGCTGACCATGTATCCATGTAAGTTAAAACATTGCCAGAAATAAAATTACGTAAAGCAGAATCTGTTTGTGTCGGTGTAATTAAAGCTTTGCATTAAATAAATTATATGGCGGGGAAAATGACGACTGAAATACTATATATGCGGGTGGCCAGGGGTGAGTAAGGGAGGCCAGTAGCTTCTGTCTTGTCCTGTACTGGGGGGCTTCTAGATACACCAAGGGATGGGGGTGAGTGACGAAACGAACGGAGACACGTTTTGGTTTGTTTGTCTCCTGCTTCCTTCGGAGGGGCTTTTCGCCCGCGGAGACCTTTTGTTTTTCCGTGTTGCGTCCGGGTATTAAAGTCATCTATCATCCACCATCTCCGAATGCGCCATGTAGATATTGTCAAGCTTGTGCGGGCTGACGATTAGGTACTCCTATCCACCCCCCTCCCCCGCTGCCCCCTCCATTTTTAACCTGTTCCCCTTGTCTCTCGGAGCGCTTGCTGGAGTTTAATTTCACACAGAGATCTGGAATGAGCTCAATCTTATCGCGTTGTTTTCTTTTCTGCCGGTCTCGGATATTACTCCTGTCAGCTTCAGCCTTTCCCGATGGCGGCTGTGCACATGCGGTCTTCCGATCGCACCGGGGGGAGCTTAAGTGAGCAGCCCGATGTGTTTGTGTCGGGATTAACATGCAGCCACCGTCCTCACCTGGCCAGTTTCGGTGTGTGTGTCTCTGTCTGTCTGTGTTTAGCTACTGGAACTTTGCATATGGCTACGCATGGTGCCCCCCCCTCCCCCAAACCCCTGCCGGATGCGCATGTCAGGATCCCCTCCCCGTGTTAGGGTGCATGCAGGTACCTGCTCCTGTGTCTCCACCAGTCCCTCCTCTGCCACATTCCTTTGATGCACCTGTGTGTGTGGGCGGAGCTGGCTGCCCTGGGGGCGGAGCCGCAATCTGAGCGCTCAGTGTTATTTATTGCATCCTGTTATGTCGCGTTACTTTTGTTTGATGAGGTGTCAGCACAGGTCCCGCCTCACCAGCCCCCAGACCTCTTTGTTTTTGCACTCTCCCTCCTTCTTTCCCTTCATCTTTCCAACCTCTTTCTCCCTATAGACTTTGCGACCAACCCCTCCTTTCTTTTCCTACCTCTACTACTCAAACCTCTTCTTCTGCCCCCCGCTCTAACCTGTGTGTGTATGATGCTGGAGTCCCCTGTTTGTCTACTCTGCCATCCTTCAGTACGGCACCTCCTCTGGCTGATCGCTTACACCACCACAGGCGGCAGTGAGGAGTTGACAGATTCCTCAGGCGAGAGGTTTCTGCACTGCCCCCCCCCCACTCCCCCCAGGCCTGTGAAGATCTTCCTTGCTCCCTACCTCAATCGCGAGGGTCAGTGGGGCCAAGGGAGACCGTCATAGGAAGATCTCAGTTTGTCTGCTTTATTAACTGTACTGAGGCTGGGATGTGAATGATAAAACGTGTTGAAAAACATTTGCACATGTTCACATGCTCTAAAGCAGGTGAGCAGAGCTTGAGCTCGCAGAAAAGCCCCCCCTCCCCATCCTACAAAGAACTGGAGCCACTGAGTGATGAGGTTTGTACGAAATGCGTCCTGATGGCTACTTACACTTTTCTGATGAAGGGAGGTGGATCCATTTAAGATTGGCGCCCGTGTGCCAGTCAGCCTGTGGTAAGCTGGGCAGCTGACGGAATGCTGGCAGTATGAGGAGCAAGGCGTGGCACCGAAGACAGAAACTCAACTCAAATCAGCTCATATGAGCTGCCGCATTTGGAGCATGTTAGTAGTCAGAGAAAACAGGCAAAACCAAAGAATCACCAACATTGCCTCACCTGTACAGAGATAAATTATCGATTAAATGTATAATACATTTAATTCTCTAGAACGTTGCTTCTCAATCTGGTCCTCGCTACCTGGTGGCCATCTTTTTTGCAAATGATTCTGTAACTATTTGTGTATAATATAGGGTAATTGGTGAAAAGTTTCTTTCACTTTATGAAGGTCATCTTAATGAAGAGGTGTTTTAAATTAATTTGTTAGATACGTTTTTCCCCTTTAATTAGAACTAGATTTCTGGGCCGGTTTTGGTACTCAGGGTTAATAATTAGTGAATGCTTTCCTTCGTTTTCCGCTGTAGAAGTCACGAGATTTATAATCTAAACGTTTCTTAGTGTAGAATAGAAGCCTGCTTGGCGCTTTTAATTCAATTGATACTGTGTTATTTTTCTCTACTAAAGACTGTCGAAAATCCAATCTTCCACGTTTAATGAAGGTCTTTCAGAAAGTCAGGCGGGACTTAAGTTTGATTATAAGGGATACCTGACCGTGGACGTTGTGGAGAGAAAGCAGATATCACTCTTCCTGTAATTGTGTACTTTGTAGTCACCGGAGAAGCCGTAGGCGTTTTTGTGAAGGACTCCCAGCCGGGGTTTGGTGTTTTCTCCTGAATCCCGAGGTGGAGGTGAAGCTCCTCTTCAAGGGAGCAGAGAGGCGCTCGGTTATATCCCTCCCACCCATTCTCAGTCATTCTAATTTTCCACAAAACATCTGAGCTTCGCAATAACAAAATACAGGGATGGAACGGACGACGAGGGGAAATAATGATTACTAAGTAATTTAATGCGAAATTCGGTGAGGTTTGTCTAAGAGACAAATAAAACGCAACCTTTAGCTGGGCAGCCCTTGAAGATGAAAAATAGTTTTCACAATTTATCGTGGGGATCCCCCACCCCTTGAATTACAGCCCACCTAAGGATCAAATCCTAGAATTGCCCCGCTATGTATCTCTTAACCGAAATGGTAGCCTACTTCACGCAACTATAACGCTTACATCTTTTGTCTAAATTGAATTGCTAGAACATTTGTCGTTGATTCCGTTGAGCGCTTTAATCGTAGCAGATTTTATTAGCTTTTAAAAATAGGCCGTGAAGCGGGAACAGCGCAGGAGTCACGACGTGTGAGCAGAGTCAATGGAGAGATGAAGTCGGCCAGAATTTTCTAAAACGAAACAAGAAAAACAAGCGTAGCTGTGCAATGCATAGTAAGTATTTTATAGTACAGAATTTTAATTCGTTTGCACAACCCTCCTTTTTGAGCAGCGGCGCATTCAGATCATTTTTCAAGGGAGGGACACGAGGGCAACAATAAAAAGAATTAAGAATGAAACCCTTCGCTGACACGTCCCCCTCAGAATAAATGGCAGCGACGCCCATGGTACAAGCAGGAAACTGCTTCGGAAGATTTATGTAGCTGGTTATAAACTCATGTGCTCCCTCTGCTGGCCAGGTGCGGACCTACAGGTGTGCCAGTCCAAAGGGCTGAGCTGCTGCTCACGGAAGATGGAGGAGCGGTACCAAGCAGTGGCCCGGCAGAACATGGAGTCCAACCTGCAGGCGGCCAGCGCCCAGCTCAAGCTGCTCATCATGCAGAACGCCGCAGTCTTCCAAGGTAACAGATGCGTGGGCCACAACCAGAGGACGGTTCACCTCCAGAAGGTCACCTGGTTTCTGTCAGGGTGTTTTGCTACCATGGCTGCCTTAAGCTACACTGGTCAAACCATTTTTTTGCGTGCGTGTGTGTGTGTGTTTAGCATTCGATCACATTTGCACACGTCAGTTCCTTCTATTTACAAAGGGACTTGAGCTTTACAGTAGTGTCGCTTAATTTAACGAGATACAAAAACAGCTGCTCGTTGCTCACTTAGTCACGACAAGAGCATCGTGGATGCAAACGAGCACAATTACTGGCTTTATAGACAGCATGTCAAAATAGCTTGGCTGTAGCAAACCTGAGGGCTGGCCGCTGTGGTGTTCTGACGGGCTCGTTAGAGTCGGCTCAGTACTAATTGTCTCAGGGATCAGCTCAAAAGAACTTCCAGAGTCGTCCAGGGAGCGAGATGACGAGAGGTCTCCTCTCCTCTCCTCTCCTTTCGTCTCGTCTTTATTCTCTGGCCCTCTGAGTATCGAGTGAGTGCTTTGTTATTTTTTTCCCCATCCTCCGTTCTTCCCGATGCATCTTTTATTCTTTTGCTCTCTCGCTTCTGCCGGAGATCAAAGGGCTCCTTTGCCCACATTCTCCCTTCTCCTCGTCCTCTCTCGAACCCAAGCCTCTTCCACCGCCATCACCCTGCCAAAGGTCCAACAAGCGCCCAACTACAAACACGGGTTTGTTTCTTAACTCCAATCTGTCCAACTTTCATACAAACAGATTCTCTCCTCCTCAGTTCTTGCTTGGGGGGGGAGTGGGGGTGACAGTCAGGCCAATTACTTTCTCAATTCAGAGCGCCTTGGAAACATGGCTGACCCACTGCGCTTTGCCCGATGAATCAAAAAAGTCACATTTCCGAATGGTGGAGGCGCGGCAGAACTCTGCCGTAACTTTTAATTAATTAAGCTGCGTATGAGTATCTCACGGCTCCCAGACGCCAAGTTCACCAGTTGGAGTCCAGTTATGGGATTTATTTAAGTGGTGACAGAACGGCTTGAGCAGGAAATGTGACGTGGGGAAATAAAGAATGAGGGAAAGCAGCGGATGACAGAAATAGCGGATACATCTCCTATGCGCCGAAGGAGGAAAGGAGGAGAAATCGGCTTAGAAGATATTTGAGACGTGACAAAGAAAAGGTGAAGCTGAATAAGACATGGCCATTAAACCTGGGGAAGGCAAGAAAGAAATGAAGATTAATTTTAGTTGAAATGTCATTCTGTTTGACTTTCAAATACACTAACGTGGGGGCTGCGATTCATGCCGTTAAAATTGCCAGACCAACAAAATGAATACCTGAAACTCTAGTAATAAACAAATGTATTTTTCCTTTTGATTTCCATTTAATCCGCAGGGGACAATTTATTTTGAAGGAGAGAGTAGCTGGATCATTATTAAAATTAAGCTCTCTGGATAGGGCCAGTGAATCACTGAGCCAGACACGGACAAAATGTTAATGAGCTAAGCTTTCCGGCGCTCCGTGGTGCCCGTCAGCGAGGACGACGCCCCTAATTTGCGGGAGTCTCTGCACAACACGCTCCTTAAGTGAGCCTAAGTGAATTTATACCCCAAACCCATCGACTTGACGTGAGCCTCAGTTAAAACTTAGCCGGCCGAGTGAGGAGATCACATGACCTTCAGTCTAACCTGGGCGGATCGGGGGGGGATGCTCATTGCTGTTCTGGCTGCCAACCTTTTCTAAAAGAATTTCACACTTAATCCCCCCTTTTGCGACTTATGCGATTCAGGCGGTTACTGATCTGCGATTTAGAAGCACCCCGGGAGAATGAGTTGCAATCATTAGAATGTCTGCGAGGAGGTCGACACGACAGCGTGATGAATGGATTACTGCTTCCGAGCCCCCCCCCTTTATTCACCAGCAAATCGGTGTGTGAAAACGAGCTAATGAACTGGCGTACCCTCCATTCCAGTGACAAACGTCCCCCCCACCCCGATCCTAATGTTTTTTTTTTCCCCAGGTGGGCAGCCCTCCCAGTAACAGGGCCACCAGGCCGCTGAGGGGAGGGGGTGCCGTCAGCACTGATGAGGGGTGAGAACCGTGGAGGCAGAAGCCAAAAATCTAAGTTTTTTTTTTTAAATGGCCCCTCCCCGTTTTTTATGATACAGAATACACACCCCTCAACTCCCCCAAGAATGGCCGTCAAGACGTCCAGTCCGGTGTGGTTTGTAGCTGGGGGTGAGAGGCTTGTTGCACAGCATGTTGTTTGTCACTTAATTTTCCTTATATGGTGTACCACAGACCATGTACTAGCAAGGTGTGTCAGGTAGGGGGCGCAATGGTTGGATTTCTTACCACGAGGCAGATTCAGGTTCCAGGTGGGGGGCCAGGCTGTTGTACTCTTAAGAGAAAAGAACTGTGGCAGAGAGAACTGTGAATTGTGAAGCATTTTAGAGCTGGCTGACCGTGGTTCTGCCAGTGGAATGTTCTAGAGATAGGCAGCTGGTACAGCTGTGCTACCAGCCGGTCGCTATGTGATGCCCATACAGAGTTTGCCCTCCACAGAGACGCCCGTCCGTCCTTCCTTGTAGAACTTTGACTTTGTTGAAACTATGGCTACGCCAAATATTTGTCCAGTGTGTGTCCTTCCGTCCGCTCCCCTTCCCCTCATGTTCCGCATTCTGCCAATCAATCCTCAGCGGCTCCGTGGTTTTTCCAGAGACAGACTGGCCTGCGGTCACCGGACTGAATGGTCCTCCTGGCCGTCCAGGTGTTGCTCTTAAGCCGTGGTTGGCCTTGAAACCTGGCAGACTCAGCGTGGTGGAGCTTGTTTGCTTACCACTGGAGACCGGACATCTTAACAAGGATCACGTAACAAGCCCCGTAGTTATCAGGATGGCGGGGCTTTCTGGTTGTTACCGTTATCATCCAGGGAGGACTGGCAACTTCTTTGTTACCTAGTTTTTCCTGTTTTTTCTTTTGTCTGGGGGCGAGTTGTAAATTAATGGAAACTAAATTGTCCAGGTCAGATCACCTGCTCTGCTGGATCGGTCACGCGTGCTTGTGTTTAAGGAGAAACCCGTTGCAGGTCTGGTACATGCTGGGTTCAGATCTGACTTCAGACCTCAGCTTTTTGACCCCCACCCGTTTCCTTGCTCAGTGCTGCCCCATCCCCTCTTTGCCACATACTGGTATTTATTGGGGGGGGGGGAACCACCTCCCTGAGCAGAGTGTCTGAAATGCTGCTTCTTATTTTGGGAAATTTCACAGTTCTTGGCAGATTCACCTTGCCACAGCGCTACCAGGATAGCATCCCAATCTGCCACGTGCTCCTATTTCCCAAAAATGCGCCAGCATCCTTCTCAGAACACCAGTCTGCCACGTTCTGGAATCCAGTAACCGTGACGACAGTTGCCAAGCACCATGGTATCTTGTCCTTTGCCCTCTCAAATCCAGACTTGATATTCTCATTTATTGCGAAACGTCCATCTTTTTCCCCCCTCAAAATTGACTTTTCACGGCACTTTTTCCCACATTACCACTGACTGCTGTTTTAGGACGCTGTTCCAGACGTCAGACACAGCTAACATGTTTGTCACTTAATTTTCCTTATATGGTGTACCACAGACCATGTACTAGCAAGGTGTGTCAGGTAGGGGGCGCAATGGTTGGATTTCTTACCACGAGGCAGATTCAGGTTCCAGGTGGGGGGCCAGGCTGTTGTACTCTTAAGAGAAAAGAACTGTGGCAGAGAGAACTGTGAATTGTGAAGCATTTTAGAGCTGGCTGACCGTGGTTCTGCCAGTGGAATGTTCTAGAGATAGGCAGCTGGTACAGCTGTGCTACCAGCCGGTCGCTATGTGATGCCCATACAGAGTTTGCCCTCCACAGAGACGCCCGTCCGTCCTTCCTTGTAGAACTTTGACTTTGTTGAAACTATGGCTACGCCAAATATTTGTCCAGTGTGTGTCCTTCCGTCCGCTCCCCTTCCCCTCATGTTCCGCATTCTGCCAATCAATCCTCAGCGGCTCCGTGGTTTTTCCAGAGACAGACTGGCCTGCGGTCACCGGACTGAATGGTCCTCCTGGCCGTCCAGGTGTTGCTCTTAAGCCGTGGTTGGCCTTGAAACCTGGCAGACTCAGCGTGGTGGAGCTTGTTTGCTTACCACTGGAGACCGGACATCTTAACAAGGATCACGTAACAAGCCCCGTAGTTATCAGGATGGCGGGGCTTTCTGGTTGTTACCGTTATCATCCAGGGAGGACTGGCAACTTCTTTGTTACCTAGTTTTTCCTGTTTTTTCTTTTGTCTGGGGGCGAGTTGTAAATTAATGGAAACTAAATTGTCCAGGTCAGATCACCTGCTCTGCTGGATCGGTCACGCGTGCTTGTGTTTAAGGAGAAACCCGTTGCAGGTCTGGTACATGCTGGGTTCAGATCTGACTTCAGACCTCAGCTTTTTGACCCCCACCCGTTTCCTTGCTCAGTGCTGCCCCATCCCCTCTTTGCCACATACTGGTATTTATTGGGGGGGGGGGAACCACCTCCCTGAGCAGAGTGTCTGAAATGCTGCTTCTTATTTTGGGAAATTTCACAGTTCTTGGCAGATTCACCTTGCCACAGCGCTACCAGGATAGCATCCCAATCTGCCACGTGCTCCTATTTCCCAAAAATGCGCCAGCATCCTTCTCAGAACACCAGTCTGCCACGTTCTGGAATCCAGTAACCGTGACGACAGTTGCCAAGCACCATGGTATCTTGTCCTTTGCCCTCTCAAATCCAGACTTGATATTCTCATTTATTGCGAAACGTCCATCTTTTTCCCCCCTCAAAATTGACTTTTCACGGCACTTTTTCCCACATTACCACTGACTGCTGTTTTAGGACGCTGTTCCAGACGTCAGACACAGCTAAGAGATTTATTCTTTCTGTTTTCACAGTTTGCCCTCTTACCAGCTGGGTGTCTTTATCAAAGGCATTTAGGCTGAGTGTGTATCTGAAGGGTATGACAGCGGGGCTCTCGCGAGTCCTTGACCACCATTTGTTAGTGGTTTTTTTTTCACCCTTTATGGGCCATAATGCCAGCACCCCGCCCCCCTCCCCCCAGCCATGCGGGTGCCCCTGGCATCACCGCCATTGATTATGAGTAATCCTGCAGCTCATCCTTTGCTCGCATCTGCAGATGGGTTTAAATCTCTTCTCTCTTATTGCTCCCACCGGAAGGACCAGGCTTGCCCCTTTGCGTTATCACTTAGGGTGTAAGTGGCTGTCCGTGTGTGTGTGTGTGTGTGTGTTTTTTTTTTTTTTTTTTTTTTTTTAAAAGCCCGGTGTGACATTCAGGCTTGAGTAATCGCGCGTGGGTGGGGGAGCCTCAAAGTAGTGGAGTCAGCATGGGGGAGCAAAGAGAAGCAGAATAAGATTGGTGGAAAAAAGCCAGATTAGCAAAATTACCGACAGCAGAACAAAACGACTGGGGAATTACTTACCTCTCACACACACCGGAGAACGTATTTGGACCCTTATAAACAATTATCCCGTGCATATAAGCGCGTAGAGTGAGTTATGTATGCCTTCTCATATCATCTTCACTTTTTTTTCGGAACTTGTACCCTGGACAAATAGTGAGTCACTTAGGGTCACAACAACACGTGAGATTCTGCCACCGCAGCTCCGCAGAAAGTCGTGCCCCAACTGACCACCATCCTTCGGGCGGTCGGGCGGTCGGGCGGTCAGACGGTCGGACGGTCGGACAGTCGGACAGTCGGACAGTCGGACGGTCTTCTTACCCTTGGGAAGTCGGGCTGAGAAAAATGATGATGATCTAATATCTGTAGCATCATTTTCTGTAGAGTGTGGGGTCCGCGCTCATTTTGACCTGGTGAGGTAACCTGAGGTTAAATGAGTCTCTGACTAACTGTGCAGAGTAATCCCCTTGGGGGGGGCAAAGCCCCGGTCCTTTCTTTGAGGGCTGCGTCTCCAGATGGTGGCCAAAATTTCACGGCAGCCCGGTCTGGTAGCTTTTGCTCCTGCGTGACATTGCCTGGTTCCGCCCACCACCCCGCCACTTTGTCCTCCATTAGGATGCAGTCGTCTCTTAGTGTTTTTTTTTTTTCTCCCTTGTGTCACTTGTTAACTGCGGGCGCCAGGCGGGGCGTAAAAATAGCTGCCTTTTATGGAGGCGGCGCCGGGCTTCCGGGCCACATAAGCACGGCGGCGACTGACACGGCTTCCATTAGCGGCCGGGGCTCTGCTTATACCGCTGCCCTTTCAATTAGCATCCTGTTGCAGTGGCGTCCTCCTCCCTGCTGCCTTCGGGGGGGTGGGGGGTGGGATCGATGGCTGCTCACTGATGCCCTGGTTCTGTGGTGGCTTGGGGAAGCTGATCTCTGAAACTTCTGCCCGGTTTTCTCTACCGAGGTCGTCTTATCACCATTAAACCCCCCAGCCAAGCCCTGTTTTGGCCCCCCTCCCACGGCAGCCATACCTCCAGCACCACCCTTCCAGCCTCCATTCTAACTAGAACAATCTCATTACTAATGATATACGTTTCACTTTCAGCTCCTGGTCAGTGCCGTGTAAATAAGCAAGGCCACAAGGGCACTGGCCCCATCTGCAAGCCGATTGGGGGGGGGGGGGGGGGGGGCGGGGGGGGGGGGGGGGGGGGGGGGGGGGGGGGGGGGGGGGGGGGGGGGGGGGG
>JAODJX010000002.1:11838736-11849732 GCA_026776945.1 Isichthys henryi
TTAAATAAGCAAGGCCAAATTGGGAATGGCCCCATTTTCAAGGCGTTTGGCCCCCCCCCCCCCCCACTGTCACTTATAGCCCCCCTTATGCCCTTAACCTCAACAAATCCTAGGATCTCTCCTGCTCCTGCCCCCCCCACCCAGACCACAATCGCAGATCATGCTGCCTGATCCCAGGTGTAGCACCGCTGATGTGACCCCCATTTTCTGCCCCCCCATTTCCCCCACCCTGTCTTTCTTTTATCCTTTTTAAATCTCCATTCCAGTTCCCAGGTTATGTTTCCTCTCAGACAGGAGGGATATAATGTAAAATTAGATAGACTTCCATTTGTTAAGGGTTTAAATGGGGGTGTCCTCTGGGTCTCTCTGCTTAAAGCAACAAACCCCCCCCCCCCTCCATCTCACAGGAGACCAGGAGGTTTGCGAATCACATATGATGATGATTGTGTGTGAATGTACAGGGGATAAACACAGTGGGTCTGCGCGGGGCACTGGTGGTGGGGGGGCTTGCCTCAAAACTCTCATCTGAAGGGAAACCTCAAAGCAGCCCCCCCCCCCAACCCAATGTCTGCAGCTCTCTCCACATTGCCACTGTTTCTGACGGTCCATAGCACCTCCTTAAGCTCGACGGAAAGCGCACGGTCCTCACGGAGCTGTGGATGCTGGGTAATGAGCGATGACAGGCTGCCGCGTGAAGCCCGGACGGGGCTGAGATTATGTAACGCTGATGAGAGCGTCCTGTGAATGTTCCGGGCAGGTAGCCTTCATAAAAGCTGCATCCTCTGAAAGGGTAAATGGAAGCACATTAATGCTGATTAAACAAAAGCCTGCATCTCCAACAGGAAAAGGAGGTGCCCGTCACTCACTTAGTCCTTAGCGCTGTGGCGGCGGACGGGGGCCTGTTTGAGACTTGTTAACTAACATCATGTTAGTATTGATTTTCTCCAGATTGGGGAACCTTTCATTTCTAATGAAGTCTCGTCTCAGAGACTGAAAGGGGCGGAGAGAGCAACAGTTTCAATTCCATATGAAGGAATTTGACTGGGTGCGAGTTTTTGTATTTCGGTGCACATATGCACACGTCCCAGACCAAATTTTCAACCTGATTGGGTGGGGATATCGAGCATCTATCCGCACCGTGTGCTCCGGATCATTCCACGAGGACCCGAGGGGTGTCCACGGTGCTGCCTGCTTGGGTCCTTTGGGCATCAGTTTACAGTATTAATATTTGAGCAGTTACTCTCCACTGCAGCTGTTCCTAGAGCAGCATATGCCGTCTTGGAACGAAGGCAGGCTGCCTTACAGATCTCACTTTATCACTCTACCCCCCCATCTACCCCCCCCCCCATCTGCTAGCCCAGCTGGGTTTAACTCAAGGTTCTCCTCCTCACTCACCTAAACTGCCTGGGAATCCTGGAACAAATCTGATCAGTTCTCTTTGGAAGGCATCCCAGTGGTGGGTGGCTCATTTTGCTCCAAAGCTGCCCCTCCAGGTTGGGTTAGGCTCCGCGCTTTTCACTTGTTGGGTTGATCAGCATCAGAGTGACTGACTCCCCCAAACCCCCCACCTTCCCCCCTTCCCCCTGTCACACATCACTTACGGGCGCTTACATCATTTGCTTCGGGTATGTTTGTGGTTGTCTCCGTGCCGGTGGACATAATTCCAGGAACGGGAGCCCGACCCCCCCACCAGGGCGGAAGTGGCACAACCCCCTCCGCTGGGATGTTAACCAGGAACTTCTTGGCTTGGGATGCGACTGCTTAACCGCCACGCCATCTGTCGTGAAAACACGGTCAGCGGCCCCCCCACCGCCTCCTCATCCGTGGCTGCGTGTGCCTCAGCCCGTCAAAGCACCGCCGATGGAGACTCGCAACAAGTCAAGTCACATAAAGCTTTATTATTCTCCCAGCTATGTCCAAATACGCAATTAAATGATATGATGTTCCTCTCGAACCTACGGGGAAAAGCTCATGACAGTACAGACTTCACAGTGCTAAAGGCGGATTTATGATTTATGAAGTACAAAATATCAGCCCATCCTTCCATTCTCTGTACCTGCTCGTCCTGCACAGGGTCGTGGGAGTTTGGAGCCTATCCCAGAAGCTGTGGACGATCGGCAGGGAATAACCCAGGACGGGGCGCCCACCCATCACAAGGAGTGCAAAAAACTAAGTTTAGGGGAAGGGAGAGTGAGGGAAGACCGCTACTTATATTTGCTACCTAACAAACATTCCACATTAGATAAACGATGAACAGGCAGCCTACATGCACTGGGATATGAATGCATAGAGGTTCTGGTCGTAGTGGCGATGCAGCAGATTGTACATCCCTGCATTTCCGCGGCAACAGAAAGAGTGGCTCACTCACGCGCCTCAGTGATAGAAAAACTGAACAGGAGGGAGGAACGAGCTTTCATATGTCTCCTGGCCCTTTTATGGGAGGTGGATTTCACTGGCTGAGCAGACGTGAAGAATCACTCCTCCCCGGAAGACGTACGTTTCAAGAGGCACTAATTGAATTGCCATTGAATGGTGTGTGTGGGCCGAGGCGCCGCGTAATGAATTTAAGTGTCACACGTGGGACCCTGGAATTCATTAGCTGGTTTCCAGCATTTACTGTAGAAACAGCCTGCAATCAGTGACATTTTGCTCAGTTTATTTGTTTAATGGGTTTTGTGCCGCAATAAATTAGTAGCCGCAGCTGTTTATACGAGAAGTCATTTGGTTTAATAATGTCGGGTCGGGCTGCGAGGAGAGACTTGTTAATTGTCGATGGTGTAGTGCTGCGTGTTCCAGATTTAAAGTAATATCTGTCCATCGATCTTCCAGCTGCTTACCCTAACCAGTATTGTCTGGTAAAATATCAATAACGTAAATTAAATAATATCATTATTATTGATAAAATGTCTTTGAGGTCGTTATTAACTTTTGTTTGGCTGATGGATCTGTGAATTGGTGACTAACAGGCGGGTGGGTTTGTGAGTGGGTGGGGTTGTAAGTGAGTGGGTTTGTGAGTGGGTGGGGTTGTAAGTGGGTGGGTTTGTGAGGTCACAGCTGTTTACTTCTGTACCGAAGATTCTGCGGCCCCGAACATGCCCCCGCCAACCTACCCTATGCACCAGTGCAATAGATTGGACTGTCTGTTGTTTTCTATGGGGTGACAGCACCGGCCTGAACAAAAACATTTCTTTTTGGCAGGGTGGGCTAATCTGGGGTAGCGGCTAATCTCCATCCCGCAGCGGATGCGGTAAGAAATGCCTCCAGACGGAGAGGGGTGGGACGAGGCGGACAGATTGAGAGTGGGCGTGGACGACAGGAAGCGAAACGCTTTCCTGACACAGGTAATGAACTTAATGCTGGTATCTGCCCATCGTCCATATGGATTCAGGCTTTGGAAAACCACACTAAGGATCGTAACCTTTGTGGGGGGGTTTGTGTGCTGGTGCTGGAGTTTCTGATTGGGTCTCCTTTAGTGGATGGGTTTGAGAGAAGAGGTCAGAGCAACTACGGTCCAACAAAGACCATCAATGAACGACGATGCTGGATGCTGGATGGACGGGGATTACACAGATAGGGCTTTCTTGAATGTTTAGCTGAAGCCTCTTTGTTAGACAAAGTCTACTCCCCCCCCCCTCCAAAAATAAGTATTCCCAAGTACCAAGTGTGGTCAGGGACATTGGATCTGAATGGACTTTGTTCAAGACCTCTGGCCTAGCAGACAGGTATGGCGATCGCTATATTATTATTACTGAGGACCACCAGTGGTGTGTTCTTATTTTGGGGAGATCTGACTTCTCAATCTCCCCAGGAAAGCCTAGGCAGGCTCTGCTCCTTCGTTGAATCCAGAGTTCAGGAGGAACGATGCACATTTTGGCCCGGCCATGGAATGGTAAACCGACTCGCTCAACTGTGTGAGTGTTTGCGGGGGCACACTGCAGGAATACAGTCTGTGTGTTCTTTGTGATCGTGTGACATATGGCAGTCATATGACCATGTGCCTTGGCACATCCTCTTGGAAGTGCTGCAGGCTTATATTGTACCGGGGTCACCCCTGCCTGCTATTAAGTCCCTGAATGGATGCAATAAGAGTTGTGTCCATATTCTTGGCACAAAATTGAAACCATTTACAGCGTCTTGTCTCCCCTCCTTTTTTTCATGGACATCAAGGCACAGCTGTGGCGAGATGGGCTGCTGGTATATAGGGATTGCAGTGGCACTTCAGCTATTGGCAGATGATGGAGTGTTTCTGGCCTCATCCAACTAGGACCTCCAGCGCACTCATCAGCAGTTTGATACCGAGTGTGAATCAGCGGGGATGGGAATCCGCACCTTTAAATCCGAGGCTGTGTCAGAAAAAAAGTAGATTGTCATTGGAAGTTTAAGCATTTCGGGATCTTCATGAGTGATGGTGAGAAGGAACAAGAGATTGGCAGGTGGATCGGTCTGGTGACCACAGTTGTCAGGACACCAATGAGGTCTCTGGAGGTGAAGCCGGGAGGGAAGCTGTCAGACGAAGCTCTCGGTTTACCTGTCAATCCCTGTCCCTGTCCTCACCTATTGTCAAGAGCAGTGAGGTAACAACGGAAATAACAATGTCATGAGTACAAGTGACCAAAAAGAGGTTTTTCCTGCAAGGTTGCTGGACACTGTTCACAATAAGGCAAGGGGTTAGATAGTGAGTAAGAGATCTGGAGGAGCATTGAAATAGAGGCTCTGCATCTTGAGTTTGAGAGGAATCAGTGGAGGTGGTTCTGGGCACCGCATAAGGAAGCTACCTGGACGGCTCCCTGGAGAGCTGATCTGGGCATGTCCCACAGGGCAGAGGCCCCAGGGAAGACCCAGAACACGCTGCTGGTATTTTATCTCCCAGCTGGCTTGCTGAGGACTCTCTAGAGATCCCCCAGAACGAGCTAGACTTTGTGGCCTTGGGAAAAAGAGTTTTGGTGTGATCTACTTAATAGCTAACAGGACCCTCACCAATAAAAAGAGGTGGGAGGGTGCGATGAGGTGTTTTCAGTGGAAGAAAAGATTCTGAAAAAAGATGAAAGAAAAAATTAAGCCTGGAAATGCACAGGAAGTCTTTGTACCCTTATCAATGCAGAACTCATTCCTGAGATGCTTAAGGTCAGGGTTTTGAGCTTAGAAAAAAACATATTCCAAAGATGTAAAAAAATGTATTTTGCAAATAATTACTGTCAGATCACTTCTGCGGACGTCACGCTGAAGTTCTCTTGGCTGCAGCGGATCAACATGAGGGCTAGAGCCCCAGGAGGGGTTGTTGTTGGACCTCTAAGCGATTTTTCATTGTGCTGCTGGAAGTTGCAGCCAGTGTGACGGACCTCAGCCTGTGATCCCTGCCAGCAGTGAAAGGGGTGAAGATGCCGATGCCGATGATGCTGATTCGTTCTGGCACGGCTTTCTCTCTTCCCTCTGCCCCTTTCTGCCTCCCGCCGCATCCGTGACTCATTTTCAGGGTCTGGTTCAGCGATTTCCCCGAATGAAAGCAGCAGTGGGGCGAATCAGGCTGAAGGCCACGGCTTTTCGTAATAAGCCGAGATGATACATGAGCCGCTTTTGTGCTGCGTGTTTCCTGCTCGCGTGTGCGTGTGTACGTGTGTGTGTGTGTGTGTATCTGTTTGTCAGGAGTGCTCTCTGATGCTTGGGGGGACATTCGATGACAA
Organism: Isichthys henryi; assembly: GCA_026776945.1. Lineage (NCBI taxonomy): Eukaryota > Metazoa > Chordata > Actinopteri > Osteoglossiformes > Mormyridae > Isichthys > Isichthys henryi. The sequence goes on from JAODJX010000002.1 coordinate 11,844,418, forward strand.
GGGAGGGAGCAGCGCAGAGGTTCAGGTCTGTTTCGCAGAAATTCAGCAAGGTGACAGAATTCCATTGTTAGAGGCACCTCTAGCGGAGAGATGCTGTGTGTGTATTTTGTGTGTGTTTGGCTGGTTTGCCTGTATCTATATCTATGTCTTTGTTTATCTGTCTGTCAAAATGATCATGTCTGTCCCATGGTGAAAGCCACAGCCCCTATCCTGGATCTCTCAGCAGGATCCTATGGCAGACATGCACCCCCCTGCTCCGGGCTCAGGGTGCTTCAGCCCCCTGAAAATGGCCCTGTCACCCACTCCTTGTAAACTGGCTGGAATAAGCAGTGAAAAACGCAGGTGAGCTATGGGTCCCGATTCCCCCAGTGCCGTGCTGTGCCGTTGCCAGGGGTTACTGCCAGAACGGGCCATGCCTTATCTTGTTCAGCTAGAGGAACATTACTAAAGGTCTCTATCTCTTTTACCCCCCCCCCCCCCCTTTGGTCATCTGTGTCCAGTGCGTTTCTGTCATTTTGGACGGAGAGCATGAGAGCGACCTCCCTCCATGGGTTAAACAACATGGATGGGGCTATGAACTAATCACCACGTGGTGAGATGAGCTTTTGCTGCCACTGTTGACAGTTTGAGGTGTGGGGGCCAGTTACCCAGGGTTTAGCCTCTCTCGTCTGCTCCAGAACCACTGTGCAGTGTACCCCCAGACATGTTGGGGCTCAGCTGGGGGGAGGGTGGCACTCACCAGTTGAACTGAACATGCTGTCCCTGAACACAAGCTCAGCAAGGTCTGGGAATGGGGGAGGGGGGAATGCCCTGACCTGGTACCCAGCCATTGATTATAGACTTACACCAGGGTCATACATGTGTACCGTAAATCTCTGTGAAGAACAGCCAGCCAACAAGAAAGGTTAAGCAAAATGAAGAATCCCTGTTTATTAACAGCAATACGGGTGAATATCTGCTGCGATCAGGACAGTCAGCTGGACTGTTATTTATAACCGGAACGACACCGTGGACCAAACGATGCACCATTTTTCCAAAGGTCGCATAAAACATTCCACAGATTATTTTTCTGATATCCGTATTAGTAAACGTGTGCCTGATGTGTAGGGAGTTGAGCGCATGGCTACACACAGCCGGTCTGAGGTGCCAGGTGTAATGACAGGTGAAGGTGTAGAGAGGAGGATGGATACTGGCGCAGTGTCAGACTGAGCAGTGTGAAGGTGGCGCGTGTGGTGAGTGATGCATCATTCCGGTCAGGTTTCTTTCAGACTGGTAGTAGATCGGAACCCACAACACATGCGCACACGCACACACAGACACACATTGCCTCACACTCCTCTCCAGCGACATCCGAGCCTCACAGCATCATCAATCTTTTCAAACCAGTCTTCTCCCAGTCACTCTCCATCTGTGACTCACTCTGCCCATCACACCTTTGACTTCCATTTCTCGTCTGCCGTCTACCCCAGGTCTCCCCGAACCCCTCCCTCGACGTCCCGCTAACGACGATGTACATGGCTTCTCCCATCTTTATCATGCGTCTCCTAACCTGCCCCCTCCCCCCCCGCGAGCTTTTAATTGTGAGACAAATTCCTCCTGACACACACACAGTTGCCTGCGACAATAAATATTTTAGCATCTGTGTCTTTTCTAAGGAGCAAATACAGAGGTAATCTGTAGGAGGAGGTTTTTCTGAACTTCCTTTCCTGCTTTGTTTGCGATGTTGCATTTGTTCTCCTACATTTTTCCCTGTCGTTCTTCCTTGGGGGACCTCTGCCCCCCCCCTCCTCTCCCCATCTCCCTAATTGTTACTATGTTGCATTATTAATAATTCAACAGTGGTGCTTGTCCAGCACTTTTGTCAGAAGCGATTTGCATAATTTATTTTTTAAGAGATCGTACAGTTTGAGTTAAAGCCGTTAAGGCTACGTATCCAGTTTAAAGGTTCAACAGCAGGCGCTTTAAGGGGCTTTATTTGGCAACCTTTTGGGCTCAATGACATGGGGAGGCTGTAGGTAACGACACCCAGCAGAAGACCACAGCGAACGCTGAAATTAGACGGTCTCATCGCACGCTTGATGTTTTTATTAAACGAGTGACCTGAATTAGAACAGATGTACGATGTTGTTATGTCACAATAGGTTAAGATCGATTAAAGGTTTTCTCATTATGACATCATCCGGCAGCACTGGATTTCTTTTCTGGGGGTTGAGAGTGGGTAGCAGCCAATGCTGGTCTGCGTTGCGTTCCCACCCAGTTCAGGTCTCTGTGTGCCTGCGCTGTGCTGTGCAGATGACGCCTTTGTATATGGATACCGCGGCTGTCTGTACTTCTGCTGAACTCATACTTCCTCATAGATACAGATGTCTGGTAGCTATGGAAACCTGCTCCTGTCGGCTGGGCCACTGGTGTCCTGCTCTCAGAGGGGAGGGAGAATCCCAGGGCTGCCCGCAGCCCGTTCCGCCAGCCTGCTGAGGATTTAAGTCCTGGAGCAGAACCTCCCAGTGTCCCCGGATGTTTCAGGCACAGAGACGAGAGGTTCGTCCGTCAACCCCTGTAAAAAAAAACGAGGAAGCTTCCCTGGAGTTAAGAAGAGAACATCTTTTTCACAATTTTCGATCTAGACATTCTTAAATACTTTTTGTGAATCAAGGTGCAAAGCAGTGTCCATTTTCCATGCTTCTCTCTGTGCTTTGAACCTGGTCTCTTGCATGCAGGTAAAAACGCATGAGTGGCATCAGTTAAATACCAGCGGCATGTGATGGGGCGGGGGGGGGCGGGGGGGGTCCTCATCTACTGTTCCCGCCCCTTTTAAGCTCCTCCTCAGTGTCCCAGCAGGAGCACCGACGTCTCGCAAGTAGATGCGCGATATCTGGGTGTGTTTTCCATTCGCTTCCTACCGCCTCCCTCTCAGTACTTTTGATGCGTGGACAGAAATAAACGTGACGTACATTTTTTATCGTGCTTAATTTATTTAGCAGATGCTTTTATCCAAAGCAATGTACAATTGAGAAGACTGGGTCAGACGACCGCTGCAGTGATTCAGGGTTAAGTGCCTTACTCAGGAGCTCAGTGATGACATCACTCCGCCAACCCTGTGACCCTCCAATCACAGGTGCAGCATCCAAGCCTGCTGAGGCCCACATCACCACCTGTATATATGCCACACCGTCGCCGTCAAGTTTGTCCATTAGGGTTGTTGGCTTGTCTTCTGCTGGCGCGACACTGTGGTTATTAGCAGGCCTCAGATTATTATTTGTACTATACAGCTGTTGAATTCTCGAATCTGACTGGTCAGATGGGTGTCGATTAATTTTCCATAACCATGCACGTAGTGCCAGCCAGGCGAATCGCAGCAGTAAATCAATGTGCGATTAAAATCTTTAAATCTAACTGATGTTACTTAAAATTCCAAGCATAGAGCACAATTTAAAATCAATGGAAACTAAACTGAAATGTTTAATCACTGGTGGAAGAAAGTAGTTCTACTAATAAATTTCATGTTAAATCTCGTTAACATGAAAATATGTCTTTAGGTACAAGCATGTTATCTAAATGAGTAGCAACTGCGGTGTTAGTGCAGTAATCCACAAAAAGCCGTGTATTATATGTTTTCAAAAGCACAGCTGTAGACGCTAAGAAGCAGCCGACGTGCAGCCTGTCATGCATTAACCCTCACGTGCAGCCTGCTTCTACACAGACTGCACCCCCCCCCTCCCCCAAACTACACAGTTTTGCCTCCGACAGGCCAAGGACGCCCGCAGTTGCTTTGCCGCTGGCCTTTAATGCCTTTGCCCAAGTGAACTTTATTTAAGGAGCTTCGTGGACAGACGTGTACCTGTTTGCACATGATGCCCCCCCCCCCACAATCCCAGCCCCCAACCTACTGGATTAATTAAGCCCCCCTCGTCCCTTTGTCCCAGAAATCTCCAGAACACGGACCCCCTCTTTGCTGGAAGGCATCTGGGTGGCAGTGATTTTTTTGTTGGGGCTGAAAGCAGAAGGCAGGAAGAGCAGACAGAAAAGGGGGAAATTGGGAATGTGGGGGGGGGGGGTGATTAGAACCGGAAATAATGATGTTACAAAACTTCACCAACATAAGCACTGATCATAATTAATGTTTTTCCCAGGTCTGAAACGGTGGGGGGTGGGAACACAGTTAAGATGGGAAGGGGGGGTCCAGGCAGCCTGGGGAATGGGGGAATGGGCTGTCTGGCTGGCTGCGGTCACTTGGCTATGGGGGGTGGCACTCAAATGTAGATTACTAACTGCCTTTCACCTATTGTTTCTGATGAACAGTACACTGCCATTTCACCTGGGATGTGTTTTTTTTAGATAGATGGATTACACTGCGTAGAAAACGGGGGAGGACGATGGAGGAGGTTGGTGGAGAGGAATTGGGGGAGTTTTTTTTTCGTGTGGGGGGCGGCTATGCTAATTAGCAGGTAAGAGACGAGGGCACGAGCCCGCCTGGGCTTTGATCCAAGCGCTGGCTTCGATTCGCCGGAGTCACGTGCTTCCGTGCTCGAATGTTGGCTCTGCAGGTGTGAGAAAGGTGCCTTTCATCAGTGTCACGCGTGTGCCGTGGCGGCCAACCCCCCCCCCAAGATTGCTTCACATTTAATCTCTCTGATGCTTCGAAATTGAAAGAAACTTTCATTTTTCGCCGGTTTTTCGAGCTGGAGTTTTCACAGCTGAGTCCCTCTGCTGCAGACCTCTGGCTGGCACCGGTCGCGTTTTGCCCTTAAGCGCCGCGTTACTTGCCGCCTCTCGGATCTACGGCGATGGTGTAGTTGAGGTCCAGAGAGTCTGGAAAAATTCCACTCTGCACATTCTCTGTACTGGCATCCTATCTGAGCTGCTTCCTGCCTCGTGTCCTGCTCTTCCTGGGATGAGCTCCAAGCTCACCATGACCCTACGCTACACAAGCAGTTACGGAGGATGGCAATGATCTGTTCATTAAAGCTGCCTCCTTTCTTCTCTCCCCCTTAAATGTTCTGCACTCGTCCGTTAGCTCTCTCCCGCCCGCTCTGCTCAGCCATGGCCGTGCGCTGGGGGACTGATCGGTCGAGCGCCTGCTATAGCTTTCCGGGATCGTTTGGACCCCTGCCGTGTCCAGCTTAAATTTTCTTTCCCTTCTTGATGGAACTTATTTAAATTCCATTTCGGAATGATCAGTTAGGCAGAAGCCCAACAGATATCCGGGAAAAGTAAACGATCCACAGAACAATAAAACTGTGAAGTAACTGAGTATGAAACTGTATGTAAAAGATTTTACCCAGAAATAAAATAATAATAATAATTATGTGTGTGTG
>JAODJX010000002.1:11850020-11866679 GCA_026776945.1 Isichthys henryi
AAATAGGCATATAGAGAACATTACATTCAGCGTGAGGCTCAGTGGGTTAGAATGCTGTGCTTTTGATTGGAAGGTCTCTAATTCAAATACCAGGGGGCCGGACAGATGTCATCATTTGGCCCCTGGAAAAGGTCCTTAAACCCAGTTGCTTCTGGGAATGGCTGAGTCTGCTTTCTCAAAGAAATGTAAATCGCTTTGGATGAAAGAGTCTGCAAAATAAATAAAAACCTTAATAAAAGAAAAAATGTAAAAGAGGAAATGGATACATTATTGATTATTCAGTTTTTTTAATTGATTGATTTATAATAAATCAATCTTTTTTTGTTTTACAAAGACGTCTCAATCCAGTTACGACAGACTGGGACAAATTCCGATGTTTTGCTCATTCCGCGAGTCTCGTCTCCCAGGAGCACTGGAGGATTCTGGGATGACGGTGAGCTCAGGGCAAATTTGTTATTTTGAGGACGAGAGTCTCCCTCCCTCCCTCCCCGCGATTCCGGATGGAGGGGCGAGCGTGCGCTGCATCTCGGCGGGTCGCTTCCTCACTCGCCCGCGGCAACCAGCCTCCCCTCCGCCGTCGCGTTTGTCGGGTCAGATGCTCCTGTCTGCTCGGCTCCCTGTCTGCGAGTCGATGCCAAAACGATGTGGTGTTTTCCTACCCTTGATGGCTCGGACATTTTATTAATGGCAATTTATTTGGTCAGGAATATTTTATGGCGCGAAGGTAGGCAGCTCCAGGTTCGCCAGGAGAGAGAGCCTTGCCTCCATCTTCTGGCTCTTCGGAGCCCTGAGAAGGCTTACGATCGAGCCTCCTTCGCCAGTTTAGCTTCCCTTTTTCTCTCCCTCTCTCTCCCCCTAAATCTCTCTGCTGCTCCCTCTCTTCCTCTCTGCCCACATCTGCCTCCAGAACTTCAAAAACATTTCACATCCCCCTGCTTCTCTCCCTTAAACTCAGCCTCCCGCTCGTTTTTTTTTCTTTCCTTTTTTTATTTTCCTTTAAAGTTCCCACTTCAAACGGGATGGAATTTCTCCCCTTCGTCGTCGGTTCATTACTTTATTAAATGGCTGATTTATTATATATGCGGGATGTCTCTGTACCTGAAACAGCCCCAATCAGAGGCTTGTGGCCCCCATCTCTTTCTGCATGGGTTTGAAAGCTTTTGAATTAATATGGCGGGAGCCTGTGTATATTTTTGGGACCGTTTTGTACAGGGTGGTATAGAAGGTCAAATGGCGAGAAAGACGGAAAGAGAGAGACTGGCAGCTGTGAAAAAATTCCTCCTGTCTTTCATCTGCGTTCCCTCCTTCCCCACCGCCCCTCCAGCTTTGCCGCGTCCTCCTTCATCACCTTAGCACACGTCTCCTCCTGTGAACCCGCTGGTGAGGTTTGACTCGTGATCCCTGGTCACTTGACATCTGAGGGGCCTCAGTGTGAGCCCCTCTGCATATGTCACTGCTTCTCCCTATTGGTGAGTCCAGGTCACATGACCCCGTGCCACCCAATTACCTTCTGTGTTATATATTGTGTCTCCGTGCAGGCTTTAACATTCTGCGCTGTGTCTCTTCCTCTCCTGCTTCCCTCCCTCGTTTCCCACCTCGTTTCATCGTGCATGAGCACAGTGACAGTAAAGTTGACTTTGACTTTGAAAAGCCGACTTTGACTCACCTCGCCTCAGTGTCTGTTCGGTTACCTCTCTCCTCACCTACCCTAACCATCCTGCCCTGTACTTCTCCATTAATCTCTATCATCCAGCTATTAAAAGGACTTTCTTAGAGAAGCTAACAGTTTTTAGTTAATTGGTTTAGATCAGTGTTTCCCAGCTCGGTCCTCGGGGACCCCCAGACCGTCCACCTTTCTGCTTCCCCCCAACTCCTATTGGCCCTCACGTGTCAGATTGTACCCCAGCTCTCGTCCTCGGCGGCGTGGTCTTCACACCACTTCCCCCTAGGGGTGTCCACACGCTTCTGCTTCTTCGGGGCACTCTTCTCTGGGTGGTGTGAGGCTTGGTCAGACTTTCCAACAGCTCTGACTGAAGCCACAGAGCCTGAAATGCTACCAGTAAGGATCCAGATCCAGTCCTGAAGCTAAAAGTGCACGTTCCTCTACACCCACAAACATAGCAAGTTCTGAAAGACAGACATCGGTCCATGTAGCTCAGTGCGTTTGGACACCGTGTCTGTGATCAGGGTTGGCCAGATAATTTCATCATTGGGGCCCTGAGCAAGACCCCCAACCCCCAGTTACTGTCTGACCCTGTTTTCACAAAAAAAAAAAAAAACCGTCGGTTGCTTTGGAATAAAGCTTCTGCTAGATAAATATTGTAAAACAAAACCCTTTTTCCTCATGTATGCTGGCTTTTTTCTTAATAAATATTTTTGCTTGTTACCAGTTTTCACCTTATTATATGTATATAAAATGAGTTTATCGGTAAGGTAAGAGTGCTTTGTATAGAAAACGTCGGAGCACATTCAGATGCGTGAGCATGTGTGTGACATTAAGTGCAGCTGTGCATGCATGTGGCATTAGGTGTAACCGTCCATGCATGTGGCATTAGGTGTAACCGTCCATGCATGTGGCATTAGGTGTAACCGTCCATGCGTATGGTTGTGTATGCATGCATACAGACCGTGCCCATGCTGGTCTCTATACTCCTGAGGCAATCCTGGAGATGCCTGGACTTGTTCACTTGGAACATCTACCAGTCTGCAGGTCTGCACAATGTTGATGATGTCTGGGGTTGACCAGCAAAGCAGTCCTCCCCAGGAATTCCTGAATTCCCCCCATCCCCCAACCCCCTCAAGCTCCTGTACCTCATCAACCAGCCAATTACAGGAGTCTAATGGGACGGCACAGAATAACCTTGACCAATGGGTCGCTGAACATCATGACTGAAGTGAGCAAGCTATCCAGTGAACACGGTAGTGGTTGATGTGCCGCCTTCCTACCCAGGAGAAGTGGGTTTGCTATTTTTATTTTATCAGCTTTCCGGGAGGCTGGAGGTGGCACTTCGTCAGGGAAATTGATCGACTTCATTGCTTGGCTAATTTATTGATGATTGCCGTCAGGGCGGGATAATGGGGGTACGGCCTGGTGACGGATAGGCCTGGGAACAGCATCCTGTTACCCAGAATGCCTCATTATGATTCTGTTTTGCACTGACTTTAAGGGAGGAGCCGGATCCCCGAAGCAGGCAATCGTGACTTTCATTTAGTTGAGCATGCCCAATCACGTCCAAGCATGCAATCCCAAGAGAACTCTGGACGGAGAGTTAGCTTAAAGCAGAATACATTGTAATGACCCAGTACATCAGTAAATTTAGTGAATCTGTCTGGGTTTCAGAGGAGTGCTTTCATCTAACTGCACTCATTGTGTCGCTCTTTTGTCTGTGGGGTGATAACTTTTCCGTTTTAACAAGTGCCTGACTGCACATTTTTGCAACCCATGGTAGATGTATCGCTTTTATACTCTGGATATATATTTTTTTCAAGACAAAGGACCCTCTTTCATCACTTTGTCAAAGAGAACATAATATTTGTAGCTGTCGTGGGCTGATACACAGTCATTATCCATTCAGTCTTCGGACAGATATCTGTTTACCAGTTTATGTCTGTGAAAGTAATATTTTCAGCAACTGTGTCAGAACCCATTCAATTCTTCAAGATTAATCAAAAAATGAGGCTTCACACATGTGTGTGGGTGTCAAGGCAAAGGGAAGGGGCTCTGTTCACCTGACCACCCTACCGAAGTAAAAACATTCATTAAAATCTCATTCTTTTAAATTTAATGTTAATGATAGTACCTCAGTTAAATGATATTACTATAGGTCAGTGAGTTTTGCTTAATGAATGAATGAATGACAGAAAATGCAGCAGCACCATCCATCCATCCATTATCTTGTAACACCTTACCTTGTCCAGGGTCACAGCGAAATGTGGCATACTTTTCTATATATGTATATCCAGCCGTAGCCGCTGAGATACTGCTGAAAAAGCCCTTTTCATTTTTTTGATATCACGGCTCAGTGGTCTAAAGTGCTGGATTTAGGCTCTGGTCCCAGAGGAGGCGTGGGTTCAAATCCCGCCGCTGCTGTTGGGGAATGCGGTTAAACTCTGCGGTTCACAGCGCTCTTCCCTAATTTAAAGAGACATTTTCTGTTTTCCCTTAAGCTGAGACATCTTTAAACAGTGCGGCCACTATAATATTGGGTGGGAGCAGATCTCTACCTTTTTGCAGATTAATGCGGTTCCCCGGCGCTACGCGAGAGACTCAATTCTTCGCTTTTCTGACTTTGTGATACAGCAGTATGGCACTTGGCTGGGGAGTGAGACTCACGGCTTCGGAACGAGGATGACGAGCGGTTTCTGTTATTTTGATTTTATGCTTCTATTCACATTTTATTTGTTACTGTTATGGAGCCTGTGTACCAGTAAGCAGAAGGTGTGTGTGTGTGTGTCCACACAAAAGGAAATTCAAGTTTATAAGAATCTGTGATCACAGTCAAAAAAAACTAAAAATACCAAAAGTCTTGTATTTTGTTTGGTTACTTACATTAAAGGTTAGGGTTGGGTTGGGCTTAAGGTTGCTATTGTTGGGATTAGGGTTTTTCCCATAGAAATAAATGGATGGTGCCCACAAAGATGTGAATACAAACGTGTGTGTGTGTGTGTGTGTTAAAACCTCTCAGGCTCCTTCCTAATGGCAGTCACATGCATGCTCTACTTGGCACAGCATGTTAACCCTAAAAAAGGTGAGGAGACACATCACTTGCTGGAGGTGCGACGGGAGCCTGTCGGGGCCTGGGAGGTAGCAGGCGGGCAGCCCACCTGTTCAAATGCCTCCTTACTTTGGTTATTTATACTCGGCGTATCAGAGTCACGGCACGCTGACTTTACGCCAAAGCATGCCGATGCCTTTGGACGGGCCTCCGCCTTGCTCTTCCTTGGTGGCGAATTGGAGTTTCTGAATCAGTATTTCTTAGCCCAATCCTCAGGGAACCCCAGATGGCCCATGGTTTTGCTCCCTCCCAGTTTCCTGTCAGAGATGGACTGTCTGGGAGCCCCTGGGGACCAGTTTGAGGAGCACTGCTCTGAGTGACACGTTGACTGTAGGTGTACTCCCAGTCATAGACAGATCCTGGTATCTGGAGACACTGACACCGTGACCCGGTGTTGGAAAAGCGCTTCTGCACGGTGGATGGATGGATGGAAATTAATAAAGGGATAAGAAGACAAGTGCTGCTAGTGAAGTCACGCTGTCTCTTTGGAGGACACGGAAGCAAGATTGGAAGGCTCCTCCAGAATTCCTGAGAGGAGGGAAAGACATGGAGGGAGAACGGAATGGGAGAGGGACAGTCCGTTAGAGCCGCTACACAAGTGTCAACCTAACATCCAAGTCAACCTCGATGCTACAGGGTGATAAGATGCTAAAGGCCCGGTTCTGTTCTCAGCGGAACTGTGGTTCTGCGCTGATTTCCTCTCACACATATCTACAGTTATTTAATGTTTGTCCCCCCAAGGAACAGTCAGGTTCGCTAGAAGTTCGATCGTTCTTCATTTGATTTGGATCGAAGATTTAATCGAAAGCCCACTTGTGCTGTTTCTCGGTTCACGCTTAGCGGACGAACCACAATTGTGACTAAATTGGTACAATTCTTGTGGGGGTGACCCAAACCCTGTACCAACCATTGGGAACCTGCCTGGCCGTTCAGACGGGCTGATGGCAGAACTGGGGTCTGCCTGGGTCACTTTGTGTGGCTTGATGTTTGTGTGTTTGTGTGTGTTTCTGCAAGAAATGAGCTAATGAGCAAATGAAGGAATGCTTGACTGTATCCGTCGGTGAGCCTTTGTGACTGAGGTGGGGTCATGCTAATTAAGTCCACACCCCCAACTCCAAGACCCCGCCCTATATGGATATGAATGCACCTTCCCACACTTCTACAAGCCACACCCCCCCGTCCTGTCTGAGTGACTCACGTGGTCATGTGACCTTGCCTCAGTCCAATGGCTGTTGTTTTTCTATAGAGCATCCAAAACTCCTTTCACCACTGCAACAGGTCACTGTTACACTACTGACATGAGTTAACTGGTCACTTGTGTCATGTTCATGTTTCTGTGTTTTTGTGCTGGTTTTTCATTTATGTGAGTGTATGGTTGTGTTTGGGGTGTATCTGTGTCAGTACTCTAAGAGCTGGATTTATACGCGTGTCACATCTGCGTAGGGCACTGCGCATGTGCTGTGGACTGTTGCTGTTTTTGTGTGTGTGTGCGTGCGCCGGTCCCTGGTTCCTTCCCCCACAGTGACAGCAGTAGATTAGCCACCGGTGACAGGCTGCCCCCAGGCTCTGTCGGACACGGAGAGATAAGCCCCTCGTCTGGCCGCCGGTCAGGCAGAGCATGTGGGCTTCTCTGTGGCAATGCCTGAGCGCCCATTGCCACTCTCTGGCTAACGCAAGTAGCTGCATGAATGAGCTAGCAATGGAGCATGACCTCTGACCCCTAGGCCCCTCCCCTTACCTTCAACTCGTGCCTCTTTGCAGTTCTTGCTCCCAGTACGTCCGTGTCTAAAATCACTGCCTCAACTCCCTTGATTTTTCCCTCCATGCAATTTACTGAAGCATTTTAATTTTTTTTGGGATTAGTCTGTTATTTTTTTTCTTTTGCCACAAGCCTCGCTGGTCCATTACGCCCCAGATCAGTGTTTAACCACTTCTTTTAAATTCTCAACAGCCTCCCAACACGCCTCTCCGATTTCAGAAGGTCACATGGAGGCCAGCATTTAATGGCGGTCTTTACTCAGCGCCCCAAACCCCATAATCTCAAACAGAAGTGCGAATTAGCGGGATTTTATCGGTGTGCTGTACACTTCACTTGCCCTAATTAGTGTTTTGAGCGGCTTCAAGGCGATTAATCTGTTTGTTCTGTATGGTAGTTATGTGGCCTCCTTTCACTAAGGGAGTATCAGGTACAGACCTGGCCTGGGGAATTGGGTTTGTGTCTGTAGAGTTCTGGTTCAGAGCCCAGCTGTTGTGCGGCTGATAAATGTCTCCTTTAGCCACCGTGAACGAAGCACAGCAAGCAGGTTTGGATAAAAAAGGTCTGATAAGTGTAAAAAAATGATGCGTGATTAATCTTTGCCTCGCCACTCTATTCTCCGCAGAGGCCTTTGAGATGGTGCTTCGCCACGGTCATAACTCCACCCAGACCATGCTGAGGACGGAGTTTCCCAGCTTTGGGGGCGGGACCAACACAGCGGTTGGGCAGCTCTTCCTGGACATCTCCTTCTACAGCATGGGCTCAGACGCCAGTGTGGATGACATGGTGACGGCCTTCTTCAGCCGGCTCTTCCCGGTGACCTACAGGCGCCTCCTAGGGGGCGGGACCAGCACAGCGGTCTTGGAGGAGTGCCTGCGTGGCGCCTGGGTGCAGACCGGGGCTTTCGGCTCCTACCCCAAGCTGATGATGACGCGGTTGGCGCGCTCGTTGCCGGCCACCCGCACCTTTCTGCAGGCGCTCAACCTGGGAATCGAGGTGGTGAACACCACGCAGCACCTGCGACCTGGCCGGGACTGCGCCCGTGCCCTGCTCCGCCTCTGGCTCTGCCCCCGCTGTCTGGGGCTGTCCTCAGCCCCACCCTGCCCCACCCTCTGCCCCACCCTCATGCAGGGCTGCCTTGGGGGGGCAGCCCAGGTGCAGCCCCACTGGGAGGCCTATGTGGAGGGTCTGGCGGCGCTGGCGAAGGCCATGCGGAGTGAGCGGGACGCGGAGGAGGCGGTGCTACGTCTACACGCGGTCATGCGGCTGGCACTGCGTCATGCGCTGTCCTCGCGCAGCCGCCTGCTAACCGCGGTGAGTCTGCACACTCGTCTGTCATACTGCACTATACGCACTCTCCCTTTGACACACTCGCACTGACAGCACGGTGTTACTGCCCTCCCAGACCCTGTATGCTGGGAATCTGTTCCCAGGTCAGTGAAACCCGACTCTAACCGTGCTCAAGCCGCAGAACAGGAGCCACGGGGGCGGGGGGGGGTGCTGTAATTAATTATTTATGCTGTCCGCTGTGGCCCTTGTGGCGCGGCTTTCTGTCTGTTTAAGATTTTGCTGAACTTTTCACTTCCCAGTTTTCCGGAACATTGCCGGGACATCATTTATTAACGTTGCATGGTTAGCCCGTGTGTGTGTGTGTCTGTCTGTCTGTTTGTTTGTGTGTCCGAGTGTGAACACTCCCTGCGTCTCTCTTTCTCTCTCAGTGCAGTACCCTTTGTGTGTGTGTGTGTGTGCAGGTTGGACGCTGATTAGCATCATATCTCAGTTAGTTTTTCAAAGGCTCGGTGACAAAGCTGTAAGGCCCCCCCACCCGCAATGTGTGTCCTCTCCTGTGAGACTCCCCTCTCAGACTCTCCTGTCAGACTTCCCCTCAGACTCTCCTGTCAGACTCTCCTGTTAAACTCTCCTGTCAGACTTCCCTCTCAGACTCTCCTGTCAGACTCTCCTGTTGGACTGCCCCGTCAGACTCCCCTCTCAGACTCTCCTGTCAGACTCTCCTGTTAGACTCTCATCTTAGATTTTTGTCAGACTCTCCTCTCAGACTCGTACCCTTTGGACACAGGTTAGTATCTGGAAGGACTGACGCTCTGCTGGAGGCTGGTACTGAATGAGACAGGGCTCTGATACCTGTCAGGCGGTACGGCTGGGTGGCTGCAGATGTGCGCGACGGTTTGTGATGAAGATGATGAAGACTACCACCCCAGTTCTGTTACACATCAGTATTCAGCACCCAGCTCCTCACTATACTCACTTCGGGGGACACTGGCCACAATTAGCTACTAACATTTGGAGTTAGAATTAAACCACGAATCCAAACCCCCCAGGGGAAATTAAACCTCAGGCACATCCTTAAACCGCAAGCAAAACATTAACAGGCATTTGCATTTTTATTGCACCTGAAAGAATGTCCCGCTTCTATTATCTGAGACATAGAGATTTTTATTATTATTGTGCCGTCCTGGAGAAAAACAATACAAGCTGTCTGAAGGAAGACGAATTGCAGCTCATTTACGTGTTTGTGTTGGTGGGGGGGGGGTGGGTCACACAGAAAGACGAGACGGGTGCTGATTTAGATGTACGCTGCGACTTCTTGTCTCCAGTAGAGAATCTTCACCCTCTTAAAAAATAATCAGGCTGGAGAGGAGAGAGAGTGGAGGAGGGTGACAGGATGGTACAGCTGTGTCTCTCCGTGTGATTTATGTTTTACGACCAAATTGAAGAGCAAGTTTCCAAAACTCGCTCAGTCCAGGGGACACATTTTTGGGAAAATTTCTGTGGATGTAGTGAGCTGCAAATTTAACAAAATTTCTTCATTGGATTTCATGAGGGCTGAATGAGTTTTGGTTCCCGATACTGAAACATATGATGAGGAAACCTGATTTCAACAGAAAAAAAATGGACTGATTGAGATTTGGAAATTTGCCCTCTGATTCCGTTTTGCTCTATCCAGAGCCAGTGTGTTAAAGAGTTTGTGACGCTGTGCTATCAGTGTGTCAGAGTGCTTCTCTGCTTCCCCACACACTCTCCGCAGGTGAATGCCATGTGCACCCGCACCACTCACCGTGTGTCTCGCTCAGCATCGACCCCTGCTGTCCGCAGCCCCCCCACTCCTGACCGACAGGCGCTGCATCCCGTGCCCTTTAACCCGGAAGAGACCCTGGCTGGCCGCCGCAGGTTTGCATAGGGGTGGGGGGAGGGGGGGTGATGAGGATCGCACACCATTTGATGGAGCATCAATTTGCTTAAGAGAAAGAGCAGAAATTAAGAGCAACTCCCCGACCCCCCCCAGTACCCTTAATGAAATCCACAAAGTGTCTACAACACCCATGTAACTTGTGGGATTCGGGTGTTACGACTCTGGTTTACAATGTTACAGTACGGGTAGATCTAAGGCCTTGTAATACTCCTGCTATTACCGTTATTTGTTTTCCCTCTGAAAGGCGCTAAAACTCCCGGGTAGCCTGTGTAGCACAGCTGCTTTGCCTGTGAAAGGGCCGTTTAATCTCACATCGCTTAGAAATGTGACAATGAAACAGCGGGGAGGCTAACAGGCTGCGGAGGAGAGAGGGTGTCGACGCGTCTGAGCGTGAACGCGACTCTGTGCATTACAGTATTGCTGCGAACGTGTGGGGGGGGGGGATTGTGACCGTGTGTGTTCGTGACCCCGAGCAAGCGCACAGGTCAGCTCTTTAAGTGTGACCACAGCTGTTGTGTTCGTCCCCTGTGGCCGACGCTTTTGCATGCGTTTGGGGGGGGGGGGGCTCGGTAACAAGGGGGCAGATGGATGGGGAGCCGGCCCCGGGCCAGCCGGGGATAAAAAGCTCGCCTGCTGTTTAATGCGACTCCCCCACTCCGGTGTGCATCTGCCCGCTAATGCCCCGTATCCGTGGGCACCGGACAGATTTTCTGTGTTTACGGAAGCGATGATCCACTGGCCCCCTTCCTAGTGCCCGAGTCATATATGACAAGTTCCTTGGCGACGTTGTTTGCTGTCAGAGAGGAGAGCTCTCTCCAGATCCTGCTAAATCAGACCCCGGCGTGATGGCCCATGTCACACGGCGTCGGCTGCGGGGTATCGATCGCTGCCTTCGCTCCGTGTGATTGTTTACGTGGCAAGTATCACGCACTTGGCCACACGCAGATGGGACCCTGCCAGGCACGTTTCCTGTTGCTCTGTTACCAGGGAGTACAGAGACAGTGACATTTTGCCACATTGCCCGTCGGACCTTGTAGGCGTGACAGGTGGCTTGGGAGGTGGGCACACCGCTCTCTTTACTGCTCTAGTTGGGCTGAATTCACTGGCACCGGTTGTGTTTCTGTACGTGCCAAGTCAACAGCCTCACGAGGAAAATGATATCTGTGCCATGCAAAAAAAAAAGTACAAATTGTGTATTTTGTTTGAGCTTTTTACATTTTTTTTGCTTTCCTCCCCATGGTGTGTGACTCAGCAGGGTATCCAATCAGGTTTGTGATTGGAAGGTCACTGCTTTGTATCCTGTGGTTGGCAGAATAGTCACATCGCCACTGGGCCCTTGATCAAGGCCCCGAACCCACCCCCCCCCCAAAATGCCAGATAAATGACTGACTCTGCACTCTAACCAGTAAGCTTTGCTCTCCTCTGGGTATGATATAAAGGAACAAATGAGACTTATTTCTATAATAAAATGGCAGACATACCTGCACTGATTAAGGATGCTTATATCTAAGGTGATGTCCATTTGGGAAAAAGGGTCAGATGGTCCCTGAGCACTGGGGGGGTCAAGGGCCTTGCTTAAGGGCCCAATGGTGAGAATCACTCTACTGACCCTGGGATTTGAACCAGCGAGCTTCCGGTCACAGGTACAGCACTCTAACCCACTGAGCCATACATCATCCCCTGTTTTTGCACTTTCCCTCCATTTTTTCTTGTGACTTTAACTCTCCTTTCTTTTCTTTTCTCCACACCTCCCTCATTCTTCCTCCACCTTTCACTTTTCTTCACACCTCCCTCGCTCTTCCTCTTTCTTCCTTTTTACTTTCCTCCGCACCTCCCTCGTTCTTCTCCTTCCGTTTTCTCTTCTTTTCTCCTCACCTTCCTCACTCCTGTTCTACCTTTCCTTCTCCCCTCCATCACAGGGAATTCATCGCCAGCCTGCAGGGCTTTAAGACCTTCTATGGCAGCCTGGGGGAGACACTGTGCAGCAAGGAGACCCCAGCACTCAATGGCTCCCACTGCTGGAACGGTCAAGAAATGACAGCCAGGTAAGTCCTTCTGCTGACAGCAGTTTATAATATTAATGACCGAAGGTATAAAACTGATTTTTAAAGAACACAAGGGGTAAATGTTAGAGTATAAGAGAACACGTCCAGATGTCATCTCCAGGTTGGGACATTATTGACTTGAGGCAGTACCACACCCTGCCACCGGGGGGAAGGGGGGGGGGGCATCGCTCGTTTTCACTTCCTTGAGCATTGCTGCGGCTCAGTAGTGAAGTGAAGTTAAACAGAGTATGGAAATGATTTACTGCTTCCCTGGGGGTGGGTGGGACCAGCACGGGTTAATTAGGAACCACGGAGAGAATAAAAGTGGACGGGGCAGAGTGAAGGAGACCCCCACACACACCCTGAACAGCTCTCAATGTCATCCGTAGCCTGGAGAGAGGCTGAGCTGACTGTGCTCCTGCCGACACGCTGATCCAGGCTGCATTCAGTTCTTCTGTTTGACTCGTT
Organism: Isichthys henryi; assembly: GCA_026776945.1. Lineage (NCBI taxonomy): Eukaryota > Metazoa > Chordata > Actinopteri > Osteoglossiformes > Mormyridae > Isichthys > Isichthys henryi. The sequence goes on from JAODJX010000002.1 coordinate 11,862,276, forward strand.
CGAACGGCAGGGAGCTTCTGCTCTTCATAGCGCATATCTAAGAGTTTGGTGGTTTATTTTTTTATTTTGCTGAGATTTATCCTCATAAGCCCTACAGTAACGTGCGTCCTGTCCACATCTACACACACAGCTCATCTTTACCCATGCAGACGGCTACGTGTTTAACAAAAGCAGCTGAGATGTGGCAAAAACTGCTCTTGTACCCTTAATCTGGCCACCCCAGCTCAGCTATTTCAGTATATATACAATTTTCTGATTGGTTACAGCAAACCGCTAGCGTTTTCAGCTACTAGGAATAAAGCTGTTTGCTAAGGTAACGTACTTATGCTGTTTTTTGCCTCCCATACACTTATGTATGTGTTTTCCTTTCTGCGTAACTCCCCTACATTCCTGCCTGTCTCAATCCCCCTGTTTCATCTCCTGTACCATCCTCTCCCCTTTCCAGTCCATCTCACTGGCATCCAGCATTTTATTGTAGTGGTTCCTGCCCCAAATCTGGGTCAAAAACAACACATGGGACTCCAAAACTGTTCGCCTGGTGCTGTAAAAAAAAAAATGGTACCGATTTCCAGCCCGAGCTCTGAGCGGGAAAGAGGGATGATTAGGATTTTATTCATTTTCCAATTTAATTATAAAATGCATGCGAAAAAAAAACTCATCTCCACCTGTTCTCACCTTCGATTTGGGAGATGAGCAGAAGCTCTGCGTATCTTGAAACGGTGCCCTCAATGTTCGACGCATAAATTATATATAAGCAGCGGGGTCCGACGCGATTCAGTGGCAGGCAGGTAATAAATGAATGCCAACATCTGCAACGCAGTGTAAATTAAGGAGCTGTAGCGGACTGCGATCACCGAGATGCGGCGCTGCCGAATTTGGCCGGGGGGTTGGTGGTCTGATGAACCAGATTCACGGTAATTTCACCTGGGGCTGATCAGTCTCTGTCAGGGGCTCGTTATACACCGTGAACGTGATGCTTGGTCGATGTAGGTTAACGCTGGTGAAGAAATTAAGAATTACTGTGGATGTAGAGCAAGGGTGACAGTCAGCCGGTACTGTACTATATGCAGATGGGAGAGCGGGCGGAGTTGAAGCGAACCCCGACAGCCCTCGAAAGGACAAAGCAGGGAAAGGACGTTTCATTTATTTCCCCGTCACTTTTGTTTAATCAATATTTCTAACCTCCCTGCTCGATTGATTGCGCGTCACCACACTATTACTGCGATAATTAACATTAGAAAGGTGTTCTGATGTGAAAGTAATAAGACGAATAAATAACTGGCAGAGGCAGTTCGCTTGATGGAGTAGCGAAACGCGATGGCGAATAATTACCTCTGCTGGGGTGTGGAGCGGGTGTTCTGCGGATACGACCGCAGGAAGTATTGGCAACTCCGTAAAAAAAGTACATTTTTACACTTTTAAAAAGAGTGGAACAACCAACAGAAGGAAATACAGTGCTGGAGCCAATAAGAAGTACTTACTGCGGCTATCAAAGTAAGTAATACTCGGTATAGGCTAGATACAGCTTTTGTTAAAAGAGTACAGTCAAAATAGACTTGGCCGTCTTTCGATAAGTGCCCCCTGTGATATCAGTGACTACTGATGGGTCCTCACAAGTACTGTAAATAGTGAAACCACTGCTGCTGTGGGTCAGAGGGGATGTGCTTACAAACGGGGTAATTAAGTATTGATACTGTCAGCGTGCGAGGGAAGTTGTACTCAGCTGGTGAAAGTACTCATACTGTTAGTGAGTCCTGCTTACTTCCGTACTTGTTATGGGAGTGCCAGTGTAGGTATCAGTACTGTAGCGAATACTGCTGTGTTCTGGGAGAGCTGTACTAATGTTTACTGTACCTCTCTGTCTGTGTCTTAATGCTGTGTTTTTAAAATGTCATGTCTATATTATGTTTATATGTTTTAGTATTTATTTTATGTTTATTACTAATTTTTCCTTTCCACCGAGAACGATATTTCATAAGTGTATGATTCCACGTATCATATATCTGACTTTGATTCACAGCCAGTATAAGTACTGATACAGTTAGTGAGTACTGCTATCTCACCAGCCTGACTCTTCCTCTCTGTGCATCAGAACTAATTAGATTTTAATTGAGAATAATTAGCTGAAACGAGAGCGCTGAAGGCGTCACAGGCTGGACCCTGTGTTGTCAGTCACCTGCAGAGTCTGGGAGCCCAGGAACGACGGAGCGGCACGCACACAAATATGCACGCAGCATGCCGCCCCCTAATGTTCACTTCCTGCACTCGCCAGGCTAATCCCATCTCCCAGTGGATAAATCTGTTATTCCGTCCGGGATCTTGCTGTCATTTTGACAGCGTGTGCGCGTTGCCTTTGTGCGTGCGCGCGCACGCCTGTGTGTGGTCCAGATATACATTACATTTTATAAAAGAAAAATCTTTGACTGCAATCTAAAAATAACAAAAGTCTCGTACTTTGTTTGGTTACTTATAGTCAAGGTTAGGGCTGAGTAGGGGTTAAGGTTGTCATGTTGGGATTAGAGTTTTCCCCATAGAAATGAATGGAGAGTCCCCACAAAGATATAATTACAAACCTGTCTATGTGTGTGTGTGTGTGTGTGTGTGTGTGTGTCCGTGTCCATGTCCCTCCACTGATGTATCGTTCCCCAGCTATACCCGAAAGGGATGCCAAGTGCCCCACCTCTCTGCTGAGTGATTCGTTTGTTCTTGTTTGGCGCCTGGTAGATTTCATCGATTTCGTGCCAGGAGTCTCATAGAGGACAGCTATCAGGGATTCCAGTGGGTTGGGTTGGCGCGGGCTAAACCTGATGATACTTCTGTACTGCAGATTTTTTTTTTGTAACATCTTATCGAAAAAGTGTCATGGACACACCTTTGTGTTATTAAAGGATTTGGTATTTCGCGGAGATTTCTTTAAATTCTTCACTTCACCACTGGGTGGCAATATAATTGCAGTTTAGCAGCATTTATCACCTAACAGTTAACAGAAGACCAGTGCAGTGACTGGGTACTAATGTCATGACAGTGAGTTGTTATCCCCATCAGTGATGTGAAGACTAGGTTGCCTCCTGACAGGCTCATGCGTCTCTTTCTCTGTCTGTCCGCCTATTCACCTCCATCTGCCTCAGGCTATCTGGCTCGGGAGGGAAGCGTGTCCAGCAGAACAGCCCCGAACCCAAGCAAAAGGCCCCTGAGCCAGTCATCAGCCAGATCATCGACAAACTGAAGCACATCAACCAGGTGAGTGAGTGGGGGGGGGGGTGCATTTGTGCACACGGTCCCACGACGCTGATAATCAGAAGCAGCTCACGCAGGTATCTGAATAATGCAGTTCGGTGACTCTGCGACTCCTCAAGATACACGCCAGCGAGAAGCACAGCGCTCAGTGTCTTAGCCAGTGGCCCTGTTGCAGTCTTTTATCATCGCCATGGGGGCCGCGGCTTCCACAGTAATGTTGTCGCCTCGCTCACCTGAGGGTGGTCTGCCTCCCCAGCAGACTCACAGGGTAGGACTTGGGAATATTCCCTGGGAATCTTCCAGTTTTTTTGCCCACCCAGCCAGCTGCTGAGTCTGTTTATTTTAACGCTGAGTTCGTCTGCGATGGGAACGGGAGAAGTGGCAATAAACAGTTGCAAAAAAAAAAAAAGTCTTTTAAAAGGACGTCGCTACTGATACAAGTGAGGAAGATTGATATAGATGAAGCATCTGGTGTTAAATAAGTCTGCTGTCATGTCCTCTCTAACTTGATCATATTCGTGCATTTGTTTGTTTAAAATATACACTTGCATCGTTTGCGACAGATGAAACATAAAAGCAAATAGTAGTTTTTTTGAGACCTCGTGTTCTGTTTTTCCTGGGCATCTGGGCTCTTTGCCCTCCCCTGTCTTCATTCACAGGGTTGTCATGCCACTCGCCAGATGACCAGGCTGTCAGCCTGGGTATCGTTTTGCGTATGATTGTCCCCTCAGTGGTCGCTTGCATTTGTTTTTACATTCAGTGATCTCAAGCGAACCGTTGTGACTTTGAACTAAAGGGCATTGATTTGGAAGCTTGAGGGGTGATTTGGAACCTTGGTCATTGATTTGAAACTTTGGATCGCCGGCTGATTAGTTTGGACGGTTCTTCTTAGGGTTAGTGCCAGTATTGTTTGTGTTCTCTGGAATGTCATTGTGGCTGGTCGCTTCAAGCTGTGAAAGCGAGTCTGTTAGTGACCCATCGGAATTTTTCTCCACACCTGTGGATATACGCTGTTACAGCCATGGATTTATATACGGAGACCAGGAGACACGGATAAGCAGAGAGGAGAAAGGCAGGGGGGCTCATGTAACTGAGTTTGTTGGCGGGGGGGGGGGGGGGGGGGGGGGGGGGGGGGGGGGGGGGGGGGGGGGGGGGGGGGGGGGGGGG
>JAODJX010000002.1:11880067-11890768 GCA_026776945.1 Isichthys henryi
AATTGGCCCCCCACCCCCAACCCCCCCCCCCCCCCCCCCGCTCAAACACCTGACCTACTTCTCTCCGTCGCCCGTGGCTCCCCGTGCTTTCTGCTCCTCTTTGAGCCTCATGAACTTGTTCTGCAGGATGTGCTCCAGTCCCATTCTTTCTTCCTTTGTCTCATCTTCCTTTGTGGCTATCAGGACTGATCTGTGCTTTTTAACGTGCATATTGTGGTAGGGAGAGCAAACTTCTCAGTGAATGCGAGGGTCGCCGTGTCGCATTGTGCCCGATCCGGGATAAAGCGGCAGCTTCGAGTCGTGAGACAGGGCCTTGAGGAAGATGCATTACCTGAGCTGAGACACAAAATGTATCCAAATGTAGGAGAGGAGCGATTTCTAAAATTGTTCATCGGTTTGAATGAAAGTGCCTGTTCTGCAGTTAAGCTATGTATGCCTGTTCTGTCCTGTGAGTTTGTTCTACTGGGGGGTTTCGGTACTTATATCTGCCTGGAGAGTCCCCTTTGGGTATGGCTGGTGTAGCAGGCTGGTTTGGGGTAGGGGGGGGGTGAGCAGTATACAACTTGCTTCATTCATATAGTGATCCATGGACATTGTCAGCTTCAACCTCCTCTCCATCTCACCGACCCCCCCCTCCCAGTGCTCAGGGGATGATGGGCAGAGGAAAATGGTAAACAGACGGAGAGCAGATGACCGTGCAAAAGAATGTTCCGGAAAGAAGCCAGGTTCTGTGGCCCAGACTGTGGATTCTCCAGGGTGGGGCCACGGGGCCATGGGCCAGGATTTTCTTAAATACTCAGGCCGTGTTGTGTCACAGAAAAACTGGGACTGTGTTGTCTCATGCTGTCTGACCACCCTGCTTGGGGGGGGCTACCCTGACCCCACATATACATGCGCACAAAGCACCTAACATCTGCGTCACAGAGATGGATTATGGGTTTGGTCCAGGTGTCTTTTCCTAGTTTTTAATGCTACCCCCTATTCTCCTGAAGGAATGCACACCTTACAAAGAACATGTGTAACACCTGCATAGGGCTGTTCGTTTCACGCCAGTGAGCTTTACCTTCATATCTCTCTCTCTCCTTTTCACTTTCCTCCTTCTCCCTTTTCTTCACCTGCTAGACCTTGCTGACAGCTTAGCTATGGATGACCTCACCTTCCACGAACAGCTGTTGACCCCTGAAGTCGCCACGGATACCGAGGGAGGGTTGGTGGTGCCAGGTCGTGTGGGGAGCCTGAGAGCACTGGGGGGGATCGTCCCGGCGGCCAGCATCCTGGCTGTGCTCGCCATCCTGCTTGGACATCCCTAATCCCCACCCACAATCCCTGCTCCCATTGGATATTCAACAGTCCATCAGCTGAGCCACACCCCCATGCCCAGCTCCGTCCAAATAAACAATGAGGTCTTCTACCATGACATCACGCCACCCTGGAATCAATCTGGGGTATCCCAATGTGAGTGATGTCCACCTCGGTGAGGGCTGTGCAATGATCAGTACTCCTTTTAAACGTCTGTTTCACTGTTGACTTCCTACTTTGGACTGCTCTACGAAAAACTTACTATAGACTTGTTCTCATATCTCATCTCTAGCTGATGACCATCCCAGCCCCCATTTTGTAAATACACACCCACACAGGACCCCCCCCTCCCCCAGCCCCGAAGCCTTTTCTTGAGCTACGCATGTTGGCATTGTGTCTCTGCACCCATATCGGATGTATCGAAGTCACAGCAGCAGGGGACCCGGTGCACCACGTACCAGTGCCCCCTGCTGGCCAGAGTATGAAAAACAAGCTTGTCTGTCACAACTATGAGGATGTCTGTTTCATCTGAGAACAAACTTCCAAAATTCCTTTTAGTAACTCCATCCTTTTTAGCCATTCCTGCTAAAAATGGCTGCTCAGGTGATCTAAGACTTCCTATGTGCATTAGCTTCCCAGTATGCGGTGTCCAGTGCAAGCCTTCGTTTAATTAACCTGCCGCCATAGCAACTGCAGCCAGTAAGAGCAGTGCTGTTGGACAGTCAGTCTGACCTGGGTTGAATCAGTTTAAGCTTATTGGTCTTCCTAATGTGCTACGGGTTCTCTAAGGTCACCAAACCAGGTCCACCTTGTGTCTTCAGTGGCATGGGATGGTTCTCTTCCCCAAACTTTGACAAACCCCCTTCTGACCAAATCTGTGGAAATGTTTGTCCCTTTAGTGTGGATCACCAGCATTACCGCAGGGTTTCCAGATGGTATAGGAGGGGGAAGAAGGGGTGAAGTTAGTAAGGTGGAACAGATGCAGCCATTGTCGTGTATGTAATAATATCAATGTCTTCTCCTTGCTGTCACTTTTAAAATTCCAGTCTGTTTTTCTGGCCATACTTCCTCCCTGATGACATACATGACTTCCCTGCTCAGTCCTATGGATCTCCAAGCCATGCTCTGGATCTTCTGTCCACCTGTACTGTCCAGTTTTGTTCGAGAAGTAGGGCGAAAGACCCTAGGATTTTCCTCAGTGGGAGGCAGACTGAAATGTTCTGTTTGTGTTGCCATTGCAAACTCCGTCCTCGAGGAGATAGACCGCAAGCAGAGTCCACCATGTCCTAGAGTCCAGTGAAGACAGGACACACATGTGTCATGGATGGAGAAGCGGGACACACGTGTGTCCTGGGTGAAGAAACAGACCCCAAAAGCAATTTCCTTCTGTGTCTTAGGTGTTTTGGAAAAGCAGTAGGCTTCTCTGTTTAGAGCTGAGTTTGTCTTCACTCGCTCTCCTGGGTGTGTATCAGCTCACTGTGTTGAATGTGACTATTACACTATCCAACAATTCACTTTAGTGCTTTCAGGTTTTCTTGACGCAAAGGTACTTAATATATCCAAACATGTGTCAGCCAAACGCTGTAAGGGGTAAGAATTTTTTTCTTTTATAAATGTTGACATTGAGAACAGAATTTTCCTGTTTTGCAAAAAAAAAAAAAATTAATAAAGCAACCGTTTTAAGTGACTGCTTACGTGTCTTTGTTGTAGTTTATGTATGTCAGATTGGTATGTCTGTATGCGTGACCCGCAATGCAGAATGGAGTGGGGGGGGGCGTCTCCTTAGAAAACATGAGATCATTTTGCTCATGATCCAACACACAAAACATACCCTGTATATTAATACAGTGAGCCACACTCAGAGGTCCAACAGAAAGTACAGTCTACTACTTTTTACTTGTTTTTAGACAGACAGGCAGGCAGACAGTTCATTAATCCAGAAAGAAATTGCAGGTTCACAGTAGCATGACACACATTTAGACAGTAAAAGCCAATTAGAGCTTAACAGACACTGATATCCTCTTCTTTGCATCCACACCCAGTCAGGTACTTTCATACTGACACCGCAGCCTTGGCCTCACATGCCTGCAAGTGGCGTAAGGAGCTCACAGGATCCCTTCTGCTACCAGCAGAGGGCGCTCAACAGTGCAGAGATAGTCCCCCCCCACACTGAGCTCCATTTACACTTCGGGCTGCCCAGCTGGCCCCCGGAGTTACACACGCTCGCGTGCGTGAGACCTATGTACAGAGCCGCTATTCGCCTCCGCGGTCCAACAGCTCGGCGCTAACGGCTTCGCAAATGCCACTGTTCGAGCTGCTCGATGATCCGGCTCCAGTTCCCAGGGCTTCCCTCTCATTTCCACCCGACCCGCGTCCTCCTCACCCCTCTGATCGCTTCACTTCACAGAACTATTTATGACTATGTTATTTTTTTTTGTCCTACCACATCAACGCTGGGATTTTACACCCCGTGTACCTCCACCCTGTTCATCCCCCCCCCTCCCTCAGATGAAATCCCGTTGGATCCAGCTGTGCCCTTCTGTCCGCAGATGGGTCCTGCTCCCACCCCAGGTAAGAAGATTCATCTTATCAGCAGAGTGAGCAAACGGCCTGTTAGATACACACTGGATGTTAATGGGGGGGGGGGGTCGCTTCTTTTGAAATGCGTGGAGATTGCATGTTGTCATAGGGTAATGTTGGCTGGACAACAGGGGGGGCTTTCTTCAAATGTGACGGCTGGAATGTGAGACCTGGGGGGGTGTTGGCTGTTGCTTGAGGTCAGGAACAGCAGGGAAGATGATAAAACCTCTGAAATCCTCAGGGCCACATTATTTTACTTGTTAGAAACTGGCAGAAACTAATCCTTTAGGGTGGCAGAGGTGAGAACAGTTTTACTAAGAGTACATACTTTGACAACAATAATGGTCGGGGAATTAGGTGTATTACAGAGGAGCAGCGGTACAAATCACACATGCAGACCTCGCACACATGCAGACCTCGCACACATGCAGACCTCGCACACATGCAGACGTCTCTCACATACAGACCTCCCCTGCCATTTTCGAGCCACTTAACTTTTCTTGTGACTCAGACATAGAGGGAGCAAATGTGTGTTCGCTTTTGGGGCAAAGGGGTCCTTCCTTGGGTGATAAACTAGTGAGGATCTTCCAGAGATTTTTAAATTCGTGACCAGGACAATTTTAAGCTACATAAGGAGAGAAAAAAATATTTACATAAACTAAGTGAAATGACACCCCTGTAAAATGACTACAGTTTTTTTGAGGCAGCCACACGGTACCTGGTGCACAGTTGACTTGGAGGGAATATTTCACTCCCGCTTCAGTCTGATTGTTCGATTATATGTTTTGTTCTTTAGCCCGTGCATTTTTAGATACAGAGTCACAATTACATTTATTTCATCTGGCAGACCAAAGTGACGTACAAGCGAGGCAAATAGCACATTACAAACATACGTGCTGTCACTGAGCCAACTAGGTGTAAGTGCAGCTAGGAAGAGCTTCCAGTGAAGGCCCAGGTACATGTGTGTGTGATACAGGGGCAGAGCTTTCAGCAAAGCGAGTTTACACTGGACTATTAGGACATCAATATTGTTTTTTTACATTTTAAGAAATTGTGTTGGTCATGTAAGTCTGACAGGAAAAAGTTAGTTTCATAAATATATGTATACGACGGCCTCCCCCATTTTTAACTAGATGACAGCCGAGAAGGCCCAGCGAGCCATGCCGACTTCAGTGGTGCCCCCCCCCAGATTAGTCAGGGGTTAACAGTATAGGGGGACCTTTTTCTCTTGTCTTTTGTTGCCCCTCAGAACTTCTCTTGCAGCCCACCCTCCCGCACGCATCCCGAGTCAACGTACTACCCAAATCCCTCCCCCCCCAGCTCCCGATTGGCTGCCAGCTCTCCCAGGGGCCGCGCAGACAGAATGGAAGAAGCAGGCTGTGGAATGCTGGGACATAATAAACGGAATGTCATTTTACCGACGGCTGTCACACACGCGCACGCACACACACACTTACAAGCCCTGTCTTGTTATTTTCAGATCTTTCAGAACTTAGCCTACGGCAATAAAAGCATAAACCTTTTTGGGTGTCTATCTTGATTTGAGATCTATCTTTTCATCACAAACACAAAACTCAAATTCAAACAGAAACACGACAAAACCAAGAAAATATACATCGCCAAACACTGGGTTACTCCTGCACCACAACTAAAGCACGACGCTAAAACAGCATCAACTGAAAAACTGAAGAGCAGAATCGCATGACTAACAAAAACAAAAAAAAGCTTCACAGAACACAAATCTGTCTCAAACGGAGCTGAAGCTTCTTTCATCAAATGCAAAGCCGTCCCCAAATTTACAGATACAAATAGCTTATTTGTCAACAACAGATGCAGCAAAGCATCTTTGGCAGTCCAAAAAAAAAACACCCCATCCCTCCACGTAAATAAAAATAACTTTTTTGTTTTAAATGCTGAAATGTAGAGTTCGAACCTGGTGTGTTTAACACAGCAGAACAACTCAGGAATAGTGGTTAAGGAATCAGACCAACAGGACGCTCGTTAATGAATCAGCAGCTCTCAATCCCTTATATGAGACACTTAACCTGAACGATTGTAGTGGGAAAAATGATTGCGTTCATAATGTCACGATAAGTCAATTTTTGGGAGATGAAATCTCAGCTGATCTCAAGAAGCCAGTGGCCGCGGCCCTGACGCGCACCCGCAGATCGTTTATCTGCTGCCAGGCAGTTTCGTTAAGGAACAGGGCAGCACCACGAGCCCCCAAGGCCAGCATTGTCATAGCGAGCTGTCATCCCCGGAGTGAGATGTTCACTCCGTCTCTGGCACCCAGGGCAGGCTGAGGTTTCGTTTGTCTCTGGCATCTAGCCATCTATACCGGCTGTGGCGCATTTCGTTCTTCGGGAGTCTGGTGAATGCCGTTCTCGCTCCCCTCCCAGTCCCCATACCATGTGTGTTTGCTACACTTTGGATATCACGATGTAGGCTGTCCTCCTGATACATATCTTAAAGCTTCAAATGTGTAGTTCATATTTCTGATTCTAGTCCGTTGCGTTTTAAAAATATGCTTGTCGCTGCTCTAATACATAGATCAAACATTTTTATAGGTGCACATATATACTGCATTTTCCATCGACTCTTGCGTGGATAATTGTTTGGGGTGTAAGAATTACTTCTTGGTTAAAACTGCATGCAAGATAATTAGTTAACATAGGCGACGTTTACTTGGAAAAACAGGCCTAATATTCACAGCACCGTTTAGATTTTTTTAGAAGATGTTTGGAGGAGGGCGAAAAAGCCTTGAGGGCGTACTTCAACTCCTGCTTTCACGCTCCGAGCCAGGTACTGCGCGCCACTGGCTCTTTGTCCAGACTGCCAGTGCGGGAGCGCGCAGCCGTGGCCGCCAGCCAGGGATCGTGGAGCGCGCACAACCTCTGGAGTCCGACTGCGGTTACGGTGCCAACTACTCGTCTGAGCCACAGCAGGAGACACCGAGAAAAACTTTTTCGCCAACTTCGTAATTCCCGATTTAAAGTGTTTTTTTTTTTTATTGTCAGAGGCACGCCTGCCCTCGATACGGATGCAACTTTACTTAAGAAACTTAACCGAAGAAACTTGTGTGTGCAACCGAAGTTTAGTTTCAACATTTTCTCCTTTTAACTTTTCTTAGTACAGGGAAAAGTGCTTATAAAAGTAACAAAGAGTCGCTGCGCGGAGACACAGAAACGGGAAGCGGTGTATGCTACAGATGGTTTTTGCGTCTGATTTTTGAGTCCTGCTGCTACTAGTAACTTAACACTCAACAACCAAGTTTCGAAGACAGTGGGGGACCGTGCACCAAACAATCCACTTAACCAACAAGTCAGTGTAGTAAGGAAGCGCATGGGGAGATCGGCGGACAAGAGAGAGCCAGCAGCGCGACTCCATGAGGATCAACAACTTGGGGGCTGAAACTCCGCATTAGTAACATTTTTTTTTTAAATCTAAACGTATATTTTTATCTTCCACGTTTTTTCCCTCCACGAAGGCTGAAACTCCACCATGAAGGCGACGCTTGTTCTGTCCGCAATTTGCGCCTTGACTGCGATCTTAGTGTCGGTGGAAGCCGAGCCGAAATCCAAAAGCTGCAACGAGGTGAAGGCAGCGTACGGCTCCAAAGGCTTCAATTTGAACGATGTACCCAACCAGGGGGTCAACGGTAAGCCTCTGCTCCTCACCTGCATTTATACACACCCAGTGATCTTAGTCTTTTTGTCCATTTTAACACATTTTCTCTACTCTATGTGGATCACACTTATTTTGCCTGCCAGTTGCCCCGCTCTGGAAGAAAATTCTTTGTAAAAAGTTACTAAAGTGTAGTAGACATCTCATTAAGAAACATTTATTCAATACAGATGTCTGTGGTGTTTGAGACTAGTGCTTAAAATACTGTACTGTATTTTTGTTATTTACTTGTCTTTTATTTACTGTGATTTTTGCCCGTAGGGCGTGTATTGTTTTAAAGCGGAGAGTTTCTTATTTAAAGTAGGTTGCACCGAGGATTGAATCTGACAGTATTAAATAAATCGTTACCATAAATAACGAGCTTTTTGAACTTTGCGCATTACCTGCGTCGATGTTAATTTATTGAACGATCGCTGGTGGCGCTCGGCGTAAGAGTTAATTTCAGGGTTATTAGATCAGGAAGCAATTGTAGCGGGTTGTACGATAACAGGAACAAAAGCAATAAACAAATACAACACGGCGCAGCGCTACGGGCTGCCGGCCAGCCTGTGTTGAAAGGATCGCCGCTTCGGTCGCGGTTCTGAAAACCCGGTTCTGTCGTCTGATCAATGAACTCAACAGAAGGGACCGCATGAAATTTGTAACATCCTCTGTGGGCTCTAATGGTCATGTAAATTAAGTGGAAGATTTAATCTTAAAAAGGATGGGGTGGGTTGAGCTCTGACTTTCTTTTTTCCCCCTTAAATCTTTTGTTGTTGCTTAGGTGAGAGAGAGCAGCCCCGGGATAGGTTTCGTTAATTATCTGTTTTGTTTCATATATGTCAAGTAGTTGCCGAATTCGTCCCTATTTGGTCTTTGTTTAATGGCTTTTGCGGTTTATACCGGAGTTTGGAAAGACGGGGGGTGGGGGGGATTTAAAGAAATTCCTTACTGTGTCTCGCATACTTTAAAATCCCACCCAAGCGTCCACTTTCAGACCCTGATCAAGTCGCCGAATTATTTTCACGTTTTGCCAGTAAAGTTAATATACTAAATTGCGTTTCAGTCGGTTGCTCTAAAGCCATTTTAATAAGTAATTTGTAGGCTAGTCGGTTAGTTGTGGATCAGTCAGTTGGCTGTAAATGTGTAATGTAGGTTAGTTTAAATGTTTGGAATTCTCTCAACGCAGTTTCCGTTAACGTTTTCTCAGACTGTCATTAGAACGATTGCCCGGTGCAAGTTTTGTTGATTAGTTTACCATTTAGTGAACTGAGAAGGCTTCATTTTCAAGAACTTTTGCATCTTTTTTAAACTAGTCAGAACAACATTTCTTTTTAAAGTCTAAAGAGGATGTTTAGAGTTTCTGACTGTTGGTTGTGATATATCATGATTGATTATGTTGGGTGTAGCTGCTAGGAAAAGGGGGTTCAGCCTTGGATCACGGAATGACAAACGAGGCCGACTGACATTTGCAGGTCCCCCGATCCTGTCCAGATTATGTCATGACTTTGGAATCCATCGTTTTTTTAGCTGTAACCCGGAAGTTCAGAGGTTGCCAAGCAACTAAATAACATCACGTAAATGGTGGCGAACTGGCCGTCCGGGGCTGTTTGCGCTCTTAATCTGTGCGCCATTCTTCCGGCACGCCGGTGCTCCACATGGTACCCCAGTCTCTTTCGCTGTGTTTGCCCCGATACTAGAAGCAAAGAGCAGGGTCTGTGTGGCACATGTAAAAACAAATTGCCCCCACACGTCCAGGAGCCTCCAGTGGGCCTACGCTTCTGGGCTGAGCTTCATCTATGAGGAAGGGTAATTTACAGAGAAGCAGGCTGCAGAGAAAGTGTGTGTGTGTATGGTGGGGGGAGGACCTGCAGTTCTCTGGAGAAAATGTTTTTGTGCCAAAGCCTAATTGAGGTGGCAACTCCCTGTTATCCTGAGGCCACATAGCTGTTGTACTTCATGGGAATCATGACGAGGCCCAGTAAGCATCTGCTGGCTCCTCTCCGATTCCGGCGTTCTGGTTTTCCTGTGCTGGATGTTTAGTGATATGGAAAACTACCATGCCCTCACCGGTGAGCAGGCGGCAGCCGGCGGGAGTGAAGACGGCAAGACGAAGGCCTCTCCGGCAAGCAGCCAGCCAGGATGCGATCGCTTGTGCATGCGCTTAAGCGGTTCCTCCATTGCGTCTGTAAATAAGATTTGGGGCAGAGGGAGGACTATGGTGTAAAAAAAAAACCAAAAAAAAACCTATTTTAAATTATGCAGCAGGGTCACAGAAATGATCATTATTTTAACACAAGTGGCTTTGGTTATGCCGGGATTACGTAATGCCGCAGTAAAATGGTAATAAAAGAGGAATTTTTATTGGCAGCTGGGAAGGCGTGTTTCGAAAGCAGAAAAATAACCAAATAATATGGACCCTTCGGAAACTCTTTCTGGTGACACTGGGCTGTCGCCCTCCTGCTCTCCCATGCATGTGTGTCTGTATTTAAACTTGCATATGCCTTCCCACCTCCCAAATAACCCTTGATGGGCCTAGATAATACCTACTTGCTGTAATGAGAGATTTTTCATTTTGCACTTTTGCGTCCTGCTCCAGTCATACACTCCTGAGCGACGTTTACATTCTGGGCTGCCCTGATTGGGTTAAAGGAAGGTCCGTTGATACGAGGAGATTAGGGTCTCGCGCGGCAGTTGGTTGTCGGCAGCTGCGACCAAAAGTTTTGACGCCCGGTGGGGCCCTCTGATGCTGTGCTTAAAAGCGAATGCTGTAGGAAAAATGTCGAGTTGTATAAATGCATTACAGAATGTAAACTCAATTAGTGTGGAGCTGTTCTGGGAAAAAAGTGCATAGAAGTAACCCCCCCCCCCAGTGACACCTCATTGTCAGCTTCTCATGCAGTGTTTTGAATCTCTGGCTGGGTGTCAGGTGGGATGGTTCACCTTCAGATGCTTATACTAGGTGCCCCAGCTTCTCCGTTGGGGGAGCAGCCGGTGCCCCCCCCCCCCCCTCCCTCACATGGATAGGATCTCTTTTTGTTTAGGGTGGCGGTTGGGCCTTACATCATGGCTTGGGAACGGAGCATTGGCAGGCATCAAAGATGGGCAAATGCCCCCCCCCCCACCCTGCTTGAAGTATCATCCAGTCACTAATAAATG
>JAODJX010000002.1:11902141-11914348 GCA_026776945.1 Isichthys henryi
CCCCCCCCCCCCCCCCCCCCCCCCCCCCCCCCCCCCCCCCCCCCCCCCCCCGCTGCACATTCTTAACTAATCCTATTGAAAATGTCCTTGAACAGACTTAAGCAGGCAGTCAGGGGAGAAGAAAAGAATGGAATGTGGTGAGGGGTTGGGGGTGCGTTCGATGGGGGGCCCGTTACGTTTGATGGCCGTTAGCGCTGAATGCCTTACCTGCGCTGGTACGCTGCATCGAGAAGCGCGTTGTCTGTCATGTTATAATGGCAGGTTAGGGCTCCTCATTTTCACAGCAGCAAACTGTTGTTTGTGTTCAGTTATAAGCTACCTGTTCGACTCCTGCTAACGTGCACGGAGCTGGCAGCCTGTCCTGCAGCACGACGTGTGTGATGCAGGTAAAAAGGCAAGCGTGGTGCAGTCTGCCTCTTTCCCTCACTCTGTTCATCCTGTTCACGCTTCACTATTTCAGCTGTTTCTTTCATTGATGTTGCATGTATTCCATACATTTCTTCCACAAACAGCCACTTCTACCCTGGCAGTGTGTGGCCCTTAATGTGGGCCAGTGCCCCACTGATATCTGGTGCTGGCTGATCCTGTTGGTTGTTTTTATTTATATTTATATATATATATATATATATATATATATATATATATATATACACATATACACACACACTGGATGGTTCCACTAACAATTCCTGTGTGATGATGTACAGAAGACAAAGAATTTTGTGTGTCATGTGTATATTACATCATGAAATGTCCCCACAATGTGACTTTGTCGGGGACTATTTTTCAGGTCCAGACAAGGGGAAACTCAGTTTTATAAAAATCAGTGACTGCAATCAAAAAAAATAATGCCAGAAGTCTTGTATTTTGTTTGCTTACTTATAGTAAAGGTTTGGGCTGGGTGAGGGTTAAGGTTGTTGTTGTTGTTGTTGTTGGGGTAAGAGTTATGTATGTAGAAATGAATGAAGAGTCCCCATAAATATATGAATACAAACGTGTGTGTGTGTGTTCTGTTTATGTCCCATGATGCACTACTGTCCGATTTGTGGCGTCCCCCGTCCCACATGTAAACACCTCCCTTGGGGAGTCCCCTCTCCTAAGCGTGCCCTCCTCCGCAGAGTTCTTCCGCGAGCTGTTGGACAACGCCGAGCGCTCCCTGCACGATATGTTCGTCCGCACCTACGGCCAGATGTACGTGAAGAACGCCGAGCTCTTCAAGCACTTCTTCCGCGAGCTGCGGCGTTACTACACGGCTGGTGCCAGTGCCGTCGATCTCGATGCCATGCTGGCTGATTTCTGGGCGGAGCTCCTGGAGCGCATGTTTCGGCTCGTCAACGTGCAGTACGAGTTCAGCGACGCCTACATGGAGTGTGTGAGCCGGCACACCGAGCAGCTGCGTCCCTTTGGCGACGTGCCGCGTAAGCTCCGCCTACAGCTGACGCGCGCCTTCGTGGCAGCACGCATCTTCACCCGCGGCCTGGTTCTGCTGCCCGACGTCGTGGCCAAGGTTTCCACGGTGAGTGTGGCGGGGGGGGGTGACGGGTATTGGGGGTCTGCTTCTGCGGTGATACCTGTGTATGCTGGCTTGGAAGTATTTAGCTTTTAATGAATCGGCTCTGCTGGGCTGTGAACAGAAACAGCTGCTCCGTCTTCCTGAATTTATGGAGTGACTGGTCGTTTAGAGTTCACCTGAGCTTCAAGCCAGTACAAATACACCCATCCGTCCATCTAACCCCTCCCTTCCTCAGTCCAGGTTCATGGTGGGGGAGGGGGGGGGCACAGAGTCTATCCCAGATAGCATACGGCACCCAGTAGCACCTGCATAATGCTTTTGATTCCTTATATGGATTGTTGAAATCCATGATTATTATAAAGTGTACATCAGTATTTTGTTTGTTTGTTGAATAAGCTGATGTTATATTCTGTATACAAAATGCAGGGTTGTCAGGACTAGTCAAACTTGACTTGACAGAAATGCTTTTAACAGAAGAGCTGAATCCAAGAAAGTAGCACCAGAATCGACATCCGCTAAACCTGACTTGGGAATCAGATTTGGGGGGGGGGGCAGCTGGGGTGTGGTCTGTCTGATCTGTGTGTGGGCAGGTGAGTTTCTCCCTGATCAAGGAGTGGGTCTTGTGTGCTGTGTGTGTGTGTGTGTGTGTGTGTGTGTGTGTGCTGTGTGTGTGTGTGTGTGCTGTGTGTGTGTGTGTCTGCTGTGTGTGTGTGCTGTGTGTGTCTGCTGTGTGTGTGTGCTGTGTGTGTGTGCTGTGTGTGTGTGTGTGTGCTGTGTGTGTGTCTGTGTGTGTGTGTTCATGCACACGTAGACGGTCCCTAACAGCATG
Source organism: Isichthys henryi (assembly GCA_026776945.1). NCBI lineage: Eukaryota > Metazoa > Chordata > Actinopteri > Osteoglossiformes > Mormyridae > Isichthys > Isichthys henryi. The sequence continues at coordinate 11,904,484 of JAODJX010000002.1, forward strand.
TCCCCCCCCCTCCCCGTGCAGGTGAGTGCTTCTCCAGGCTGTGCCCGTGCAGCCATGAAGATGCTTTACTGCCCTTACTGCTCAGGCCAGGTGGCACTGAAGCCGTGCCAGAGGTACTGCATCAACGTGCTGCGCGGCTGCCTGGCCAATCAGGCCGACCTGGACTCCGAGTGGAACAACTTCCTGGGTGAGCTGGGGTTGCGGTCGGGGAGGCCGCGGTGAATGTGGCGCGGGCCGGCAGCTGGTGCGACAGGACCCAGCTGGTGTGGATTGGGGGCATAAAACCAGGATGGGCTGGCGGTGTTTAACATCTTTGGCTAAGGTGGTTTTCCCGTAGTACTTCACATTTCGGTCATTAGATGGCGCTCTTCCCCAGCTTTTATCTGGCTAGTGTGTGAATGTGTGAGCAGTACACCAGACTAGGTATGTACTTAACCAGGGTTGTATATTATTTTAAATAGCAATATTGTAAGGTAAAGTCTTAGTGAAAGCATATTAAATATTGTGAAAAGACGGTTGGCGAATGGAAAAGTGAGGGTTAGTGATGTCTCTGTGCCTCCCCCTTGTGGTGAACAGCAGCAATGGCAGATGTCTTGATTTTTCTAACTTGGATACACAGAGTAGTGGTAAGGGTAGAATTGTGATACATCTTTGTCCTTTTATCTTCCAGATGCCATGCTGAGCCTGGCGGAGAGACTGGAGGGGCCGTTTAACTTTGAGTCTGTGATGGACCCGATTGATGTGAAGATCTCCGATGCCATCATGAACATGCAGGAGAACAGTATGCAAGTGTCGCAGAAGGTCAGCCTGTCTGTCCTGGTCCCAGTGGCCTTTATCTCTGCTGTCTCGTGAATGGTCGCGGGAAAAGCCTGGCTCAAACAAGAATGGAAGTGGGGGTGTGGCCAAAGTGTGCTGGTAGTGCCTGATTGGGTGGTTAACCATGTATTGCTACAGATGTGTCTGTTACCAATGATGATGGGTGGGGGGGGTGTTGATGTGGAGCCTTGTACTGGGGTTTGTGTTGTTCATGCCCAATGGTGTCCATATTGACTAACCTCCCTCGTCCAAACCATCGTAGGTGTTCCAAGGATGTGGTCAGCCCAAACTGGCCATGACCTTCCGATCCCGACGCGCCGTGAGTGAAGTCGGCTACACTGGCCGCTTCCGGCCGTACAGCCCGGAAGCACGGCCCACCACCGCCGCCGGCACCAGTCTGGACAGACTGGTATGTGGACTTCAGCTTCCTGTTTCTTTTGGCTTCAGACCGTATGCTGCTTCCTGCCTGGACACCAACCTGCAACTCGTGGGTCACCTTCAAAGTTTGTTAACCGTGGCAACATCTGCTGTTCACGGGCGATAAAGCCGCTGATTATTATTAATCCGGCAACCTGGATTTAGCCTCATACCTGCCAAACCGTTTCCTGTTTCGAAAGCAGCCTGGCATCTTGGGTTTTGAAGCTTGGCCGTTAATCGGCCCGTGTCCTTCGAAGCTGGGGGCTTCCAGCAGTGAATCATCACTTCTTGTGTGTTTGTAGACGGTTGTGAGCATTGTGGCCCTTCCCTTGCAGGAAGTTGGAAGGGCAGTGTGGACCGGCAGGTTTACTCCACGTAAAGTCACGAGTAAAGTGGCTGCATCCTGTACACCCTTGAGAGTTACGAATTGGAGGACGGTGTTTCATTAAAATAACGCCAGTAATATGGCGCATTCGCTCTCCCTCATTATTTCCGTTATGACCGTTAATTGCAAAGCGGTGATTTGCTTCCTCGCTCTTTGCAAACCTTGTGGTTATTTATATGAATTTAAAAAAAAGCCTTTGAGCTGTGCGCACAGGAGTGCCATTGCATTGTTGGCTGCTGCCCTGCTGCTTGTGTAAAAGTTCAAAGTGGGTCCGCCTCTTCTGCGCGCAATCAGATGTATTTAAGCTGTACATCCTGAGCATTGGGGTCCTCCACCTGCCCCACCCCCACACAAACGCGTTCCCTCTCTCCGTCCAGGTGACAGACGTGAAGAAGAAACTGAGGCATGCCAAGAAGTTCTGGTCCACGCTGCCGGAGACTGTCTGTGTCGGGGAGAGGGTTGGCCCCACCGATGACTGCTGGAACGGTACTGCCAAGAGCAGGTGAGTGAAGTTCTGGGGGTGACATGTAGAGTGGACAGGTAGACATTGAGAAGCTGGGTCTGGTATAAAGCAGGTTCTGCTGTATGATGGTTGGTTCCTAACCTAGGAATGTCTCAATAATGCTGAATAAATATGGCTTATCCTATCCAAATGTCAGCCCATTTGTTGCTGCAATGTTCGTAATCCTTATAGATCTCATATATCAAGGGAAATGCAACAGGAGATTTTCTTCATCAGGATTGGTTTCCTCCTCCTCAGATACGAGTCAGACCTCACAGACAGCGGACTGGCCAATCAGGTGTCGAACCCTGATGTGGAAGTGGACATCACCAAGCCCGACGCAGTGATCCGGAGGCAGATCATGGTCTTGAGGGAGATGACCAGCTGGCTAAAGGCTGCCCACAGTGGCAACGACATCACCACAGACAGCGGTGAGGACTGAAAGGCGTGCGCCCCATACACTACAGCTGCTTTTCAATTCAGCTGCACATTTTGGGCGACTGAACAGGCTGAAATTTAAGTCAGAACAACAGGATGCTCTCGAAAGAACGACACGCACTGTAATTCTGTCCAAGTCCTTGTATATGCTGTTATGGACATTGTCCCACTTCTGCCCCCTTTTACACTGTTACTCTTTGTGCCCCACAGAGGTTGGCAGTGGTGGTGAGGAGAGTGGCAGTGGGTGTGACTCGCCATCCTGTCAGGACATTTACTTCTCAACCGCGGCTCCTATCAAGCCTCAGCTGGTCAAGGTTGCACATAAGGAGCCAAATAGTGGTGCCGCCCTGTTGGCCATACATGGTACTGCCGTGGCCGGGCTTGCCCTGGCTCTGCTCATTGTGCACGGGAGATAAAGGCCAAGGAAAAAGGGAAAAGGAGACCCTGAGAAAGGACAATACAACAGCCCTTTGGTTTTTGGCATGTCCACCATGTGGAAGACTCTTGACTTACAGTAATTTCGCATTTTAATTTGATTGGTTTATGTGAATGGACATTAAGCGAAGGGATTCAATTCTTGGACACTCCAACTTAAGATTTTACATTTAATCGTCAGTGACTTTTCTTCAGTTTTTTTTAAACCCCCATCATTCACGTTGTTGGACGCTGTACCTCCATTTTTTAATGACTGTGATTTAGAGATGTGTGTGTGTGTGTGTGTGTGTGCGCGCGCCTGTATACCTGCCTTTGCCCAAGCAGCACAATTGCTTAAAGTGACTTATGGAACAATTTACCCATTTTAAAAAGAACAAATGTTAAGAATGCTCAAGTGTGTGACTATGTGCGTGTGAATGGAAAAAGGGGAGGGGCGGCCGGGGGTGTGTTTTGGGGAAAGGGAGAGTAGGGTAAGGATATGGATACTATCATAGGTGGCCTTTTCTCATTTTCATATCCAGGATTTACCATGAACTAGCTGAAAGCATGAAGTAATGAATAAACAGGACCGTGCTCAACAGTCCACGGGCCTGCGGTCTGGGGTACGAGGGACAAGTCTGAAGGCACCTCGCCCAAATCGAGCTGCTTATTTCAAACCCAAAGAGTCTGGGTATAGCGCCATCTGCCTGTAGGAGGAGACCCATGGCCTGTTTCGGTGTGACAGCACTATAAAAGAAACTTTCACGGTTAAGTTTTCATTTTCAATCATTAAAGAAAGTAAGTGCTGGACGGAGCAAAGCGATGCAGGAGCATTTGAAGCCGTCTTAGTGATGTGTAATTTTAATTGCGGTACCGCAGCAAAGTTAACTCAATTGCACAGTGCTGGGGAGAGACAGGAAGGCAGCTCCGTCCCTTAGATGTTGGTTTTGCTGCTTGTAACTAAGCAACGACTTCTCTTCTTACTCATGCAGTTACATGCCGATTTTGTCGTGGCTGCGCTTCTCACACCCACACTGTACCAGTTGTCATTTCAGGTTTTATTTTTGTTCTGGATGCCAGGATATCATGCACCATTCAGTCCCCAATATCTGTCTCATATCCTTTTATCTCAGCCAATCATCCTTGGTCACAGGACAAAGGTTTACCTAACAGTTATGCTCGTGTTTGCTAATGTAATTGTGTGTATGTGAAAATCAGTGTCCATTCTGTTCTTAAACTGCCTGACTGTCTTTGGGGATGTTTTTAATCAGTCCACTGTACCTGTTTGCATAAATCACTTCACAATACTATTCCAAATCTTGTAGCTCTTGTACAGTAAATTATTTAATCGCATGTTTATTTTTAAAGGCCAGCATTTGAGAATTGCTCTTGTTAGCTATCAGAAGTACCCTTTTGAAACCAAATATACATATTTACATAGGTGAAAATTAATTAAGTTTGTCAAGCTAGTATTTTTATGCGGCCTTCATAAAACAATGTTTTGTGTTGAAGATGTTGACTGTAACGAGGAATTTCACTGGCGAATATTGGACAGACTTTGTGGGCCTCTTGTTATGGTACTGTTGAACTCAAATCCCAGAGGAGTTACGGAGGAAAAATGCACCAGTAATTTTAAACCTCACAACGATTAATTTGCAGCTGAAAAATCATGGATCTGCTATAACAGGAAAGAAAAACCTGTTTAGGAGTAACACTGGGTGTCAACTGTGTCTGGACATGACTGGGAGGATGAACAGTGGTTTGGGAAAGAAATGGGAAATGCATGGCATCATCTTTGGTGATCAGATGTAAAAAATAATTTGCCTTTAAAGACTCCAGCGCTGGGAGATATTTGAGAGTTTGGAGATTCAGCCAACTGCCAGTTCCTGTCATACACAAGCTACCTGCAAGGAGCCAAAGTGTTCAGCAGATGTGTAGAAGTAGAACAATAGTCTTTTTCAATTGACAACCTTGTGGAAAATGATCCCAACTGGTTGGCAGCTAACTAATTCCCAGATTAATAAATATCTGGTTCACATTCGACTTTCAGGCCAGGACCTGACAGCGGGTGAAGCAGAGAAATCTTACACCCAAACTGCAGGGAAATGGTGAACGGACTGAAGGAAAAATAATCTTGTAAATACACGAGCTGGTTTAGACGTCTCTGAAAGAGGCTGTTAAAGGTTTTAAAAACCCACTTTCACAGAATATCTAATCTTGGAAGGGATGAAGAATTAAAAAGGTCAGTTGAACAGCATTTATTGCTCTTGTTAAATTACAAGACACTGCGTTTATGTTTCACAGTGTAACTTTCAGAATTTCTTTCCCGGAGGCAATTGGTGATTGGGCAAGGTGACATGGGTGTGGGACAGATGTGGTTTTATTTTCAGTTTAACCCAGTGCCATGTCAGACCAGGCCAGTAGCCACAAATAAAATTTGTGGGAAGTCTGGCAACCCTACCGCTTTGTGGTCCTCGGTAGATTTTGCCATGGTGGTAGTGGGAGGTTATCCTCAATTAGATTTTGGTAACTGGGGGGGGATTTCCCCTCAGAGGATTTTGTCAGTAGTGGGGGGGGGAGGGGGGGCTAAAGCAAATTTTGTGGGAGGTTCAAACTCTAGTAGCTATGTGTCAGACTGTTGTATTTTGAGAAATGATACTGCTTTGACCAAAAAACAACACACACAGGCCTATTGGTGATTAACCTATAACGAGAACATTTAAATTTGATATCTATTGTTTTCTGTGAAGTGTTTTATAATATTGGTAATATTTCAGGATACTCCACCCTAAAACATGCAGGTTTTGATAATATAAAACTGAGAACTGGTTTTCAAGATTATGACGCAGGAAAGCATTTTAAAGCAAAATGTGAAAAGCAAAATATGTAATACATATGCATAGAAATAAAAGGAACAAATTTACTAGGTTGAAAATGTCTTCATTTTATTCTTTGCTTTCTTTCAGGGAAAGTTATATACAGTAGCTTACATGTTCACAGCTTCACTTGTTACACGTTTCCTCGTAGTCATTTAAAATAAGCCCATTTGCTTTCTCAACAGTGTGACAGGATATGTTGTAACTAACGGGTTTTTCTTCTCCATTTCCTTATCTGCCCCCTATAAAGGTTTTCTGTATTTTGTATAGATGTTTTCTTGAATGATAATTTATCAAAATCGTGTAGGCATTGATAGAAGCCTAATGCTTAAGTCATCACAGTCCCCGTATATTGTGGAATTTCCAATTAATTTTGTTATACCTTTATTGTGCCATTCGGACAGTTGGGTCGAACTATATTATTCAGTAAGAAATATAATAGTTATACGGTTATGTGTAAGACCAGCCGACGGTCTCCGCTGGGTAGTAAGGAAACCAGCGTTTTACCATCTGTAACGACCGGTAACGAACCCTAAATGTAACACACATGAAGAATATGATAGATTATGATGGGGTAGCCACGTTCGACTCGGCAAACACGGATACATAATAAAAAAAATGTATTCTTACGAGTTAGATTCTTATCTTTCAACAAAATGCCGAAACCCGGGATCGAACCAGGGACCTTTAGATCTTCAGTCTAACGCTCTCCCAACTGAGCTATTTCGGCTGTGAAGTTCCTCATTGACTGCCCCTATAAAAATGGTGATGACAATAGTTCTAGAGAAACTACTACTAGGATATCTTATTTTTTTTTTATCATCTAAAAATGTGTAAGTGTGGTGGATTGTCTTCGCTTAATTATATAATTTAGTATTGTTTTGCCATTCCTTTTCTAGTTACACGTATCATTCTCTTTTGCGACGTCGGCCCGATGGAAACAACATTCAAACAGCACGTATTACCATACATGCCAACCTTGCTGCAGAGAAAACGGAGGGTTGGTTTGACGGACGGCTTGTACATTTTGAGCCATCAAAAAAAGATTTAGTCTGCTCTGATCTTTTGTCATTACTACTGCAAAATAACTTGCAGTTAAACAAACACGCCGCCACATGGTGATTGACAGAGCGCGTCTTGATCATGAGAAGCGTTTCTGTAAAACAAGCTCGTAAGGAAAACAATCACCGGCAAACAGATCAATGTGAAAAGTTTAACTTGATTGTGGAATTTAATCTAAATAATTTAAGCAATCACACACATATTCTGTAAAATAATATTTTATAATAATGACTGTCTAATAAAAATAACAACTTCATTACGAAATACATTTTATTGAAAGTTTAAAATAAAATGACATTTAATTATTGAAATTAACTTATTGACATATACATATATATGTATCTGAATGTGTCTGTAGATATAAAATGATTAATATTACGGCGTTTCACAGCCGCGTTTCACCTGAGCCAGGAGTCACATGGGGTCGCAATCACTCACACCCCTTTTTCCTGCTACGTCACAGTTTCACGCTCCCAATGGCGCAAGGAATGCTGGGAAACACGGACTGCTCTTTTGGTTATGATGGAGGTAAACAGACGGAACAGAATCTTCTGTACAATGCAAGAGGAACGACGGTAGTTATCAAACAGTAAAAAAAAAACAAACAAACAAAAAAAACGGTTAAAGTTGAGAAGAGCTGCGCTGCGGTCTGTGAGGTTCACTACAGTATCCCTTTGCGTTAAAACTTGTACTACTCGTTGTACTACTTCTTATTAACATGGCTCATATGTTCGATTGTTAAAGGACAGCATCTCTACCCCAGGCGACACAGTGGGGCCAGAAGGTTGAGTAATGTTCCTTGGTTTTCCTCGAGGAGATGGATGAAAAGTCCAGTAACAGTCGGCTTCTGCTGGCCCTGGTGATGGTACTACTCTTCGGTGTCATTGTGCTACAGTACATCTGTCCTGGCACCGACTGCCAGCTACTCCGCCTGGGCTCCCTGTCCTCCAAAGCAGGCGACAATCTTGGCGGGTCTCACGGCGCGGATGTCAAGGGCAGCAAGGGATCGGGTGCCGGAGACCCGTACGTCGCGGAGGACAGGACATTAGCTCGCTACGTACCGCGCTTTAACTTCTCAGCGGGCGACCTCAGCCGAACTGTGGACTTCAACATCAAGGGCGACGACGTGATTGTTTTCCTGCACATCCAGAAGACCGGCGGCACCACGTTCGGCCGACACCTGGTGCGCAACATCCAGCTGGAGAGGCCCTGCGAGTGCCGTGCCGGACAGAAGAAGTGCACTTGTTATCGGCCGGGCAAGAGAGAGACCTGGCTTTTCTCCCGCTTTTCCACGGGCTGGAGCTGCGGACTGCACGCCGACTGGACCGAGCTCACCAGCTGTGTGCCGGGCCTCATGAACACGCGGGAGCCACTCAAGCCGCGCACCCCCAGGTGAGGAGAGCTTAATATTATGGGGGACACAACTTAATTCAAATACAGTGGTCTATTTATCGGGAGGATGACTGAAGCCAAATTAAATATACACCCCACGGTCTCGCGCCCCTGGGTAAAGGTGACAGTACTCACGTATAATAAATCGCATTTTCTACTATGAGCGACAATAAATGCAAATTCCCCCTATAATGTATGCATGCGCATCGTAATAGGGTCGAGCACTAGTTTGCATGGAGAAATATTGTATCTAGATTAATATTAAAATAAGTCATATGTTTTCTCCTGTTTCACACACGAAAAAACCTGCATATCTTACATTTAATTTGAACAGCATGTGTTGGAATATAGTGTTTCAAAAGTTTGACGTTTCTCAGTTTACAAAGCGGGTAATCTTCTTTTGGTGGAACATTTTAAGTGAATACAGCTTTTCATGGGAAAAGCTACTCCGGCGATGAATCTGGACTATTTACTCTTTTGGGTAACTTTTTTGTAGTTGGCTCGATACTGATTCTGCAAAAAAAAAAAGATTAGCAGACACTTCTTACGACGGAAACCTGGGGCGATCGGCAGCGGTTTAAACTCGCTTCCTGTACAGAAGCACTGCAGGTTGTGGGCTCTTTTCTGCCCCCTCCACCTTCTTCTATATGCTGTCACGGCAGAACCTCAGGCGCTCCTTGTTTGTCCCCCTGATAGAATAGGCTGTCGACACGCTGACATCCTTGCTGCCTGAGGGGACACAGGGAACATACTTACCATGGTTTCATTCTCTCTCTCCTCCCTCGGGACAAAATTTGGGCTGGGGTCCCTCTCACATCTGCTTTGCCACCTTGCACTCCCCGATTTTACATAATGAGGCTTCTCTGACCTTACTTGAATTATTTACATTTCGTATTCATATATGCATAATTTATTTTCTTGGTTGACACTTGGCTTCACGTTATGGAGCTTAGGGTTCTACACGTGTATCTTTTAGAGTAGCTATCAAACAAGCCTTTTTTATTATTAAAGTAGCTTTCTGGAAGTCTGTCCGTGGTTATTTAGCATCGGCTTTTCTTCCCTTCGCGATGTAGACTGCAGCCCCACCGGGAACACTCCCACCCCAAGCCTCGTAGCGTGTTATACGGGACAACGACCGACCCTCTTCTGTTTTTGATTTCTAACATTATCCGTATTTTGCATAAAAAAATCCATGAAGTCTTCTGGATTGTACCAAAACCCAAAGGCTGCCTTCAGCCGACTATAAAGTCTTATAAAGCCATTTATGAACATTCATTTGAAAAGACAGCCTTTAGGAAATGTTGTGTAAAAAAAAAAAAAAAAAAGTGACAATCTGAATGTAAAAGGTTAACTGATGAAATTGCTTGGGTTGGTCAGAGAAATTTGGGATCATTAGTCTGATTGCAACCCATGACCCCGTTGTATTATATATAAGTGTGTATAGCTGCCCTCTTGGGCGTCGCCGCCATTAAATCTGAGGGGGACCTGTCCCCCTCACATTTCATAATTATTCGTTTGGGGGGGGGGGGGGGGGGGGGGGGGGGGGGGGGGGGGGGGGGGGGG
>JAODJX010000002.1:11924249-11944701 GCA_026776945.1 Isichthys henryi
TCGTTTTTCAACAAAACTCCCGCCCTGTCCTATCGTTATTTTTGTTGCTCCTTTGGGGGGTTCCCGGGGCGCCCCCCCGGGGGGGGGGGGGGGGTGGGGGCTTCTGCCTGCTTCTGCCTGCTTCAGTACCTGTTGCTTGGGAAAAACAGCAAGCGATAAACAAGTAGGCCAATGGCCCTGTACTGGGGAGGGGGGCTGGATTGTCAGTATGCGCTCACACGCTCATCTGCTTACGCACACAGGCGTGGGTGCACTGATGTGTGCCTACTTGTATATGTTTTTTTTTATCAGTGTTTACATTTGCTCCCTGCATATTTTGATATCACAAAAACGGGCTCTGATCGTTCAATTTGAAGACATAAAGGAGTGATTGTGAGTTGGAGGGAAACAGGTCTGGTTTTGCTTCAGATCAAGCTTGCGTTGCGACAGACAATCTGCCCAAACTCCTGGCCAGATAATTTGTTTGCTAAGATAAAGACCAGTCACCAGCTGAGAGAATAAATTGAACTTTAGCCCCCACTCTAGGCGTGTATCCATGCTACGCATTCACATATGATTAAATGATAATATAGCCCATGATGAAGAGCTGTTTTCACAATAATGATTGCTTAGATTTTTCAGTTTTATTTTCATTGATGTTGTTTACCATTAGTATTGATTCATTGCTGTCATCAAAGTGTTGTGTTTTTATTTCGTTTGGGCAATCAAATCACTATAAATAACTGTAAAGCAGTTTTGACAGACTGACTTGTGAAAACGTTCTGTTCTTAGTAAAATTTGTCTGTCAGCTCAATGATTTATACTATGCAAGCTGCTGTAATAAATTAAGCTGCTTCCATCCTGGGTGTTGGTGACGACAGAGCCCTTTTGCACATTATATCAGATGTTTAAGCACTATGCTGCCTGTTTGCGCTAGCAGCATGTGATATCTGGAGTCATGTCATGACCTTGTGAGTGCTGACCCTACTAGACAGAAGCAGGATGTATGCCCCAAGTCATGTGACCTGCAAAATAGGCTGACATGGACGCCAAGAAAACAGTCATAGTCGCGTGTTTCCAGCAGCCCACCCGGACTGAGTCACGTAGGGATCAGACTGCAGTGTGGTTGATTCTGTTCAGTGGTCATTGGTACGTTTTATACCAAACCTCTGTTATGGAGGGCTTTGGGCCCAGACTCGCTCAGTGCTTACACTGGGTATGGACTTTATGCTGCCTTCATTCAGGGTAATGAAACATTTGGTGATTCTAGCCTGCAGTCTTACCGAAGGGGTATTTGTTTTCCTTAGGTAATACTGACTTTTCTGTGACAGAGGAGCAGCTCTGTTATGTGTGGATATTCATCGATAATGTGCATGAAGCAATACTGCTGATTAAAAAAACAACATATAGCATGGGATATTACCCTTTCTTTTCTGATGGTTATCTAATGGCCAATACTAATTAGCCTTATGCATTATAGGGTCCTCCTATTCCTCTTTTTCCAGTGACCAGTTATCCAATGCAGGGCTCCTGAAGCACAGGGCAGGCTGTACTTTGGACATCGTTACTGCTTTATCAATGCCAGCATTCGCATAAAATCACACTTTGCGTCAGGAATTCAGCTCACCAATACTTCCAACTGGGCCACCACATCCCCCGAGTTCTGGGGTCTTTGCAGAATTCGAAAACTCACGCTCAACTAAGATAAGAATCCATTCAAAGTAGTGGGTGGAGCTTTCATGACAAATGTGAGTGGTTTTTGGACTGGCTCCATCCTTCGATGAGGTGTACGGCTGTCACGATATAGTCAACATCCGTATATATTAAATCAAAATAAATATTTCAATAAAATTACCATTATGATTTCTAAAATGATGGCACACTACAGGGGCACTATTGCTATGCACAAGCACCTGAAAAAACACACAGGCGCTATACTGCTAGAATATATATTAAATTACCATTAGTACAGAGAGCTTTTTTAATATATTTTTTTCCTTGTAGCTGCTAAATACACATTATTAAAGCCTTACAGTTGTCTGCCTGCTACCTTAGAATCTCCATTGAATAAGTGTTTGAGGAAAATGTTTAGCCTTAAATCTGGGCTTATTATACGTGGATTGACAGTGCTAGTGTGTGGTCATGTGCATTGGGCTTTCTGCGACCAGTGTAATTACCGTAAACTAAAACTGAAATGAAAACAGACACCAAATAAAGAAAATAATTTGTGAACTGAAATAAAGATGAAAACTATATTTCCAAAAAAACAGTCGGACTTTAATCAGCAAAAAGCAGTGCTACCCTACCAACATCTTTTTGTCTTGTTTATCCACAGTATTTCCTCTTTTAAAAGATGTTGTGGTTGCTTAGCTGTCCCTTTCTTGACTAAAGTGCTTATCTCATCTGTGATTTACTAAAACAATGGCATGTGCGGTGCTCCTCTAGTTACTGAATTTAATAAGCATTAGGATGCACTGAATTTATACAGATTACAAACTTTTGGGCATCACAATACGCATCTCATTAATATTTTACGCATAATACTAATTCACTTGGAGTAATAGATCACTTGGTAAAATAATTAATCGATAGATTAATCCATAGAAAAACAGTTGTTAGTGGCAGCCCCAATACTGCAAGTTGTCTCTCAGTTCACCTCTGTGTTGCGTGTTGTGTATGTTGCCTGCGGTGCCACTGGTTTTTAATTTACCATTTCTGCTTGTGAAGATGGTCTAGCCTCGCTTCAGTGTGGTGTTTCACTTTTGTTTATTGTCCTGCACCTGCTTAGTGTAACCTCGCAATGATGACCTCCCCAATCTCACCCGACCTTACAATGACCTTGTCATTCCTCTCATTTGTATACTGCCCTTGGTCCTGATGTTCAGCTTCTGTTAATAATTCATGCTTGCTCTGTGTTGGGCATCTTCTTTTGTTTGCTTTTCTCCTGTCACAACAATTCCCCAGCCCATCTATTGTCATCAGTTGGTACTTTCTTTTCATTCTGGCTCTCCCTTCCTTTGCAGTTGCTATTCCTCAATACTAGAATAATCCGGAACAAAAAGCATTTTCCGTTGAGTTGTTTTGGAGGATTTTGTATTTTCTGCTATTTAATTGCCTTGTAACGTTTTTTGGTCTATCTGGGTAGCTTTAGAGAACTTGCCTGTTGAAATTACATAGAAATATGAACATTTTTGCTTTTTTTAACCTGAATCTTCTTTCTTTGTGGTTTGGGTTTTTCTGATTCCTTAATTGTGGGGCCAGATCTACATGTGAAAATGGTCTTTCATCACCCATACACAAACTGTATTTTGGGATTGAATTGAGCTAGGTCATTGTATAGCTGTGATACCGCTGATGTCAACGTCATGTTAGTGAGTAGCCAAAAGCCCAACGATTTGAACGTGGTGGTGAACCTCTCTGGTTACTTATTCATCACCCAGGTCACATACTGATGAGTCATGGCTCATGTTGTTCTTCTTGGGGTCTTTGCGCTACATGACAGAAAGTATGTTTGAGAGTTTATCGAGTTGTTTGTCTGTGAATCCATGTCCCCGTGAGTGTGTTGTTTTTCTTACTGTGCACACATTCCCATGCATCAGCCTGTTTCTTCTTGTGTATGTTATGCATGTGCCTCTCTAACTGTGTGTTTGTCTGTCTGTTGGTACTCGTACCTCTCGCGTGGACCTTGAATGCGAGCCATGTGCCGGTAGGGCAGGTGGCCCGGCAGGTGTGAGTGCTTCCCACAGGGTGGTGAAGGTCACCCTTATGCGGACGCCTCCCGCCTCCCCTGCACCTGCCGACATTTCTGACACCTGCTGTTTATCCCGTGCTGTGAGCACGAGGAGTCCAATACCAATCCAGTTTGGCAGAACCAGCCCGGTCTCTCGGTCCAGCATCAGTACTACTCCTGCAATCCAGTTCCGCAACAGGGCTACTCCCTCCACACTTTATTTCCAGCACAGAACTCTCTCATCACATCAGATTTTAATACCTATGTTCAGTTTTTTGTGACTCTGACTAAGACCAGTCTGTTAATAAAGGTGTCTAGACATATGCTTTGCAACTGATTGCAGGCTGTCATTTATGCTTTTACTTTTTTATTGGCAGTTTCCTGTACATAAATTTACACATAGGTATTTGCACCTCCTTTTGTCTGCAGCGTGGATTATTATGTTTTTGACTTGTTTCTAAGTGGAACTTTTACAGATGCCAGCTTTTGCCAACATCAACAGAGACATGGAAGTTACAGGTCTCTGCCTTCCCTATCGCTCGTTACTATCTGCCTGGATACAGCCAGTCAGCTGCAGGCTGTGGGCGGGCTCACGCTGGCCTTGTCGACAAAGGCTCTTCTGCTGCTGAGAATAATCTGCAGTGAAGGGAGCTGCTGTTTTAATACACTGACACTTTTACAGGAAACATTAACAGGGCCTTTAATTCTAAGATGCTGGCTTTCAGGTGCCTGTCCCCCTAACTGCCATCTCATCTATAAGCCTTGTGACATGTCCAGCCATGCCAGGCCTGGTGTGTCATCGTTAGGAATGGGTTAGTGGGTTGGCGGAGCCCAGGAGAATTGAGTAGCTTCACTACCAGGTGCTGAGGTCTGTCTGGGCAGCTGACCACTGCTGTACCAAGTTCCCCGTTCGTACTGCATTCAGTTTCCTCACCCTTCTCCCTCTGTCTGTCACGCTTCCATTGGGGTGACATTGCAGAGGGTGGAGTTACTGGCTGCAGGAGACTGCTGCTTTCCCTGTGATTTGTGTATTGGAGGCTTGTGTTTGTGCATATACTTTTTCCATAATCATGCTAGTCCTGTTCCTTCTGGTTGTGGTTAATGTTTAAATGGGTGAAAGCTCTCAGCTGGCCCTGCGCATCCACCTAGACAGGTATGCTGCTTTCCCAGTTGACTGCAGTTGTTAGTTAATACAAGTCCAGAATGTGATGATATGTCAGTCCTTTTGGTTTTATTATTATAGCTAATCAGGTTCACCATTACATCACAATGTGTGCATAACAAGCCCATACACATGGACAACGCAAGGGTTAGTGTCCTAAACCTGTTTGCTTCCTTCCTTGTCCTAGTAGGTTAATTAAATGTGCAAAGAGTCTTTTGTGCTTCTGAATTAGTGTTTACTCCACTATGACATGATGCCTCCATTTTCAGGCAGTGTTCTACCACACATTTGGTGAATGTGTGCATGTACACTGTACTTTAGGTGGAATGCATGAACAGCAAGTGGACACATGGATTCTAGGGCAGCTGTCCAGCAGGAGAGATTTGAAGCACCTGGATGATCGATGTTTAGTGTGGTTGGTGGTCTGTAGATCTGACATGACATAAGCTGCTGCCGGGTACTGAGAGGGAGGAGGTCGTCTGTATATCCCAGTGGACCTTCACTGGCAGCCTGTGGAGTCACCACTGCATGCGGTCACGCACCAGCACAGCCGTGTTATCTTACTCAGTATTTCTGTCTTTGTTCTCATCTGCAATGGTGGGAAATTGAATTAGCACACCCACCCTGTCCCCAGTTGTCTCCCTTCTTTGTTCTCACCTCTCTCTCACTCACGCCATCCCTGCCTATCTCTGCTGCCATGATATCCTTCTCTTTTCTTTATCATCCTTATCATTCAGTGATTTCTCCTCTGCTTCACTTCATTTTGCACTGTCGCCTGTTTCTTCCCATGATCTATGAGGCAGTCTGCACCTCCTCTGCTGCCCCCCCTCCCCCACCCACACGTATTTCCCGCTGTCTTCCCCATCTGCTGAAGTCGTACAATCCACCTTTTCATCTTTCTCATTCTGGCTCTCCCTTCCTTTGCAGTTGCTATTCCTCAGTTGTTTACCTGTTGCCCAGTTTTACTCAGGAATCCTGCCCGGCACATTAATACTACCTTGCCCCTGAAAGCTCAAGGCCATTCGTGGCCTTTATGCTGCTGACAAAAAGCCTGTTGCTGTCCCAGCTTCTGCGGAGTTAAAGTCAGAATCCTGGGAGGCCAGTACCTCCTGCCTTGTGGGAACTGACTGTCACAGCAACAAAAACGTCAGCATGGCTTCAGGTTTACAGTATGCCTGCATCACCAGTGTAGACATTGGGAACTCTGGGAATACTTGAGCTGTAAAGGTCAGACAGACAGAACTTCAGCCTAGTAGAGAAGCAGTTAGCTGAAGGAGAGTAAATGATATTTTTTCTTCTTCTTTTTTTCCGCCTGTTTTTTTTTTTTTGCCCTGTGCAGTGAGTAAATCCATAAGTGCTGCCAAATGAGGGAGGAGAGACGGAAGCCAATAAAAATAAGATACAGTGGAGTCAGTATCTAACATTGCCTTGCATTGGCCTGCAGCTCCTCTGCCTGCTTGTAAAGCCAGAGCTGATTGGCTGGCCCTTCTTGTCCTGCTGAGCAGCTGCGGCATGTGCAGAAATGCCTCCCTCTCGCGCTCTCTCTCTCTCCTCTCTCTCTTTCTCCCTCTTCATATCCTCTCCTTCCTTGCGCTCTCCTCGCGGTCCACCATGGCTGCCGGCCGCCTGCTGTGGGGCTGTGTGTTCCAGCTCCCTCCCTGCCAGCCTGTAGTCCAGGTCAAGTCATCTTAATGAGTCTGTGTGTCAGAGTGACTCGCTTTTTCCCTGCTCCTCTCCACCTTTTTTGTTCTCTGTCTCTCTCTCTCTCGGTCTCAGTTCAGCTCCACGTGTTTACAGTTCTTTTTCCCCTCCACTCATCTGCATAAGGAATATTTCTGTATTGATTTTTTTTTTCTCTCCTCGATGTCTTCTTTTTCGCTCCTATTTTGAGAGTAATTTTCAAGATTGCCTTCCTCGTTTCTCCCCTTTCCTATAAGTAATTTTGAGACTTTTTCCTCTTCTCACCAATGATTTTGTTAAGGAGGAACTGGATTGTGGAGGTAAGTATAACAGGACATTGGTAGCGATAACTGTGTTAGGATGACTGGTGAAAGCCTGTTTATGGTGTCCTGCATGTCTGTTTTTGCCTCCTCTGATGGATCAGTTTTATATGCTAGATAACAGTGGGGTAGGTGTTGGGTGTTTCGGTTTAAAGTTAGTAATGTCTTTGTTTTTCCTTCTTCTTCATTTGTAGCATTAGAGTCCCCCAGCTATATTCTTGCATCTCTCAATCAAGCTGCACCCCTGCTCCCACAATCCCATATTTCCACTTCCATGGCTGTGTGCATGACCTTGGTGATGGGATGACTTCCCCATTGGGCCAAGGAAGGAGATCCCAAAGAGGACAGTGTATAGCTTGAACGTTGTGAAAGAGGCTACGGAGGGTGTCGGGGATTCAGTCCAGCTGGCCTCTCACCTAGAATGCTCTTGTGACAACCCACACCACTAATGACCCAGACACTCCTGGTCTGCTCTCCACGTTTACTCTTCTGCTGCGGTCAAAGTGACTCCACTCTGAACACGTGGATCTGGGACACCTGACCTGTGAGAGGAAATCAGGTTAGTCACTCCAAACGTCCTGAGCTCCTCACTGAAGGAGGCTGCCACTGATACATTTGGGATATCCTAGATTTCCCGGTTTGAAGTTCTAATGCTGATAAAGCTTAAGTCAAAAATTTCAGATGATATTTATCTTACTGATAGAGATGATTTCTGATGCAGATCTTAGAAGTGAAGATAGAGAAGCGTTTTAAGTACTGTCATGTGCGTATGATGCTATGATCATAACTGAGACCAAGCAGGTGCACCTTATAGTGAAGATTCATGTTCCTTTGGGCTACACTCACCCCCATTACTCGACAGCAACCCCTACAGTCAATGGGCACCTGCAGGGCTGTGGGTGGAATTGGACAAAAATAACTCCCTTGCACGAGCATGGCATCAATCGATGATACCCACAGCCTGAGATCAGACCATGCATGCGTTGGAGGAGGGGCATCCTAGTCTCGACCACACCCATCCCGGCACAAGTGTGATGAGATTAGCTGGCTATTCCTAATTTTGAAAGAATGTTTGGAATGTCTATATGAATGAGTGCTGACATTGACATTTTCATAATGATATGAGTCTCTGATCGTTGAAGCCTCTCTTCTCATTTTGCCACTCTCAGAACTCCCTGTGCTGCTGCCATGGCTGTCAGCGTGGCGCTGGGTCGCGACCCCAAGTGGCTGACCCTGGAGGTGTGCAGGGAGTTTCAGCGGGGCACATGTTCTCGCTCTGACGGCGAGTGCAAGTTCGCCCATCCCCCGCGAAGCTGTCACGTGGAGAATGGCCGTGTCGTGGCCTGCTTCGACTCACTCAAGGTGACAAAAACTCTCACACACACCTAACATGCAAATCAAAATACACATCCTGGCTAAACTTGCAAAAGGTAACACCTACACACTAACTAATGTTCTGGCTGGTTCATGTTTGATATGCACACATTCTTAGGGGTTTCATTCAGCCTAGTCAAGGTAACACAAAGGCTTGCATGCCTGATGATCGCATGCAGAGCGACACATAGTTGCTTACATTCTCTGTAGCAGTACAGATTCCACTGAAAGCCGCACTGAAGTATGTGACACACAGTATTCATCTTCTGGTTGGCAGACCCAGTGCGATGGTCTGTGCTTCCTGTTCCCTTCCGGCTTAGTATCCTAGTACGTATGTCTTTCTAGCTATTTGGACCTACACGTGTGAGGTTTTTACTGTCCAGCTTTAGATTCCAAGGGATAAGATCAGACATTAACCTGTAACACCGGTTTGTTACCGACGGAGAAGCCTGGCCTAGTCTGTGTTTCTGGAGTTGACTTGCAAGCTTCCGTATCTGTTCCACCCATTGGCATGGAAGCGATGGCAGTTTGCCGAGCTCAGTATGATTGCCACACTCTGCAGGCTTGTTCAGTCTTCTGCCTGTTCCTGTTCCCCTGAGCATGTCATCCTGCCATTTCAGGCTAACATCTTTTAACCATAACACGTGACTTAGCACGTATTCAGCTGTGTTTTGGGTCGGGTTGCATCCTCTAATAATGTTCTCATGACATTTTCTAGCCTGTGGAACTAGCCTGGCTTAAGTAGGCAAGATTTTTGGTGGCTTAAACCGAATCGGAATTTAAACCCCGATTTAAGGAATTACTCCCATACTGATGCAGTGCCACTGGTTTGCAAAATGGGTATGAAGTTCTTAGATGCGGTTTTTCACCACAAGTTTCTTTAGCGTTGCAGGAATTTTTGCTTTTGTGTTTGGTAGACAGTTTTCCAAATGGCATCCGTGACATTTTGTCGGACTTATCTGTTTAACCCAAAAAAAGCAAAGTCTCGTTTTTGATTTCATCCTTTTAATTTGTTGCTCTATATCCCAGTAGAGCCCCTGAAGAGGCCTTATGCATAATTTTATTCAAATGACCCACAGATTCATTTCCCTCGTGTTTTCATCACAAGTGTCATGTTTGCAGTAAACGTAGCCATATTTGTTTCGTGCTTGGTCTCATTTTGTGCGTTTTTTGTAGCTCTCTCACTTCGAGTCGTGCTGGTGACTCTGTGGGGCTCCCTGTCAGCTGCTGTGTTCCCTTTATGTTAGTGCATCAGTTTATATGCACGCTTGTGTGTGTGTGCACACTCATACTCCATCCATGCTGGATGTGGGTCCAGTCGAGGCAGATCCAGTATGCCAGCAGCAGCCTCCGTCGTGTTCGGCTGGGGCTGGCCTGGCTTTCCTTCTGAAGGGCCCCAACACTGATGATTAGCACATCAACAGTCTCCAGCATGGCTTTGTGTGCTCAGGTGATAAGCGAATCGGGTGTGAGTGGCCTGTAGATGGGATTCCTGGACGCTGCCCGTGGGCCGAATTGGCTTGGGTTGGGACTCGATCACATAGGTGTGGACTGATGTTGGCTCAGAGTCTTCTGGAATATGTGCTGTTTGGTGGTGAAATCAGTTGTTGATTTAAAAATCAAATACTGTGCTGCAAGTAATGCAATTTTGCACACGGATAACGTGCATTTTACAGTCGAAAGTATTATTTCCGCCCTGCCACCCAACTCCCCGCTTTATTTTTCACAGGGGCGCTGCACACGTGAGAGCTGCAAGTATCTTCACCCCCCACCGCACCTGAAAACGCAACTGGAGATAAATGGACGCAACAACCTGATCCAGCAGAAGACAGCGGCGGCCATGTTGGCTCAGCAGATGCACTTTCTACTTCCTGGTGCCCAGCTGCAGCCAATTGTAAGCTTGTGCAGATAAGGGGTCTGTTATGGGGCGTTAAGAGGGGTGTTGCGTTTGCCTGTCTATTTGTTTACACGTTTTCTGTCAGTCACAAAACTGTTGTGAGATCCAGGTCTGTATTCAATGTTGGTGTGTTTTCCTGTGATGGGGCACATTGGCAAATGCAGTGCAGATGTTATGTAATCCTACAGTATTGTTTGTTAAATTTGTCGTCTGATGTTTATTAGACAGGCTTATTGTCTGTGGTAGCTTGCAGCTCTTAAAGAGCTGTGTTTTGGAAATTTAGAAAATGGCATTAAATCGAGACATAAGGTTTATGGACTGCAGGCAGGGTAGTGCTGATCAGTGCTGTGTCCCCATCTCCCCACAGCCCGCCTTTCAGGCCGCACCCTCCCTAGCCGCCAGCCCCAGCATGGCCTTCAGCCCTTACCTGAGTCAGGTGAGCCCAGGCCTGGGCATCATGCCGGAGCTTTTCCCTGGGGGGCCTCTACTGGTCCCAGGGAGCCCTGGGAGCCCTGGCAGTGGCAGCCCCATACAGAAGCCACCTCGCGTCGACAAGCTAGAGGTAGCGTAGCACGTCGGCTATCCCGGTATTCGTGGCTCCGGGAGGTCGCAGGGTCCTTGCCCGCAACCAGAATGTTTACAGAGCGGCATTGAAAGGGCAGAAATGCTCAGCAAGGAGCTGAAAAAAAGCCTGATCTAAGCAAATGAACCACATGATTTAAATTGCGACATAGGTGTGTGTGCCAGGCACACAGTGCTGTGATGGGTGGTAGTGATGATCGTGTACACGTGTGTGTACATACGCTTTGTAGGATCGAGCAGAGCTACGTTACACAGCATGGCTGTTTTCTTTTTGATACCCTTCAAACACCTTTGCAAGTTTCGCTGGCTGGCCACACGTTTGGGTTACATAAGCCATGTAAAGGTTTTGGGCCCGTGATGGCTGACTCTGTCATGCTCACACACTCGCTCCTTTCCCCAGGTGTGCCGGGAGTTTCAGCGTGGCAGCTGCACACGGGGCGAGGGAGACTGCCGCTACGCCCACCCGCTGGAGGCGGCCAGTGACAATTTTGTCGTAGTGTGCATGGATTACATCAAGGGCCGCTGCACTCGGGACAAGTGCAAGTACTTCCACCCCCCCGCCCACCTGCAGGCCCGTGTCAAGGCCGCCCAGCAGCAGGCCAGCAGCCAGAGCGCCGCTGCCACCGGATTGGTGGGTGGAGTAGGTTCCGCCCCCTGCAGTCTCTGCCTCCTGTCTCTGCTTCGGGTGGTAGAGTTAACATGCTCTACATCTCTGGTAAAGACGTCTCACCAGTGAATTACAGTCATTTTTGCCCAGAGTAATCAAGACAAGAAAAACCTGAAATATCTACATAATAGAGAAATTAAACCTTATTTTCAGTCGCCTTCAGAGGTGGTACATGAGTCATAGAGCAGAGAAGTACACCCTGCGGGTCACCTGCAGAGAGACACCAATTTGCCTAACTGACTGTCTTTTGATGAGGGAGGGATGTGGAGTTCCTGGAGGAAACGTGCGGGATGGAACATGCAGCATCCAGAGAGCAGAGGTGTGATTTGAACCACTAGCCCTGCAGGTGTGAGACAATAGTGCTACCTGCTGAGTCATCCTCTTACCGAATGTCTCGATCAGTGGTGATGGCAGCAGGGGGGTGCTTGATGCTGCTCCGGTGGTCAGCCGAAAGTGGGACTCTGAAGACGGATATGTCAGTATGCTGGCATGCTGGGTCTTTGCCTGCTGCTGCATGCCAACTGTCCCGACCCTGCTGATGACCTGTTAGTTCAGGGGCAGATGGTTCCAATAGGGAAGCAGACGAGAGAACAGGAAGAAGGAATGAAGGACATGGGTTCTGTAGAGGTAGTATTGAGTAGCCCTCATGATATTATCTATAGTAGCACAAGACATGGGACAGCTAATGGGCCTGAACTCCTGCAACAGGTGGCTCAGTTCAGCAGCTGAAACTGTAGGAGGCGCTGTAGATGTGATTTTGAAGAAAGGCACTTGTATACTGATCAGTGGATTTAGAGCGTAAGGGTTTCATGTGTGACAGAAGTCCCTCTGGTGAGGTGTCCCAGTTGTTAAGGGACAATCTGTCTAAACTCTTCGTGGTACTTTTCATATAGGACCAAGCCATGGTTCTGTTTGCTGGTTCTCTTGGGCTCAGTATGCCTGAATTAATTCTCCACCAGTGCTGAAGCTTACCATTGTAATGCTCTGCCGCTGAAAACCCTCATTTGCATTGTAAACTGTCAGTTGTTGGGTTGTTAAGGTCACTCTCAGTGAGTTTATTTATTTTTTTGCTCTGCCCTGTAATGGTCTTACATGTACAGTAATTCACCATACACTGCCCGTTTAGCTTTCCCCTCTTGCATTATTGATCGTCATTGGCTGTCAGTGGTCATGTGCTTCTTGCCTAGCAATCTAGTTCCTTTGGAGTAAAATCAGCAGGCAGATTGCAGATGGGTAGTTAAACCTTTCACTCCCAGTACCTCCTACGACGCCTCCACGATGTGTAACATGTTTATGTTTTGTCTGGCTTAGCCTCTTGGTTTATGTAGGCAAATATTAGCTGCTTAACCATGGAAAACCAAAACCAGGCTCTGGCATTGTAACATTTTTGGGAAAATAATCTTGGGTCTTTTGTATGTCTTGTTACTTATTACATTGTTTTTCTCTAACCATTCCTTTAACCAAAAGGGCTATTCTCTTTGTAGACAGCACCCTCTTGTGGCCATAGGTGGCACTAGTAGTACTTCAGTGAAATTGCTAAGTTTGCCTGTTTCTTTCAGTGGCACTCCACATGCTGAGTACTACTAGATTATTGAAGACATCATATTTACCTTGTGCCCTGCCACACATTGACAATGTTGCACACGGGCTGAGCCCTGGTCACGTTGTCGAAAATATTAAGTCAATATAGTCATTACGTGTGAGGAAGTGTGACACTGAATCACCCCTTGTTCCCAGGTGTTGCCCCCAGGCCCCCTTCTGCCCATCCCAAAGCGAAGCTCTGTGGAGAAGAGCAATGGCACCACTGTCTTCAGCCCCAATCTGTTTCATTACCAGCAGGCTCTACCCAGCATGCACCTGCAGCAGCCCGCCTTCGTCCCCACAGGTGAGCTTTCGTCCCCATGACACATCCTGCCCTGGGCTTCGCAGATGTACGGTTCCCCCTCCGGTCTGGTCTCCACTGGTTTATGGATATGATGAAATTCGCGGGTGATGTAATGGTCCTAGCCAAGCTGTGTGTTCCCGGGGTATTCGTGTGGATCTTCTGCTGATTACTCACTGTTCTGACGCCATGTCATTTCCTTTTAAGCAGCAGATTCTGACTCCAAGCTAAGACCATTTCAAAGCTTGTGCCATGACACGGGCCCCTGATTTTAATTTAAAATGTAAACAGCAAATTAGTTGCTTACTGTCCAATGAAAAGAGCCGCCCTTTTCTTCTCTCCCTTTTTATATTGACTTTTTGCTTTGCTTGCCTCCCCCACCCCCCACCTCACTCCAACTGTCAGATGCCTCATTCTGACCGTGTTGCTTTCATTGTTTTCATTTTGAATTTGAATGTCATTTCTGGTCATCGCTGTTACTGAGCCATCGCAGTTTCCTTGTTTCATCATCTCAGTGTTTGTTGCGGATTTTTAATTATAAACCTTGTTTTTGATTCCTTTTTCTTTTTTTTTCCCAAATTTTTTGCTTGCATGCATTCTGTCTGACGCTTCCATTCCTGTCAGCAGTATCATGTCATGCCGTGTCTTGCACTCGTCCTATGTTGCTATGGTTACCTGAACCCACCTCACCCCGAGCACCCTCCCCCCCGTTTCTCCTTCAACCCTCTCCAGTAGTCCCCATGATGCACGCCGCCACGTCCTCTGCACCAACGTCCACAGCAGTCACTGGCATGCCGTTCAGCGACACAGCCGTGTCCTCTCAGGTTGGCTGTCCTGGTTCTGCCGTTGTGCTGTTACGGTGTTAGCCGGCGTCTCATGCAGCACGAAACCGTGCCGTCTCTGACTGGACCAGCTGCTACTTGAACTCGCTTCACATTAACACGTGCACATCCAAACTGTTGACAGTTTTTATCATTCCAAGCCTTCCGAGTGATTAGCCATTACACTAACCCGTAAGTTAGATGACTTTGTAATGTACAATACTGTGTAAAAGCCTCAGGCCAAAAAAATTTTAATGATCACATTGGTGTAAAACTATAACATGTCTGTCAAAGTGTGTCAGCTTAACCACTCTGAAACCTCCCCTATAGTATTAGCAGTAACCATCCAGTGCATTGATGTATTTTTTTTCACTCAGCCGCTGGCATGACGTATTTGGCTGATCAATACCTCAATGAGTTAGTTCATTGATTAAGGTAATTAAGAGAGCTGGCGGTGAAATTCAGTGAATTCATGGAACGACTGGGGTGCTCCTGAGGAGAGATCTAGCCGTCCGATAAAGCATCAGTGGCTCTTTTGGAGAAAAAAAATTTTGAGCGAATGTACACAAACCACCGAAATTGACAGCTTCAAACATTTTGAGTGCCTAAGACTTTTATACTTGTAATGTGTT
Organism: Isichthys henryi; assembly: GCA_026776945.1. NCBI lineage: Eukaryota > Metazoa > Chordata > Actinopteri > Osteoglossiformes > Mormyridae > Isichthys > Isichthys henryi. Next base: position 11,938,976 of record JAODJX010000002.1, read on the forward strand.
TTGACAGAATAGGCACATTGAACAGAAGCCCTATGTGTTGAGTGTTAGTAGCTGTGCTGTGTATCACATGGTAAATGTAAGTAACGTATGTTTTAAATATTAAACCTTCTTATATTTTATGATGAAGTCATGTTGAGGGCAGGGCATAATCAGAATTTGGGGACTAAAGCAAGTCTAGTGGTACAGTGGTTTGTCTCTGCAGGGGGGTGGGGGTGTCTCAGCTTGCCCAGGCTCCTCATTCTTCCTGACCCTGTCTTCCAGTAGAGCCGACCAAGATTCTGAGTGCCATGCGGGCCCAGCTTAGCAGTCCCTCCTGCCCTTAGTCCCCAGGAGTTCACCCCGTGAGCCCGATGAAACCACTGCCCGACAGCAGAAGGATCGGCCTCTTCGAGACCCCCCAGCTGCATGGCTCGGAGGAGATGCATATCTCTGCTTAAGTAATGTTCTCCTTGCACCCCAAGGCTCACCGTCAGCATGGCCCAATTCTCTATTGCATGCCAAAACAGGAAGCTCACCTTGCTGCACTTCCTCTGGACACTGCAGCCAACAGCTCACATTCCAACCAGTGCTTTGTATAACTCTTTACGACCTGTGGCACATGACTGTTTACCTGGAATGTAGGGAACCCCAACGGTTCTTGTGTAGTCTTGCACGAGTCTTGGTTCGATGTGTGTCCTCTTTAGTCTGTAGTCTGCAGCTCACTTTTGCGTCCCCTTTAGATTGTAGTCTGCAGTTCAGTTTGAGTTCTCTGAGCAGAGAGCCTTGGATTTTAGGATCATTCCTTGGAGCTTTTGTAGTTTGAGCGTTGACCTGAGGCTTCCATGATTTTGCAGAGACCTTTGCTTTAGGTTGTGTGTGTGTGTGTCCCTGGTTCCTACATCGTTACCACTATGCTCCGTTGAAGCCTTCGTAGGCTGGGTTATGGGACCGGCCCGTGGTTGTTTGTGTGCCAAGAAGCTAAGCTTCCTCCACACTCACACCTTTTCCCTGAATGTTTCCTGTTTTAATTAGAACCGCCCACCAGAATTCCTTACAAGAAGAAGCATACTGCAGTGGATGCAAAATCTGATTGACTGGGAATCTGTTTATCTTTGAGTGGACTCTCTCTTGGCTGTGTTGGTAATACCAAGAGCCCCCATCCCCAAGATACAGTCAGGCCAGGTCAGTGCCAGGTCATGCTGGCTTCCCAGTTAGGCTGGTCTCATCGACTAGACGTGCAACAGGGCTGTTCACCCCTCTGAGGCGGAGGGACACCTGTTTGCCCACTACGCCTCATGTGTGGAGCCTTAATGACAGGAAGCATAGCACAGAGGGCAGGCACAGATCGCCGTGCTCATTGCACTGCTTTTCTTGTTATGTTTCTGTCAATATTTTCATAATGCCATTCTCTTATTTTGTGTACGGCTTGTGGAAGCCATAGCATGTGGGGGCCTTGAAGCGAATACTGAATTTCTAGACGTCGAGACACGGACACAAACACTTAGAGCAGCCCTGTCCTGGTTTGGATAGGGCTTCAAACTGTCGTATGGATCTATTTTTGTGTGCTCGGCTGAGCGAGTCTGGTTATTGCAGCAGCTCTTGGCAGGCAGACTTACTGCAGGCTTTTGTTGGATGCCCTTCAATCAGCATGTTCTAGTAGCCAAGAGGAAAACAAACCCAGCAGATTAAAAGAAAAGTGTGACAAAGTGACTAAAGCAGGCAGCTGTGTGAGACAGGTCTGCCGCCCCAGTTGACTGGATCTTTGTGTCTGAATGCTCACCGGGTCTCGCTGTTTGTCTCTCTGTCTGTGTGATAATATGGATTTTTGCCTTGTCCAACTGCTGTTCAGCTGGAAACACAGAATACTTGATGAAACCTCCCCAAGTGTGGAGATCTTATACCTTTTGTCAGTACGCTGACATCTCTAGCAAACGTGAGTTCATTAGTTTTCAAGGAGAATTTATGTATAAGTTCACTTATAACCTAGCTGGCTATTTTGTTTATAGATCTTTTATTTGTCTTGTAAATCTTATTGCCATTAGTATTATTTTAGTTCATAAGTGTTGATAATCCTTTTTAATGAGAGTGAAACATTGTCTGTTTGGTGGAAGTATTTGTGACTTTTTTAAATGATTTTTAATTGATTTTACATTATACAAAAATCTATAGCATGAAATGTACATTTATACGTAGGTGTGTAGTTTGTAGTTTAAGAAAAATGAGAGAAATAAACCAATATATTAGATGTATACAAACATTTGTATGTAACTGAACAATGATAGATTCATTGTTATAATTGTAAGTTGTTGTTGCTGTGGCAACAAAACTACACCTTGGCTGCATTTGTATGCATTAATTGTGAATTTTATCACACGTATGTTTAAGTAATGTACAAGTTAAGTTATTCAAAGAAGAATGGCAAGTGGGACAGAATTTGATAGAGATGATTTTAAATTTTTATTTTTTTTTTTACCTTAAATCCAAAGGTCTTTGGGTACATTATTTTTTGTGTTTTTATTTTCTTTGAGTGTGTAGTTTTGTTTGTGTGATGTCACAATCACACACCGATCCTCAGCATCTGAAATTCACTCGTTTCTCACGTTATCAGACATTGTCTCATGTAGACCATCTACGCAGAGCAGTCTGCAGGCCCTGCGACATTTTTGTCCAGTATCGCTAGTCATATTGTGTACCTGTTACATGATACCGATGGTCCATCTTATCCTTCCTGCTGTGTGTGTGTGTGTGTGTGGGGGGTGGGTGGCGTCATGCAAATTGTTTGCACTTATGTACAGAAACAAGTCTTATTTTGGTTTTTTTTTTGGTTTTTTTTAAAAAATGAGAAAAGATGAGGCCTGTGTTCTTTATGCGGGTAAACAATGATCTTCTAGAAGTTTGTAAAAGAATTATTTAATTTTTAGATTTTGAGTTAGATTGTAATGGCTTTACCTGTTTCTGAAATCTTAACTGTCACCTTGCTGTTGAGACGGTTTGTGTGGAGAAGCACTTGGAAACTGCAGTGGGTGTGGATCGGAGCTGAGCATGACTGAATGGGAGAGTGTGGGTGGAGCTTATGTGGCGAGGGGTGGAGCAACCCAGCACAAGGGCCTCAACCTTACACCTAGTTGTCGTTCTGCCAGAAAAGCCATTATATCCTGACACAAACTGTCAGGGGACAGAGCCTGCATTGATTTTTTTTTCCTTTTGCCTTAATGGCATTTATTGACATGTTTTAGCCAGTGTGCTAGTTAGCCAAACCAAAACAAGTGCCAATTCCAGTAGAGGAGAACTGAGGAGCTCTGACTGCTGAAATAAATGTGCAATCTGGGATCCTGCCATTGGCAAAAAAAGTCCCTGCAACATTATTATTATTAGTTTTTTAAGAAAAATTACTTACAACACGTCTTTGTCTGGAAGAACTAAAATACGCTGGGCATTGAACTGCACTGAATTTTCCTTCAGGCCCAGGTTGGTCTGCACTGACCCCTGCAGGCTATCTGGGGAATAGCATGGTAACCAAAGTTAGCTTGCTAGCTCTTCGGACATCCGAGGTAATCGGCATATAGCTGATTGTATTGTTTGCCTTGTGTCTTATCGAAGGATCTTGTTACTTTGCTAAAATCATGGCAGCGGAAAATAAACACTCACACAGACCCTGCCAATCAAACAGAAATACTAATTTCATTTAAATTCAGAAGGCAAGCACCCGAGGTCTCACTCTGTGGAATTAAATCAGGGTGTACTCTGGCTCAGACGGAACCTGTGCAGCTGGGTGAGAACAGGAGGCTAATGGGTACCAATTATTCATTAATGTTTTATTTAGGAGCCAATTTCCGCAAAGTTGTGTAGTGTTTTTTTTTTATTTATTTATTTTATTTAAACAAAGAAAAGCCTTTTTGGGGGATCTTGTACATTTTTCTGTTGGAAGCCGATGTAACAGTGCTGGAAGCCAATGATTTTGTTTCCATGGCAATTGTACCCTAGCTGTGGAGGGAGGAGTCTCATCAGGCTGTGACTGTAAGAAGCAGCCCTTTAATCGGTGGAAGGAACTCCCTCCATCCAGCGGAGCAGAGGAGCAGTCACAGTTACATTTATTTCCACTGTGCCTCATGGGAAAATGTTCTGTGCCGGGGTGGACGGACCGTTTGCCTCTATGCGCATTGTGAGGGAAGAGAATACGGCTTCATTGTGCCACCCCAGCTCTCCACAGTCTCCTTGCTGGCTGGCAGAGAAGAGAGGATCAGAGTGAAGACAGACCAGGCCAATCAGAAAGCAGTTTGGCTTTGGAGGAGGGAGACAGCCTGGCCTGGAGTTAATCAGATTCTTTCAGGGTGGGGGTCTGCACCAGTGTTTGCGTGTCAGGCAGGACATGTGTTACGCATTAAAGCCATATCTCTAAGGCTCCTCTCTCCACTGTAGGACTTTAACAAATGAGAAGTTTTCTGTTTGTTGCTTATATTTCAATGGCGGGTATCGTTTTCACATGGCTAATGGTGAATGTGTGTAAGTCACAGCTTCTCTCGTGTGGCTTCCCTTCATTTTGGACTGATCTTTTAAATAAAGCATTTAATTGTCAATCGTGTGTCCTATTTGTCTGGCCTGAATGTGGGATGGGGGGGGGTGGAACGTGGAGTTGGGCAATGGGGGGGTGGAACGTGGAGTTGGGGGATGGGGGGTATTGCCTCCTAAACAAAATATTCTGGTTGCGACATTAAATACAGGCACCAGCAGGCCAGTGACGAAAGCAGCGCCGTTGGGCTACTGATGTAGCAACTTCATGCTACTGCTGCGGAAGGAAGTGGCAGCGAACATTTCTGCAGTGCATTTCTGTTCAAGGAAAAAAGACTGAGCTTGTATGAACATGAACATCTAGATGTAATATAAAAAAGTTCACTGTTTCATTTATCTAAATGCAAGATCTGTAATCCTGAACACATACTGCAGTCTTCACTGTAAAAATTTCTTAAGTACTGACTTAAGTACAGGGAGGCAGTTCAGTGTGCTGCAACTTCCTGGCTCTGTGTGTGTATTTCTGTCTCTGTGACTTCCTGTTTGATGTGTCTTTGTGTTTGTCTGTGTCCCAGGAGATTATGTCCATGTCTTGGTGTGTCCAGTGTCTTGTGATTCCTCAGGTGTCCCTGCACATGCAGTCCCTCCTCTCAGGCATTCTGCGTGGCAGCCACCTTACTTTTAACCTTCTCAAAGATTTGTAGGACCTTGGCTTTTGGCACTGCCCCCTCCCTAAGGAAGGAGAGCTTCCCTGTTGGGGAGAGAGGAAGCAGACTGTCACGTAGTGTGCCAGTGGGGCGTGAAGGCATTCGGGTGGAGCAGATGTCTACCAACCTTCGTCAATCTTGGTGCAGATGACGACGGTAGAGGACACCAGCTCGGTGGAGTCTCCGTCACATAGCACGCCATCTAGCTTGTCCGCCAGACGACTGAGAAGAGAGACAGAGAGTGTTATGCCAGCAGTAATCCCCATCCAACCAGAGCAAATATCCCCTCCAGCTCTGAATGCTGGGCATCACTGTAAGAATACAAAGCAGGCAATATTTTGCAGGGCGACGGAGTGCGTGTCAGGGTTGCACACTCACGTTACGACCATGTCATGGTGCGTGCTGTCCGGTTCACCACTGGGGTTGGCGGAAGTAATGGCCAGTGGTCCCGTCATGCTCAGGAGGTGGCACGTCACCGTCAGGTCCGATATCCGGATCATGATTGAGTCCTTGGTTCCCACGTAGTCATAG
>JAODJX010000002.1:11953057-11975989 GCA_026776945.1 Isichthys henryi
CTTGCCTAAGGCCTAAGACATAACAGACCCAATATGCCAACCTCCCGGGCCTACCAATGTCCAATTTTACTTCCACATGAGTCTATGTTGTGTGAAATAGAGAACATCCGTACTCTGTCCACAGTGAACCCTAAACCCTAGAGGTATGAAGCTTTGGGCAGGGATAATGTAAAGCGTTTTGAGACAATGTAACATTTTGAAAATGTGCTACACAAATAAAACTGAATTGAATTATCAAATCCCGATACTCATATTAGAAATGCAGTGTATACAAAACATATATTTAAAATTGTGTCATTTTGTGTAGTTGCTTTTACTAGCGTTATTTCATTAAGCATTACATATACGTACTAGTACGCTCTGTACTTTTGCATATTTTCATTTTTTAATTTTTATATTTGTGTTGTGTATATGAACTCCTGGCTTACGTCACAAAGAAAGCATAAAATGTAGATTTCAACTGAACTGCAATAGAGTGAGATTTCATGGCCATTTGGGTAATCCTGAAATGCCCTCACATGGAAATAAATGAACCATGGAAACATATCAGATATTTAGCAGTTGTATGTAGGAAAAGGCACCATTTGGATGTCACCCACCTGCCCACACACACAAACACATTTTAAGAAATTTTCACACATTGGTTCCTTTGTGATGTTCTTTATTCAGCTTGTACAACACTGTATGTTGTTATTTAATAACATCATGTTAAATAAAGGGGAGAAAAAAGGAATTTCCACACATTTGTTTTTCCATAACCAGTTTTTCAGTACAAGGCGATGGTGAGAACTGAAGTAGAGGACACAGGGCTGTGGACACCCTGGACAGGATACCAGTCCATCACAGGGCAAGAACTCACACAATCACACAAACTGCGCAATTTCGGCAGGAAACTAGAGTATCTGTAGGACAGCCATGTGAGTATATGCAAACCCCCCTGACAAAGCTAGAAGAGGAACCCCGACCCAACCCACAAACCTAGGGATGCAGTGCAGCCCACTGAGCCAGTGTTCTGTTCATATTTTAGGAAATTATCAATATATTAGATCTGTATTGACTTGCTTTGTAAATCATGAACCCTCCCTACTCCAGTTCTGGGTCTCATAGTCATTAGCTTGGCTATTTAGATATTCAACTTTGTACAAAACTGAAAATATAGACTGTTGCATCTATTTCAGTTATTAAAATGTATGTGCTTCTTTGTGACTGACTTGACCAAGCATTGGATGGATGGATGGATGGATGGATGGATGGATGGACAGATTGCAATGTGCTTGGAAACTCCCCTTTTCCTTTCTGAAAACAAAATTGTGATGGTGAATAAGTGTAAACTGAGATCAGAGCTCAACGTGTAACTCTCCAGTCTTTTACCTCTCACATGGTCAGCGGTAAAACTCGGACTTAATTTGGAATTAAGTCGGTTTCCCTTTTTTGGATGTTTGTCGCCACCTACAGGTCAAAAATCACAACCGCAGTGTGTAGTTTACATTGACCGGAGTACTCGTCATCTGTTTGTGTATCTTCTTTCAGTGGCCTCCCTTTCACACTTGTGTGTAAGTACGAGATTGATGGTCGCTGCCTCTTACCTTCAGTATTTAAGAGACAATACATATCGGAGAATAAAGATCCCATTGACTAACAAATGCGTGAATGAATGCGAAGCAGAACACTGGTTTTCAGGTACCGCGCTGCTCAGGCAATGGAGGGAAGAAGGCAACCAGGCCTAAAGAATCACCCATTCTCGGTCTCGCTCCTAATGACCGTTCCCAAAGGCCTGCTTCCAAGACTAAATAGCTTATCCGTAAAGAGGTAGGATGAATTTCTTTGCATTTCCTGGGTCCTCTCAGCCCATTAAAGGGCTAATGAGTGCGTCCGATCAGCGACCTTGCGTGAGTCAATACACCAATGACATCACCATCCCAGAATCAAGGAATGTTTATTTCCTCACCTCGCCAATAGGATGTATAATGAAGTTCATCATCTTAAATGCCGGTTACAGCAGATGATGAGCCATCATGAGATTGTCTGTATGCAGTGAATCCCTTCTTTTCTGCGGAGGGCTTCTTAGTGGCACCATCAACGTTACATTCAACAGTGCGATTATTACTGCACCCAGAAAGTCTGACAAATCTTAAACTTTATGTCGTTGTTCAGTATCTGTAAGTCAGGGTTGCCAACTTTGGTCAGCTAGCTGGATGACATTTTCAATTCGATACAAGTCTGCACACGCATTTACATGTACGTGGTATGTGTCTGTTTTATTACCTTGTAAATAGTCGGTAGGGTTTGCAAACCACCTCAACGCTTTTGATATAGCTAATTATAGGTTTATAATAGAATATTATAGATTAGAATATGGAATAAGATTTCCTGCGTGAGCCTGATAGTCTGAAAGCGTGAGTGTCACGCCAGATGCATGAGATTTGGCAATAAAACACGCGTCAGTTACTGACATGCTAACGCGAAGCACTTAAATGTAATTTACTTTAGCGCCGACTGGTGGCAGGCTAGAGGTAGCGTTGATGACAAAATCTGAAGTAAACCTTGGTGTCACAGGAATTGCCGTTAAACAAAATTATTTTATAGGTCTGGGATTCGGAGCACTGCGACAACTGGGAACTAAACATGCTGCGCACGAATATTGTTGTAACTAGTTACAGCTCAAATTTATTTGGATTTAAAAATCCAATTTTCTTGCTTCTAGTGATTTGCTGTCAATAACATGTTAATAATAGTTGTTGTAACCAAAATGTTTTCCCATAGCTCGAATCGTGCTATATTTATGATGGTTTAGTATTTTATCTCTTTGGGAAGGAGGAAAGAAGAAGAAACGCCAAACAGACTTCCGCAGACACAACACACCAAGAATACCGCACCTAGGCACGAGGGCAGTTTCCTGCGTGTCCTCAAGCCCCGCCCCGAACCCGATGACGACCCCGAAATCTCGGCGTTTCCGCCAATCAAAACAGAGAGCTGCCGCGGTCTCGTGGCCTTCTTTTCTGGCCGCATTTGCACTCTGTATACGCGAAGAAAATATAAGAATTTCGTTTTGATTAATATGAAGCCGGCTGGGATGTTGCACTAGGGTATTGAGAGCATGAGCGCAATATAATCCTCCTTTTATTGTTCGGACTGGGCTAATTGACGTGACGGCGTTTTGCTTCTATGCCGCTGTGATTGCAGGCGAGCACCTTGGTATCTCGGATAGTAAGACGGAGGCTCAAGAATTAAAAAAAAAAAGAGGGAGAGGATAATCTGAGGGGTGTTACAGTGTCAGCGTTATCGGGGATCTGCCGTAATGATGAAGGACTGAGGATCAAATCGCAGCTGACGTTAAGAGCACAGACAGACACCTTTCTAAGTCAGCCAGGAAAAGGGAGGTGTCTTGGGAATGGCACAGCCGGCAGGGAGAGGAGTGCACGTCTCCCTCTAGCCACGTCGGATGGTGTTTTGCTATACCGGCTAGATGCAGTTAATGTAAGTGCTACGGCTTGCACGGACAGTCCGTGCATATGGTGCTGAAAAGCCCGGAGCAGGCGACGTGTAGTAACAGTGTGCAGACCGGACGCCGAGCGCTGAGCCGGCGGCACACCGCGCGTTTCGCTGCTTGTCCAGGCATGTGTATGCTGCGGCTGCAGACTGGTGTCGTGCAGTAGGGTGTCTGGAACGAACATGGAGCGAGGGGTCGTGCGATTTACTATCAATTTCAAGACTTTGAGGGTCTTTCTTTAAATTAGTTTCTTTTCCTTATGCGGCTTGGCGGCCGAGTGTCGCTTCACAAATACGGGCACTCGAGTCAAGTTGTTTTTCGGGGTGGGTAGTTTTCTCCCGGGGGCCATCGGGTGCTCACTATGGTTAAGTTTTTTTAATTTTCTTTTTCGTTGTCGTTGTGATCGGAGGCGGCCAGCTGACTGACCCGCCCGCCGGAGCCCCTAACAGCCCAATGAAGGAGTACAAAGTGGTCGTCCTCGGCAGCGGCGGCGTCGGCAAGTCCGCGCTGACCGTGCAGTTCGTTACGGGCACTTTTATTGAAAAATACGACCCGACCATCGAGGATTTCTACAGGAAGGAGATCGAGGTGGACTCGTCGCCCTCCGTGCTGGAAATACTCGACACCGCGGGGACGGAGCAGTTCGCCTCGATGAGGGATCTGTACATTAAAAACGGACAGGGCTTCATTCTGGTCTACAGTCTCGTCAACCAGCAGTCATTCCAGGTAGATCGTTTTATTATAATTTTTATACTGCTTTTGCAACGTCTTAAATTGCACGACAACGCATCCTGTGCGGCGCCACTTTGAAATGAGCTTTTATATGCAGCAGGGACCCTGCGCGACTGCGGCTCTCTGCACGTAAATATGTCGTTTGCTAACATCCGGATTTTAAAGACGAATTGTGCTACTCTGGGAAAATAAGACGCGTTTTTAATGTCACGGTCCTGTTGTCTGTGCTGACATTAACCTAAAACAAGCATGTATTTTATGTAACGGAAGCGGCGGACGTTTGCATTGTGCGAAGAAGAAGTTGGCTGCCATGAATGCAAACCGTATGGGGGGTGGGGGAGGATGGATCTGAAACCTGTCGCCCAGTGTGCTCCAGGGCCGAAGCCGCCCCAAGTGGCTTCTGGTGCAAAGTGCCGAGGCGCTATACACTTAGCTTCAACCAGGTCGTGCCTGTCATCAGTGCTGTGTTAGTATCAAGTGTGTTATTCTGTATTTTATAGCATGCATTACTATCCTGAGGTACTATAGACTGTGTTGTCCATGATTTAATTTCTTTATAATAACCCTTTCTCCTCCAACCAGGACATCAGACCTATGCGGGACCAGATCGTACGCGTGAAGCGCTTCGAGAAGGTGCCGCTGATCTTAGTGGGCAACAAGGTGGACCTTGAGGCAGAGAGGGAGGTGGCGGGTGCAGACGGACGGCACCTGGCCCAAGAATGGGGCTGCCCCTTCATCGAGACGTCGGCCAAGAGCAAGACCATGGTGGACGAGCTGTTCGCCGAGATCGTCAGGCAGATGAACTACGCCACGTTGCCCGAGAAGCAGGACCAGTGCTGTACAGCCTGCGTGGTGCAGTGAGAGCCCCACCCTCCGCCGCCTCTCCCCTTCAGGTGAGAGGCAGCGACCATCAATCTCGCTGGCTTTGGCCCAGCTTGTCAGACATGTGAGGTCTACAGCCTGAACTTGAACTGAAAGCCTCCCTCACACCTTGAACAGGAAACTCGCCCGGTCACTCCTGGATGCGCCCAAAATACGGAGAAAAATTAACATTCGTGATTTCATGATGTCCAAACCTTTGAATGTGCTCTTTTCAGTCAGCCTGAAGTAACGAATGACATTTTTACCTGTATTTTTTTTTTAAAAAGTCTCTGCTTTGTCTGTGGGTATATAGACCTGTCAGCTGGATGGGCAGTAGTGGCAGGGGCACCCATTCAGTGACACGTCGTCTGGGTGCCTGGGGAACATAGCGTGAGTCGCCGGTGTTGGGAAAGGAGAGTGGGGAATACCCGGGGAAGGAGGAGAAGGAAAATGCAACATCCTGAATGGGAGCCGGAGTTCCAAAACAGGAAACTGCTGAGAAAGAGTCTTCAGCATGGGGTGGACCCCCCCCCCCTCCCCATCCTCCACTGTCTGCCCCCAGTGCTGCTTTCAGTAGCTCCCATCACCTGGCCTGGAAGACGTTGCTCACACATGCAGTATTTGAGAATGAGGGTTTGGTGCATCTTATGAGACCTCCTGGCTTAGGGAAGTGGTCTCCAGGCAGGCAACAGTGGTTTTATTTTAATTCAAAGTACAGAAAGCCTCCCCCTCCCCCCCCAACAAGCTGTTCCTGGGGGTCGTTTCCTCCCTGTCTGCTGGGCTGAAAGCCACATACTCTCACGTTCGGCCACCTTCCTGTTTTGTTTTGGGACTTCCTGTCTCAGATCTTTTTTAGTTGTTGTGTAGATATATCCTCATGTCATCCACGTTGACGGTCTTCACACCTTCCTTGCTTTTTGCCAGCTGCATTTTCGCCGCGAATACCTTATAAGCAATAGGACTACGCTGTTGCAAGAATCAAAACATCTGAGGACACAGGAGGTTGAATCAGCGCTCATGAAAAATTCTGCCTAAAACAGCTGTTTATAATTTGAGGGAGAAGAGGGGCTGGTTCTGGTCTTGTTGGAACAGAGTCATTTAACAGGTATTCAGGTTCTCCTAGCACCATTAAGGAAGCAAAATGGCTTCCATTCAGGTTACTTCCTGTTTTTATTTGTGTTTGGACACAAAAATGCTGCAGGACTCGTGGACAAGAACCAAACAGCTGTGATGTCCAAGAAAGGTCCATAGTAACCTTCTGAAATGGAAATCGTCTGTTCAGGAGTGAGGGGGCGGGTGAGCCTCGATTATAGAAAGAGGCGTGTTTCGTTCCACGGCGTAAAAAAGCGGATAGTGAATCCCTTTGAGGTGCTAACCACAGGGTGTTCATGGCAGAGGCGTGTGTGTGTGTCTGTTTTAGCTCTGAGGTTCCCCCCCCCCCCAATTGGTCCCCTTTCCTGATTTTAGAACCACTGCCTGGAAGGGCCCTCCTCTTTCCATACTCTGCTCTCAAAGATGATGGGCCTCCGTTGGACCAAGGACACAAAGCCCCCCCTTAGCAGCATGTGCATCTGGGAGGGGTGCACCTATGTCCATCCTCATGAGCAGATGCAGGTGTCTGTGACCCTTGGTCCCTCAGATCTCTTTCTGGACACATTTCCATAGACTGAAGCTCTGAAGAAGAGAATGTGCTGTGTTGATAACAGAGGATTGAAGGATGGGCTTTTTTCCCCAAAATGGAGGAGATGTGGTCTGATCAAAACCCTGCTCGTCCCTGGAAGTGCTTGACTGCTGTATTACCTGCTTTGCGTTTCATCATGTGGTTTGATTTCGGCGTCATCGACAGAGACTATTACGCAGAAGCGATTCCTTATGTAATATGCTAGTCATCTTTGTTTACTTTTTACGCTTGTTGGCTTTCATTTTAATGTATTTATTAAAACTTTAATTACTTATTGCCCTTAAATTTTCCGTTATCTTTGGTTTTGGCCTTGTCTACACTGCCATCGGTTTTAAAGAATATTCAACCTCAAGCAAAAAGTCTTTCGTCTGATTTTAAATCTGTTGGCAAACTCCAGTTCACCTTGGCAAGTTCTTGGATTGGGTGGGGGAGGAGCGTATCCGTGCACAGGAGGTATCCTACAATGCCAGGCGGGGGGGGGGGCTTGCAAGCTTAAGCACCATATATTCTGCATGGCAGAATCGTATAGCTTGCAGGCGGTCTGCATGTGTATGTATTTTGTATGTGACGTGCCACAGGTGAGACTCGATTGCTTGGCTGAAACTTGCATTTCCCATGAGCTTTCAAACTCGTTAGGTGCAACCTTGCCGCAGTCACCACCCGGTTGCGTTCTCTCTTGGAGGGGGGGGGGGAACAGAAATGGTTAAGTCTTATTTACTCGTTATTTATCAGGTTGCCCCATGCAAACTTTCGAAAAGCGACGTAAACTCAGGTTCTTTGACAGCCGAACAGCAATATATATATATATATATTTTTTTATTATTACAGTAGTACTTTATTTGCCCTCAAAATACTCTCGGGTGGGTCAGAGCAGCAGTGGGTGCATGATCATTTCCATTTCCTGTGCCGCATATGGGCAAGAGGCAGCTGGGGGGTGGGTCTCTTCTTTTCCACCGAGATCCTAACCTGAGATCAGGCCAGCTGTGAGGGACCCAGAGCTTGTGTCTGTATTCCACTGTCGCGCACAGGAAGCATCTCGAAAAGTGGGAACAAGAGTAGTTCTGTTTCCTTTGTGTTTGATTACTATTCACTGTGAATTCATGCGACTGGCCGCACCTGTACCCGGTGGGGTCGACCTGAAGAAGCGTTCGGGCTCCTCTGCCTGAATTTTCCGTACTGCGGAGACAAGCGCTGGGCACTGAGGCACCCAGATCTGGGGCCTGACCGGCCTTGCTGGGGTCCTCACAGAGGGTCCCATGTCAGCCCTCTCCCCGAAGCATTAGGTACAGACACACCGACGGCCTGGAGGAAATTCACCAGAGGCTGCCGACCGACGATGTGCTAGCAGCAAGATTTTTTCATGCCAACCCACAGTGCTTTCAACCTGCCACATTCATTAGGAGCCTATTAAGGTCCATTTAAGCCTGATTTAGGGAGGGCTGGACTGAAAACATTCCGACAGGCAGGGGGCACCAGGAACAGGATTGGGATCTGCAGTATCCTGATCCTGTCATCTACTCAGAGATGTCTTTGTCTTATGCTTATATTATGGATGTTCCTGTTCTTATTTCTCCCTTGGGATACTATAACAACAACACTAGTTTTTAGAGGGAATTGAGGAACTTTGGCTTCTTTCCCCTTGCTGTACATGTAGCTTCCTCTTACTCAGCTCAGCTCCAAACTGGCAGCATGTGACGACCTTGCAAGCCCTCGCTTGTATCCAGCGAGAGCTGCCACCCCTGCTTCTGACGAGCCACTGGGTGGATTTCCAGTATAGACTTGAATATTCCGTGCGTCATTAGGGTTCAGTTAACACTCTTGCCGAATCTTGATGTCGCTTGACAGGTTTGTTTGGCATCCTGTGAATGGAGCAGAGCTTTTGCTCACGTTAACGTAAGAACGAGGGTCCCCACTAGTACTGGAAGGAGATTTTTATAATACGGGAAGCACAGTGTCCATAGCTGACAAATATGACCAAAAAAGGTCGTTTTTGTTTTTAATTATTTTAGTGGGTCAGCTGCTTATGTAAATTGTGCTCTCCGTCACAGGATATCTTTTGAATGAAGTCAACATCAGCTGCAGTCTCTGCCACGTTTCTTCAAAGCTACTAGCTCAGCTTGCACAAACACGCAGCTTAGTTAGCTAGCTGACTACCGAACTCATCTAAGAATCACACCAAAGTTAAACTCAAAACTTTAATATTTACAATATTTACAAATGCCAATGGTGAAAGATGATAGAAAAGTTATAATCTCTCATTCTGGGTTGCAAGAAAGGCTTCTGTGTCCCTGAATGCGACAAAACGAACGAATATGGATTTAACACTGCCAACAGCCTGCAAGAACTGTCGGTCCACCCATCTTCTGTACCTATTTGTCCTATTCAGGGTCACAGGGGGTCCAGAGCCTATCCTGGAAGCTACAGGCACAAGACAGGGAACAACCCAGGATGGGGCGCCGACCCATCGCAGGGCACACTCACACCATACCCAACTATGGAATGTTTGGTAACTCCAAATCATCTTATGGCATTTATGGTTTTTTGGTAGGAACCCCGCAACCACACAGGGAGAACATACAAGCTCCGTACACAAGCCAGGGCAGAGACTCAAACTCGAATTCCATAAGTGCGAGGCAACAATGTAACCCACTGCACCTCCGTACCACCCACCAGTCAGTCATGAGCAGTTATCCTATTGGTAGTTTATCCTGTCTTGTTGAGACATCTCCGAAACGCCATGCAGAGAAACCAGGCTTCCAGGTCGGTCTGGAATATCTGACTACAAGCCTATCTGTCCAATCAGTGTTGCCTAAACAAACACTATGTATGATGCTCTCATGGGCTGTGACCCATTTCAGGGGCTGGAGCCTTCTAAGGCAGCATTAAAGGACTGAACGAATCACAGTGACGCAACAAGGCTGTTGGATTTCGAAGGCTCCTTCAAATTTGGCCTAGAAATGCATCCTTTTCTTGGGCCACAAAGTATCAAGCCAATGGATCCTTTGCAGCCCAAACTATCGCAAGATTCAATGCGCAGACTTTTAGAAGAACGCAGCCTACAAAGTCTAGGTCCACTGCACCCTTCGCATCATCCATAGACTTCCAGTGAAGCACGGTGTCAATGGGCATCTATGGGTTATATTTATCCTGGTGCCAAAGAGAAAATGAAAGTATATGTTGTTAAAAGCGATTCCCATGAAACGATCAGCACTGTGGTTAGAGTACAGTAAGATTGATTACACTTTTAATTGCAAAAGAAAAAGAATTTACATTGATACATTGACTGGTTCAATTATTTTGGCAGTTTGGGAAGCCATGTTTTGGGAAGCCATGTTTCCCATATAGTTGTGTGGTCCCCGCTCGGTTATCTCATATGTGTCTAATTGCAGCTAGTATGTCTCTTTCATGTCAAGCAGAAAGAATGGAAAAACTCTGCCCAGATATTATGGTGAAATTATAATTAGGGAACATAATACCATTCCACACTCAGCATTAGCAATGACTTCATTTCGATATTTAAATTGAACCAAAAAAGGCTCAATTGCATGTGTTTCCACTCCCCTCCAACATGGTCATATGTAGGAGGATTGTTGAATGGGGTCAGTCATGGAATGGACCTTTAACACACTTACAATAAAAAAATGTGCCCTTGGGCTTTAGATGTGATGAGTTATTGTGTGTGTGTGTGTGTGTGTGTGTGTATGATGTTTGAATTACATTGTGGGGACCAAACAACCCCCACAATGTGATAAAAACCTGTTATTTTGACACTGTGGGAACTATTTTTCAGGTCCCTACAAAGATCTGTGAAAGCAATGAAAAAACTAAAATTGCCAAAAGTCTCATATTTTGTTTGGTTACTTATGGTTAAGCTTAGGGCTGGGTGGTATTTAAGGTCGTAATGTTGGGATTAGAGTTTTCCCATAGAAATGAATGGAGAGTCCCCACAAAGATATAATCACAAACCTGTGTGTGTGTGAAATTCACATTGATGACCCGATGATACCCGCTCAACAACTGTCCCCATTCAAAAACTCTCCCCAGTCTGTCCTAGTCAGAGGCAGACTAACTTCTCTGGGGGCTCTAGGTTGACATTGAGTATTGGCCACCATTTGAGCTGTTTTTGGAGCTGAAAAATAAATGACAGGGAATCTACAGCATCTGGCGTGATACTCACACCTTCAGACTCTCACGCTCAAGCAAAAAATCTTACGGCAAATCTATATTGTTCCATTATGAAGTTAACTATATCAAAATTGTTCAGACACTTTGCAAACCCTACAGAGTTTTTACAAGGCAATAAAACTCTTACATATATGCAGACTTGTCTCAAATTGAAAATCTCACTCCAACCAGCTGACCAAGGTTGGCAACCCTGCTGATATACAAAAAAAAAAAAACGCAGGGTGCCAGCGATCAAATTTACTGATCGCAAGTGCTGTCAGTAAAATTCGCCAATCTGAGAAAGGGGAGTATCATGCCGGCCAACTGCTTGGGCAAACTTTAGAAGTTTAACTGCTCCTCCTTTTCCCGTGACCCTAGGCTGTAGCCTATAGGACAACCTATTCCTTACTCCTAAGGTTAGTGTTAAATGTTTGTACATGTTCGATTAATTGTCTTCTCTCCATGTCTGTTCAAAATTTGTCTATCACTCTAGTGGGACAGTATCAAAGACAAGGGAGATGTAAAATGTTAATCTTTGTGTTATTTTGTTCTTGTTAGGCTATTTTACGCCTGTTCGTGTGGCAGTGAAGCAACAACTAGCAATAGATTCCAGTGTGAAACGAAGATTTTTTAGCAGGAAGTACGAACAGTCCGTTACCTCTGGGATGGGGGGCAACTTTGTCCATCCTAAAAACTTGCAAATAACAGACATGTTTCTATAATTAAAATTATTATACTTTAGAAATTATTATCTTATATCCATAAATGTAACTTTTGAAAATTCTGTCTTTATGGGCCCCTAGTTTTCGGAGCCCCTAGTCAGCTACCTTCCCTTAATTACCTTATGGTAGGTCCCCCTAGTATAAATACTTAAGTATAGTTACTGAGAATATTTGTTTTGGGTCCTGCTGTCATATTGGTTACACTGAGCAATTTATGATATTGGGGTATCATTGTACTGAAAGACATCCTTTGTTCAGATTTACATATTCTTTTCTCTCAAAGAATATTGCGTTGTGCCATTTTTTTCATCTCATGAAGGAGTGGTTGAGAGAGATGAGAACTCTCGTCTGAGTCATTAACAGAGGAAGCGCAACTGGGATCAATAACATCTCCCGTCTTTTAGCCACATGCGGAAACGAGTACCAGAAACATTAGGATAGCTCATCTTATAACCTACATCAAGATATTTCAAGTGCAGCTAGATTAGGAGTGCTCAGAGTAGACGTGAATTAAATAATAGGAAATATTGGCCAAAGACGCGTTTTTAAAAGGTCTACGCAACAATTATATATCATAAAAACCATAAAATCCCTCTAAGAAATCTCCACAGACATGCCAAAGCACATCACAGTCCAAGCGCATTATATTTTGAATGAAACGCTTTACGTTTTGCGTACTAACGGGCACTGCTCTCAGTTTAATAACCGATCCGCAGCCGGGATAATGCAATTTTCCATTGTGTGTTTTACCGAAAACAGATGCAAAACTAATGCACGGCTGAAATACCCAGGTGGGCGTCGCGTCGTTCTACATGCGCTGCTATACGATCGCTTATTAGGCCATGGAGGCGGAAATATCGAGGATCTGGTGTTTCTGTCGTGTCATCTGTATGATACGTTTCTGGTAATTAACTCGTGATTAACCCTTACTGAAATTTCAGCTGTACATGTTACAAGTCAGACTGAATGGGTCTGTTCCAAAGTTGTGTTTGGCGAATAGATATAGTTCTAATTAATTATTTTTGCCGTTTAAATATATTATATGGCAGATCGTTTCTGGCAGCTATCAATGAAGTAACTAACAAAAAGAATTATGAATCTATATGTTTTTGTTTATTTTATTCATGTTTTAGATGTTCATTGTTAAGGACAACAAATCCAATCAGGAACTGGGCAAAATCCAACCAATCGGCTTTTATTCTAATCGTAAATATGATTACAGGTTTTTTGATGTATTACATCCAAACATCCCCATCCCACGAGAGAATTATGTAGTCCGTCCTACATCTTAAAACTAGAGCCACAAGATAGATTCAACTGATGCATTATTGGCGTGATTTGAATTGCGCAATGCATCCCATCTCTCCCATCCAGTCTCATTCATTGCTGCCACCAGAGAGCAGCGTTTTCCGTGTTGCGGCTGGATGAAGCGTTTACTGAGCATATTAAAAGCCAAGTTTACCGAATGATGATATTGCACTGATTTCCTACAGACTCCACGTTCTCTGCAGCTGTGACAAACACATGTAGAATACAATTTAGTCCTTGGTTTTAACTCATGAAAAAGCCAAAGTAGTGTGAATTAAGACATAGTGACATTTTCATAGGCTCACATCATGAACCTGTAGAATCCAATAGAAAATGGATGGATTTGTTATTACGCTTATATTAGTCACACACAGCATTCACTGTCTGTTTTTGATTGTTTAAAGTAAAACTTCAAATGACTGTTCCGCTTGATACTGACGTACATCAATAGTCAAATCACAAGATACTCAAGGTACTTTTACCTCCCGCCCCATAGGTGGCGATACTTCAGTTAAACACGTTTAACTCAAAGAAACAATCCAGAAGAAGAATGCAGTCGGCGAAAGCAGCAACTAAAATCAATGAATTTGTACTTCTACACTCTTTATTACAACCATACGTTTTCCATATACTGACAACACATGACTGCTATGAAGACTGTGTTCGTTACTGTGGGGACGACGAGTTTCGATGACCTGATAGCCAGTGTGATTTCGCAGGAGGCTGTTCAGGTACCGCCTGGTTAATCCGGCTGCCTGGTGCTGGTCCGATAGCACGAGTGTGTTAGTTAAGATGCTGACAACTATCATCTAATCGGCATGTTGAGAGGTTCTTTAAGATGCTACGCGGCTGTAATGTCACTTTTCAGACTTCCATTTATACTCTAAATACCGTGGCACCTGTGGAGATGTTTATATTAACGTGACGCATTGCTTTACTCCGATGTAATGCTTCCTTCCTGACGGCCCTCTTAAGGCTTTAGTGGCCCGTGGTTATGAGGAGCTGGTGCTGCAGGTGGGGCGCGGTTCTATTCTTCCCGGTCCAGACAGCTGTCCCGGACTGACCCTCCAGGCTTTCCGGTTCAAGGACTCCATTGCCGGCGATATTCAGCGGGCCGATTTGGTTATCAGCCATGCAGGTGAGCTCAAGGAAAATAATCATCTTAAAGTGCGTATGCAATCAATCATATTTGTATAAACTCTAACATGTAACAGTTTTTGTATTTGAACGCTTTTGTGTATCAGATATAAGACCACTCTTAGTGTAGTGTAGTGAACACTGGGTTGCAAGATATGATATTTCTTTCCTGCATAATGGTGGCTGCCATATTTTATAGTTTGTGACCTATGCACGTTTTTAGGGTTGTCATGAGAGGAACTGATGATTCATTGTTCTCTCATACATGGCTAATTCAGCAGATGAAAGGGCAGCAGAAGTGCTTGTTGCTTCTCGCACATGGGGCACCGTGGTCGATTGTTGACGGGGATCGAACTTTGCTTTAGGTCTGTGTAATGGCTTGCTACTTCTTCCAGGTGCAGGAAGCTGCCTGGAGGCCTTGGGAGCTGGGCGCCCCCTTCTTGTGGTGGTCAACGACCAGCTGATGGATAATCACCAGATGGAGCTCGCCCGCAAGCTGCATGCTGACTCTCATTTGCTGTACTGCACCTGCAGGTCAGTGTCCACTAGGGCGGCGCTCAACACACAGTGGTGCGCACGAGCCTAGAGCATCTGCGCAGACACATAGAGTTGCAGGGTTAGTAATTTACTCAAATGTATAGCTAGAAATATTTTCTGGGGTAGTTAATATTGGAATTTTCTAAATTAGTAATTAGTTTCATCCTTGGGGTAGTTTCTGTTCTTTGTTGTACTAGTTAATGGTGTTTTGATGGGATATTTGCCAAAGTAACAGTTTGCCTATGAAAGAGCTACTGTTTCCTCAGGCTTGTATTACTAAAATCCGTGCTGGATTTGGGTGGCCTCTGTGGTTTTGTCATAGTTTAGGTAGTTCACTCTAGGTTCCGCAGGTACTTCACATGGCCAGCTTGAGATGCAGATGTACTTCACCTCTCTGCCGTCAGCACTGGCACGTGCATTAAAATATTCATTCACTTGCCCAGTCAGCTTTAACAAAAAATTCCGTTGTGTGGCTGAATTCTCTCTCTGCAGATATTGAATTATTTTGCATGTTGTTGGTGCCCATTTCAGTGTTCTGTGATGTACAAGAACTTTTTTTTATGGAAGAATTAAATTCTTTGATGTTTGTTACCTAATATTATCTGTTGGATGTGTCTTTCCCCAGCAACCTGACTCATACTTTAAGGACAATGGATCTTTCTCGACTTACTCCCTTCTGCCTGGGTCAACCAGAGAAGTTTGCCAACTTTATGGATCAGGCACTGGGTCTCCACTGAGCTGATATGGCTTATGAGTTTCATGTCTCTGGAGCCCATCTACGTGGAAGGAGTGGACCAGCACTTGTGTCAGCTGAACTCACCTCTTTGGACTGTGATTAAATCAAAGTGCTCTCCAAAAAACCAAAATAAATGACAACTAAGGTTATTATAGTTACCTAAAACTAGGACAAAAAAATTTTGTTAACCAAAATAAAAACAAAAACAGAAGTTTTCAGAAAAATAAAAAGTAAAAAATTACAATTAACAATGCGACAAAAACTGAAATTAAATAGAAATACCAGCAAAATCAGTTTTGTTTTAATTTTTACCCTCTCGCAATAATACAAGGGAACAATCTAGGGATGGTAAGATTCACCGATTCACATTGATGCAGAAGTATAAAAGTGCACAGTGGAGCTGCCCGGATTAAAATGTTCACCAGAGACAATTTAGGCTGAGCGTGTGATACTTGGTTTCCAATATCTTTGCATCAATTTATCAATGTGATTTATTAATGTAGAATAGTGATTAAATCATCTTTCTTTATTAGTCTTGTATTATGTATTAGCTCACAACTGGTGTTATTAATGTTTACCGGGGTCATTATGCTTCCAGACCACAGGAGGGCGTCTTATAGCAATAAAATTGAGCCATATCTGTTTATATGTTGAAGCGTGTTTGATAATGAGTCGGGTGGAAGTTTATGTGGTTCATTTATACGATTTTGTTTAAATGTAATATATTTAGCGGTTTTCAATATTGTACATATCTCAACAAGTCGCAGCGCCCGCTTTGGTAAACTCAGTTACCGAGATCTTTCGGTGCAGATAAGTATAGCTAAGGCTAAGTAAGTGGTTAAATATTGCTTGTTATAGTTTTGTTGTATTTATTCAACATTTTATGGAGCCAAGTTTAATTTGTGAGTATTGTAAACACATGCGTGCAAAAGCAAGCTCACTTGTGTAAGAGGGAGAGGAATCACCAACTTGATCATATGTTTTGGGGAAGGGAGGAGCAGTTCAAAGTGTGTTTCCTATTTTTTCTTTAAGCATTTTTTTAAAGATTTAGCCATACGAACTAGTCTGTAGTTTTATTTTGTTGTTGAAGTCATGTCACCTCTAGACCGTATTCACCATCACTCGCCTCAAGACTGTATTCACCATCACCCGCCTCTAGACTGTATTCACCATCACACCTCTCTCATCGTATTGCGCTCCCTGCTGGGTTAGAACACCTGAAGTAAGACTGAAACTGCGGTTACTGGTTCCGCGCCACACCTGGGCCGGCACCTCCCTCACCGCACCGGGGTCGCGTCACATCACCGACATACCGAAACACAGTGCAGGGTGCCACTGAGGGGGGGTCCCGGGCCTGGCCTGCCCTGTGCACTGGATTTATCAAGCGGAAAGCAGCGCACGCCTAGGGTTACATAAATATTTAAATATATATAGTAGCCCTATGACTTTATTAGTTAGAAATGTGACCAATAATTTCTGACCAAAGATTTAATATTTAGATATATTTCCCCTTGTCTGGCTGTGGGGTGGACGAGCAGGCTGGACGCGGGGAAGGATGAAGCAGGCAGGCGAGGATGAAGGAAATGGGGTTTTATTGGGAAGACAGGGCAGACGGTAAGGAACAATACATAACATAACATCAATGACGCACCCCCAACCAAGAAAGATGTGGACTGATATACGTAAGACAGGGCGAAATAACAGGGAACGACTGGGCACAATCGGGGAAGCACACGTGAATGATGAGGGGGCATGGCACGCACGAGGATCGGACGAGCTGGGTAGGGCACACACGAGGATCGGACGAGCTGGGTGTGGCACGCACGAGGATCGGATGAGCTGGGCGTGACACCCCTCTCTAAACTGTTTCAAGCATACTCTCCCAGCTCCAGTACTCTGTTAGTGGCCAATTCTCCACAAGTCTCGGTGGGGTGGAGGCGTGTCCAATGATGTATCGCATCTTATTATGCCAAATTCCACTGCATCGCAGTAAGGGTGAATTGTATCATGTTGCAATAATAGTTGCTTCATATGTATCTTTAACGTATTGGACCGTAGGCAATGCACTGAGATGTGTATCGCATTGCCTCAGAGATAGAGATGCACATCTCTGCTGCAGACTCTCAGTAGAAGGGGCTTGAGAGTGGCACTTGCAAACAGACACTAATTTCAGATGTCACAAAAAGTACTAAGTTGCAGACAGAAAGCGACACAGCCGTATATGGGAATACCTTGTAGACAAAAGTGAATGTGTGGTGATGAGTGACGGTAACATTTTTGAGATTCACCTATAAGGCAAAAATCACACTAATTTGAAAGTTCACCTGAGAAGCTCCATTAGAGAAGCATGCAAAATGTTCGATAAGTTGAAGGAGCAGGAGGCTGTTAACTTACCTCACAGATGGCACGGCATCAAGAAGGCCCCCACAAATACAGCAAACCCTGCCTCTGTGCTTGTACAGGGTGTGCTACAATACAGGAGGATCACAAGCATCAGCAGGCAATGATCCTTATATTCATTGTTAATTTTGACATAATTTTTTCAAGGGGAGGATCTTTGACATGATTGTCATTCAGTCTAACATGCATGACGTTTTGTTAAAAAGGTTTTTTTTAAAAAGGCATTTTACTTTTTTCCTAGAGGTTGTTTTAAAGCTGTTTTGCTGTGTTGTAAATCGTTAATCCACAACATTCTGGTGATTAATGCAGCCCATTTAAGGTTTATGTTTCTGATTAAACTCTGGGTGCTAATTACCAAGCTCTGCTGTGGGTCTAGCAATGTGACTGATTTGGTATGCAGGAATAAAACAGTTTTTCCACAATATAAGACCATTAATAAACAATGGTTTGTGTTTGATGACATGCATTCTTTCATCCTAACATTTTCAGCTTCTATAAGTCAAGGCTTTCCTCATAATACCTGAAAAACTAACACTAAAACTAAATTAAAACTAGATTTTTTCCTAAAATAAAAATGGAGCTAAAACTATTTGTAAACTCTTAAAATGAAAAACTAAAACTGAAAAACTAAATAAAAATACAATCTTCTGAAAAATGAACAATGATTACTCTGATGATTTTTCTTGGGTCTGGGTGGAACATTGTTACAGAACCAGATAGTTACTAGACCTGTGGAACACCTACCGTGTTCTAGAAAACCAGTTGCACAAACTCTGTTATGTGAATTTAGAAATAATTAAAGCCTGACATACTGCACTTTTTATACTTGTGTATTGACTTCATCCTCTTACACAATAAATGGTTATAGGAAAAGAAACAGTAACACCCACAGCCATACTTGTTTTTACATTTTTTTTGTATAATTGCTATGCACTGAAACTCAATGCAGGAAGAAACGAATTGCAATGGCCTTTGCAGCTCAGAGCTAGTGAGGTACTTTTTCTGATGACGCATTTCCTGCATCCTGTAAGTGGGGTGCATGGAGAACAGAACGCAGCACTAACCCGCATGTGGATGTCATTACGTTATTATTGCTACTCGGGCAGATAACCCTAATGATGTTTCTTTTCCTCCTCTTGTTCTCCTGCCTGGGACGTGGCTCTGCCTCCATTCCAGGTACGTTCTTTTCATCAGTACAGTTGTTTTGTCTTTGCCCTTAGACAGGTTGTCCCTTTCGGCAAGCGGGCAGAACACGTTCCTCAAACACACAAGTTGACTTTCCTAGGTTCGGCGCTCACCCTGATGAAGCCCGCAGCTGAAACACCTCGTTCTGAGTGTGTTTGGTTATGTAAAAGTCTTTCCAAATAGAAAACATATTAACGCCAACTATCGCACTGCTGTAATCTGCTAGTGATGTTTCAGTGGCCATTAGAGCAAACTTTCTGTTTTTGTGCTGTGGTTTGTACTCATACATGGTTCATTTTGTACCTCAAAGGGCCGCTTCCTGTCAACCGCTGAGCTAAAATCAGCAGAGCATTAGTGGTTGGTTCTCATATCTGGGTATTCCTTAGCCGAATTACTGCATCGATTTAGTTTTTTATTAAATGGCATTTGATGAATGTCATGGTGCTTAATAAGTATGGTCAAATATTTTTCACAACTTAAGGATCAGGTAGCCATTAGCAGTTTTTCAGTATTGTATAGAAATCTACAAATGTTACCTGTAGAATTCTATATGCTGAACTTTGATACAGTTTCCTTGCTGAGGGGATTGAGTGTTCTCAGTCGTTTATATATATATACATAACTGGCATTTTAGCCCTTCAGTGTGTTTGAATTTGATTAATTTTATCATAAGTTCAAGTCTCAATGCCAAACACAGAACGACGGTACTGGGGGAATTTCCGTATGTTTAGTGTCTGGCGGTAACCTGATGTCTAAAGCCGTGGGTGTCAGCACAGAGTCTGTAATGGCAAGAATGATTTCCGTGTGACAGTTGTATACCAGTAATACTGAGCGGTGCCAGTCAATCCAAGTAGAACTGGTGGTGAAGCTCACCCTTGACATGAACGTCGACCAGCGCTGATACTGAATCACTCCTAGTTTGCAGTTCTTTGTGGTTCTTTGTGCTTAGACGGCCCTCATCTGCTGGTCTGTTTCGTTTGTCTGATAACAGCTACATTAAAAGTAATGGTGAGGAGTTTGTAAAGATGTAGTAGTCAGTGGGCTCTTTTAGGATAGGAGCATTGAAGTATTTATTTTATGGTTTGTTTGTTTGTTTGTTTATGCTCCCTCCACTACCCTGCCTCTATGGAGCATGAATTTATTTTTAATTTCCATTGCAAGTTTAAAGCATCAGACAGACTGACATGACAGCAGGAGGTGGGAGGGGGAGAAAAAAGAGTCTGGTGAAAAGTTGTATTATGTTTGTTTGTTTGTTTGTTTGTTTGTTTGGTTGGTTGTTTGTTTGTTTGCTTGTTTGTTTGTTTGTTGGTTGACCAAAAGGGATTCCGCTCTACATTCCAGTCTATCCGCCATAAGAAGTGGTGGAAATTAGCTTTGCTTGCATAGATATTTGAGGATATTTGCCAGAGACTGACCAATGCTGATCTGTGCAGATGTGAGCTGTCTCATCATCAACCTCCAGCACACAGACTGCACGTGGGACCATGGAAGCAACCCAGAGCTCAATTTCACCTTCCAGAGCAGGTGACCTCTGAAATCTGGAAATTCAAGATTCTTTATTTGTCACATACATAGTTATACAAGTAGAAGATGTAGTGAAATGTACCCTAAACAACCCTTAGACTGTGCAAATCAAAAATGGAATTAAGAATGAAGTCAAGAATTTAAAAAATCTCACAATAAACTAAAAGTCATGACAATGACTATAACAAAGTCTCAGGTATCGCTGATAATATGGGTCAGAAAAACCGGGCCAAATATTTTTTCTATAATTTAAATGTGAAAAAAATGAAAAGCTTAGCCTTATTTATATATAATATAGTTTGCTGTTTGTGTCAGTGTGTGTTTATGTACATTTATTTTTCTGTGCATGACTGTCTGACAACTGAGAGAATTTGATTTTAAAAGCCAAAGAGCCACTGTTCTCAATGGAGTGTTGTACCTTGTAGGCTGGGTTCCAGATGGCCCTTCCATGACTGCCCCCAGTACCTGCATCAGGGGGGTTACAACGTGGGCTGCAGACTGCCATATGAATCAACCGATAAGTTTTCTCCACTGCACACCAGACTGTCTGATGACAACAATGTCACAAATGAACAGACCATTGAAATGAAAGAGCGGGGTAAAGTCAGATCCCATCTGATCTTTTATCTGCCACCGATTTCCCCCAATACTGTGTACTTTCATAACCCTGCTGTAGCAGTCTCTCGGCCCCCCCCCCCCCCCACCAGTACCCCTCTTACATCACCTTCACTGCCCCTCTGCCTGCTCAGTCTCTGTGTTCCTCTCTCTCTAGTGAAACTCAACCCACCACTTAACCTCTCTGTGGTGGTGAACAGTACAAACCTGGAGCTCTGGTTATACTGGAACACCAGCACAAAAAGCACCTGTACGGAGAGTGAAGTGCGCTACAGGAAGGAGGGTGATCAGTGGCATGTAAGAACCAGCAGGGCTCCAGCATAAGGGGAGCAACCATGGCTGATATATCAAACATCATTTATGTTTTTTGCTTCTCCTTCTCTTCTCAGTCTGTTTTCACTTCGATGTCGGCTACATCGTACAGCTTGCCTCAGATTTCCCTGAAGCACCAGTATGAGCTCCAAGTGAGGATCCGGGTACCAAATACTTGTGGCCAGTCCAAGTTCTGGAGCGAATGGAGTGTACCGATGTTCTGGGGCAACACAACAGGTACAGCAGCGGTGCAGATGCAGGCAGCAGACCATTCTTAACCGTGGAGACGCCATATTTACTGATTTCAGGGGCGGGCTCTTCCCTGTCAGTTATATCGCCTGGATTTTAACATCTTTATACAGTAAAGGTTGTTCAGAGGCTTTTTCAGCAGTCAGCTTCTGGGTTGTGAATACTCCAGCATTGACACCGTTACAAACACTCTTCCTTGAGGGAGTCTGTGGTGCATCATCTCTTTCCAGCATAGATATCAAGCAGATCCTCGTTGGAATTGGAAAGGAGAATCATTGACATGCTTTTCATTCTATTTGCCTCCCCCAACCTCACTTTCACAGTCATCACCCCTGTCCCCTGGAAGGCTGTCTACTCATTCATAGCTGTAGTGGTTCTGGGCATCTTGATGGTGCTGATCTACGTTACACAAGGAGAAAGGTGGGTTATTCGGGAACAGGCAGATGTGTGCACACGCACGTGTGCTGTGAGTGTGTGTTTGCAGTTTTTGATGGAACTAAATAGTAAGATGATAGTCAATCACAATTGAGTCTGTTCGCCAACCCACTTAAGCTAATGTTTCACCTTTATTCCCCAGAATTAGAATTATCTTTGTTCCTGTTGTTCCCAACCCTGGCAAGAACTTGGAGGACCTCTTCAAAACCTGCAATGGAAACGTTGAGGTAGCTATCTTGTCCAGGGCTTTCTCTACCACCATGTGACCCCTTTCTTTCATCTCTGTACATCTCTGGTTGGCATGGTGCTTCACTGGATAGCACTGGTGCCCCCTAACTCCAGGGTTGGTGGTCTGAATGCCGAATAAGATAAGCTGTTTTTTTGATATAGTACAAAAAAATCATGATGCAATTTTACCTCCTATAGAATTAGCCCTGTTTACTGCAGTTAGGATAATATTTCAGCATCGGGGCTGCAAACAGAGGCCAAACTGCATGAATATATTACTGCAGGAAATTATGAGTCTCCTGTCTGACAATCTGCATATCTGTGACACATGTTATCAGATCTTCAACCAAAATTGTGTCTAAGTGAATGAATTACCACATATCTCTTAATGTCTAACTTGCTTGACAGGTTTTTCATATCAAATCCCATCTATTGGGTTTGGGAAATATTTACTAATCATGTTTTCCTTCAGGGGCGGCATGGTGGTGCAGTGGTTAGCACAGTTGCCTCACATCTCAGGGACCCAGGTTCAATTCCCTGCCTGGGTTACATGTGTGTGGAGTTTGCATGTTCTCCCCATGTTGTCATGGGGTTTCCTCCGGGTACTCCGGTTTCC
>JAODJX010000002.1:12022057-12036026 GCA_026776945.1 Isichthys henryi
CACACCTACGGGCAATTTTAGTAACTCCAATCAGCCTCAGCATGTTTTTGGACTGTGGGGGGAAACCGGAGTACCCGCAGGAAACCGCACGACGACATGGGGAGAACATGCAAACTCCACACACATGTGACCCAGGCAGGTATTCAAACCCGGGTCCCAGAGGTGTGAGGCAACAGTGCTAACCACTGCACCACCATGCCGCCCATTTATTTTTATATTGTTTTAATAATTCTGTTAAGTC
Source organism: Isichthys henryi (assembly GCA_026776945.1). NCBI lineage: Eukaryota > Metazoa > Chordata > Actinopteri > Osteoglossiformes > Mormyridae > Isichthys > Isichthys henryi. The sequence goes on from JAODJX010000002.1 coordinate 12,022,299, forward strand.
GTAACATTATATGGATCTATTTCTCATACATCTGAGTATTTTAAGACGATTACTTGTTTCTACCTATGAGATGGAATTGACAGATATTGCCTTGCGACTTTTTAATAGTAGGGAACCGCATAAAGAATAAGATTTTCACGCAGTGTTACCGCGCCCTCTAGTGTTGGATGGTAGTAACTGCTGTTTTGGTTTAGTTCCGACGTTTACGTGGAAGGAGTAACCTCGGCCCATTTTGTTGGACTGTATATTTTTTTCTGCTGCACAGAACAATCTTGCTCAGTCGCTAATCCGAGTCTTACCAGGATTATACGTGTATTATACGTATGCAATTGAGTAGCTGTTGCTTTTCTGTTCATAAAACCAGCCCTCCTCTAGGCTCTCAACAGGATCTATCGCTTCTCAAACTGAAGCCCTCCTTTTCTCGCCACTCTGGCGCCTGCTGAATAGTTGCATTGTGCCTGTGCTGTCACTGTCCACTTGTCCTGGTGCAGTCCAACCCCTCCAAGCCCAACCATACATGCCAGCCCTACTGACTTGCTTTTAATACACCGAATCCACACCCAAATGTCTCTGTAGAGTTGAATGGCTCATATTACTGCTCTAATTCTCTCCCCCGGGAGGAGTCGGGGGGCAAAGAGACAGCAGGTTTTGTGACTAACATAATACATGTAAATTACATCATATCCTGCTATTATAAACACTGCACTAATAACATGAAATTTGAGCTACAGGATTTTTTTTTTGAAGGATTTAGTAACTTCAATCTCTACCAATGAATTATTTAACACAGCGCCTTTGAATCTATATATGTAGTATAGATGCAACATGCATATGCGTACAATAGTAACAATGTGGTTGTCAGAGCGCTTTAAATATCTGCATGCAGTTTTTTTTCGTGAGTTCTAAAACCAGGCTTCCGTGCGTCAACTAATATTACACCAGTGATCATCTGAGACACTGGGCTCCATCTGAATGCTCCTGTGCAGTTACATGCAATGGTGGCTCTTTTCTAGAGTCCTTTTTCTTGCATACTTTAGTGTTGTGGTTGTCAAACTCAGTCTTCGGGCCCCACTGCCCTGCTTGTTTTCCAGGTGTCCCTGCCCTACACACTGCTGATTACCTGGATCCGGTGTGTTCAGTCAATCAGAAGCTGAAAGACAGCTGGGACTTGTGTGTGTGGGACAGGGGTAGCTGGAAAACAAGCAGGACAGTGGGTCCCGAGGACCAAACCACTGCTTTAGTGGGAATGGTCTCAATTTCCCCTTGATGACCAACGGACAAGAGCCGAATGGCACACAGTTGGGTGTAGTCCCTGATGGTCCATTGAGGGAGGTTATTTTTATGATAGAGATTTTGCACAGGCCAAAAGAAAACATCTCCTGCCTGGTTCCATGGGGACAGGCAGGAAGGAAGGAGTTTGCAGAGGAAGGCTTCCGAAGCTCTTATGCACAGCTGTGGGGTGGAATGCAAGTGCAGGTTCACTCATCTGGAACCTCAAGTATTTATCCCATATCACCCATATCTGGGTGGGGGCAGACTCTGTGTATCTCAATGGGTAATAATTACACAGTTATTTTACTCCAACTTGAATTTCGAAAGTAATAAAACATACATACAAATGAAGAAGTTGGGGGGAGAACTTTGGCTAGGACAAATGGCTGTCAAAGGCAGAGATGCCGATCAACGGAGCTGCACAACTGCAAATGGGACAGAACACTTTGCCAATTAATCCTGCTTCATGGGGCGAGTGATACAACCTGCATTTTAACTGATGGCTACTGCTATGCCCAGGCTAGATGGTGCCTGTACAGCAGTGATGAAGCACAGATTCCTTCAGTGTGTTAAACGGATTTAGTTTATTTCCATCCTCCAGAAGTGTTGTCAGGCTACCTTTACAATATGTAAAGTGAGATTGGGAAAGAAAAAAAGAAAACTGAAGTAATCAATTACACATTTATCAGCTATGCATGACTCATCAAACCCTCTTCCCACCCACCCCCCCCCCCCCAAAAAACAAAACAAAAAAAGCCTCCCTCAAGTACTAACAAAATGTCAAATGGGACGCTTTTTGATTTCTTAGCAGAAAAAAATTCTAAGAGCTACTTTTCAACAAGAAACGGAATATTAAAAGGAAATACAAAGCAAAAAGAAATATATATATTGTTAATGCATCAGGAAGGGAGAGAACTGGAACAAGTTCACTGGCATCCAGGAGAGGCAGTGGAACTCCTGCAGGTTTTTGTGTCGCCCAGTCCAGGGGGCTCTTCCTCTTGCAACCTTGCACACGCCAATCACACTGTCATACTGCACTACTCACACGACCCAGCCACACACATACACCCACACCCACATGCGCACGACAAATGCAAACTGGCATTTGCTGAGGAAAGCAATGCACACGCAACTGTATTTGAATCATTATATACACTGCATCCAACACACAGAAAGTAACCCCCCCACCCCCATAACTGCTGACATACTTGGGGATGCTAACTCATTGAGGCTTGGTTCAAATGTATGAAGCCTCACTCTTACAAATTCCATAAAGTTCAAGTTTATAAGTGACATTTCTTTGTTACAATTGCATAAACTTTTTTACCCTTTACCATAAATGGTAAAATTTTAAAACTTGGAAAAAAAACACCAATAGCCTTGCATTCACAGTTATACTTTCACGAACAATGTGTGGGGGGTCTTGCACCATGAATGATGTCCCTCTGACTATAACGTAAAATACTCGGCTAGCTAAAACACTGCCCGTGATGCTGTAAAAAACCAGTTCAAGGCTCTGAAATCCATTCAGCTGAAGGGAGCCACTGCAAAGGCCCAGGGTTTCCCTAAGCTAAGCTGCCTCCTGGATTCAACTATAGCGTCATAGTCAAGATTAGTCTTTTTGAAGACAAAGAGGAAAAAAACTGGTAATCACCTTCTCAAGACACCGTTCCAGCTTAACCACAAATCAGCTCCAATCATAAAGACCTCAGGCTACATCTGGAGGACATCGTCCACGCATCTTTGAGCTGGGTTTTATATGAAAGGTAAATTAGCATTAGCGTTATACAGAACAGCTGTGTTCAACAAAGCAGAAGATAGCAACCTTCCTCTAATGATCAGGTACAAACAATCTTTCTCAAAACAGGGTAAAAAAAATCAGCCAGAAGGAGACACGCTATGGCTCGCTCAGACACATCTTTCCAAATGCCTAAGTGCTCATTTAGCAGTTTTAATCCTAAAAAACAAATTACTGTGAACATGTCAACCTGAATAGCCAGTGTCCCATGATGACATCTTTCAAGGGGTATCTGTCCTCTCGCAATTAAAATATTAAAAATATCTTTACAAGGTCAGATCATCATGTCATACATCTCCAAATGAGCTTTAAATTGGATTCAGATTATCACGGGAACTTGCTAAGAGTTGGAGTGAGAATGTAGCACTGTGTTTTCTAGGTCTTTTCTTCAGGATAATTTTTTTCTTTCTAATCAGCACAAAACGAAAACTTACAGATGCGATTTGATCGTCACGTTGAAGCTGGATTCTGATTTTACTTTTTCCACCCACCCTGAGGAGTTAATGGTTGTGTTTTTGAGTACAAGTATGTTTTTCTCTGCAGTACAAAATGAGATTTCATACCGCAGAGAAGAGAAAACGAGATGGAATTTGTTTACAAAGAAGCACAGTGGCCGTGCCCAAGACACTGCTGTCATGGCAGCCAATCCACAAATGTGGGAATGAACTTAAGAACTACAATTTATACCGAACTATCTACGGTCCCAACATCTACACCCAAAGAGGGTGTAACTGAGGAGTCTAGTGCTCCACAGGTGTGTGAGACCCTGCCCCTCTGCTTTATCAAAACACGAGCTAATCTTGTACGCCGTGAATATTTCTATTGGCTTTGCCTGTCAGAAGCTTCCCAGGACAGATAACACTCCAGAGGTTACAAGAAGTGGGTTTTTCTTTTGTAGTTCCTGGGCCCAAGGGCCACATCTGCCAAAACACCCAATCTATATATTTTTTACCCCGACTCTCTTTTAGCTAATTTTAACTTGACACCAGGTTAACTGGTGGTATTTTTTGTTGCCCGCTCATCCTAGCCGATTCTTAAAGGTAAACAAACCCTGGCACATTTGTTCAGAGTTATATGAGAGAAGGCAAGAAAAAAGTAGGAAATCTTGACCCTCTTAATGCTGATCACTTCTGCCTGCTTCCTCTGCTTCTTTGCTTTGCTTATAGGTGACAGTTTCTAAACAAATTCCTTTTGAGAAGCTTATCTGCACTGAAATACTTTTCCTCCCTGACAAAATGAGTATGATAGTTCTTAGTGTTCCTTTGGTTACATAGAAAATCTACATGCATTTCATCTTTTACAAAAATAAAAGAATATATAGAAAATGACCGTTAAAATGATCTCAAATTCTTTCTTCTATTTAAAAACATTTAAAATGTTTGTCTTGCTTAGTAATACATTTATATGTTAATGATACTCAACTAATGTGTCATCTGCGTTGTATATTAAAACTATAATCAAATATATTTTATGTTCTTTTACACTGTTAACTTCTTACAAAAGGTTAGTACACGAAAAAACTCATCAGTGATAGAAAATATTTTCATATTAATCCCCCATTTTAAGAGGAGTGGAAAACTCAGGAGTTACCCACTTTTAAAAATATATAAAAAGCTTCAAGCATAAAATGGTACCTTTTTGTTTAGTTTTGTTTTAACATTTAGGGATTGAATATCACAAAGAATTTTTTTAATTTGTTGAAATGTCTGGTTCTTTCATTTCTATTTTGAATAGATTACGGGAGTTCAGCTCTAGAAGCTTCTTCTAGCAGATGTTCATAAACACATCCTCCCCTGTGCATAAAGCCCATGCAAACATCTAAAGGTTTCTTTCCCGAGAGAGGCATGGCATACTGTATCACAGATCGGAGCGTCAAAGCCAGCCAATCACGGGCTGGCTGACTCTGACAAATCAAATACTGTCTCAGCACGCCTCTTCATAACAGTTCTGCAAGTCACATTTTCTTCATCTCAGTAAACTGTTAACTGTGCACAAAAACTCAGAAGAAAACCACCTAAACACATCAACATGCCACAAACACGCACACCTGCAAAGTCTGGCATGGTAGAGCTGGCCACCATAGCCGGCACAAGTGTGAAACCCAAATTAGTCAGCCAAGCTGTCATAAAACTGTAAAATATCGCTAAACCGTCCATCTTTCCCCTCCCCACCCCAAACCCCTTTGAAATCAAAGATTTTTTTTTAAACTTCCTGTACCACAGAAGTATTGAAATCCCAACCCGTGCTGCACTCTGTCAGTCAATATCTGCTCCCCAAGCTCCTAGCAGACACCATTTCCAGGTGTCTTCTTCCTCATTGCTGCTACCGCAGGGCCCCGGGCTCTGGTGTGAAGGCCGACACACAATTGCCTGGAACCTCTGAGCCTCGTCACGCTGCATCCTGGACAAGAGACTCCAAAACCGCAAAAACTGACAGTGTCCTGGAACTGTACACAGAGGCAGTCTTACTTTTTGGAGAAGTAACTGGCCATATGTTTTGTTCTCATTCATTTGTTGATTTTCAATGTATTGTTTGTTTTTCCATCAGAATAAGAGTGAAAGGCAGGTCAAGTATGTCATGATCCATATTCCTATCACCACTACAACAACAAAATAATAAAAGCACCACTGTTGCATGTGCTCCAATGTTATACCATGTTTTTTTCCTTCTCTTACCCTTAATCATCTCAGTAAACTGGAAAAGAAAAACACCCGACACTTCAAAAGAACACAGGTAAGGGGAAAAAGCAATCCATTAAAATGATTCATGAGAAAAAAAAAGTATTCCTGCTTAGGTCTTCAAAGTCCTCCCTTTTCCGGGAGCAACATATTCCAATTGGCACATGACATGAGGTGAGGTCTGATTTAATCCTGCTAATAATTATAATGAAACATAAGGGAAAAAAACTATACAAAATATTATCATTAAAGGATTTGGCCAAGTCCAAGTACTGTGTCTTGCTTTCAGCCTTGTAAAGATGGTAGAGCTTCCGAGTCAGAGGTACGATGGCAGTAATGGGGTGGGTGGAGGGAGTGGACAGATGAATCCGTTTTAGCGCCCAGCCATCTCTTCCATCACAGGGCCAGGTCATTTTGATGAGAAGCGCCATCCTGCAAAGGGCATAAACAAAGTAACAGAGACAGAAAAAAGAGAGATCAGCAGAGGAAATTTAAGTAAGAGGCAGGCAGGACCAAATGACAGAGCAGTTTGATGGTCTCTTCAGAGACGGTATTTCCAAATAGTTCTAAATAAAAATATTTTATTTTCTGCACGTGTTGAAAAGAAATCAGACAATAGGGAATAGAACAAGATTGCCATCGGCAAAAGACATGAATTACAGGAAAAAGTAGAGGAAGAGAAGGAAAATAATTGCTTGCAAGCAATAGACGTGAAGGGAAAAACTGAAGCACGTGGGAAGGTGAAAGCTGCTGTTTAATGGTTCAGTGACATAGGAGTGGACAGGCAAATCCTCTGTGTGCTGCTCTGCCAATGTCTTTGAAACCAGATTGTTTAGTCAACTATCATAATAGAACCATGGGGTGCATCGCTGTTAAATCTGTTCTGTTTAACATACAGGCACTGCCCAACCAACAAGGATCTGAATAAATTTTTAATTATGCATGCAAATGTTCCAAGGGTTGTGTCACAAATTCTCCAAATTTTAATCTTGTACTGCAGGAACTAGTTAGCGTGCAAAGACAGCTATTTCATGCTAAGACAAGGAAGCGGTCAGCATCCTCACCATTCTCATACTGCCCTGCATCTACACTACAGCGTTATGCGATTTGCACAATGCAGTTTGCTTTATTTCACTTTTCTTAACATAAAATTATATGAAAGCGCTGCATATAAGGAGTGCCTCTGCAAAATGATTTTGAGATAATTATTAATACCTTAATAATACATAATTTCATACTCTGGCATAATTACCACCTCAGGCTAGTTTTTTTTTTGCTAGGCTTCTTTGAATTTAAGTACATTGTACCATTATAGTACAATTGTGCTATTTATTTCAACAGGATTGTAATAATGACAATCACACACAGAAAAGCAACAAAAACACACTTTTTAGGTAAATTTGATTATCTACAGAATGTGCATCTTTTACATGTGAAGTACCTATATTTCGAACAACAGAGCCTTTGCATTTTGGCATTGAGCTTCTCTACTGTAAATGCACGAGTGTTATGACCCGCACATTAGTATGGGTGTTTCACTGATGGCCATCACGGGAAGCTACCAGAAGCATAGGAAGAATCTGAACAGCTATACAATACCCAAATGTACTGCATCTAATATTGTTCATTTTTATACCTGCATCAGCTGCAAGTGCCACTGGAAACTTAGCTGGGCACCCAGTTGTGGGAGGAGCCCTGTGTCGTGGCTGAGCCTGAGTATGCCTGCCCTGGAGTGGGTATGGAGTCAAAGTTGAAGTCGATGCCCTCTCCATCCATGAGGTCGCTGTTGATGATGTAATCCACATCGCAGTCAAGGCTCTCTGTGAACATGTCAATGTCGAGGTCAGTGGGCAGCCGGTCATGGCTTGGCAGAAAGGAGCCCTGCCCCCCAAATGGACCTATTCCCTGGACACCCCTGTTATCGCTGTCAAAAGGGGGAGGGCCCTGGGTAAGCTGAAGGGGGTCTTGGCTCATGCTAGGGTGCAGCATGCTTAATGCCAGCTGGGCCTGCTGCTGCTGAGTCATGGCCGCCACTGGGCTCTGTTGGAGGGTTTTCCCCAAGAAGAGCTGGCTGCCTTGAGCGCCAGGCCCCAGGTTTGGCCCCAGGCCCAGCAACCCAGCCCCGCCCTGGCTCGGCATCAGCGGGTCCACCTGGGTCATCATGACGTCACTTGGCGGTGGTGAGTCAGAAGTCAGCAGAGCCTCCAGACTCGAGGGCACATGCACACCAAAGTGGCCGGCTTGAGTCCCTGGGCTTGGCATTGGGTTGAACAGGGAGTTGCCAAAGTTGGAGGTGGCAGGAGTGGATTTGGAGGAAGGTGCTTGCTGAACAGGCACCTGTGCCCCACCCTGAGGGGAGGCTGCACTGACTTGGGGAGCTTGGGTGGTCTGCAACGACCGGTAGGTGCTAAAGCCAGGACTACGGGCTAGCAAGGTGGTGGCAGAGGGCAGTGGGGTGGGTGGTGCTGGGGGCGCTGTGCTGGGGCTGGCCCCGCCCTGTTGTGCAGTCATCAATGTTAACCCATCGATCAGGTCCAGCTCCTCCAGGAGGTTCTCTGTGAGGGTGGGGGGCACACTGTTTGTAGAATAGCCCCCCAGTAGTCCATCTTCCGGAAGGTCGTCCTCGTCCTCCTTGCCTGGGGCAATGGGTGACAGACGGCCGCTCAGCGTGCTGGCATTGGAGCTGCTCCGTGGCCGAAAGCTGGTCCACATATCCGGATCATCCAGGCTGCCACGTGATGAGGGGCTACTGCTGTTAACCCCCCACTTAGGATATGGCTGGGAGGACCCAGGGCTGTCTGCCCCTCCTGGCCCAGTACCCCCTTCGCCTGGCAGGGCTCCACCACCCATTCCAGGACCCCCTGCTGCTCCTGCCTGCTTCTTCGTCTGCTTGGCACGCATGCGACTCTTTAGCAGTTTGCTGTTGTCCATAGAAGCGGCACGCCGGCGGGGGGCCTTCCCAGTCTTGCCCCCCTCGGGGTTCAGCATCCACCATGAGCTCTTTCCAGTCGACTCGTTGTGCACGCGCAGGAACTTGTTGTGGAGGGACAGGTTGTGACGAATGGAGTTCTGTGGTTGGTAAAGGAGGAAGGAGCAAAAAAACAAACACTGTAACTGCTCCACTTGTAGATTGCAGATGCGCACAAAGCCTTACAGACAACAGACAAATGCTTCATTTCCAGGACCAAAACAGGTGATTCAATTTAGAAAGCTGTGAAATACTATGAGATCGACACAGACATTGGGGGTGAAGAGGGTGCTATGCAGATCGGAGAGGTACTCAGTTTGATTGAGAAGTGAAAGAAATGATAAACTCTCAATTTCTGTCCTTATAAATGGATGTCTATCTGACCAATGTTTTAATGTAAGTGGTCCACACTCTGTCATTCATCACAACCAGAAAGGCAGCTTTAATTTCACTCTCACCCACTTGCCTTTGTTCAGAAAGGAAATATAAGGTCAAATGTAATATACCAACTGACCTGATCAATATAACCTCAGACAATAATGCAAATATTGCGAAATTTAAGGTTCCAGAAAAGACTATTTTATTGTAAGTGCAATATGGTCTTCCCATCTCATTATTAAGTGACCAAGTCTAATCCTCACTATCTTCCCCATAATGATCTCATCTGCTAATAAGAGTCATTAAAAATGTATAAGTTTGACATAAATCTGCCATGGGGAAGCTTTATAGCAAATACTTGCTCTCCCAATACCATACTTTAAAACAGGTTTTCTGCAAAGACGCAGCTTCAAATAATGGCTGCAAAAGGACCCAGAACTGTGACTGAGAAGCCTATATCTGAAATACTAGAAGGGACTGATTACTTTACCCTCAAGGGAAGTCCTTCCTTCAGTAAGTATTAAACTGTACAAAATGCAACGCTAAGAAAAAACTATTACAACAATAGTACTGCTAACAAAAAAGGCATTATTACTATGTTAATGAAGGCAGAGGATCATAATCACCCATACCTAACAGTAATAAAGTGTAACTATAGACAGGAAGACAGTGAAACCCTAAGTTATTCTAAAAGCTTCAAATGCTAGACGTGCCACACAGCAAATAATGTAAAGTGAGTGTAATGACAGGGGTTACAACAAAGAACAGAATGCAGCACGTAATGTGACAGCAAATTAACCAAAGGTTTCATCAAAATCCCATGGCTTCAAGATCCAGTGCTGCTCTACCCTTCTTTACTTAAGAAGATTACTTTAGCAGTTAATGTGCCAGCATATTACAAGCAGTAAGATAAAAATATATAATACATAATTCGGGTTTGCATACTGAAATATGCAGTAAACTTTCCAAATAGTTCAATTACAACACACTAAGCATGCCATTTACCTTCCACCCGGCTGAACTGTTGCTGTCCCCTTTATCTTTGAAGTAGGGCACAGTTTTGACCATCCAGTCATATATTTGTGCCAAAGTGAGGCGCTTCTCAGGTGAGTTCTCAATGGCCTGACTGATTAAGTCTGCATAGGACTGGTTCCCCCAGGCATTTCGCCGGGAGGATCCCTTTCGCGGAGTGGCTCCGCCCACACCGCCAGAAGCCCCGCCCTCTGAAACGGCAGTTTTCTCAGGCTCAGATGTGATTGGTGGAGGCTCCTGTTTATCTTCTTCTGCTGGTGGAGTACCAGTAGAGTCCGTACTGTCCGCCCCCTCCTGTTTGACAGTCGAAATATCGGGTCTAGGCAGCGGCCATGTGCAAGACCTCGGTCGGGTCTGAGGAGCAAAGTCCGGGTCTATAGGGGGTGCCTTTTCTTCTTCCATCTCTTTGATAATTTTCTTCAGCGAAAGTCAAATATTTCGTTTTACGTTTCCAACGAAACTTTATATATTTATTAACTCAACTTAAAAACCATCCAAAGTAGCGTTCAAAACGCATAAATTATTTTAGCCCTCACAATCACTCGCGATGTCTGTTTGGTAGTGTTTCAAAACATGCTTATAAGCCGGTACATCCCCCTCAGGCGATATCTAGGATAACTGCCTAACTGTCTGGTAAAGGGCCATAACGTATCGTTCCGTCTTAATTGCAGTTAAAAGTCAAGTACATTATTCGAACGCCGCGCTCCGGTGCTCTAGATACTAATAATAGGCTAGTGGCGGTCAGAAAAGAATCAAAATAATCTGCACACACCAATATAGCGTCGGGTAATCCTCCGATTGGAGATTAAAAGGACCGAATAATCTCCTTAATAGTACCCAGGTAAAACCTCCAGATTTACCGTGTAAAACGCGCCTGGAACTGGGGTTATTTTGTTTATCTAAAAAGAACAAAGGAAATTCGAGGAGGAATGCACATCAAAACATCTGGACAGCCCCCAGCAGACCAGGCGTAATAAACAGTACGAAAAAACGCCCAGACAGCAGAAAATCCTTTAACTATAATAATGGGTTGCGCATTTCTATTTCTGCAAAAAGACTAACCTGCAACATAAGTTTCATAAAGGAACTTCACATAAAACACTTAGAGCAATCCCTCAAATATAATCGAATGTATTACATTTGGATAAAATTAACTTCTCAACGTTAAATTTTTGTGACCGTCGAAATATCAAGTTACAAAAAAAAAGCTTAAACCCGGTGTTCATGTACTATAGCGCAAAGAGTAGTACGACAGAAACACAGACCAGAATAGATGATTATTACATAGGATGGACGCGAACGACGGTCTTCGGTCTTTGCTTCGATGTAAACAAGTTTAGTACATTCCGCAAACAGGGAATACCGCTATCACCTAAAGAAATACGAAAATAATATTGATTAGAAAATGAAAAGAAATTGCGACATTCACTTTATCCGGTGCTGTCCAATTAGCCCAGGCGTCTGCCAGTTGTGGATTAATTTAAAAAAACTTGTTGAAATAAAAGTCGTTATAATAAAAAGGTATAAAACTGTAGTTATCTAAATAAAATGAACTAGCTAAGAAATGTAGACGTTAGGTACAATGGTTCCCCAGGCGACAATAATTTATTCGGTTCGCTCTCCCTACTCCGTCCAATGAAATGTACGGTAATAGCCAGCGAAATTATTTTAAGGTGGCTACATAAACATATATTTAGGAATTGCGAACTAAAAAACTGACATTCACTCAATCGTCCAGTAGCAGCGGTGAAACCAGAATCATCCTACACAGTTTGTTCGTGCCAGTCATAACAGACAAGGAAATAAGCAAATCCTTGTTTGGGTTCGGGACCGCACGCCGCTCTACGCCGCGCGCTGGCGCGTGCCACAGTCTGCCATGTTTCTGGAGACGCGATGGTCACTTGCGCTGGCACAGGTCGCACAGAAGCGCCTTTCTATGCGTTCCTCTAGTCTTCCAACCGTATTTTCAATCCCATCCAGTGAATATCTCACGCCAGGAGGACACGCCACGGCTCTCCGACACTTCTCATTCAGTTCACGGGCTCTCAAGCAAAACTAAAACGCGTCTCTTTCAACATGACAAACTGTTAGCTTGCTAACGTTAGCCGGCGCCAGCTATTTTGGAGTTAATATCCAAGAAGTTGTCAAATGATACTCTCGTATCTCTTCTTTTCGACGACTGTCCTTTTCAGTACTCAGTGTCGTTACACTGCCTGAGTGTATAGCAAAATTCTCATTCCTCAGTTTTTTTTTGTTTTGTTTTGACTCGATGCGAAGACTCCCTTCTGACGTCTGTTTACCACAGCAGAGCGACACGATCTGCGCTTGCGTGCTGTAGAGCGCCGGGAAATGCAGTCATGTGACAAGTGTAAGCGGTCTACATTGGGTTCAGCCAGTTTGTATGACTTAAATCACCATTCCGCAATGTTCTCTGGTTGTTTACTAATTCACGTATGCAGACATTTCTGTCTGAAACTAAATTTGGCTGGGCATTTTATTACTTAATACGATTCCTTAATTGCCTTGATGAGCCTTAATCGTCCCGGAATGTGTAGTATGAGTTACATCAGATTTGTAGACATGTATACGTGTAAAATAAACCATAATAATACTACCTGATTAAACACTGCAGTAATTCATGATATTTTAAGCGTCTATACTGTAGGGTGGCATGGTGGCTCAGTGGGTAGGCTATTACCATAGCCTCGAATCTCACTGCTGGTGATTCACACCTCGCCCCTGCATTTGCGCGGATGTCCCCCCAGTCTGCAAAAATATAGTTAGACGAACAGGCCCGTAATTGTGGTTGTACTTGCATGTCCTGCGATAAACTGGTATCCCGTGCGGGGTGCCTTGTACCTCATGCTTAGACTTGTATGTTGTTGATATGAACTTATGTATTCGGACGTAAAATTTTCCCTCCCTCCGGTATTTTAATCAATGTAGATTCATAAAGAATTAAAGTAAAATAGATTTCTAATGTAAATCTTAACATTAATAACTATAGTACACTATAATTTCACCATATTGCCGAAATACTAAGTTGTTATCGAAAATAATCTATGCGGGAGAGGAAGGCGGTAGTTTATACGAACAATTTAAAATGAAATAAAATATTTCACTGATATTTGTAAGCTTAAAAGGATGACGATAGACCAGCGTCGCTGAATGGCTGAGGTGCAGGTTAGCTGCTTCTCCAATAAACTTTATATACAACACAGATCCTCTGTGCAGTTTATCTTGTGAAAATGTTACTGGAGACCTTTACGTCGCAGAACTCAGCGATCTAGTTTCACAGACATGACTGTCAGTTGCAAAACCGGTCTCACTTTATAAACTAATCTGGATTTCTGTGTAAGAGGATGTTACAGCTAGAAATGCAAACAGCTATTTCATAATAGCAGCAGTAATTAACCAGGTGTCTTACCTATGCGTCGGGATTGCCATGCAATTATAGGCCGGGTAAGGTGCTCAACTGCATAAATATTTTTTTAATTTATTTATTTATTGGTCGATTGGATTTTCGAGTTTGCATGTTCTCCCCATGTCGTCGTGGGGTTTCCTCCGGATACTCCGGTTTCCCCCCACAGTCCAAAAACATG
>JAODJX010000002.1:12074890-12087909 GCA_026776945.1 Isichthys henryi
CCCCCCCCCCCCCCCCCCCCCCCCCCCCCCCCCCCCCCCCCCCCCCCCCCCCCCCCCCCCCCCCCGCCCCCCGCCCGACGCTTGGGGTTGAACTGTGCGGAGTCCTCACATAACTGTTCCCATACCTAGATTTTACTGACCTCTGTAACTCTTAAAGGTCTACCTAGCCCTGCAAAACATCAATTTACTTAAAATGTACACATGTGCATGTGCTTGATGTAGAATTTTAAAATGTATTTTACTCCAGCTTATTTTTTATATGGAATACATTATGTTTGTGTACCCTGAAGCTAGATTTTAAAGATATATTTTGAGAGCATGGGGCTAAAGTACAGGCATCTGCAAATAACAGCGGAGCATGGCTTCCTAGTCAGCTCCAGGTGGACCCAAATCCAGCCCACGTTTCTGCTTCCTCCCAGCTCCCTGCCAGATAGTCCTGTCCCAGGCACTGTCTGTCGGTTCTCTGAGGACTGGATTGGGAAACACTGCAAATGAGAATGCCTGGTGAATATAACATTACCAAAAACCATGACTTTCAGATGATAAAGGGTGTCATTTACACAAGCATTGCTTTCTGTCCTTCTAGATTTCTGCAGGATTCATGAAGTATTACTGCTTAGCTGCTGCACACGAAATGTATCAAATTGTCTTAATATTTACAAAAATTCCAATTAATAATTTTAACACTTTTTTACACACATCATTACTGTTTTTGTATTCTGTATATATGAATGTATTGATTGAGTTGTAAATTAAAAAACTGTTTTCTAATAAAATTCCTTTCCTTTTCTAATAAAATTAATTCCAAAGGAACAATGTAATTTATTCTATTGGCAAATATCTACAAGTGCTTATTTAATGTTACCGATGCCCTTGTTAATATTTTGTTGATAACTGTGTTACAGGAATAACCAACTAAAAACAATTTTACATGAATCAATAGGGTAAAAATTAATCAAATTGTGTTTGTGTTCAGAAAACACACAAGCCCTGAAGAACAGCACTTGAAATATGCAATATGTTTGCTTATGTTCATTTCTACACATAGATTCTTGGATGGGGGGGGCTGAATCTTCAATAGGGGGAACATATATAATATAAAAAGCTACTCCTGACTTAAGCCAATAAATACACATTTATTTGGGGGGGGGGGATAGCCCTAACGACGCCCCCTGGGATAGAGCGTATCAGCACCCCAGGATCTATATCCAGTGGCACTGTTAATAATAAAACTACTATACCCAGTGTGCCCTAAGCGCTGCCCACTTCCGGGGTTTGGGCCAGCTGATTTCCTGCGTTAATAGCTAAATATACTGCCGTCAGGCTAGAGCTGGCTCTGCTGCTTTTATCGGGCGAAGATAATCATCCCTGCGGATGGAAATGCCTCACGTAACGATTACCCGATAAAAAGATCAATGTTTTAGTGTTTAATATCGTTGTTTTTTGTCGGCTATACATCGCCTGTGTATTAAGTTAACGTTTAGAAGGGGAAGATTTATAGGTATTTGTGCATTTCGGGTCCTCTTCCCTGATGCACAATAGTGGTGTAAATTGCGAAGTCTTGCTGGCGAATTAACAGTCCATGTTGTCGGTTTTCCTGCTCGTATAGCGCCCAGCCGCGCATCCCCATCACGCTGAGCGGTCGTACCTGACGGCTGGCGCTTTATCCACACGGTGTCCTCATATCTGGCCGACCAGATCGCCTGCGATCTCGGTCAGTTATTTTGTACTTCCGTGCGAAATAACTCTCCCAATTTAAATAATATCACCTATTTAAATTGTTCGTGTTGGACGTTAAATGTGCAGCCGTCTGAGTGGAGATTTTTTGTAAGCGTCGGTCTATTAACGAACTGTTATTCTTAGTAGTAAACGACGAGCTAAGCGAGCCGTCAGCTTCTCGTCGCCTCCGATGGGCGCACGTTTCGCTGCGCGTTAGGCACCGTATGATGCTGTTTTGATGTGACGGTGAGGTCCATTTGTTAGTAGTCGTGCTGGTGTAAAGATTACGGTGAGGAAGACGAGGGCGAAACTGAGCTCGCTGCCCTGCGAGGGGGTCGCCCGTTTCCCTACCCCCCGACGATCTAACGCCCCTGATACAGAAGCATGACCCCGCAGAAGGACCCCGATACGGTGAGTCCTCGGATGTGAGCTGCACAGCGGGCGACTCGCCTGCTTTTAATTCATGTGCCTGTGTATATAGCATCTCCTCGGTGTGTGTGTGTGTGTGTGTGTGTGTGTTGGTCTTGCTCAACGGAGAGGAAATGCGACAGCAGAGGGGGATGGGTGGGTGTGTGGGGGGGGGGGTTAAATGAAACGGCACTGAACTACACAAACGCACATGCAACCTGTTTCCTGGGTCGCCATCTGCCAGCTTCCTAATTTTCGGATTGCTCCAAATTTCGTAGACGATTCCCTCTCTCGCTGTTCTAGTGGCCCCCAAATCTTATTATAGACCCCCAAGGCAATCTGTCTGCCCAAATAATTTGATCTCTGGGGGCATCAGCAAGAGCATGGAGACTTTGAGAGGAGGTGTCCCATTATTAATGTCTTGATTAAATTTTGCAAAGGCTCTTGAGTCTGATCACGGGTTTTTGGTTTGTGTGTAAGGGGGGGGAAGAATCTTTTTGTCTTTCAGATTTAATGGTGGTGGCCATTAACTGGCTTGATATTAAACTTAATATAATTTAACGGCTGGAAGTCTGATGTTCAGCCTTAACACTTGTATTTACCCATAACCCTGTGAGTATAAATCAGAAATAATTATTCGAAATTATTGTGTACAAGGGGAAGAATAAGTTGTGTCCAGCTAGCCTTGACTCGTTGTTGCTGGGGGCTATGGGCAGATTTAGCTGGGGAGGGGGCTTTGCTTGCTGGCTGGGTGCAGGGACTGATCATGACTCCACGTGGCCAACGAATTGCTGTGGCGCCAACAGGGAAGGAAAGGCTGTAATATGCAGCTGTGTGAGATCTGAGGACAATGGCTCCATGTGTTGGAGAACGTATTGGGGTTTGCACTGATGTCATGCATCACACTATCCTAAGCCTCTCTGTCTACTGAAGTCATGCACATCGGTGGCAGAGGAACCAGAGACAGCCCACTTTTCAGCCGGAAATGCTTTGCGTTTCGCCGAGGGATTTCACTCCAGTATTTACATTATACACTTGGATGCCATTAATTAAGACGACCCTGGGGATTCTCCAATTGCATAAAACAAGATTAAAAGAAAAAATACAGCCAGATTTTTTTTACTTTTGATGATCCCATGAAAGATTCTTGCTGACAGTGGCACCTGTCCAAAGATCCAGTATTAGAATCATGCTGTGATTTACGTGTGTTGGGGCCAAAATCAGGTGTCAGATTTAGACGATCTCCAGAGGCAGATGGAGTGTATGCCAGAGGTCAGGGGGCAATCCAGGCAGGTGAGTGTGTGGTAGTGAGGTTGGGGGAGGAGGGGTGTTTTTGTCATCATCTGTTCTGGCTGCCCTTGACACTGCTTATCTTGCCCCTGCAGGGGATGCCTAAACTGTTCAGTTTATGGCTGCTTGCCTGGGGTGGGACAGTCTACTTTTAAATAGCTCTGTCTACATGCTTAGCTGTTTCTTTTTGGTTTTTTTGCCCTTCAGAGCCAGACTGCAGGGGCTGTCGCTGAGGAGAGTGGCAGGGCGTGTCTTGGAAGCGGAAGTCCTAGCTTAATATGTGTTGACTTGGAGGGGGTGTATTTCTTTGTCATTGTTCATATGATTGAGGGCTGTTTCAGCTGTATAGTTAAGCTACGTCAATTACCTAAAGCATCTAAAAGGCTCCAGTGTGTAGCACAAAGGAGCGGAATGTGTGCCTGCCGAGGACACACCCACATCATTTATAATTGATGAGCGAGGCCAGGGTGCAACCCTGGGTGCCGGGGCCAGATGCCATTCAGGCTGAGGGATTGCATTGCCGATTGATGGGTCATTTCGTTTCATTACTGCCTTTTAAAACGTGCGTGTTTTCATTCGAGTTCGGCTCTCACGCACCCGACAGAGAGGGTCATTTCCCTAACTGCAGTAATCTGGCCCCCTATTCTGCTAAAGCTCACAGCTGCAGAAAGGCTATGAAGCTGTCCGTGCTGCGACCCTCTCAGAAGCGGATGCCTCTGACAGGCTGCGGCGCTGGGCCCCCATTTATTTGCAAATCTAAAGCCCCCGGCCATTTTTAGGTGAACCTTCGGCTGATTCTGGTCAGCGGGAAGACGAAAGACTTCACGTTCTCTCCTGATGATTCGGCAAGTGACATTGCAAAGCACGTCTTCAACAACTGGCCTCTGGGTGAGTCTGCTGGGGCGGGTGGGGTGATTCCATCAACGACTAGCAACTAGTTATCCTGCTAATTAACCACAGCAACTCTACTCTTCACAAGTAGCCTACTGATTATCTTGTTTGATAATTCATGAAAGCAGCAGATGTCAGGAATCACCTGTCTCGTCTGTACAGCACTAATACAGGATTCACTGCTTCATAAACAGCCAGGACTCCATCCTCTCTGCCAGCTTCAGTTTTAGTCGTAGTGTATTTTGTCTCTGATGGTTTGCTGTAATGAGCTGAATTTTCAGGGTTAAGTCGTCTTGCTGCTCTCAATAAGAGAACGTTAATCCCCTTATTAGCCGCAGTTAATGACTCTATCAAGATATCTGCTGTTATTCTGGCTTAATTGGCCTACTGCCCTCTACAGGCTGGGAGGAAGAACAGGTGAGCAGCCCCAGCATCCTGCGGCTCATCTACCAGGGCCGGTTTCTTCATGGCAATGTGACTCTTGGAGGTGGGCAGTCTGACACACACCCTGACGCAAGGCTGCAGTTACTTCTATGTAGAATCCAGAGAAATACAAAGAAATGATGGCAGTTTCTGTTCAGACGCTGAGCTTATCGACACGTTAGACATACAGCATGTTATCATCATCCTCTCTATCTGTTTGTGCTCCCCGCAGCCTTAAAACTTCCCCCTGGAAGGACTACCGTGATGCACCTTGTTGCCAGAGAGACCTTGCCAGAGCCGAACTCTCACGGTGAGCTTTAGGGTAGAGTTTGGCAATGTAGTTAATGGTTACCGCTCATTATGTGTATTTTCACCCTTTTTTGGAATCTTTATTTTCAGGACAGAGAAACCGGGATAAGAACACAGAGAGCAGTTGCTGCCTGTTGTTATAAACTCCTTTGCTGCGTCCTCTCCCCCCACCCCCAGTTTCCCATGGCATGCCTGCCCTGGCATCGTCCCTGGTGGGCTCTCCCTTCAAATCAATAAGTACTCATTTCAGCCAGTAGTGATAATTAACCGAAGCCAAGGATGCTGGACAGCCAGACTGGTACCTTGCAGGGCCGGACACGTGGCTTCACACCAGCCTGTTTTCCGTTATTTCCCTGAGCTGTATATTTCCAGAAATAAGCCTTTCATCTCTAAGGTGAGGATTGTGTAGTATACAGCTTTTCGGGAGTTAACGCCTTAACACTCAGTATACCCCTGAACAGCGTACAGGGGGTGCTGTTGTGCCCAGTCACTGCTGGAGGGGGGGGGGACCCAGCTGTATGTGTGCTTAATACCGTCCATGCAGACCAATGCCACGTCGATGTTGTAACTGAGCACAGATCGTTTTTCATTGGCTGCAGAAGTATGCAGAAGCTGGGCCTGATGGTGGAGCTCATGGTGTCTCGCGGACTTTGTGACCCCCAGATGAGGGTGGGGTGGGGTGGGGGTGCCAGGACTGTGATCATTATAAGCAGACAAGTCATTCAAACTAAAAGAGCCCCCTGCCCTCCTTGCTGAAATAGGTAGGATCTGAGAAATAGGGGGTTACGGTTTCTACAGTAGGAACTAATCAGTTTGGGGGTGGGTAATAGCCTGGTCTCCAATGGAGAGAGAAGCTTGCCTTTCACCTCCTGTATGGATAGATGTAGTCATTTTGCTTGCTGATGAAATTCTAAAGTTTTATTACTGTTTTTGTTTATGATATGTTTTAAAAAAAAAAAGAAGTGTTGTATTAAATTGGTCTCTTTCTGTTCCCTAGGTGTGCTTGTATTTGGGAGCTGGGGAAGGGGGTACGTTCTCTGTGGTTTTTGAGAAATGGAGTCTTCTAAGATGTAATCCGAGCGCTCGCATCTGCCAGCTTCATAACTGACCTTGTGCTGTAAATATTAAACGAGGAGAATATTCACTTGTGCTCACGCGTGGTACTAGAGTGTCGTCTCTCTTTCTTCCCTGGTGTGTGGATGTCATGATTTAAGAAAAAAAAGGATAGTTAGATATAGACGTTGGTCGCCATGGCTTGTTCCCCAGCCAATCTAACTGTAGACCTGTCAGGATCACATGTTGCATGTCAGGTATGAGCACTGCTTTGGAAGCCTGAAAATATCCAGAATCCATGGAAACTGTCACTGTCTGATTTTATTCTGTAGTTCTCATACTGCCCACCACCTCTAGGTGGGAGCAATGTACTGTATGGTGTAAAGTGTGGAGGTTAAACACACTGGTAGTAAAGGTAAAAGGTTTCTTACATGTGTAAAGCTGATGGATTGAGGTGTAGAATCTGTAAAGTTGGAAGAAGATCAGTGCAGATATGTCTTTGAGTTAGACCTCCATCACCGAATGCTGATTTTTTTTCTCCCACATTCTGCTCTTTTTGGCATTTCCCTTGAATCATGAGTTAACCTCTCAGCCCCCCCCCCCCCGCCCCCCAGGCTTTATTTGGTGTCTCTCACTATTGTCCGAACCAGATCCTGCTATGATCTTTATGTTCCGTTTCGGTCAAGCATTTTTGCTCGAACCCATCCCTGTGGTTCAGGTTACAGGGTGCTGTCAAATAATGATCTGAGTTGTCACCCACAAGGGTTTAGGATCAGTGCCCTCAAAACTTCAATCTCACACACCCCCCCCTTTTTATTTTAGCTGGGGGGGGCATAGTTTTTTGCTATTTGTAGTTCTCTGCTTGCCCCCTCCTCCAATAAGGACGCGATAACCACAGCTACTGAAAAATGGAGTATGAGGTGGAGTTTAGTATCCCCCACCTTCGGGAAGCATTTGGCCCCCCTCCTGTGAGGAGGGCCTGGCTGCAGGTTGCATCAGCCCGCTCCAGCTTTCCAGTTGACGTTGGCAGAGGGTCTTTGGAAAGGCGTTGGAGACGTTCCGTCTCACTGCCGCACAGATCTCACATTCGGGTTGTTATGTTTCTGAAATGCAGCTACTTGTCATGGCGTGTGTCTGTCTGTTGGTGTCTGTTTTGGGTGGGGGGGGGATGGAGAGAATCCATCGAAGCTTCTGTCACAGAGGCAATATCTGCCTGCTCTTGTACTCCACTAACAACCACATGCATAAATCATATTTTACTTGGTATTAGGTAGTAATGTAATAGTACTATGAGGATATAATGCCTACACAGTGTGTAAATATATGTCAACATATAAATTGTATTAGAAAAATATCTTCTTGTACTGGGTTCACCCCAGCCTTGTGCCCTGTACTGCCTTGGATAGACCCCAACATGGATGGATGGAATTTTCTTGACGTAAAAAGCACTGAAGCTGTTATCTCATTCCTGTTATGCATAAACATTCTTGAAAAACTATTAAATGTACTTGTAATGGAAGCCCTAATCTGATGCCTATGGCCTGGCATGAGTGTCTATTTTTTTTTCTTATGTATGTTTTTAAAAACCTTCCCTGAGAGGGTTAATCTAAATCTGCATTCCCTGTTCATAATAAAGCAAGCTGTGAGCTTGCAAATTGCCTGCCTTGCATTGTGAAGCGATTTTCCACTGATAATGGCTTCAACTGTTGGGAGCAGCTCACCACAAGCAGTTTGTTCTGTTTCATGGCCCCTGCCATGCTAATTGCAGTCTGTGGTATTAGCCGGGCACTGATATGCTAATGGGAGTTTTTTTGCTGTTAGTCAGACTATGCTGTTAGCCACGCCGTAGTGTGCTATTCGGAGCATGTGCTATTAGCCAGGCTGTAGTGTGCTAGTGTGTGCTGTTAGCCCAGCTTTGGTGAGTTAATTGGATTCTGTCCTGTTAGCCAGGCCATTGCATGCTAATGGGAATCTGCCTCGTTAGCCAGGCTATTGCATGCTATCCATCCATCCATTTTCCAAACCGCTTATCCTTACTGGGTCGCGGGGGGTCCGGAGCCTATCCCGGAAGCAATGGGCACGAGGCAGGGAACAACCCAGGATGGGGGGCCAGCCCGTTGCATGCTAATGGAAGTCTATGCTGTTAGCCAGGCTCTAGCATGCTAATAGGAGTCTGTGCTGTTAGCCAGGCTGTAGCATGCTAATAGGAGTCTCTGCTGTTTGTCAAGCTGTAGCATGCTAATGGGAGTCTGTGCTGTCAGCCAGATCATTATATGCTAATGAGAGTCTGTGCTGTTTGCCAGGCTGTAGCATGCTAATAGGAGTCTGTGCTGTTTGTATGCTGCTGGATGTCCTGTGTTAATCATAGGGTGACCATTCATCTGGATTTCATCTGGTCCCCTGTCCGGACTGCTGTTGGTTCTCCTTTTAGCCCCCAGGCTGCTTTGTTCCCTCCCTCCTACCCACCTTCCCATCACCACCATCACACACATACTACAGAAGTTGAGAACAGCCATGCTTGCAAATTTTTTATGCTGTTATCTCAAAATAATGATCTTGACAGATATACCATTCTTGGCTTCTGTAGTGTGTGTATGACATACACCCCCACGACCTCCTTTTTGGACACAGGTGTCCTCCGTTTTAGAGTCGTGCCAGTGGTCACCCTAGTTAAGCATCAGTCAGGGGAGCAGGAAATGCTTTTGTCTGGCTCTGCCTCGCTGGGTGGGTCCCTGAGCCGTACCTCTGGGACCGACTCACTGCACACAATATGGGCCCTGTACTCAGATCAAGGCAGGGAAGAAAGGCAAGACGGCCTTGGCGGAGGTGCGTAGGGGTGGACTGGAGCTGAAGAGCATTCTGGGATCGCTGCCTTCACCCACATTGTGACAGGCACCATAGCAACCCATTGTAGCCAGGGGGAAGAACTTGTGCAAGCTCTTTTATTTAAAACTTCTTATCAGCGTCTTCTCAGTTGGAATTTTCAAGTCTGTTAATCCTTCAATTGCTGAACGAAGAAGATCTCACACAGTTTTCCTCTTTATCTCATCCCCTTCTGCCCCCCCGGTTCATCCGCTGCTGGCAGTCTCTCACCCTTTCCTTTTTCTTTTTTCTTTGGGTGGAGTGATTTCTCTCTTACTTCCTTTTCTCTTCTCTCAGCATGTTAGCATTAACACAAAGCCCATTAGCACTGACTGCACTGCTAAATGTGCACTGCAGAGCGGCTTCTCAGGGAGCAGGGGGTAACTTCTTATTGCAGGGTAGTTAATACACCCATTAGTGTTGTTAAAGGCTGCTTTAGGGACTGCTGTGTGACTGCAGCTGGTTGTGACCATCCCCTGTTACTGTATCTGGGGCTGGTCATCTTTTGTAACTGTAGCTGAGCTCATACCCACGTCTTCATCTGTTGCTGTGGATGGGTCTCGTTTTGTGAGAACGAATTCGAAAACGCAGACGACACGGTCCCTGCTCGGTGGTAAAAATTCTCCAAATTCTGCAGTGCGACCTGTAAATTGAGGGGGGAAAAAAAACGAACCACATAAGATATCCAGCTCTGAAGTTCTGTTTTGTTTCTGTTGTTGTTCTGTCCTGGTTCCATTTTTCCAGATGGCTCTTCTTGTGTCTGCTACATCCTGCCAGCCGAGTCGCGTGTTTCCACGAGCGGTTTGGATCATCTCGCCGCTCCTGGCTAATTGGTCTAAACTTCGGATGGTATTTTAAACCTTAGCCTCAAAATATTTAAACAACTGCAGTAAAATGAAGTTACCGGAGTCATGGGGAGTTCTGGGTACAGGCTAGTGTTCATGACACTATGGCTGCTACAACGATCAAAGGAAATGTCCTTGTTTAATGGCAGGCAGCCTCTCTAGGTGGAATTATACTTCGGCGTGTCCATGCTAGCCACGGGTCATTCTGCGTACCGTTGGCTGTTAGCTTAACTGGTCTCGTGCATCCTGTTAGCGGTTAGCCAAGCTGTTAGCTTCATTTGGGAATTTTGGCAGATTATGTTTCTGAAGTGGCTATGATGTAATTAGTGAGATAAGCGAGTATTTATGACGAACCTCAAAGAGGAGCCTTGTGACAGATATTATGTGCGTTTGATAATTGGGTTGTGCTGGTTTTCAGCAGAGTGAGCCCAGGGTATGTCAGGTGGGTGTGCGTCATGAGCTGGGCCTTTGTTCCGCTCCTCTGGCCCGCTGGTGGCTTCCTGGCCCTGTGCTGGACGTGCTGTGCTGGACACAGCCCGGCCTGAATGGGAGGGGACGTCCGGGGAATGACATCACCCGAGTGAATCCGTCCAAGTGCTGCATTATATTGCGCGTGTATGTGAGAGGGAGTGAGAGAGAGTGTATGTCTGGATCTTTTCTTCAGTTTCTGAGCTGCATTTGTCTCTTTGCTTTGTTTGTTTGTTTGTTTGTTTGTTTGTTGTTTGTTTGTTTGCACACCCTTGTGTGTGTGTTTGTCTGTGTCACAGGTGGCACGTTTCTGTCGTTCACAGAATTGACTTTTCCTCATTAAACGTCTAGAATGCTGGTTGTTACTAGATGCTCATGACATCATCCAGACTATTAAAATAAGTCCTCTTGGTCTCTGTGCCACCTTCTGACTGAGAATGTGCCACGTGACACTATGCTGGAGCAGTTAGCGGCCTGCTTCTCCAGTGGCTTCTTATCTGCATGACCATACCAAAGAAACATTCTACTGAGGAAGGATCGTGTTTTATACATGCCATGCCTGTCACCTGCAGCAGTGTAAGATCGTCTCTATGACACACGCCACAGACCTCCTCCCATGGGCCATTTTCAGGAGACGCTGCTCCCGATCTGAAAAATATCCAGATATTTGCATGTTCAAGGCCCAGGAGTCACTTTGCTATCAATATCCACAGGGCCCTGGGCTAAAGACATTGTAAATTCAATTTCTGCAACTTTGGCGAGGTGGGAATGGGGGGAGGAGAGATTGCTCAGTCTGGACATGTATGTATGAATATGTATGAAAATATGGAACAAATCACATCCCATACTGGTTCACACTGAGATACAGCATTTTATTTTTCGATATGGGACAGTTCCATAATATATAGGAGGGGTGACAACTCCATCTACAGTATAAAATCCCTCTGTAACAATCAGAAAAACAAATTGGGGCCCCTTACAACTCAGGACCCTGGGCTACAGCCAAGGTTACGCCGTGTAAGAGCCCGGCCTTGAACGTCCAGCTGCTGCAGTGAGTAAATGCAGAGCTCTGTAATGATCTTGAAGAAAAAGCCTTTGATGAGGAAGCACATTGAGACGATCATTTATGAGTTCATACCCAGGGGTGCCGTTTCAGATTTTGGCCCTCCAACCCAGACCTTTCCAATTATGCAAATTTTTTTTTTAGTCTCCTGTCGCTCAGGGGCCCAGGGAATTGTCCTAGCTGCCCCCCGTTCATACACTATAAGTCAAAAGCTTTTGCTCACCTCAGGTTTTTACCACTTTTCCGTTTAAGATTTTTTTATTCTTGTTAAGCATCGGAAAGCTGAGTGAACAGCTATAAATGGAAATATAAGGCAAACAAGTTTCCTTTATAACATGGATAGAGTATGTGACAGTGCATGTCTGACATCCTATTAACTGGTTGTGTGGTGATGGCACAGTGAAATTCTAGGCTGTCCTTTAACTTTAAATGCACTAGTTAACAGTTTCATTAATATGATGTAACATATTTAATATCCCTTGCAGAAAGAATGCCTCAAATTTTCTCTGCTGTTATAACTGTTGAGGAGATTATTTTGATTAATCGAAAATATATTTTCTTGCTAATTAAGGTACTGACACGTACTGTAAATTTATTTGTGAGCAAAGAATATTGAAAGTAAGCTTAGTAAATGTTAAGTGAGTAACATGCAAATGTAGATCTCAGTATGTGCAAAAACTTCTGACTTTATAGTGTCTCCTGACTGTAGGTTTGATGGGCAGCTCTGCTCAGTCAGGACACTGCCCGTCACACTGTCAGTCACACTGCCCGTCACACTGCCCGTCACACTGCCCGTCACCATGCCCGTCACAATGCCCGTCACACTGCCCGTCACACTGTCCGTCACACTGTCCGTCACCATGCCCGTCACAATGCCCAGCTCCTGCTCTGCTCTGTTCCTCATCCTCTCCCCTGAGACACTGAGCACTTGACCAGTGCTATAGAGTTACTGCTCCTTCTATTCCAGATTCTGCGTTACTGTGTGTTTCTATGGCCGTAAATTTTGGGGGGAATAATAATAATAATCGATACTTTGTTAATCCCTGTGGGGAAATTGTCTTTTTTTATGCCTCCCCCAACTTGCTCTTTGAAGAGGAAGCTGTCCACGTGGCAGTGCCCATGGAGCTGGGGGTTTAGGGTTTTGCTCAAGGACCCTCAGACGTTCTGAGGCTGGGTTTGAACCAGCAGCCTTGTGATTACAGCCCACTGCGCCACATGCTGCCCCCCCCCCAAATAATCAGAACCGGCCAATATAACCCCCCCAGACAATCATATTGTCATGATGAATGGATGGGGACATCAACTCCCCCAGTGTTCAGCTCAAAGTTACACCCATGTCTGTGGGCATGTATATATTGTGTGGAAGAATTTATTTTTTTATTTTATTTTTTCAGTCCACACAAGGGGAAACTCAATTTTATACAAATCTGTGACTACAATCAAAAAACTAAAAATTGAAAATCAATCAGTCTTGTATTTTGTTTGGCTACTTGTGGTTACGGTTTGTGCTGGGTTGGGGTTAAGGTCGTCATTGTTGGGATTAGGTGTTTTGCCCATAGAAATGAATGGACAGTCTCCACAAGGATATGAATACTGGTCTGTGTGTATGTATGTGTGTGTGTGTGTGTGTGTGTGTGTGTGTGTGTGTGTGCGAGCGGGTATACCTATCCTTATGGGGACACAATGTC
>JAODJX010000002.1:12093450-12105535 GCA_026776945.1 Isichthys henryi
CCTCCACATCATTGCATTCAGTTTTTATTCACGATTTGTATAGTGTCCCAACTTTTTTGGAATCCGGTTTGTAATTCCCCTCCCCATACGGCTACCATTGGGAGGGGGTCCTTCACAGTAAACATTGCTAAGCATGGAAGAGTGTCTCCTGAAAATACATTTTGTCGGTGCACAAACCCACAGGGAAAATGTCTGGTTTACAAGATGGCCAGTCCAGGCCTCGTTAGGGCTTTAATATATTACATGCGTGGGATGTGCTTTTCTGACACCTAATTTAAGTTTAAAAAATGAAAACTTACTTTCTCTGGATTTCTGGAGGAGTTGAAATGGCCTTTCATGATCTTTGACAGTTAGGTGACCTCTCCTTGGCATGGAAGCACGCAAGACTGAATCAGAGGGCAGCTGGGAAAGGACCACGCTTGCGGGTGGTGCGCCTGATGGCCGCTCCGCCTTTTTTTTTTTATCGCCTCCTTTTCTGTATGTTGTCTTTATGCAGCTGTATTCCTAATGAATTCACGCTGTGAGAAAACAGGACCCGTCGGATAGCCAGCGTTCAGCCGGAGGGAGGGGGAAACGGCTCACAGAGGCATACGCATGCACATACACGCACACACATGCAGATGCACAGACAGTCACAGGAATGGAGTAACCCATAAATAAGTGGATGTGTAGGGGCCAGGAAGGGGGACATAAACGGAGTAATATAAAACAGATCAAGGCAGAAGACCAGCACCAGAGAAAATGTTCCGCCGAGCAAAACTGACAACCAGGTGACGGTGCTGGCTCTCGACGTAGAAGAGGGGAGCAGCTGATGAAACCCTTAACACTTTTCGACCATGCAGGGAATGCTCAGCGATGTTCAGGGTCAGGGGTCAAAGAGCTCTGCAAGCTGTTATGAACATCGCTCTCAGCATGTGTGCAAACTATTTGCATGCATGTCAGCCCTATTGTAAGTAATTACTGCCCTGCTAGTGCACACTGTAGAAGACGCACACTGACTCTGATCTGAAATCAGTTCTGGATTTTGGGAGACCTATGGTGGGTATTTCTTTGGGCCACCAAGTCCTCACTGGTACTGGCATGGAGACCCATAAGCTGGGGTGATCTGCAGAAGGTCCAGGTGAACCTCTTCTCCATGAACTGTGTCTTCTCTGGTCCGCTGGGTTCCCTGGGAGCAGCTGTGAGCCTGGCACACGCAGGCCGTGTCCCTTTGCGGGCGCGAGCGGGTTCTGACGTACCCCCTGCTGTAATTCAGGCTCCTGGATGACACATCACTCTTTCATGTATCTCCACACCACCTGCTCCCTCCTTGGCGATCTAGAAGGTTCTCTCCCAAAACGGTGTGCCGTGCATGCACTCATCACCTCTCCATGCCCAAACACGCCAGACAGAACGGAATGTGCGCTCTTCGTCGGCTGTAATTGGGCCGGCATTGGGGTTCTGTCTGGGCTGTGGCTTAGGAAGCGAACACATGTGAGTGTCATGGGTGGAATGGAGAGGAGCCCCACCTTTGGGCAACTGAAACTGGCACTGAAGCCTGGAATATATCTGCAAAATGTAAACCACTATGGGTCAAAGCATTTAGTGAGTGAATAAATATCGAAAGCGAAGGAGGACTAGATTATTGGCCCCAGCTATCATTTCTGATAAGGGTTACCACTGGGACCACCATGGGGGCTACAGTAAGAAGTTCCACAGGGATTAAAAATTGACTTCTGCCAGGGGGGTCTCTGAGTGGGGACTGGAGCAGGACAGGTCCAAAACAACTGCTCCACTGTGCCGGTCGGGCGATTAGCCCAGAAGCCACATTCCAGCTGGATTCCAGCTCAAGGGTGTTTTTTTATTGCTTTTCATTCGGCCTCAGAATTACTAACTCTTAAAGAACAAGAATGGGATGGAAAATACATGTTAACCGCAACAGTCTCCTACGGCCAGCTAAATTTTTTTTTCAGGACGGAACCACCCTGATCCCCCTCCCCCACCTAAAAACTTCAAAAAGCTTTCCTTTCATTTGTCATAATTTGTGAAGATGTTGATCAGATCAAAAATAAGTCTGTGTTAGCTGAGGAGAGAGAGGGGGTAGAGTTAAATCAACATGGCTGTACTCAAACACACGCAGTCTGGTCCACATGATCGCAAACACATCCTGGCTTACAGACTTCAGCTCCCTGTGGTTATAGTGTGACACTGTTGCAAGGAGACGAGGAGCAGTTGGACCACACATTTGCACATCCAGAACCTCTGCCCCCCACCCCCCCATCAGTTAAGCTGTTTCAGGAAATTGTTGAGGTCAGATTGAATCCTCATTTTGGTTCCAAGTACAAACCAGGTCTGAGCTGATGCAATATGAGCTCCCATTGAGGGAACTGCATGGTCCTTCACTGAGAAATGGATACTTATATATATGTAAGCTATAAAACTGACTGCAAATTGCTTATGGATTAGTAGTGAAATACAACTTTTCACAATGATTAATTGGTTATCATTTTTTTGTTGATTTGGTAAAGAGGTTAATAACATCAGTCGTGTGTTTTAAGTCCCAGGGCTAGAATGAGCAGCTAATAAATACTCATTCAATATAAAGCCGGTGCTAGATTGGTCCAAATGATAAAAGGCATTTTATGAGATTAGGTCTGGGTCCTTCAAGGACTGGGACATCAGGTCTGGATCCTTCAAGGACTGGGACATCAGGTCTGGGCCCTCCAAGGACTGGGACATAAGGTCTGGATCCTTCAAGGACTGGGATGTCAGTTCTGTGACCTGCAAGAGCTAGGAGACCAGGTCTGTGTCCTTCAAGGACTGGGACATCAGGTCTGGGTCCTCCAAAGACTGGGACGTCAGTTCTTTGACCTGCAAGAGCTAGGAGACCAGGTCTGTGTCCTTCAAGGACCGGGACATTAAGTCTGGTTCCTCCAAAAACTGGGACATAAGGTCTGGGTCCTTCAAGGACTGGGACGTCAGTTCTGTGACCTGCAAGAGCTAGGAGACCAGGTCTGTGTCCTTCAAGGACTGGAACATCAGGTCTGGGGCCTCAAAGGACTGGAACATCAGGTCTAGGCCCTCCAAGGACTGGGACAAAAGGTCTGGATCTTTCAAGGACTGGGATGTCAGTTCTGTGACCTGCAAGAGCTAGGAGACCAGGTATGTGTCCTTCAAGAACTGGGACATCAGATTTGGGTACTTGACCTGGGAGACTATGCAGGTCCCTTTTGGGGCCTAGCAAAACAGGTGTGGACACTTCAAGGGTTAGGTCAGGTCAGGATCTTTCCTGATATGTTGTATGTAAGCTACCTCTGCCCACTTGCCACACGGGTTGGCTTTTGCTTTTCTCATGTAAGAGTAGGTCTCTTCAGCGTGAAGGTCAGTGGCCACAATCCCTCTCCTGCCAGCGCTGCATCCATGGAGTTCGTCTTCGAAAGGGGTCCAAGAGAAGAGCTGGGTTTCAATGACATAGAGAAACAAAGAGGGTGGCTTGAGGGCGACAAAGAGGATGGCTTGAGGGTGACAAAGAGGGTGGCTTGAGGGTGACAAAGAGGGTGGCTTGTTTCATAGCTGATCAATGTTTTTCTAATTAGAATTCTATGGGGATTCTCTGACGCGACTATGTTCTTTTCTTTTGTCAACTGCCAGCTTTCCTAAGTCACAAAAACTTAAATTCCTGCTTGAAAAGAGAGTAGTTGTCTCTTTTCCCAGATGTTTAGGGTCATTCTTCTGTGTTAGAATAGAAATGGATGAGTGTGGGACATTAGTGGGAGGAGGGATGCAATGCTGACGGGGGGGCATGCGTTTGGTTTCGCTTCGAGGTGTGAATATGAGTTAGAGAGCCAAAGAAGTCCCGTCACCCATGGTTCGAGGTTTGACTCTTGTCTGGAACATTCCAGATTCAGGGAGGCTCCCAGTTAGGGCTCTATTGTGCTGCTGCCCTGATACGTACTGGGACTGAGCAGTTTGACGGGTGGGGGGGAGGTTTCAAATTCCACATCTATTCATTTAGGAGTGTGAAGAGACCCGAAATAGGTCAAGGTCAGGGGGCTTGAGACCTGGGTTTTGTAGAAGCCATTGGAACGAACACTTCTGCTCCAGGAACCCAGTCATCGCAGTGGCCCCACCACCTTCCGGTGCTAACCTCTCCTTCACCCCTACCTGTCTAAATTGTGTTCTCTTAAACAATTTGTGCAACCGGATTCTATGATCCTGCCTTGGAATACAGCAAGCCTGGACATTGCAGTTGCATTAAATTGTTTTAACAGTAATACTATATGCCGTATGATTAAACTTTTCCAAAGCCTAAAAGCATGAATCCTTGGTCCATGATATACTGCAACACACACTGATGACTAGTATAAAGAAGATCCCACTGCCTCCAGCGACACACGTTTGCATACCACACCCTTACGGAAGGTTGGGAGGTTGTATTTCAGATAGCCTCTGGGATTCTCTGAAACCGTGGTTGTGTATAAGGTCTCTGACAAATGTACTGTTTATCTGTCTCCCCAGATACTATTTTAAGGCAAAAATATTTTGAGCAATTGTTCCTCGGCGGTGGGGAACATCTTATTTCACACACAAGGTCATTAAATCATAATAGGACTGAATAAGGGCGATAATAATTCACACCGCGTGGGGTTGAAGGGTCGCTTTTTCTGTAATTGCAGGTTATGTGGGCGCTAGGACCGCGGGGACAAGCGGTGTAGGGTTTAACTGAGAATGCGGTGTCGGATGCTTCCAACACCATAAACGCGAAGAGGCTGCTTCCCCTTCGCGGGACTTGGGGCAGAGACTCGAAATTACAGGCGCTTCCAGAACAAGGCTCGGCTCGGCTCGGCTTAGATCGGCTCCGATCGGCTCGGCTCGGACACGTACGGCGGAGTCAAGGGGAACTCCTGGTGAGCCGAAAGTCTGGAATTTAGACCTGTCATACTTCGAAATGAGATGGAAGTTTGTTGGAGAGCTACTATACCCAGCGCTTTTCGCGAAGAGGAAAACGTGAACGGGATTTAATTACAAAGATTTATGAAACTTATTTCAGCGAAATAAACGGTAATGTTTAATAAACTTTTTTCTTCATTACCGACTTTTTAAATTACGAATACACATCACCCCATGTGATTTTTCACGCGATGCAAGATGAATTCTAGGGATATGTTTAATATGTTGAATAGTCATAAGTCTATTAACACAGTCTAGTAAGGTAAGGTACGGCGTATTTTTTGCGCAAACGGTCATCAAACAACTTTTAATTCAGAATTGAAGTATGATAAAACTGCATTGTGACTTGGGAAGGGGCGTGGGTTGCCTGTCATCACCCGTTTTGAAATAAAATGAAATGACTGGATTAGTAACGTGTAACTTTTCGGTTTGGCTGTAATTAGTTATGCTAATAGTTTATCCAAGGTCCACTTACCAAGGTCACACCAGCTAGAACAGCCAGGCGAGGATCCTCAGCAGATAGCACGTTCTTGTATTTAAAAGTTTTCTTTGTCGGAGGGGTTAATATGGTAGGGCACTCATTATGTGAGAGATACAAATTGCCTTTCTAAAAATGATGCCAAAATATGGCATGCTTGCAAA
The DNA here is from genome assembly GCA_026776945.1 of Isichthys henryi. NCBI lineage: Eukaryota > Metazoa > Chordata > Actinopteri > Osteoglossiformes > Mormyridae > Isichthys > Isichthys henryi. The sequence goes on from JAODJX010000002.1 coordinate 12,099,022, forward strand.
ATGCAAATTAAATGGCGATGAGTTCTAAATGCAAAGAAAAAAACAATGTCCTAAAAAATTTATTTAAAATAAACACCTTCATTATCTGTTAAATTCCACTAATGTTTTAATAAATCAAACATTATTGTCCTAAAAGTGTGGGTAAATACACCATCCACATCCCACTCTTATGCACTCATATTCACAAACACCAGCTGCTGGTCTGGAGACATGGCTGGGATATGGCTGGGAGTTTTCCATAAGTTGTTGTTGTGGTTTTGGCATTAGACGGAACCATGTATGTGAGTGTTCTTGTGCAAGGCTCCGTGCTGTCGTGGCCCACTCTTGTGCCATGCAGGCGTCTGGTTGAAAGTGTGCGTGTGTTTGTGTGTATGTGTGTGTGTGGGAGTGTGATGTAGTGCCTGGTAGTCACTGGTTCAGATTCCTGGGGCGTGATAATTAAATTCTTCAACATAACATTCATCCATGCAAATGGGGAACTCTGTTGTTTTGAGAGTTTTAATCACATTCATTGTTGGTGTAGCGATAACCCAGAATTTCCGTCATGCAGAGAATGTTGTAAGACACGAGGCTGACACATGAGTCGATTCACTGCATTTAAGTGGAGGCAGGTCCACGGGGTTGTAGATAATGCTGCATTCTCTAGGCGTCGCCTACTGTTCCTGTACCAGGAGAACCCTAAGTCTTCCAGAGAAGCAAGTTTCAGTGCATTTCTCAAAACATTTCTCAGCATGCAGTTATATACGTTTGCTGAGACATTAATCCCAAAACTGAAGTTAGACCCAAGTGTTGTTTGCTGAGTAGAGGATTTCCTGACTGATGGGTTACAGAGAGAGAGGGCTGATGGTATCCTCTCTAAGTTTCTTCATTCATGCCTCTTCACATGTCACGTTTCCTATCCTTGTATGTGTTATGCTTACTAATGCTTGTGGTCGCAAGGATACAGATCGATACATTGCCAGATTATCTAATATATGGGATATGTTGATGTGTGTTTCTTAGCCTAAGGAGTCTCTAAAAGCAAATGTTGGTGAGCTGTAGTTCATGTCTTTGTGATGTTTCTTATCTGTAAGGCAAATTTTCATTTTAGAAGATAATGATACATTTACTTAGCAGATGCTTTTAATTCAAAGTGAAATACAGTTGAGGTTGGAGAGTCAGCTGGTCCCTGGAGCACTGGACCTTAATCAAGGGCCCAGGAGTGAAATTGCTCTGCCATCCATGGGATTTGTCTGAGAATCACATTTGCAGGTAAACCTCTGGTCCAATAGGGAATTTGCTTATTTGTGATTTTAGCTGAATATGGGAATATTTGAATTGGGAAATATTTTGTTGACAAAAGTTTAGCTGCCACAAGGAAGAGGTCATGGAACCAGTGGTGTAACGTTTTATAAGTGCAAAGGGAGCTTTGACAGCCTGTTTGGGTCAAGCAAATTCATTTATTAGGTTACCAGATCCATTGGGCCAAACCCCCCCACCTGAACTGAATCGGACAAGAGTAGCATCGCCCGTTATAATGTCATTGTGATCCGGCTGGTCCGGCGTATATTGGGCTGCTTCAGAAAGAGGTCAATCCTTTGGCACCCGCTGTAATATCTCACTTTTGCTGTGCTTAGATCTTCTAGGTTCTGTTCTGTCTGTGGGAGGACAGAACCGTAATTGCAAAGCTGCACTTACAGATTTCCATTGTTCACTCCGGACCAATCACATGGCCCCGTACACAGTCACATAAATGCCTCATCTCTGTTTACAGAACAAAGACAGCAGCGCGCAGAAGGAGACCCCGCCCACACGTGGCATAAAGGCCATGTGCCCCCCATATAGCCACTCCCCCCCAGCTCAGTTACTGCAGGTTCAGGGATGCAGGCCGAATCTGGGCGGGTGCTCTGGACGTGGCGCGGCCCCTCCTGTCAGATCCTGAGAGGCTCCCTGCCTCAGCTTGCTCTGGGAAGCCTTTAGACACCTTCTCTTACCTTCGTCCCTGGGGATTTTGGGGGGCAGGGCTGGGGGGGTACAGACTCTTAGAGTTTCTGGGGGGAGGAGCTAAAATTTCAGAGACTTAGAAGTTCTCCCATTTCCCCTGGTTTCTGCCAGTCCACCGCGCACAGGACTTGCAGCTCAGAATCTCATAACACACACACACACACGCGCAGGCGCTGCGGTGGTTAATGGCCGCATGCCGTCAGACTCCGCCCTACCCCAGGGCACATTCAAAAGAGAAACGCCCACCGAAGACATCCCTGCCTCTCGCATACATGCACACACATCTCAGCAAAGTCTCCCTCTGATACGCAAAAAAAAAAAACAAGCACACAAACACGTTAACACTCACACCCATAGGAGGCCTCACGTTTGCGGTAAGGTTGCTGCATACACAGAATGGCGAGCATAGCGCGTGTGTAATATGGGTTCAGGGGGACCGACAGGCCTCCGCTGGTCCACGCAGGGGATCCAGATGGGCTCGGTCTCTTGGCTTCTCACCTCCTGAAGCCTCAGACCCCCAGGCCAGACCCTCCCCGTCGTTGCAGTGGGGGGTTTGATCCATTGGCAAGCTGTGACTCTACCAGTCCCCCCAAGATCGACGCTTGCGAGCTGGGTCAGGTTTGATGGAAAGGGGGCCCCCCAGGGGAGGACGGCGAACAAGGACTGCTTTGTTGGTCGGGGAGGACATAAAAGAGGCGAAACTCAGGCCCGAGCAGCGATATGGAGTGGCGCCATGTGGGCGTGGAACAGCTAGGACCTAAGGTGGCATACGCCCCCTCCCCTAGGGGGGGTCCACCTGTAATGCGTGGAAGTTGCCGGTGCGATAGAGAGAGCCCATCCAGCTTGGGAAGGGCAGCCTCTTCGCAGGTTGTCAATGAATAACAAATCAGTTGGAAAAGCCTATTTATCAAATAGTGTTTTGAGACAATGGACTGTTCTGGAAAGTCTGTGTTGTAACTGAGGGATAAGTGGAGTCATGTGTTGTGCACATCTGCGTGCATCTGTCTGCGTGCGTGTGGGTCATTATACATATTATCACTGCCCTCCTGTGGCTGAGACAAGCGTCTGCACCGGAATGTCTAGGGAAGGTTAAACTTTTATTTTTGTTTGTGCTTTGAGCTGAATATGGCGGAGGTGGGGGGGGAGGGTGTCGGGGAGTTGGCTGGCGTACCGCGGCTTACCGCCATGCCGGGATCTCCTGGGGATCTGAGGAGTGGTTGCAGGCAAAACAATGAACTGCTCCTGCTGTCAGCTGTCAAGTTCAATTTGCGTGTAGATTCTCCGCAGTGACTTGCAGATTGAGCTACTTGTGCAGCTGGGTATGTGAGTGTGGCGACCCAGGGCCTAGAACAGAGTCCCTGCTGTGTGTCTGTAACCCTGCCTGCCCAATGCTGTCACATGACGTTCATTTTATTTACTTCATTCCCTAATTCCAGGTCAGTGTCGACCCAGCCATGACAGCACATCAGGGAGTTGCCAACTACTGTTTTTTCTCCACCATGCTCCTGCTGCCGTTCCCCCTCGTAATGCCATTCCAAAGGCCCCCTGACCCACACCGAGCCCACCTCCCATCCCTGGTGGCCCACACCCCCCAATCCCTGTCCCGCTCTCGCTTCAGTGCTCAGGCCCAGCTGGATTTCAGCACTCACTGCACCGCCAGTTGCTACCACAAGGAGTTCAGGCCAGAGGTACTGACCGATCAGCTTGCGTTTGAGACACTGTATTCCGATGGCTCCCGCACGCTGACCACCATTGACCTAGAGGTCAGGGATGGGGATGAAGTTAATCAGAGCACTGCAGTTCAGCCTCCCACCACAAGGGGCAACCAAATCTTTGCCACTCGGCTCCAGAGGCGGAAACGGCAGATCTACGGTGCCGATGGCCGCTTCAACATCCGCGGTGACCACTTCCTGCTGGATTACCCCTTCTCCACAGCGGTGCGCATCTCGACGGGGTGCACAGGTGTCCTGGTGTCCCAGCGACACGTGCTCACTGCTGCTCACTGCGTGCATGATGGGAAGGATTACGTGAAAGGGGCCCGCAAGCTGAGAGTGGGCTTCCTGGTGCCGCCACCTGCCAACAGCAGCCGCCCCGGGAAACCCCTGGTGCGCTGGGTACGGGTTCGACGGACCCGGGTCCCCAAAGGCTGGATTCAGGGGCCGCAGGATGCCAGCATGGATTTCGACTATGCCTTGCTGGAGCTGCGTTGGCCTCACCGCCGTCCCTTCATGCGCCTGTCGGTGGCGCCATCCTCCAAGAACCTGGCAGGCCGCCGGATCCACTTCTCCGGGTTCGACAGTGACCGACCAGGGGAACTGGTGTACCGCTTCTGTCCCGTGGAGGACGAGTCCAACGATTTGATCTACCAGCACTGTGACGCCCGGCCAGGGGCCAGCGGCTCAGGGGTGTACGGCCGGGTGTGGGACCGTGTCCTGGAGCGCTGGGAACGTAAGGTCATCGGCGTCTTCTCTGGCCACCAGTGGCTGGAGATAGACGGCGAAAACCGTGATTTCAATGTGGCTGTGCGCTTCACCCCACTCAAATTTGCGCAGATCTGCTACTGGGTGCATGGTAATCACGTGGACTGCAGTCAGGACTGAATTGGATGTGGTGGGAGGGGGGCACTGGATTCAGAAAGTAGAGTTTATATGGGGGGGGGTTGAAATGGAAAGCCATATTGCAGCTTAAGTGTGGGCCCGAAAAGTAGCTTATTTGAAAGCCAGAATGAACTATATTAAGAAGCTAAATGAACACAAAGTTTGGATCAAATCAGGCATTGTTGCTAAAGTGGAAAAATGTATTCTGAAACCGAATAAGAGTCAGAGATGGCTGAATGTGGGGTTTTGACTCTACGCCCCAATTTTTTCTGTTTTTCTCTTTGCCCGAGAGCTCGCCCTAACTCCATGCTCAAACGGACTGGCCTGCCAGCTGCATTTTGGCAGAAGCACTTTTTTTCCTGTTTATAGGAAGCCTTTCTCCCTAGATCCTGGACAACCACCTTTCTCCACGTTGGTGCCACGGTGCCACTCAGACACGGTCTCTCTCGCCAATTGCCAGGGGTGTACAAAGAACCTGTCACATTCACCACATTCTGTGCTACAAGACCTTTTCCTGATGCGTGAAGTGAATTCGAGGCGTCTGTAGAGAAACTGATCATGAGGGAAATGGGGTGGTGGTGAGTGTGCGTTAGCGTGCGTAGTGCAGTGAGTGTGTGTTTGTGTATAGCGCTGTGTGTGTGTTTGTGCCTAGTGCAGTCTGTGTATTTGTGCATAGTGCAGTGAGTGTGTGTTTCTGCATAATGCAGTGGGTGTGTGTTTATGCATTGACCAAAATCCAGTTTTTATATTTTCAAAGTCAGGATGCTATTTGGTGTTTGGGAATGTTTACACGGTGCAAAAACTTAGGTGGCTAAGCAACTGGTACTGGCACATTTTCCAGGAGGGTCGCTGCTGTTGTACTCATGAGGAACATTCAGCTGTACATTATGCTCCAAAATGCTAATATGTATCACATTCTCTCCTGCAATGGATAACATCTGCTAAGCAACTACATCATATAGCAAAGTTACAGCTAGCTGGATATTTTCTATATAAACTGCATATGATGCAAGCTTCTCAGAAATGATGACTCCCATGTGATCCGAAGAACCACTGGCCCAAACTAGCAATGATACCCAGAGTCAGACTACCTATGATCTCAATGCTGGTGGACTGGCCTACCAGTCACCAACATGCCTATGGACTGGTCTTCCTATGATCCTTACGTAGATGCTCATCTCATGCACAATCCAACCGCATCAGAATCTCTAACTGAGGAACCACTGACTTTCTCACAAATGCAATAACAGCATCTTCCTTCCAAGCAGGAGTATTTCATTTGTTTTAAAAATGCTTTTCTCTATTTTATTAAACTATATGATTGCCTATTACAGTTGTCGTGTGTTTTTTTGTAGATTATTACCATATACATCCATTCTTAGATCATCTTAGTACTTATTCAGTACATGACTATGGTTTGTTATTTGAAATCTGCATGAAATAACTAGGCTATTATTTATTGATGAATATTAAAACTTTTAGGTACCGATCAGTCACAGGTAGCAGTCACTGGTGCTCACTGGTGATGAGGAATGGGGGTCAGCTTCCGGAATACATTTCCACCAACACATCTGTCAGTCCCGACTTTGCCATGAACAGGAAGTTATGGCAATTGTTCCATTAAATCTTATGGCACTGTTCACAAACCTGCTGTTTTAAAAGGTGGGTTCTGCCCAAACGACATTTATGACTCATTTAATGTGTATTCTGGGTTCATGGAGATACTTACAACACTTTTTAAAAATGGCCACAATGACAAAAATACCATGCACAATAGTCACTTTATCATGGAGGATATGTCTTTTGCATATAAAAGTTTTGGAGGTTTTAGTATTGAAAGATCTTGATATGTCTTCCGGGGTGGCATGGTGGTGCAGTGGTTAGCACTGTCGCCTCACACCTCTGGGACCTGGGTTCGAATCCCCGCCTGGGTC
>JAODJX010000002.1:12109641-12122531 GCA_026776945.1 Isichthys henryi
CCCCCCCCCCCCCCCCCCCCCCCCCCCCCCCCCCCCCCCCCCCCCCCCCCCCCCCCCCCCCCCCCCCCCCCATTAGCTTCACATTTAACAGGACGTTACCTGGAGTGTGGTTTGGGGTGTCATCCAACTGAAATGTTCCCAGAATGGTGTCGCCACTCGGTGTCTAATTAGCTCATCTTTGGGGTGTTTGGTGGTGTTATGATGACGCTTTGACATCTGCGTTTGCAGCACCGACGGGCCCAGGTGGTTCTGGCGGATGAGTCGCCGCTTGGCGTTCATCAGAGCCTCCCATTCTGTTCCTGCGTCTTTGATCCACTTTTCTCTCTCTCTCTCTCGTTCCCACTGACGCCTGTTCAGACGGCCTCCCATGGGACAATGCCGCCTGCTCAGCTGTGGGGCTCTGACTTCGAAACCCGTCCCCTGATACAACCCTCCCTGGCTGCCACTGTCGCATGAAAAGCCGTTGATTTTGATATATTAGATTCCAAACAGCGGTGGACTCTTCTGTGTGTCTTTTGGGCCTTGATGCTGTTGTCATACAGACCTGTAGCTGGCTGCAGAAAAGGCTCCTCCCCCTTACACCCCCCCCAATGCCACGCTGGTCCAGTTTCTCTGGGCCTCTATTGGAATTGACACGCTGTCAAGTCTGATCAGCATCCAGGACTGAACCGGACATCATCCTTGCGCACAGGGGGCGCCGTGCGGCCCGTGACATTGGGGCCCCGGAGAGTCACTTGCAGTCATTCAAAGGAAGGTCACGACTCTGGCCACGATGCAGACGATGGAAATAGTTCTGCTTTGCTGAGATGGGGGGGTTGGATGAGGATGGGGGTATGTCAATGGTGGCTTTAGCGCTGACTGGTGGTCACACCCTCTGACAAACCCGCAAATTTCCATGAAGCATCCTGTCAGAGAGCAAAGTCAAAATATAACTGGCCTGCATATCAATTTCTACTGGTCCCAAGTGGTCCAGTGGGCAGAAAAGTCATTTCCTTTGGGCTTAAATGAAAGGTTGACCACTTGCTGTGCCCACGTGTTACTTGCTTCCTTCTTGGGTTAGCAGCTCTGTCCCGTATCGGTCACTTCCGTTTAACACACGCTTTCAAAATCTGGGCAGATCAGAATTTAATGGGCAAAAGGGGCAGATGTTTTTGCCCCAAAGCAAGCTTCACATCTGAGAACCTGGTCATCAGAACTCAGGCGGCACTAGGACCCAGGAGAAACCTGGAGATAGGCACTGTCAGTGAAGTGCCAACCTAAACTCCCCCCCCGAAATAACCCGACTGTAAAAAATGTTTGTAGATCGTCTGCAGAATCTTTAAATAAAAGCTTCAGCGTATGTAAATGAGATGCTAAACTTATCATATGTACAAATTCTGTGTCCCTTGTTCAATTAGTTACTGCTCATCCATAGTAGCGGTTTGGTCTTGTCGCCCAGGTGCATTGTGGGTACTTTTTTCATTGTACTTATCAATAGATGCCTGGCAGGAGTCACTAGTGCCTGTGGTCACTGGGCTGACATGGACTGGGGCTTCGATATTGGCTTTTCTGCCATCGTTAGTATCAACATGATCAATACGATAATTAAGCAACTTCTGGCTGGGTCAAGGGCTGTGATGCATGGATTCACCGATGTTCACATAGAACTTGTGTGGTTTGTCATTAACCACATTGTAACTTTTCCTTCTCGAACATCTGTTTAAGGCCACGTCATTCCCACTTAAATCCAAGATGGAGTTTTGACTCCAGTACCGACTTTGATTACACTTTTCAGTTTTTTTTTTTTTCCCCTATTAAAATGTATATGAATTCACCGCCCTTCATCAGTTCTTTGAGACTGTGGTCAGATTCCATTCATCTTCTGTAATCACTTACCCGCCTGTGGGCTGTTGTAAGCCTGGAGCCAGTCCCAGAATGCAAAGGGCACCCCAGGTAGGGGACACCCCGGCTGGGATGTCAGTCCATCGCAGATCCACACTGTCACTCGCTGGCTTTGCACTGTTTAGACGCCATTTCACCTCACTGCATGTTCTTTTACCGCAGTGGGACACAGCAGAATCCAGAGGAACCCCCCCCCAGCCGGCCAATCAGAATGCGTTTTGTAGATAATCCCTGGCCAACCCACCTTTTCAATGTGTCCTATGTTTGGAAAATTGAATTTCTATTATAAAATGTGTTTACATTTTTACAGTTTTCTTTGTGGACGTAATTGCCTGGTGCTTGAGCAGAATAAATGAAACTGTTGAAAGTGAACATTGTACGGGCTCTAGGGAGAGTCCAGTGAAAGACCCGCTTCGAACGCAATGGGCCCCAGGCTGTCAACATGGGTAGGAAACAGCAGAGTTTGTTAGCTGGGGGCGGTGAAGCTGCATTATTTTGGTTTTGATATCAGGCCATAAACCCGGACACTCGTCAGTCAGAATGCTTATGAGCCTCATGACACATCATGGTTTCGCGAACGAAAGTCTGCTTCGTTAGCTGAAGTTCCAAGCTTGGTCTTGAGTAGCAGAAGTCCATCGAGCTTTCTAGATGTTTCAGGAATGCTTTGTGATCTGGTAGCATCTTGATAATGCTAGTTTGTGCTAGCCAACGACCCGGAGCCAAGCGCTGATGTAAAAGTTTTCATGTTTGTGTGGGTCAGAAAGGTCTTGATCCCCGTTCTCTGCATGCACTTGTCCATCATTAACACCTCCCTCATAAATCACCCGGTCTTCCCATGTAGACCGATTACTTTTTAATTGTCACGGAGGGTGACTCATCCTGAGCTCCCCTGATGGTGCCCCTCTGCTGTGGTCATGTGACAGATCTGGGCCAATTATGAGGAGAAGACCGCAGAGGAGAGCGTGCCGCAGATCGAGGAGAAGGAGCGTGTGCCCAGCTACAAGCCAGTGTATGTCACGGAGATCACGGACAGCCTTCACTTCTACACCCAGGACGTGGAGACCGGTAAGGATGTATCCCGTGCTGCGATAAATGCTGAAGGAGAGTGCTAGCAGCATTCTTGCTAGTAATTACAGTATTATCTACAAGCAGCACAGGTTCGATTCTGTGGTGATGTAAGGGGCTTTTCAAAATTTTAGGCAAACATAAGTCTCTGCATTTCCAGCGGGATTAATTCAGAACTCCTGGAAGGTGCAGTTGCTGCCAAAAACGTAGTAACATTTTGTTTTTGCAGTGTGAGTTGAATGGAAATTGGAGAAATTTTATTGATCTTAGGGGGGATACACCAGAATAGAGCCAAAAAGTAATTTCTGGTGGCCTAACCCAGTGTTTTCCATCCCAGTCCTTGGGAAACCCCAGACAGTCCATGTTTTTCCTCCCTCCCAGCTCTCAGCCAATCAGAAACACCAAATACCTGGTACAGCACACTGGGAGCTGAGAGGAAGCAAAAACGTGGACTGTCCAGGGTTCCCCGAGGACTGGGTTGGGAAACACTGCCCTAACCCATTTTCTTAATAAATTTCTACGTTTCCTGCTCTAAAGCTGTTACCATCAAAAAGGACAGACCTTTACACAGGAAATTGAAACGGGGTTCATTTGAGAAGGGCCCCACCCCCCTATGCGTAAAATGGCAGTCTTTGGGAATTTGGAGGGTTCTTCTCAGTTTCCCCTGGTGAGCCACTTCCAGGATTCCATTGGGCACTCGATCAAACATGGAGGACCGGTCATTCAGCTGGTCATTAGTATTTTTGGGAAGTGAATGTGACCGATTCGTGTAGTTCTCTCAGGTGTCTGGGGGGTTAACGGGGCTCCCTTTCTGGCTCCAATGTGCTGTCCAGGTTGGAGGGGCTCCATGTGGCCCTTGGTCAAGGCGTCAGCATGGGGGTCCGGTTAATGCTGATTAGCCGGCCTTCTCCTGTGAGGTCCAACCACAGGGCTGCCTGATTAAGCACCAGTAATAAGACGTGTCGTTAGCAGAATCAAGTGCGGGGGGAGTGTGTATGTATTGCCCCCTAATTCTGTTAATGTGTTAATGGGACAGAAATCACGGGGAATTGCATCTCAAAAGGTTGTAGCATGTTAGCCAGTTTGGTTTTTTTTTATGTTCACCCCCCCCCCCATATAGGCCTTTCTTAAAGGTCTAGGATAATTGCGGTTGTGGGATTTGGACCCATAACCTTCAACACTTAGATGTAGCTCCTTAACCCATTGAATTACACAAGGTGCTAGAGTCGCCTCTTTTCTCACATGTTCTATTCCGTGGGTGGAACAGTGGGTTTAGAGTAGCTTCTGTTGCAGAAATAACTTCAGTTCTGTCTTCCCACTTTCAATTAAAATGGATCACAGAATTACATAGAAACGCACTGTGTGTGTTGAAGTCCCTAAGATGCTAAGTAATCTGGTTATTTTTAACAGTGGAAGTGGCTCTCAAAATTTGCTGTGCAGACATCCCAGCACTATATTTTGTTTTTAGCCTGAGAATTAGCATGTCTATGCTGGGCTTCACCTAGTTCGGTTGAAAACTGGTTGTCCCTTTGGTGCCTTGTTGACACCCAGTGGTTATACATGGTACTGCGGCGATGGCCAAAGAAAAACGCACGGCGTCGATTCTGAACAGACGTCTCTGGCTGTTTTTGCGATCTTTCAGGGAGAGCTGTAGCAGATTGCTTGTGGGAGTTTTACTTGCACAAAAATGTTCTGAGGCGGAAGGAAATAAATGATTCAGAGGTATAGCCAATCAGATTGTATAGGAGGTGGATCCAAGAGACTAGAGCAGGTGAGACCAAGACATCTGACTGGCTGGTCCAGCCGCCTCCAGTTGCTTGGTCCTGCCTCCTTTATAATCTGATTGGTTATGTCTCTGAACCACTCATTTTTCTTTCTGCCCTTTACGTACATTTTTGTGTAAGTAAAACTCCCATGAGCTAATAGATTACGAAAGTCATGGGTCATGACACGGAATTGTCTCTACGTGGATTTTAAGTTGAAACAACACCCACTTTTTTAGATTTAACAAAATAAAGGAAATAGTCACAACTGTCACATTATTTAAATTTTTAGTACATTACAGTTCATTCACTAGTTAAGGAGGTACAGAGTCCCATACCCATGTTAAACGGCTACATGACGTACAGCTCAAGGGTTTGGAATTTCACATTTCAGTACCTACAGCTTCAAGAAAACCGGCAAAAAGGACAAAATAAGCAGGAGAAGTAAGAGAGAAGCAAATGTTTCTGTAAGCGTTTAAACATTTCTATATTGGTGTGAAGCGCTGTAGAAAGTAAAGATGTCTGACCAGTGCTGTACAAGGGAGCAGGTTCCTATTAGTCCAGAGCAATGGGGGGGGGAGCTACGCCACATGGGGCAGTGGTCCTGTCAAGACCAGAAGGTAGGGTTGGGGGGCGGGTCAGCTTTTATCTGGTCTTATCTCACCAAGAGGTATGGAGTCCGGTTTGCTGGGTGCACAGCGGGACATGTGACAGAGTGATGTCTTCGGGATCCACCCAGTTCATACTTGGCTGGGCCAACTTAAACACCAGTCCGGGACTGGGAACTGAATGGCACCAGGCTGTCAGGTCTGAATCTTGGTACTGTCCCAAGTCCAGGAATGTTTCACTGAGGGACAAGTGGCAAATGAAAAAATTCAGGGGTGTCACTTTTTGTCGTTTCGCTCCCGCCCTGCCCTGCCAAATCTGAAGTCTCACCTGAAACCTTAAAAAGTCATAAAAATGTCGCTCCCTTTAGCCCAGTCCCCTCCAATTCGCATGTTCTCTCAACACACCCCGAAGCAGGCTATTCTTTGGAATGGCATTGGGCAGGTGGATGGGGTCTCCTGATTGGTTCATTTGAGATGTAGTCGTGGTTACGGTAGTACTGGTAAAGGCCGTGTGGCACTGCTCTGGGTGTGCAGCGTAAGAAAGATGGAAGGATGGATGGCTGGAACATGAGAGCAGTATTGATGAAAACCTGTTCAACCAATCGGGGCTAAGCAACACTGGCAGGGATGAGAGTGAACAGACTGTACTGAAACTAATATGTGAGGGTGTTGGTAACTCAGTGTTAAGGGGGAGCGGAACAATAATTAATTCAGTAGATGTGGGCAGAGTGTATCTGCACACTTAGCATGTCTGATAAGACCCTAAGCAATTACAGCCTGGAGGTCATGCACTTGAGTTAAAGCTGCCTCACAGTGGATCCCCGTCGCAGGCCAGACCTCTCAGCCAGCCGCTCGTTTCCACAAAAATAAAGCACCATGTAGCGGACAGCTGCTCTGCAAATAATGCAAATTAAACCAGAACGGGAAGCGGCAAGTGCCAGCAGCCCCTCGAACCAGAATCATCTACTGCATCAGAGGGTAAATAGTGTGGGGTGCATCCACTCTGTTTATTCAAAACAGAAAATTAGCTGATCTTCTGCACATGCTCAGTGCAAATATACAATAATTCAACTGTACATTTTGGACGTTTTTTTTTTGGACGGCTTTGGAAAACTACGGTAGGCTTTTACCCTACATTACTGTATTTATATTTTAAAACACTTCTTCATCTTGTAGTTAGTAATGGGTGTAATATACTGATTACTGTGTTGATTGGCTCCCCGTAGCTAAATAGCTAAAGCATACTGGGTGTGTAATGCATTTAATGAGGACCTGGATGCTATGAATTATGGGTAACTGTGTCTTACTGTGCTTCACCCTACCTTTTCTGCACAGGCTCCCAATATCCCGTCAGTAAAATGTACTGAACAGCAGGTAAGTGTTTTCTCTAGTCTGATCTTTTAAGACCAGCTCCGCCACCCCAACGTGGTTCTGGCCCAGGGCACCAGAGTAGCATGGAAAAGCTATTTTTAAAAAAGCAGGCTGGGTGTTGATTGACGTGCACAACCCCGGTCAGCCCGACACTGACCCTTGTGTAGGGAACGCTTCCTTTGCACAGTTCTACTTTACATGTGCCATTCCCTCATTGGATGGGAGGAGGAGAATGGGAGAGGGATAACCAATCACGGGGGAGAACTGAGAAGCAATACCCAATCAAGAAGGGGAACAGGGTCCAGGGAGACTTAAAGCAGATGTTTTACGGTCCCTGTGCACAGAACTGAAGATGAACTTGAGTAGTGCTTGGGCTGTCTGGGTCGGTGGGTGGGTGGGGAGTGCCAAGGCAGCAGCCGACAGGAACATCAACAGGCGGGTGAGCTTAGCGGTGAGGGGGGTGTCGGACGGATCGGGGCGGGGAGCGGCAAGATCAGCAGAGGCACCGGCGGTCGCTCTTGGTGACCTCCTCGGAGGAGTGCACCACGTTGGGCACGAAGCCGCTCTTGACCCCCTCCCAACCCTCCTGGATGGTGATGTCCCCACGCTTGACCAGCTCGAAGATGTCGCGCGTCAGGTCCGTGAAGGCCTTCTCCACGTTGATGGCGTCGCGGGCCGAGGTCTCCACGTAGCGCATGCCGTAGGCGCCCGCTAGCTTTTCCGCCTCCTGCCGGCTCACCTGCCGCTGTGCCTCCAGGTCGCACTTGTGGCCCACGAGCAGGAAGACGATGCCATGCGGCTGCACGTGGCTCCTCGCCTCCTCGAGCCACTCGTGCACGTTCTGGAAGGAGCGCCGGTTGGTGATGTCAAAGAGCAGGAGGCCGCCCACCGAGTTGCGGTAGTAGGCCCTAGTGATAGACCTGGGGGAGAGCAAAACGAGGAGGAGGAGGAGGTGCAGGCGGGAAGGATGACGCACGGTGGAGATGCCGTCAGGCCGAGGGAGGTGGGTGAGGTAGACGAGGAGCAGAAAAACAGGGAGACGGAGACGATAAAACATCACAGCGACAGGTAAGGTAAGGAGGCGCAGAGGTAAAGGGAAGATAAGCAGACAGAATGAGACATGGAAGGGAAAAAGAGAAAAGAAAGAACAGGAAAGAGTGTTTAAAAACTGCACTGCTGCCCCTCACTTTAGACGCATTGATGAACATTTTCTGCTTAGCTGAAAGCAGCTGTTGGGCCCTGCAGGTTTAAGCCGACCTGAACCCTAAGCTGACTCTTAGGACCCCATTCCTAGTTAACAGTCTGGCTAATGAGCACAAAATCAGGGTTAAGTTTTGGAAAATAACAGACAAAATAAGTGAGCGCTGAATGACTTTTAGGTTCGTTCAGGGTGATGTAGCTTCTCGAAAGGAGCCAGAAGGCCTTGAGTTTCCGTCAGACCTGCACATTTCCGTCAGCTGAGAAGGGTGGCTCTCCTTGTGTGACACAGTAACTATTGTTCATGTATTCTTCTCATATTATTAAAGCCTGTATAGTTATAGGCTATGGCATTTCTTACCACTGTATGTATGTGAAACTCTAGAAAAAATTACAAAAGGTATTAATGATTCCTTGGTCCAAAATACATTTTACCATATGGCTAATGTTTATGTGCTACAGTGGAGAGTGAGTGCAGTGTTTTTCCAAGGCTGGTTATCCTGAAGGTGCGATGTCAGATAGAATACAGTCGTTAAGGTTTGGATAATTGCCGCTCAAAAACCGAGGACTACGTTAATCTTAATAATTTCCTCCACGATAATGCAATTATGATGAAATAGATGAAAAACACCAAATTCATTTGCACACAGCTGTGTTTGTGGAACTGGGACATTCCTCCTTCTGTAAATCGGTAATATTTACCAATATTTAGAATATTTTACACGTACCCCCCTCCCCAAGCTGCACAGTGGACACAAAACTAATCATACCTCCTAAAAAGCTCTGTGTAACATTACAGCAAAAAAGATGAACAAGGCACTAAGAACTTGGAGCCAGCCTGGGAATTAACAGTTCTGCTTAAATTAGTGTCAAAGAACAACCCCCCACCCAATTTCACAGCCACCTAGATGCCAGAAGACCACACCTTCTAAAAATACAGGAATATGTTCACTCAATCTTTCTTTTATAAGATAGACACCTGAGGTGTTTGTGCACCGTCTTTGATGATTTTTAAGCAAACGTTTGACAGTCATGAGTCCCTAGTTTAATGCCCACTCGCGGAATACACCTCGCCAACGTCATAATTACCCGGCATGCCATCCTCCTACGGTCTTTTCTGTCGTCATCTGACATCAACTCGCAGTTGACTCACATCTACACACTGAAGTATTTTGCAGTTGCAAATATCGGTTTTTGATCATTCTTCTTAATCTATTTCTTCGATCTTTTATCCGACTAAATAAACAATGAAAATTAGGCCTATATGCGTGTTATTTGAAAACGTATCAAGCTGGGTGTATAAGATAAGGTATTTTTCAATTTGCGTGCAGTTTACAGATCATCTCGTTTGCATAACGTGATTTCACCAGGACTGCACCTGTAGCTCTCAATACACCCAACAAATCTACGTCATGTACACCGTACCTGAATCGCTCCTGTCCCGCAGTGTCCCAGATCTGAAGTTTAATGCGTTTTCCTGGCTCAATCTCGACCAGGCGTGAAAAAAAATCCACCCCAACAGTTGGGTCGGACACCTGGGCGAAGCGTCCCTCGGTGAAGCGTCGGATCAAGCACGACTTCCCCACCGTCGAGTCTCCAATCACGATCAGTCGGAACTGGTACAACCATATCGCCTCCATGTCTCCCCCAAGCCTGCGGAGAGATGCACGGTGAAAGGACCCAGGACAGCACTTTCTGGGGAGGAGTGTAAACACGCAAACCCCACGGCAACCCGAGTGCCCCCCGCAGCCGTCCCACCGGCCCTCAACTCCCCTCCACCGTGTCGCCTTAGGAGAGCGATGCTTATGAATTTAAACGAGGGCCGAGTGGAGAAGAACACGGCGACTCTTTGTGCGTCTGATCTGAAACCCCATCCGCCTATACAGAAATAATGTATCCCAGGGGCTGTTGTGTTGTCACGTTGCATCGTCCATTTCCTTAGTCACAGCCTCATCCCAAACTAGATGTGCTTATTCTTCTAAATCCTTCGCTGAATCCAAAGTATAACAACGGATTAATTAATCCCGCATTATAAATGAGATCAAAAGTCCAACGCTGAGTTATTAAAAAAGGAACGGCACAACGCAGCACAACAAATACTGAAATCATTTAATTAATGGGCGACTTTTGCAAAAAAAATAAATAAAAAAAAATATATATGTATCCGTGGTCGCAGACCGACTGTTAGTTAATGAAATTATTTTTTATGGAGGTCATCTGGAAAGCAATACTTCTACAAACACTAGGTAAAAGCTGAATTATCAGTTTTTGACCATAATTTCCCGTTATATTCAGGCCTTTGTTATCTATCCAACAGACCTGTGTTTGCTTTAAATCCCGCTACCGTCGTCTCCCATGGTACAGTGGCAACTACCGCCCCTCTCTCCTGCGTTTATAATACACGGGCTCGGCTAGGCAAACACTGCCGTATTCAGCTCCCAAATGAATACTCCGGCTATTGTCTCCATCCGGATATAACAGGGTAGCCGAGAGCGGATGGTGCTTTTACTTGTCGTAGACGCGATACGTTTGAAAACTACAAATAGTCACATTTTTTTGTTATTCGTGCAAAAAACAAAACCGGTTGCATTTCAGAAACACCAAGGTCAATTGGCCTCCATTTTGCAATTATCCGAAGAACCCAGCTGCATTTGCTGGTAGAAATATATAATCTCTAACCAATATTTTTCCACAATAATCACAACGATTATATTATAGTATCCTGCAAAGGCCAATACAATTAACTTCAAATTCAAGACGCACACTAGAACGATTTAATATTAACACAGCCCAAGACGTTCCGGGGTATTATTAACCTCATAACCATTGTTATATCGAATGCATTTTTGCATATTTAAAAACTACAGGTATTAATACCACACAAAGAAAATAATATCGTACAAAATGTTTGAACAGAACGGATTGATGTACAATTATAGCATATGTCCTTACGGTGTATGGTTTTCTCTTAGAGCTCGAGAACAGCAAACTCCATGTTGCCGAAGGGACAGTCTTTTCTTTCGAATATAAAATCTCAACTAATGGTCTTCGACAAAGCATAAGATTAATCAAACATCACTGGCACTGAAAACAAAAACGAGCAGATCAATTATACTGCAGTCCGTTCTCAGAATTCTATACAGGAAGAAACAAATCACGCCGCTTCCACGATAGATTCGGCTGTTCTTTTGCAAGGATGTCGTAGAGCTATATTATGGTTACGTAATTTTGTAAATTGATGTCAATATGGAATAATCGACGTCCGTTCGGCGTTATCGATGTAATTGTATTAATCCAAATCCTTATATTTCCATGTGTTAAAGATGGAGAAATGTTTGGAAATTTCTCTGATGAAATGGCAGCAACACCAGCAGCATCACACAGCCTGACTCATCCCGCATCAGCAACACTACTGTAAAATCCCTAATAGCGGAGCGTCACACTTCTTCCGTTCAAATCATTGCACATGCTCAGGAATTGTTACCGTAATAACTAGTGTAGAATGATCTCGTTTAAGGTTCCTGTCTAGGAGCTTAGGTACAAATAAGAATGCTGCTGGATTCTATAACAGCCGCTAGGCCGTCTAATGGTAAGGGAACGGCATCCATACACAATGTCTTCAAGAAAAAACATCCAGCTGTATAAATGACTTAAAGTGGATAAATGTGTTTGCTAAGATTAAACCAGCAAAAAAAAAAAAAAAAAAAAACACTAAGATTACCAGCAAAATGTTATATCTTAAATCAAACTGGAGGAACAGATGTCATAATGTCCGGTGGTATGGGCAAAATAAAAGCTAAGTCCCGTGCAGGTTTGCCGTGGATGTTCGGCTATGACCCAAACAGGGTGTGGTTAGCTCTAACACGTGATTCTTTAATGCATTGTACAGTATAATCTATGCGCGTTGAGGATATTCTTGAAGTCCTGTTCAGGAGGAGGAAACAAACAGATACGAAAGTCTGAATTTACAGACTTGAGTCAATCCCAACTTTATTCAGCATAACAAAACCAAAGTCAGAGTTTAACCGAGTTTTAATAAGACAAGACAAAAACATTGAGATAATGGGGCAAGTGAGCTCTTGAGTATTAGTTGCTTATAGTAGACCTATAATTAAAATAAAATCAACTAATATAATAAAATACCATGTTACACTGAAATAATCAGTGTTTTAACTGAACAGTGGGTCATTTACACCAGGATTAATGCATGACGAGCACTTGTTCAAGATGCTCGTAATTGGAGATGTCGGTGTGGCAAAGACATCAGTCATCAAGCGCTAAATTCACCACGTCTTCTCACAACATTATTGTGAACTGCAATTATTAGACTGTCAACCGTTTGCAATAGTGGAACATCACTGGTAAGTAAGGAAGCCTGTCTTCACGTTTTGCAAGCTATGTTTACAGTAATGTTTTGACTTCAGTTTTATCTGTTTTTTGAATTTTATGAAAAATACGTAGTAAATTTAAATAAGAAAAGCATCCGTTTAAAGGTATTATGAGGATGGTAACAGAAGGTGGAGAATTGCTTGATTTTTCGTTTACAGGTCAATCCTATAGTCGACATAGGTGGCAGCCTTGGGTGCCAACCTCTAAGGGGTGGCGATGATTGCCTTGGGGAGGGCGGTGCCGGTGCTGAGGATCACCAAGGGAACCGCACCTGGTAGAATACATGTTCCTAAACTTCAGATATTAACAATTACTACATGTGAGGATAGTAGTCACAATAAGATTTTACGGTCAAACATGAACTGCATTCAAAAATGTCAGACACAAAAACAACACTGAGTACACACTGAGAAATGCTACTTATTGAAACGGACACTAATTGTGTACAGTCACACTTTGATTTCACCCCAAAATGGCAGTGATGTGACTGGCATCCCCCTGCATCTATGGCAGCTTCCAGTTGGTGTCTGGTGTTTTTCTGGTGGCGCAGGAGGTAGTGCTATTGTTCGGCAACCGGAGGGTTGCAGGTTCGAGCCCTGGTTCCTCCTGACCCCAT
>JAODJX010000002.1:12122631-12138533 GCA_026776945.1 Isichthys henryi
TGTGTGTGGATGGGTGAATGTGAGGCATAACATGTAAAGCGCTTTGGAAAAAGCGCTATATAAATGCAGTCCATTTAGTGTTGTTGAAATTCTGATGAAATGAATGTCATGAGTTTAATAATATCAGGCATCCAAATGAAATGGAGTTTTACTGTATTCAAGATCACTAATGAAAAAAGTATGCTGTTCAAATGATATAAATAAATGTGCATCTTTAGAGTCATTATTGCATAAAAAATAAAGGATCAAAATGTGAAATGTACATATGTGTGTGAGACAGATCCAGTGCACTAGTGCAATAATTGTAATGAGATTCATTGACGTACACGCACGCATACACACAGAGTAACATTTTTGAAGATGAATATAGCTGCCCCTTCCCATAAACACTTTGGTCAACACCTGACTGGCAAAAAGTCATTCTGTGGTGCAAACCCCATTAGTACTGGTTTCACGTAACAAACTTTTGGGCAGCCTTGTGGCATTTCACACCATCCAGCCAACCTGTACCACATGTATGAATGAATACGTCCCACACACAAGGTGAGACAAGCTAAACATATGTTAAGCTTCTAATGTCTAGACCCGGAGCCTCAAGAGAATGTGTGGAGTAGCATGAGGACTGACAGTTTCACTCTGAGGATCTCCACCATCTCCACTTGGGTGTTTTGCAGTGCATGTGTTTGTGTGAGAGAGAGAGAGATTGTAATTATTACATCGTGGGGACCAGATCTCCCCACAGTGTGATGAAATCCTGTAACTATTTATGTTATGGGGACATTTTTTACCCCCACAAGGGAAACTCAATTTTTTTAATTATCTGTGAATGCAGTCAAAAGACTAAAATGGCAAAAGTCTTGTACTTTGTTTGGTTACTTATGGTTAAGGTACTCCGGTTTCCCCCCACAGTCCAAAAACATGCTGAGGCTAATTGGACTTGCTAAATTGCCCGTAGGTGTGCATGTGTGCAACTTAGTGGAGAACATTCAGGCTAACCTGGAGAGCCCTGCTGACCTATTAAACCAGGACCTGTGGGTCTGGCCCAAGTTCGCCAGCAGCACCAATCAGGCAGGTTTGTCAGGCTGTGTTGCCTTATGCAAACAATACAACAGTAAAGGCAGGGATTGGAGAGGATTGTTTTTGAATGATGTGGGGCTTAGTCTGTGTGGGAGGACGCGCATTACAAATATCCCCCACGGTGCATTGATTTCTGAGAGTGAGCTCTGAACTTTTAACACTGATGTCCATCTGCATGCAGAATTATATCACCCATGATTAAGAGGCTCCACATCCATCGACACCCAAAAGGGGAGATGGTTCACTGTGGCAACAGCACCATGATAAATACATGCAGATGTTATGGACCTGAGCAAGGCCTAGTCAATGCAGGCTGATGAACCAGCCTTCCTAGTAGCACCTTACAGCACAGCAGTACAGAGGCAGACTGAATATCTCTATTCAGGTGAGCTGTCTGTCTGAATTAGACTAAAATGTGACTATTTGTGTCTAGCTGGAATGGTATGTTGTCTTTGTTGTTCCATCCATCCATCCATCCATTTTCCAAACTGCTTATCCTTACTGGGTCGCGGGGGGTCTGGAGCCTATCCCGGAAGTAATGGGCATGAGGCAAGGAACAACCCAGGATGGGGGGCCAGCCCATCGCAGGGCACACTCACACACGCATTCCTACGGGCAATTTAGCAACTCCAATTAGCCTCAGCATGTTTTTGGACTGTAGGGGGAAACCGGAGTACCAGGCGGGGATTGTGACCCAGGCGGGGATTCGAACCCAGGTCCCAGAGGTGTGAGGCGACAGTGCTAACCACTGCACCACCATGCCACCTTTGTTGTTGTTTCCCAAAAATAAAAAAGTGAGATTTAAAGGAAGAGAATGATCAGTAGACAATATCTTTATCTTTTGATAAGAAACAACAGTCATTAAGAGAACAGAATACAGAAAGATTTTGTGATAGAGTTATGTTGCAATAAGACATGCATAGATATTGCAAATATCTAGTTCATGAGAGTTTTAGACTGCTGCCCCCGCGACCCGACCTCAGATAAGCGGAAGATGATGGATGGATGGATGGATGAGATGTGTGACTGACTGAGAAGGGGCATCACTGCCAGAGTGTATCGTTGAGTGCTATAACGGTGCCCGAAGCAGTACCGTGCTTTACGTCAAATATATCTCACATATCATGGATCTTCACTTGTACCTTCCTTAATCAGACCCTAGGAAGGCACTGTCTGAGAGTTTAAGAAATTAACAGTTCGTTTACTTGCAGTCTTCCAATTGGATATTTTTAGCCACCTCGGAGGCTCAATATCTATAAACTGTGGGGGGGGGGGTTCATTTGCGTCAATAATTACTAACACCGTATTGCTGTGTACTGACGCCTGATGCACTTGCTGTATAATTTCATGGCTCACAGTTGTCGCAAACTAAAAATATCAGACATTTCAGAGAATGAAATATGATTTCTCTTGTATCTCGTGACTAAAATAAATATGTATTTGCAGTTAACAAATGAAGGCAAATGAACGTGAGGGGGCATGTTATGCATGTATGTAGAAAAAGCTCGTTTAAGTATCCTGGAATTTTATCCCATGCAGCATTTAAACACACTCTTTATGGTATACGTAAAAATTAGATTTAATTGTTTAAAATTTCTGTCGCCTAATTCTCTGATATGTACGGAAGAGTAATGTGTTCCTAATGCTCTTCAGTAGATATGTAATCTACTTTTCTGCCTTAAATAATGTAGCCTACTTACACACAGTGAAGTGGTCTTTTCTGGGATATTAATGCGGAGTGTGTTTTGTCTTATTAGTAGCATTTGCAGTATATTATCTTCCACACCATGCTATTGGTGTTTCAATCAATATGTGTAATTACGCAATTATACAATACGTAAACGGAGAAACAGTTTCTGCTTGACTCGGTGCAGTCGATATGTTGTGCATGACATTTTAGCCTACTGGGAAGCCATACAAAACCGTAATCCGATAAAATTAGCTTTTGTTATCAGATGTCCTCGTTGGTTGAGCTGTTGTTGTCTATTCATGAACGTGAATAAACACGAGAAGTTTTCAAGCACTGCAGTTATTGCTCCGTCTGAAACTCGGAGTCGTGTTGTCTTCACATTATTAACAGGTAGCTTGTTGCAGTGTTCATGGCAGGTTACTTTTCTTTTATTATGTTATTTCTGGTACTTTGCTTTGATAAATAAACAGATATTTCCAGGCTTCTGAAATTACATGAGCCACAGTGTTATTAACATGGCTATCTCATACATATACTATTAAAACAAACCATCCTGTCTAAAGCCAATTATATTAGCATGCACTACGCCCCCTAGTGGTTATTAATGCATACACACAGACACCACAGTGTATAACCATCTAATTAAATACGGTGATGCACTAACAGTTCAAAACACCAACAGCGAGGACGCATCCTAAGTACCAACAGTAAGAATGATTAGTTGGCTTTAGGTAGATTTATCTACAAGGCATTTTTATTGTTTTATGGCGTATGTATAATTTTTTTCAGTCATGAAATTGAGAGGGGATACAACTCCCACGGCGTCTGAAAGGTGAACTCGTTCCCTTATCACTCAAGGAACCAGGGAGTGTGACTTCCGTTGCCAAGGGCTACTGGTGCTTGCAGTTTCTATGGATACTCATGTCAGGCCCCGTGAAACCACTAGATGGGGCTGCCTTATTGCTTTCCGCATTTTATTTAAGCCCTGTACTGTATCTTGCAGTGAAGGTTTATTTCGAACGATTTCAGTATATGATACACTATGGTCTGGCACATTTATCTATAACCATACATGCTATCATTTAACACGTGTAAACTGTTGCCTATTTTAGTAAATTGGCGTTCTTCTTCGTTCAAAAGTGGTATCACAATACCATTATAAATCCTCCGTAAATATGTCGGGAGTTAAAAAGATAATTTGTACAGGAGAAACTATATTTTATAAAACCGGTTCTGACAAGTCATTACTTCCTCTTCTGGAGGGATTCTGACTGAGCGTTTAGGAATGTGCGTAGGTCTATGTCTAAACCTATTGTTAACCGCTTGGTTTGGAGGCGTAATCGGGACTGTGCTCCTTTCTTCTCTTCTCCAAAAACCGTATTTATCATTGGACTTGCAGAATTACTTTAATGTACACATATTTCCTTTAAGAAGCACATACAGGTGAACAGTTTTATTTTCGTATAGTACCATACTTGCATCTGACATATTACGTTTTCAGGGTTGCCAACTTTGGTCAGCTGGCTGGGGTGAGATTACTATTTCGAGACAAGTATGCATACACATGCATTTACATGCACGTACATGCATGTAACAAGTTTTATTACCTTGTAAATACTCTGTATGGTTTGCAAACTACTCCAACGCTTTTGATGCAGCTAATTTTAGGTTTGTAATGGAATAATATAGATTTGCCGTAAGATATCTTGCATGCGCGTGACAGTCTTAAAGAGTGAGTGTCACGCCAGATGCGTGAGAGTTGGCAACCCTCCTTTTTTGTGGAAAAGGGTATTCAAGAGGTAAAATGAAATCACTTTAAAACAACCAAGGTACGCAACGTTATTTCTCTGTTTAAATAGCCAAAACCAGTCTGGTACAGAAACACTTAATAATGAATTTGCAATGCAATACAATCACAGACACACATGCCTGTTAATGACAGTCGTCTTCATGCACATTCTACGATGTCAAAGACTGAACAAGAAGCTGCAATGCAACGAATAAAGTGGGAGCAGGATGGGAATGTCACAGTCCAAAGTCAACCCAGACACTTCCAGGATTCAAGGGAGCAGGCTTGTCAAATATTAACAGCTATAATAAAAGGCGACAAAATTCAAGCGTGACATTAGCGTCAAGGCGAGTAAAATTGAAAATCAGGCATAAATGTATAGGCTGGCGCAATTTGGTCTGATTAAACCAGCAATGAAATGCATGGGGATCTCTTTTCGCCGGGACCGCCAAGCACAAAATATAGCCGTTAATGATCACATTCCCACCTTGCTCCCCCCCCCAATAACCACCACCGAGACCCGATCAACCCCTCCCCCGATATGGTCACCCGATTCCTGCGGAGCCATTTTGTCTAGAGTAATACACTATTACACACCGGAATAACGAGAAGCAGAGAAACGAGGAAACGGGGGGGGGAGGTAGAAGAACCGAAACAGCTAAACAATGAACAGCTGACGGCCGAGAATTACTAGTTCCTTAAATATATATATATTTATTTATTTTTTATAAAAAAATACTTCATGTTCCCTGCCCTGGTATCGGAGAGGCGGCGGCACTCATGTGAAAGATAGCCTCTTATCGCAGCCAGCTCTCAGCTCACCAGCATGTATCACCCTGGACGCCGGGACAGCTGTTTGTGAAAAAAATCGACTAAATAGCTTCGCCGTTTGCACTTTTCCTCAGACGTGCGCGAGACAGCCGGCTGGCTAGCATGCTAACGCGTGAGATGTAGCTGGCGGCTCGCTTTCGCTCCTTGTGCCATATCTGCTCCTTTCGCCTGGTACTTTGACCGGAGAGCACCGACGGACACCTTGACAGCTCGCCAGCCCGTTCGGGTGGTAGTAACTCCTCATTAATCTGCGCCGGTGGGGAGAGGGGGGCGGTTTGGCTACCGCTTCTGTTCGGCATTCAGCCTCGGGGCCGCGTATCCCCGGTGTCTCGCGAAGCTAGCCGGCTTATCAGTGAGGGTGATCTTTATTTTGTGAAAAGGAGACCCGTTTAACAAGTGCGAGTAAGTGCGACTTACTAGTTTAGCCAGGATAACCCGGCGAGGCTAACCAGCTAGCGGTGTTTGGAGCTGGAGGCCGTCTCGTAACCCCCCTTCCTGCCTGCCTGCTCTCCCCGTGCCGCCCTCCTCTAGCTTTTTGTTCCCCGGGACTTATAAAGAAAGAGAGGGACCTCCACCCCCCTAACAACACCACCGCCCCCCTCCT
Organism: Isichthys henryi; assembly: GCA_026776945.1. Lineage (NCBI taxonomy): Eukaryota > Metazoa > Chordata > Actinopteri > Osteoglossiformes > Mormyridae > Isichthys > Isichthys henryi. Next base: position 12,128,623 of record JAODJX010000002.1, read on the forward strand.
TCCGGCTGCGCCTGTTAGGGAATCCAGCCGGAGCGAGACTTCACTGCGTTAGCCGGCCTGCCAGCGTGCCGAAGCAGGACGGACGATGTCGGGACAGTCCATCACGGATCGCATCGCGGCGGCTCAGCACAGCATGACCGGCTCCGCCATCAGCAAAGCAGTATGCAAGGCCACGACGCACGAAGTCAGTGGGCCCAAGAGGAAGCACCTCGACTGTGAGTATCTCCCGGCTAGGGTGTCACATTAAACTATTTTTCTTTTGTTTTGAAATATCATTATACCCCGTCTTTTGACTCCGGTAGTCCCAAGAACAGGACATCGATATCCAGTGTGATAAATGCGCATAGTAACACTGTCTGGACGCTTTCATGAATAAATGATAATTTTTTTCTTCATCGATAATCATCGCCAAAAATGAGAGATCATTTGAATCGCTCTGGCACCTTGAGCTGGATGCTGTCGGGTCAGATCCAGACGGCGCAGACCTTGGTGAGCTGCTGCCTAGGGCAGCTGCCTTTGGCAGAGGGGTGTAGCTTTTCCACGTTTTTTTACATTCCACCCTAATTTCTGTATGCTAGGTATGCGGCACTGGGCATACGAACCGGCGGTCTTATTTAGCTAGTCGCCTGGTTAGTGCTGCTGACAGCTGTGGTGTTCATTCATCCCATTAACACCGACCTTCCGTGACTGATCTCCGCTTTGCCTTGTCCCCGGCATCTCGACTGCTACACCGATGCCCTTTCAAAATGTTTATTACAATACCGGACCTAAGAATATGTATATCACATTAAACTTACAAACACCCGCTTTGTCTTGATCAGAAGTTGATGGTGATTTAACATTTTGATTTTTTTGCGTCAATCCCGGATCCTATTTTGAACGATTATTGTTTCCTTGTTTTAAGTAACTCTCCTAAAATCAGCGCTAATATTCAGCGAGACCCTGGTAACTGCTGCCATTTAATACAGATTTATAAAAAATTATTTGCATCAGCTACTCGGCTGTTCGTTTTTTATTAGGCACCAAACCGCTTAAATACGAATCGGACGTTGTCTGCAAGGTCTCCCAAAACGCTTAGGATCCCCAAAGGCACAGTACACTATTGCTTTTCAATTTAGTGTTTATAGAACAGCCACAATACGTGTGACTCTCTTTAATGTGATGATAAATCAGATCTTCTTAATGTTCGGGTTTAAAAGTACAGCACACTTTAGCTTCGTAAGCTCCTGTGGGTTTTCTGTGACGACTGAATAATTTAATACACATAGTCAGTATGCTGCCCCCAGCTACACACTTACCGTTTAAGGTAACCAGCTAAGTGTCACTCGGTTCAGGGTCTCTGATATTCTAAAAAGATGCATATAACTATAGAGTAGTGAAGTTCCTGCCAGCCAGAATGAACCGGAGTTATTTCCACGGTGACTTTGCAGTGTGATATTGCTGGAATGTTTAGGTTGTCATACCAGCCCTTATCATAACTGCTTTGGGACACCCAGGCCTTATGTAATCAGAGCGATGGATAGTACTGATGCCTTTTGGTTCTTAAGGATAACAAACATCTTAGTAAGCTGTCAAACGTAGATAAGTATTCTGTGCCTTAAATTATGAAAACCTGATAGTGGTAAATGAAAAAGCAATTATCTAGTGACAAACGTTTTGAAGTCAGAATTTTGTTCGTTATTTTGGGTCCGTTTTATTTCTCGCTGTCTGGAATACCAGCGGCACGTTCGGCCGGATTAGAGTAATGAATTTGGGTGGAACGTGTCCATTCCTATTAGCATACCTCTGCGTGGCGATCTGATACAATCCTGGCCCGGTCTGCTGTCTCTGCACGGCAGTGACATTTAAAGGTTGGGCCCTGTAACGTTTCTGAAGTGTTGTCATGGAGCTCAGTAAGCACTAGGCAGCTGCTTAGAACAGTTGGCACACAGCATTATTTTCCAGATTGTGCTGAAGCGGCCCTGGTTACTTGTTACGATAAACCTGTGAATTTAGTGCCAGCGCTGGGGGAGGAATGAGCCTGCTTAAGATTGCCAACAGGGTTATATTTGTCTGGCACTGTTCACGGGTTTCCTCTTTGGTTCCACACTCCAAGTATGAGTGTTTATCACTTATTGTACCATGAAAATGTAATATTCCATAAGCCAGAGAGAACAGTGAAATGATACACAGATGCCCTAGTGTGGATGCTTGGACCCCAAGGAGCCAAACCACTGAATGAATATTAAGACAGATGTTAATGGTTTGAGAATAAAGCATACCAAGATGGCACTCGACTGTGGTACTGATTAAATACAGCTTCTGCTATATTATTTCGTTCTTTCCTGTTATACATTCTTGATCATGGGTAGCTTGAATAGAAATCTGTCCTTGTACTCTTAAATTGTACGTTCAAATTCCAGGATGGGCTTAGCTGTAATTTCCTTGGCCAAGAATGTTACTGGGGCAGTTTGGGTTTCAAGAAAAATCCAACAGTAGAAAAAGGTAGCAATAGTCTCCTTGGATGCAAACACTGGCCAAACAAATAAATGCCGAGAGCTGCAGTTTAGCGTCTTACCATAGGTATGTAAAGAGATGTGTGTGCATGTGTGTGTGTTATGGATTCATGGACAGTGTGGGAACACCTAGTAAGTTTATACTTGTGCTGATGAAACAGTAGCTCCAGCCTTCACATGCAGTCATTGTGCTGAATGGTTACTTGTCCGTCTTGTCCAATATGGTGGGTCCGGGAGTGTCTCCACTCTAGCACAACTACCAGATGTTCATAGTTGCTCTGTGAAAATGTTTAAATATAATATTTCTGGGGTTTTATTGCGGTTTGTGTTCTGGTGCCGTGTTCCTGCAGGAACTCTTGTCTTGTGTCCTTATGTGTTTTCTCAAAAACCCCAGTGCGTCTATGGAGTTTGCTGAATGTAACTTGAGTTTATCAAGCTCTTCATTAGCGATGGGCATCACCACTGCTCAGAGTGTGTTTGTACATTTGCGTATAATCTGCGTGTTCGCACCAATCTGATGTCCTCATCTGTACTCCTCCTCTTATTATGAAGATATATGCGCATCTTAAATTGCCACCCTGGCTTTTCTACATCCATAAAATAGAGCTTTTAACATTTTTCATAAGCAGTGCCACTATATGCGCGTTGCAGCCTATGGATGCAGATTTTTGTCCGTCATTCGCTCTTATCTGAAAGTCGGCACGAATGACACCTGCCCACTAAATAAATAATTGTAAACATCACAGCTTTTTGTAACGTTGTAAGAACTTGCAGACCTTTCAGACGCATCCAAGATTGATTCCCTGGCCAGCACTCGTGCTGCCGGTGGCCTCAACTGAACCTGGTGCGTCAGCTGGGGAGCACTCGTCACTGATGTCCCTTTGGGGGTGAGGGTGGAACTTAAATTAAATTTCAGTTGTTTATTTATTTTGAAAGCGGTCCTCTTGGTGGGCCGCCGACTCATCGAGCACCTTTTGGAATGCCCCCCCCCCTCCACCACCAGCATTTGATCTGCTACAATTGCGCAGCAAGGCTGTCAGTGGCTGGCCTCCTCCGTTCCCCTGCCCTCCCAGCTCCTCCCGGTTGTTTGACGTCAGGAGTCCAAAGATGAGAATGACGTGCCTTTTCCCTGCCGGTCCTGACAAAGAGGCGTGGGGATGTTCCTCGGCAAACCAGCATGCTTATTTTTGTCTCATTCCACGAGGTGTCCCTTGATGTTTCGAATTTTTTTTCCCCCAGTCACATTCGAAGTGGCTGAGGTGACTGGTGATGGATGTTGTGTTTTTTTTTTTTTTTTGGGTGAGGGAGCTATTCAGGGGTCACTTGTTATGTTGGTGGCTTTGGACCCAGGGTCCTGATGTTTGCTGGGTTAAGCATCTTGATCAATGTACCAGTAAGCTTGTTGTATGATGGCATCAGCAATACTCTCCTTTGTGGTTTTTTCCGACCCGTGGATGATACTGGTGTTCTGTTGTGCTATTGGAGACAAATTCTCTAACCCCGGAGCTGGGTGTTTCACTGGTGAAGGCTGACTAGCCTACCAGTGAGAGGGTCACGTTGATGGGAGTTGGGCTGGATGCTGTCGTTTGGATCATGCTCCAGTAAGCTTGCACGCTTCTATGCATTTGCATCGTCTCTTGGCATTTCAGCATACCCATGTCTATGTCAATTTCTGCTGGTGTGAAGATGTTCTGGCCTTGATTCATGTTATATTACAAAGGTGTAATAAGTTGACACTTTAACAGCATATAACGTTAACAGTGAAGAAAGAGAGAAATGAGAATAATTAACTCTGCGTATGTGTGGGTGAGGTGTGTATTTTTGGCTAGTTAGAAGTTGTGAAAAATGTAATTTTCCTCCCTGCAAAACTGCTGAAACAGCCCATTTTGGCTGTAATTATAGGCTTTCAGATAGAAAAGGAACGTGGATCCCTGATTTATGGGCCTGGGTGATATGGTAACGTGCTGGGGGGCTGGGGGTCTGTTCCAAACCGCCTCACATACGCTAGCTCTACAGCTGGGTGTTTCACTGAAATTACATGTTTTTGAGTGGATTCCACTTTAAAATGGTATCATGTGCATCTTGAATCGAGAACTGGTCCTTTAGGTCAGCTCATCTGAAGAACTTTTCCATCTATATGGGTAGCAGGGAGATAGTTGGTGTGATGGCTGATAATCAGTGATTCATCACGTATCATTTGTAATATTACTGCGAAAATAAGTCACATTTGAGTTGTCACATTTGCATTTTTTGCCAAAACTGCAGTCTGTGGAAAACACACACAACACAATTAGTGGCACCGCAGTGTGTCCATTTCCATTGCAACTGGAAGGAGCTGCAGCGTTAAGTTTGATGAGATGCACATTCTCTCTGTCCTGGAGGGCGAATCCTCAGTGTAAATCCAAAGCTCTTGCTGATTATTAAACATTGGCTCCTCAGTGTTCAAGCTTGTGACCAGCTAACTGCATTTTCAGTGAACATTCATGTTACGAGCTGGATTAGCTTGCCTATGCTTTAATGTAATGTGAAAGTGATTTTAGGAAGATTGATGAAGTTGTATAGGTTGCCATTGATATGCTGAGTTAAGGGGTCCCTGCACTTGTGTTTTAATATGCTCTACATGAAGTAGTATTATCAAAATCACCATTGCATATCTGAGTTGGGAGTTATAATGGTCTTTCTGTGAATTAATAGGTTAATCAAAGCTGAATTCCTCTATTGTGGTAATCTACATTCAGAGTGAAGCCCCCCCAGCCCCACTGCTCTGGGTTTTGGTTGCCCATGAGTCTGTAGTTCTGCGAGGAACCAATTTACACAGCAACTCATCCTGAGATTGGCTCACTGCTGTGTTCTGTGGGCAGGTCCTCAGGCCTGACGTCCGTATGACTGGATGGTGACACCATATGTGTTGAATGTGTTAGCAATATTTGTTTAATTGTTCTTTATGACGGTAACAGCTCACAGCAATGTGGCTGGCATCTCTGCCTTGTCTAGGGAGGGTAAACCAGCAGGCTGATTTATTCATCCCACACTGTTTCTCCCCCACACCCCAGGCTTAATGGAGGAATCCATAACAATCAAGCACCTAATAAGAAAATCTTTAACAGGTAGATTTCAACGTTAACCAGACGCTGGGGGTGCTGTTAGACTGTGTATCATCCGGCCTTGTTCAGTCTGTCCCAGCAGGGCATCACCGAAATGTGTGAAAGGCTTTATCATGGAATGGAGACTGCTGATTCAGGGTTGATGATGCCCTAGTGACGTTTGGCTCAGCTCATAACAGTGTGTCCCTGGACCCCCTATTGTCAGTTCCGTCATTCCAGTCCTGTCACATATGTAGGCCACAGAAAAACAGCGTTGCAGGGAGTCAGGCGATATTAGCAACTCTCTTCACGGGCGATTAAACTCCAGTCTCGGCATCGAGTCTCCGAGTGGCAGTGACGGCCTGGCTGTCCTCGCTGTGACCCAGCTTATAGGACATGTTCGTTCATACATGTGGAAGGGAATGCTGGGTTCTTTCCAGGAGCGAAATGCCACAGAGCTGTACAAATGTTTGCTTAGGGAAACCAGGAACAGCAGGGCTTGTATCACACATTGACTTTCTTATCAGTCGTGTGTTGACCCATGTGCTCATGGGATGGAGCTGCAATAGAAAAGCTTCATAAAAAAATAAGTAGCTTTGAGGGGACTATAGGTTAATGTGTGTGTTTGTGTCTGTGACAGACCTGATCCACTGCACCAGTGAGATGAACGTGAACATCCCCCAGATGGCCGACACGCTCTTCGAGAGGACGGCCAACAGCAGCTGGGTGGTGGTGTTCAAGGCCCTCATCACCACCCATCACCTCATGATGTACGGCAATGAGGTGAGGCCGGCAAACCGCATCCCCCCTCCCCACACGCACAGTACAATCAGCTCGGCACATGAAGGAGCATACACTTATTGAGAGTGGCGGTGAGAGAGTTATTGAGGGCAGGTGGGCAGCCAATGGTACATCAGTGCTGTCTCATGCAAAGACCCTCCCAGTCCTGAGCAGTGAAGATAAAGCTAGACCTCTGTGAGGGGGTGGTCGACGGCCCCACCCCCCCACCATCAGACAAGCATGTGAGTGCCGTCACTCACACACACGCACCCCCCACCAGGTCTCCATACTGGCACCGTCATCTAGTCAGTCATAAGAATGACTGGCTTCAGGTTCGAGGGTGTCCTGTTACGCTTGGTCCGATACTGTTCTGCTTGTTCCAGATGCTTCCCGGCTCCCTTTATTTAAAGAAGCGTTTTCTGTAGCCCTCTTCAAAGTGTCCCGTAATAGCTTCCATTTCTGGCCCTGTGTTTTTAAACAATTCTTTCAGTTGGCTGATAGCGTTTCATAGACTCCATGTTTCAGCCCAGCCCCCGTGAATCTCCATCACTGTGCTCGTGATGTCCAGTTATGAGTTTTTCCTGGTTTCATGGACCAGGAACATTTAGAAACTGGGTTTTATTTTTTTGGCTGGTTCTGGAGCAGAGTTAGATGTGAAGGTTGTACATAGGGGATTCACCATGCAGTTTACAGGTCCGATGAGGACACCGTGGAAATCTAATGCACCGCTTGCCTATGATTTGGCTGCTAGCTCCTCCCCCACTGAGACATGCCTGGTGCTGTTTGCATTCTGGAAGGTGAACGCAGTGTTTCCCAGCATGCAGCGGGGCGGCCTCAGCACTCCTCGAGGCACGCCATCTCGGCGTCCGCAACTAGTCTACCTGCCGCTTGGCTGCCTGGCTCCTTGCTGCCTTCTGCCCCGAAGAAAGGCCGTACTGCTCCCAGCTGTTTGTCAGAGATCTGCTTCTGAAAGATTAATGATGTTGCTGGAGCCTCTGGTTTTTCTTTTTTTTTTTGCCTTCCCTGCAACCCGGCCAGTTGTTCTTCCCTGTGTCTCACCAAATGTGAGGCTGTGGTCTTGGGCTCCCTCCCAAGCACCAACCCAACACACTCTGCTCAATTCTTCATTTTCTGTGAACATTCCATATCATTCCTCTTGGTCCCTGACCTCCCTGTATTAGCATTAGTTAGTGATCTCACTTGGTCACGTAACCTCTGCCTCTCATGGCTTAAGTAGAAATTGCTCTAATTACAACACTGTACATCAAGGAGAAATGATTGTCATGCATGCTTTTCCCGAAAGAGGGCTTGTGCAGGCGGTCATGGCACCTTTAATGGAGTGTTTGCTCTTTAAGTGGAGTTTGTTACTGTATTGATTTTTTTTTTCCCTTCACCTGGCTGATACTCTGGTCCAGCTTGTTTCCTGCCACTGATAGACAGTTAGTCTAAGCAACTGTAACACTAGATCACCTGTTGACTCCAAATGGGGGAGATGTCAGTGCAGGCTGGGGTGGCCTCTTGCCCACAGTGTACAGCTGGTCTGTGGTGTCCACAAAGGGTCCAGGAGCCCTAACCCTCTGGACCTGACTGGTTTATGTAGGTTGCTGGTTTTTCAAGATCTTCATCTGTGTGGACATCCTGCAATATCCCTGGCTGTTCTTCCTTTCCCTCTCGGCCGTGTGACTCTATCCTTTGCAGCAGTACACCTTGTCCTCTAAGTAGGCACGTGATATTACCACACAAAACCCACCTACTCCTGTCCAGAGATGTCCGTGGTTACCATTCCCAGGTCTTGGGCTGTGCTCCTGTTCGTCACGTGCTGTTCTTCTTTTCCAGAGGTTCATCCAGTATCTGGCCTCGCGAAACACGCTCTTCAACCTGAACAGCTTCCTCGATAAAGGGGCCTTACAAGGTAGGCTCGTTTCATCACATATCACCTTAAACATTGTTAGGCTTCAAGAGAGCGCCATCCAAGACCCCGCTGACCCCCTCTCTCCTGCCCCAGGTTATGACATGTCCACCTTCATCCGACGCTACAGCCGGTACCTGAACGAGAAAGCGCTTTCCTACAGGCTGGTGGCGGTGGATTTCACCAAGATGAAGAGGGGGTAAGGGACCTGAAGATCTGCCCAGCAGGGGGGCTTGCATGAGCCCCCTCTCACAGTCTTCTTTAAGTGTGGGGTTGGTGTAGTTGGGGAAATGAAAATTTAACAATGGTAAGGGTCTCAAATTGGGGCACTTTCAGCACTATGATGGTGAATAGTAGTGAAAACATCTGGGCTTGAACATCACTTGAAGGACATCCTCCCTCTCTCTCTCCCTCACACACACACACACACACACACACACACACACACACACACACACACACACACACACTGCTTTCCCTCCACCTGCATGGTAAAGAGAGCCCATGGCAAGGAATGTTTTTTTTCTTTTCTTTTTCATCCCATCCCCTACTGCCTTACCGTCTTGGGGGGATGCCCACGTTGAGCGATATGGGGGCCCTGACTCTGCTCCGTCTGCCTCCCCAACAGCGTGGATGGAGTGATGCGCACCATGAACACGGAGAAGCTGATGAAGACCCTCCCCATCATCCAGAACCAGCTGGATGCCCTCCTGGACTTCCAGGTAGTGGGTGTGGCCTGACGCGGGCGTGTCAGCGCTCGCACGGCTCCGGCGTGGCTCAGCGTGCATCCGTCTGTCCGCCTGCCTGCATGGGATTGGATGCATTTCACTGTCTTGTGGGGGCACGTTGCCTGATCTTGTTCTTCCTGCGTTTTCGTAGTTTTGGAATTATGGTGAATAGGGTTTCAATGGGAATTTCCTGTAAATGTAGCTGTCCATGTATTTCTATCCGTGACAGGAAATGTTTTGTGTGTGTGTGTGTGTTTTAGATACATGCTGAAGCTCTCACCCTTCTCCCTTAGGCCAACCCCAATGAGCTGACCAACGGCGTGATCAATGCCGCTTTCGTACTCCTGTTCAAGGACTCAATCCGCTTGTTCGCTGCCTACAACGAGGGCGTCATTAACCTGCTGGGTAGGAAGGCTCCCCCTTCAGGTGTGCATATGTGTCGCGTGTGTGAGTGGAATGGCTTCCTTAATTCTGCTTCGTCTTGTTGTCTTCCCTCAGAGAAATACTTTGATATGAAGAAGAACCAGTGTAAAGACGCCCTGGACATTTATAAGAGGTTCCTGCTCAGGATGACCAAGCTGTCCGAGTTCCTCAAAGTGGCAGAGGTACAGTCTGACCCATTTTCTTCCCGGAGCGGAGTTCCCGTACAGGACTGGTGCAGGACTGCCCCCTCCCTCATGGCCTGACCCCATGTGCACAATAGGGACCAATCCAAACCCCGTCTGACTGTCCTCAAACCAGGGGCCCAATATCACTCAGTGCGTTTACATGCACACTAAGAAAATCGAATTAATGTGTTAGTCCAACTAAAACCAGGCTTTTAAAGTACATATAAACATGACATTGTACTAAATCGAATTTCTCAAAGTCAGACATGAGACACCCAGATAATGCGGATCGGGAGTCGATTTACTCC
>JAODJX010000002.1:12138633-12149239 GCA_026776945.1 Isichthys henryi
CCCCCCAAAACGGGGTTCGGGGTGCGTTTTTCCCCGGGGCGTTTGTCACTGCCCCCCAAACCCCCCCCCCCCCCCCCCCCCCCCCCGGGCATTGACCCGGAAGTAGCAGATGAAGCCGGTACACAGAAGACGCCTGGTGCGTAGCAGAGGACGTGCCGCACACGTATACAGTGCTATAAGGCTGTCCAATCTACAGCTTAAGTAAAGGGTGCTTTTCCGCCGCACCAGGTAATGTACTTTTGGTACATCACAGCACGAAGCAGGGTATTTTGTACCAAAAAAATGGCTGTAATAGGACTGGAGGACGTGTGATATTAACGCCAGCATCGCATGTAATGCACGTCCAATTCTTACATCGCTAGTCAGCTAGGTTAAGATCAGGCTTTTTCTTACCTTCACTTTAGTATGGATATTATAGCACAGGGAGTTCAAGTTTCACTAAAACATTTGTACTCTGTCATAGGAAATTTTTTTTATGATTATTGCTTTTCAAGATTATCTAGTATGCTTAAAAATCAGTTTAAAGGTTACTTCCGCTGCTTTTGCATGAGCTTGCCAGCATGTTCTCTGAGACAATCGTAATCATTTTCATACTTGTTGTTTAAATCACTCCTAGACTGGTTCCTGAGAAATTTATGTTGAATTCCTTTATTGTTTCATAAATAACCCAATATTTATCACAACAAAATCGCATTGCAATATTTGAAAATAATCCAATACCGTGCTGTCATAGTATATTATAGAAAAAACTTTATTTCATATGCTACCCTCATCTTGTTGTATCTGTTCTTCCGTCCAGATCACAATTAAGACTTGTCACTTAATTTGTCCTTTATTTACATCCATTATTATTACATTTTTTTACGTCTGTGACGTAATAGGTCAAGCCCAATACGAACAAGCTGAAAGAAGCCATTTCGCCACCTATCGTAGGGGTATACTTCGGTCAATAAATCGATTCCCCTCCCATGCATGTATACTGGGGACAAGGACAGTAGTCCGATTAAATGGTGTAGTTGAGCTATAACCGTACCTGGACATAGCTGTGCATGTAAACTACTGACTGTGTGTGTGTGTGTGTGTGTGTGAGTGACTTAACTGAGTGTTTTGTGTCCCTATTGGGGGTCTTATTGAGGTGCAGCAGAGTGATCTTTGTGTGAAAATCTAAGAAGGTCGCTGTTTGATACATAGTGAGGTTCTTACAACTATTTCTGGAGCACCTTTTGTCAAGTCTCTTGCCACCTCCTGGTCCCTGTGGGGGGCTGCAGGTGCTGCAGATGATCGCTCGCATCCTGCTGGGTGATTCACTGCTTGCCTGAACAAAAGACAGGCTTGTTCTTTCATTATTATTTTTTTTTTAGTTTAAAATTACCTCTATTCTGGGAATTTCCCTGATGGAGCAGCTGATATATAACCCCGCCCCACAGGCCAATAAGGCAGACGGCTGTCTGAGCTTTCACCTTCACCACAGGAATCACAGCCTCCCATAGAGGCCTCTGTTAACTGTCTGCGCCGGTGGGCTGCAGCTATTTGCTGAGCCAGCACTCTGATACATTCATGTGGTTTCAGTTCTTATAACAGGGCTGAAGTAGGTCAGTCACCTCACTTAAGGGAACAGCAGGTCATTATCCATATCTCCCCCCCCAACCCAATACCAGTGCTTATGTCACTTAGTGTGGCAGACTGCCCCCTTGAGTCCAGAGCCCCGGGGTCACATGACCGTGAGCCCAGTACTACACCAGTCCCGGCCACGTGTGTCTTGTGTGTATGAGCATGTCAGTACGCCGCCCCTCTTTCTGTTGTTGTTGTTTTTTTTGTTTGTTTGTTTACAGTCACCGCATGAAGTAACGATCCTTTTTTTGTTGTATTTTTTTTCTTTATTTCTCCCCTTTTTCTTTTCTTTACTTGTGGTTCTGTACTGTTTTTTTGTTTTGTTTTTCGTTTTGGTTTCCGTTCGCCCTTCTTGTGACACAGCAAGTTGGAATTGATCAGGGTGACATCCCCGATCTGACGCAGGTCAGTGTGCCTCCCTGTCGCCGTCCCCTCCACGTGGCCCAGCTGGCGCCGCTCTCACTTTCTGCTCACCTATTCCTCTGACACTCTGAATTTCGGTGGGGTGCGTCCCTTACCCTCTGATGCCCGGTCCATCTCTTTCAGTGTGGCCGGTGTGCACGTGTTGCACGTTAACGTGTTGAGTTACCCGTGCAGTCCTTCAGGCTCATGTAGCTTAGCACGCGGTTAGCATGGTCACATGACTGCCATGCATCTCTGCAGTGTGGAGACCCCACACCGTTAGCTGCTTATTGTGAGTTACATGCAGCCATAGGGACAGCTGGAGACACTTTCCTTCTCCGTCTTTTATTTCCTCTCAGTCCCTTCTTTTCTGGCTTATTTTATTTAATACTTTTGCATTTGCTGGTATGTTTGATTTTATTTTTTCCCCTCTACCATAGAAGGTAAGCGCGTCATAGGTTATATGCTCTCACAGATAAGAACCTGTCCTGGACTCCTGGTTCTTAGTGGGTTAGGGGCCCGACACTGGGGGAGAAACGTACCTCCCCCCATGGATGTCTGTGTGACGATGTTTACAGGGCAAAGGAAAAGGTTTGAGCAATTTTGCATCAGTTGGTCAGACCTCGTAATGTAGAAGAAGCCAGTCTGTGCTGTATGGCTTTAGGCTGTGAGGTCGCACGGGGTGGTATGTGTCCTGGGCCTTCAGATCCATATATGGGACCGTTCTTCTAGAACAATGTTGTCAGCATGATTCATACAGGAGCTGCTTTCATAGTTTTAGCCACGTCACATGAGAATGCACAGAAGGCTTGGTTTTATTGGTCAGGTCGTGACAGACCCCACCCCCACAATAGAGCCGCACGGCAGCCCTTTCGGATCAGTACCTGCTGTGTTGGGGCATCTGGAGGGCATCGTTTCTACCCTGGTGTTGGGCCCCTCGCACGCCCATGCACGCCTTCAGGGACACCTCGTTTTCCAAAGCGCCAGCTCACGCCTGGCACCTGGCACTGCCTCCTTGAGCGAGAGGGCCAGCTTCTGCCCCCTTTTGATGGTCGCCCCAGGAAATAGGCGATTATGCTGTGTGAGCTGGGCCACTCTGAGGGTATAGCTACTGGTTAATAGTATTTGACAGTCCTGGATTTTTAGTCTAGAAGAATTTATTAAAGAGGGACTGGCTGCCTCACCTCCCCTAACTGCACAGGGCACTATCCAATCACATGTGCTACACCCCACCCTCCTTCTCTCACTCTGACCTCATTTGTCCCCTCCCCCTCACTTCTGTACTGTATACAGTTTCCCATAAGGCTGTAAAGGTGAGGCTATTCTGCTCGTATGATGCAGGGACTATGGAAAGCAGTGTCTGAAGGGTGCAGATGGTGCGTGTGTGTGCGCGTGTTCTTGTGCATGCGTGTGTCCTGACTCCCTCTCCCTCCTCAGGCCCCCAGCAGCCTCTTGGAGGCCCTTGAGCAACACCTAGCCTCTCTGGAGGGGAAGAAGATAAAGGAATTCACTGCAGCTAGCAGGTAAAGGCATGGAAATGGCCACGATGTGTGTCTCGGTGACACAGCTGGAGACAGGGCCTGGTGTCACCTGGGGAACCCAGTCACTTGTCATCAGCGTCTGCCGTGTACCCCGCAGGGCCTCCACCCTGTCCACCGCCGTGTCCTCACTGTCCAGCACCGGCATGTCCTTCAGCCGTGTGGACGAGAAAGAGAAGCAGCAGGCGCTGGAAGAGGAGCAGGCCAGGCTGCAGGCGCTCAAGGTTGGTGTGGCTGCTTCATCCCTTTTCAAAACACACACCCCTCACCAGGGCGATTTCAGGGCGTTGGAGGCCATTGGGCTGTGTGTGAGAGCTGGCGACGGCCAGGACAGTGTGTGCAGTCGGTGCTGTTTTGGCTCTGGTCGGGCTGTATGTCAACCTTCACCTCTTGTTGTGTCAAATTTTCACGATTGACAGGAGCCAGTTGTTCATCGGCCTTGGTTGCTGCTAGTGTTTTGCTGTTGTCCTGGTGTGCTTTAGACATAAGTCAGAGGAACGCAAGCCTTGTATAGGCCAGTGTTTTAATTTGATCATTAGCTGGTGTCCCCTTTCCACCCCTCCAGGACCAGCGGCTGAAGGAGATTCGCATGCAGACCTCCTCCACCTCCCCCAGCTCACAGTCTATAGGCACCACCAACAACCACAGTGTTGCCATGGATCTCTTCTCCACCTCCACACCTACCACCAACTGGTATACTCTGGGTGTATTGGGGGGGGTCAATTTTGGGGCAGAGCCAGTGCCGCTCCCATCGGAGATGTGGTGTCAATGCCCAGCTGACAGCCACTCCCCCACCCGCAGCGGCCCAGACCTCACTAGCGACCTGTTCGATTTGCAGCCAGCCTTCATCCCTGCGATACAGAGCACCCCATCCATCTCTGCCATGCCCAGCAATGCCTGGGGAGGTGAGTGGCCCTCGGGCGGCTCCCGCACCCACGTCTCTCTCCCCTCAGATCATCTGATTCAGGCCTCCATCATTCCTTCTTTCCTGTGTATGGGTCACAGATGCGTCCTTGTGGTCCTGTTACTAAATGGAGTCACTACTGACACTGATTCACGCAAGGTGTGAAGCCTGACAGCACTCGATTTCCGATATGGACATCTGTGGTGCTTCCTAGGTGTAAACATGGCGTGTGTGTGTGTGGACCACGGCTTGGGAACTGGCTTTGTGAGGAGGAGTCTTTCTGATAGGTGGAGGTGTGCAGTCATGTGACCTCCCATGTGACCTACAGTGTGCCTGCTCTGTCCACCAGGTCTGGAGACCCTCCCTATCCAGCAGACTGCTCCCAAGCCCACCATCAGTGTAGATTTCTGGACTAATGCGGCCAATAATGACGCGGAGCCTGCTGCTGGTAAAAGTTAATTAATGGGTATATGATGAAATCCAGAAAGCAGCCTGGGTGCCCTCCGCCCCTACTGCACACTCTTAGCTCTAGGGGGCGTCGTCCTGCACCCGCTGTCTCTTTATGCTACCGCTTGCTCCCGCCAAGGCCCACAGATGGGGAATCCGAGCCTCTGCTGGCCCCCATCTATCTGGGCTTTTTGGGGGCTGCGGGGGGGTTGACCTCCCAATCTCGCTGTGCGCTCTGTCTCCTTTCTCTTTCACTGCCATCGGGCAGGAAGTGACACAGCACTGCGTTTACCCTCTGATTGGGGGTTTCTAATGGGCTTTTGGCTACTCCGCTCTCAGCTCTAATGGTCCCTGAGGTGCTGGCCCGTCTCTCTTGTGGTTGTACTTGTCCGCTGTGTGGAAATAACCACCCCCCCCCCCCCCCCTCCGGTGGTGTCCTGTAGGTGATTTACTGAAGCCCACACTGCCCTCGCAGAACCAGGCTCCCATGATGCCGCTGTACACGGGAGGCAAGCTGCTACCGAGTGACCTGGACTCCTCCCTGGCTAGCCTCGTGGGCAGTAAGTGCCTCCTCCCTCCATGTGTTAGCAGTGGCTAATGCTAACACACAAAAGTGGTGGCTTTTTAGCGCTGGCCCTCAACTGCTCTCTTCCCGCTGTTTCCCGCAGATCTGCACTTTGGAGGATCCTCAGCCAAAAAGTGAGACACCAATCACTGCCTGTTCTTTGTAGTTTTGGTTCTGGAGGGGCACAGGGGGGTTAAGGTGTGGGTATATCTGCTTACACGTTCTGCTGACTGCTTCTGTCTGCTCCCCCCCCCAGGCCGGACATGCAGTGGACCCATCCGGGCGAGAAGAAGCTCACGGGCGGCACCGGATGGCAGTCGAAAGCCCTGGGCGGCCCCGCCTCAACGGCCTGGGCCCCCACGCCCATGGCACCTGCGCCTGTGCCCCTGGCACACATGGTGATTGCTCCCCTACTTGCTACAGTTCTGTAAACTCCGTAATCCACAGAGACTCAAATGACTTGCTCACCAGGCGCCTGGTGTCAATTTGAAAAAGAAAGTCTCACTCTAGCCTGTTATAGATAGCTGGGAATGATATCTAAGCAGTTCAGGTTAATCAGCATGTGCAGCTACGCGTGACAGTCAAGCGTGTCTATGCCCGTGGGAACGCAACGCTGTAGCCACCAATCAGGCGTCTGTCACACCGTCGCCTGGCGCAGCGTGTTGATGAAGGGATAAAGATGGCTGTTCGTGTCTGAACACGCCGTAAGGCTTCTCTGTCACTAAGTCACTAACCCCGTGCTTCCTCCTCCCCTGCTGCTTTGCTCCGCTTCTCCCTCTTCCCTTCATCTCCTCCCCTTCCGATCTGTTCATATCTCTCTTTCTCTCTCTCTCGCTCCTAACCCTGCAGAATGGAATGTTCTATGCTGGTTACGTAAGTACACCATCAAATATTTGTGTAGCAATGCTAGCGATGTCACTTCCCGTGGGGCCCATTTGGGACAGCGGCCCGTCTTGCTCCTGCTGCATTCCAGACGTGTCATGCAGGCTCTAGATGTACATCTCCGTGTATTGCCGCCCCGCTGGCGGGGCACCTAACTTGACTCCGCCCTGGCTTCTTGACTCTGGGGACCAGCTTCCTCACACTGTCTGCACATGTTTTGCTGCTGCCCGTCTCTGTTTACCGGACTTGATTAATCTGCACCTTTCTGCTCTTGTCTGCATGCTTCTCAGCAAGTCTGAGCTTTTCTCAGATTGTCCCTGCATGTTCGTGGCTGATAAGACGGCAGAACTGCCTTTCAGCCTTGTCTATGAACCTTTGCGTTTGTGGTTAAAACTTGTACGCTAAAGGTGGCTGTATGCTTCAGTCGAAATTGACAGTCACTGTCGTTTTGGCAATATGACATCATATGAGTGGTAATCACCATGGCAATCATCATTTCTGCGCTCCACCTGTGCACAATCATTTATTCTGATCCCACCCACTGTCCAGATTAGCTGACATAAATGTGTTTGGTCAGTAGGTGATGGCACATGCGCAGTATTCACCAGGGCATTAGATGTCGGGCGTAAACATTTGTTCAGACGTCGGCTTTTTGGCACTATGCGGACGTTTGCTTACACCGACGAAGATTAATAGTGCACCTAAAATATTAATGAGTGGTGTATTGTGGTGCCCAAAAGACAGTAATCTGTATAAATTTAGCGTGTCCTTATGTTTAATAAATATGTCAGTCTTTAAACTGCAAAAAGTACCGACGTCTTTTTGCCTTGTTTACCTACAATACTGCTTCTTTATAAAGATGATGTGGCTGCTGAGCTGTCCCTTTCTTCACCGCCACTTCAGTACTTATCGCTTGTGTGATTTACCAAAACAGTAGCACACAGCACACCCCGCTAACCGAATTTAATAAACACCAGGATATGCCGAATTTATACAGACTACTAAATTATGGGTGTCCCAATAATCATTAATCATTAATAATTCAGACGCACTACTAATCTACTTTTCAAGTTGAGGACATAAGTTAACATCCATATAGTCCAGACAAATGTTTACGCCCGTCTTCTGAAACCCTGGTGATTATTGCACGTGGACCATGATATTGTGCAGCCCCACTGTGCTGCTTTTAGTATTAAGCCGTTAGTGGCTGTTTAATAAAGACAGCAACTTCCATTTTAAAAGAGCTGTCGTCTCCATTATTACAATGACTCGCACACCCGCCACAATACGTTTGTTTGCACTTTGCGTCTGGGTCTGGGAGGATCCTGCGCCCTCTAGGACTGTGACCTGACATCAGTCTGTTTGTTTTATCTGGATGATGTTTGAAGTATCCGGCCATCTTATGGGTCACCCTGTTAGGGCCAACGGGACTCGAATCCTCGTGTTTACAGGGTCCGGATTAGTCGGATCCTGTAAGTGGTTCGCATTAGCATTAGCATCGGCACTGCCACCCCAGGAAGCCCTGCTGTCCTTCACTTGGGCACGATTAGCCTTTAGCATGCTATTAACGCCAAGCCTGTACAGTTTGACTTATCGCTTCCTCTCTCTCACCCGGCTCCACACAGGCTCCCGCCCCCATGCCGTTTCCCATGACGACGCCTCAAGTGCCTGTGTATGGAATGGTGAGGACCCCCCCCCAACTTGTGATGTCGCCAGAGCTAACTTCATGGTATCACTAAACGTAATGAAAATCACTGAGGTGGGATCCCCCAACTCCCATCATGGTGGCTTGCTGGCGCCTTTCCTGCCCTGTAAGAGAGGGGGGCTGTAACAAAGCACTCCCTTCACATGCTGGGTCAAGGTGATCCCTGCTGTCAGCCGGCCGCTGCTGACTCTGCTTCCTCTCTGCCTGCAGGTGCCGCCCCAGATGGGCCAGGTGGCTGGGGTCCCCATGCTGGCCCCGCAGCCTCTTGTATACAACCAGCCTGTACTCAGACCCACTAACCCTTTTGCCCCCATCCCAGGACCTCAGGTAACCCCCCCTCAGTGCCTCACAACACCATCTGTGCTGGAGAATGGATCAGCCTTGTGATCCTGGCGGCCTGTCGGCTCTGCCTCTCTCCTGCTTCCCGGCCCTGAGGCTCTCTCTTCTCTCCACAGATCCAGTTCATGTAGTGCTGTCCCCCCTGCCCCCCTCCTCCGCTGGGTGTGGGGCTGGACGGGAGACGCCAATGGACCAGCGGATGGTGGACGAACAGCAGAACGACACCAAAACCAGGGCAGGGAGAGGGTGGGGCAGCAGCAGAGCAGCCCCAAAGCGTGAGGTGGCCCCACTGACCCCCCTGACCTCGCTGACCTCGGTCCATGCCTGCTTGTCCACAGTCCAGCAGACTCGTCCTTTACAGACTTCGTTTTTACATGAGTGGGGTGGGGGAGGGATGGGGAGGGTTGACTCTTGTACGAACGTGGTTGCTGAGTTAGGGGAGTAGTTAAGGGTACAGGTCAGTGCTACTTGGGTTTTGTTTTTTGTTATGTACTTATGTCTGCTTCTCTCCTCGTCCTCCTGTGAGGACCCCGGGGCGCTCCCCCAGCATCCGGTCACTCGAGCCGCCGGGGGTCTCGGCCTCCAGATGGGGGCCCAGAAATGTGTAAGACCACAGCGTAGCTGCGATTTGCTCCTGTGGCTCAGGATCGCCGTCTGCCTGTTTCTGCTCTTCCATCCCGCCAGCTTGGAGTTTCCACCTTCGTTGATTGTTTGTCGGTAGCGAGTCGGGAGTACTGGAACTGGTTTTTCTGACCTCTTAGCATTTTTTGTGTGTGACTGTGTTTGCGTGCGAGAGACTGAGAGGATACACCTCTGTTGCGATGTCTTGCTGCTGGTCGTCAAGGACTGTGTCGGGGTTTGGATGCCCGTTCAGAGTTGAGGACTTTTGTGACCTCATGTCCCCTAACCCACCTTTGCTCTTCAAAGCCCTGTCTGTCCTATCTGATGGGCTGTTTCTTTTTTACTTTCCTTTTTCATTAGAGTAACTCCCAAAGGGCCTCTGTATGTGAATGTGAATTTACTCTCCCATCCTTATCCAATAAGGAAAAGGGGCTTCAGCAAAGAGGCGTGGCTTTCAGAAGTAGGTGGAGCTTTAGGGAATGAAGTTGTCAGGTGCTGCTATTCAACATGAGGAACATGTTCTTTGTAATGATAGTCATATGAAAATGGAATTTTGGTATTTTTTTCTTCTGCTTTTGTCTTGTTCTGGGTGATGTGAGTATGCCCATCGAAAGGGGATGATCTGAAGCAGAAGATGTTTGTGTGGCTCACAGCAGGGCAGTAGGTCGGCTGAGAGGATTGTCTGTGAGTGTGAAAATGCCTACTTATTTTGTGGTTTGCCAATGAGGAAAGTGAAACCAGTTCCGTCATCGTCCAGCCCGTGGTGCCGTTTCCATTATGTTAAATCTTAATGGATCCCAGACCGACCTATGCAGCCTGGGAGATGGTGGGGTTGGGGGTAGGGAGAGTGAGGGCGGGCCTTGGGGAAGCTCCTGCCTTTTGAGTTGCATGGTCTGTGTTGTGTTGCTGTTTGGATGCCTTTTTAAAACGAAGCATGATGCGTATGTAGTCGCGTTACCTCGTCTAAGTGTGGACTCCTTGTGGTTTAACGACGATATGCTGAACGGATGGCCAAACGTCGCAGCCCAACGTGACGCTCGAGTGCTTTTTGCCTGCTTTCATATAGCTACCTTTCTGACCCATTTGTAGCAAACCTCGTCTGACAGGGTAGCCAGTTCCCGCTCACCGGGTCACACACGACAATGTCATTCACACCACCAGAACAATATGTATGTTGCTGAGATATGTGAGCTGTAGTAGCGTCACACATTGTCTTTGCACAGATGGTCAGTTTCTGTATCCAAATGGATTCTTTTGATGTCTAATTCTGTAGCTCCACCCGTTGGCTACATGGTGTAATAAATCGAATTGTATTCTCGTTATCTTCTGTTACTCATACCAATGCTGAACTTTCCATCCCTATTCTGCTGAGAAGCTTTGGGCTACTGGTTTCCTTCCAGCCTGGCTAGAGGTCTCACAGCAGCCCAGAATCTCAGAATGCTCTTCTCCTGGATGCTTTCCTGTCAGATTTGTCGTTGTTATGATTATTTTTCCCCTCCTTGAACTTTTTTGCCCGTTTTGGGCGGGGGGGGGGGGGGGGGGGGGGGGGGGGGGGGGGGGGGGGGGGGGGGGGGGGGGGGGGGGGGGGGGGG
>JAODJX010000002.1:12161988-12172649 GCA_026776945.1 Isichthys henryi
TTCCTCTAAGACCAGGAATCATTTTTGTGGCCCTACGCTGCACCTTTTCTAAGGCCACAATGTCCTTCTTAAGGTATGGTGACCAAACCTGCACACAATATTCTAGGTGAGGTCTCACCAAGGAATTGTATAATCTTAGCATGTGATATAAATGACATCTGTCCGTATATTATTCCACACCCCTGAATGAGGTTTGTGTCAATAAGTCACCAGTTAAGGGTAATACTAGTACTAGTATTTGTTTACTAGCAGCATTCATGACATTTTTACTGATGCAATCTGCGACTTTCAGATTAAACGCATGAGAGTAAACCCAAAGTTAACCCAAAGCCAGGCTCGTGTGAGACCAGGTCCTTAAGCACAATGCCCCCTGCTGGCCGACTGTACCTCCAGCAGGACGCGCTGCTCCAGGTTCTTGTAGGTCTTCTGAACCAGCTCCTTGGTCCCCAACACTCCGTACCACATCATGTTCTTGGTGCGACTGCTGTTTAAAGATGTTTAAAGACAGACATACCTTAATGAGGTACCTCTTACACGATGGAGTACTTTAATAAACCTTAAATGACACTGAAATCTGTACACAAATCGCTATGTGGTAGATATTTCGATGAGGCGTATGCTCTCATGTGTGGTGGGCCGATTATTGTCTTTTTCTTATTAATAATTCATTCTCATTTTCATTCATTCCATAAAGCTGAACATTTTATAAGCTGAGGCAGCAGTGATGTACCTTGTCACGACAGCTTCATGACAAACACATGGACAGTGCAACCTTTTGCACCCCAGGGACAGTAAGGACCAACACCCCCCCCCCCCGCGAATGCCGTACCTGCACTTCTTGGGGTGCTCGTCCCGCTTGTTGTTGAACTCCAGAGAGATCTTGGCATCCAGGCCAATGCCGAAGTAGTTGTTCATCACGCACTTTTCAGAGTATGGCCTGTAGGGGGCAGGGGATGGACGCAGGCCCCCACACTATGATTAAAGGCGACAGGACGAGCCCCCTTTGCGGACGTCTCTGACCCAGACAGAGTGTAGATGTTACCAGCATTTAATACACTAAATGATATCAATTATGAAGTGAAGGTCTCCGTATGTCATATTTAAAGGAACTGAAGCATAAATGCATAATTTATCATTCCCAGCAGACAAAGCTCATACAAGCCAAGTAGTGGGGCTGCAAATCAATCAGCGGACATACACACATTAGAATTGGAATTTAGTGATCAGTAGTCATTGTTAACACACTGCATTTAACCCATATGTGACTTTCGTGACATAGCAGGGGGCAGCTAATTCAGCGTCTGGGGAGCAGGACCTTGCTCAGGGTACCTCAGTAGTGCCTTGCTGGTCAGGGATTTGAACCTGCAATCTTTCATTTACAAATGCGCTTCCCTAACCAGCAAGCCACCACTGCTCTCATAAAATAGTCTTTTTTACGCCTCCCTCAACTTGCTCATTGTGGAGTAAGTTGTCCGTGAAGGGCAGCCACCCGTAGCGGCGCCCAGGGAGCTGGGGGTTAAGGGCCTTGCTCTGGCTGGGTTTGAATCGGTGACCTTGTGATTACAGGCACACAGGCTTAGTCCACTGAGCCACACACTGTCCTTTGCACACACACACATACGCGCACATACGCACATACACACACACAAATAAACACACACACACATACACACACACACACATACATTTTTAGTTTTTGATTGTGGTTGCAGATTTTTATAAAATAAAATTTCCCCTCTTGGGGACTGCAAAAAAGGTTCCCACAATGTCAAAATAACAGGTTTTTTATCACTTTCTGGGGATATATTGTCCCCACAGTGTATACCTGGACCACACACACACACACACACACAGGCTGTGGTTGTCGGGGCCAGTGAGCATGCTGTACTCTTGTGTCTCTTACAGAGGGTCCTCAAAGGCTGGTGCACAGCTGAAGCTCTCGGATTTGTCCAGGACGGTGGGAGCTGATGTGGGGCTCACAGTGCCCCTGCCTGTACCCAGGGGGGGGAGTATGTCAGTAAGGGGCCAGCATATGTGTATCTCTGTCTATTAGCATGGCTGTTACTTACGGGACTCCGTGTCCTTCAGGTCATCACTGCTCTCCTTCCTCCCGGGGATGACGTTCATCTCCTGGGATGGTTTCTGTTCATTCACCACTGGGGATGGAGACGGTGAGATGGGGCTCAATGTAGGGGGGGGGGGGTTTGGGAGAAGGTGGTGGCTGGGGGTGGTGGTGCAGTGGGGACTCGTGCCCACCTTTCTCGGCCTGCTCGATAATCTGCCTTAGGGCTTTCTTCAGACTGTTGGCCCTCAGCATCAGCTGCTCTCTTGAGCGGAAGCCCCGTGGCATGGTGGCCGTGTTTGAGAGCTCCTCGTTGCCGCCCTGCTGGACAGGCGGGGCATCCACGGGCTGAGCGTTGCCCTCCTCGTTCAGGGCCTTCACCAGCGCGTCCAGCTTGTCATTGAGCAGGGTGCACTGTGGGCACCAGGCAAAGAAGCGTTACACCTGTACACAAGCGCACACCTCCCTGAAGGCAGGGGGCACCACCTAAAGATACCAGGAGGTGCGGTTTGTGAAAAAGAAGAAGGAAAACGAGACACAGAAGTATATATATATATCAAAATAACATGAAGTCAAAAGAAATCTTAGGGCTGAATGGATATTGTGTGAAAAACTTTGCAGATTTTTTCCGCCCACTGAACCCGAGTGTGTTATGCAATACTCATGCACACGCGCACACACACGCGCACACACATGCACCTTCCTGGCCATGGCGTCCGCCTCCTCCCTGTTCTCCGCCGCTCTCTCATATGCTTTGCCCACCTCCGACACAAAGTCGTTCACCGTCCCACACAGAAACCTGCCAGGGAGAGGGAGTGCAGAGAGGACCGGGGTCAGCATCCCCCCCTGCGTGGGACGACGCCAGTTCTTGGCTCCTCGACCTCGGCCGCTCGTTCATCTCCAGGCAGCTGCGTGATCAGCTGTGGGACACCCACGGGCTGTGGGAAGTGGGCGCCTGAGCGGACGTGTGATAGCACAGCTAAAATAAGGGCTGCGTTCACAGCACACGTGTGTCGGGGTATCTGCCCCCTACTGAACGACAGGGGTATCACAGCCATTTTTGATTCAGTTTTTCAGTTTTGTTTTATGGTTATTGTTCAGTTTGGTTTTAATAGACTTGGTTTATATTGTACTTTTTATGGCCCTCTGTTATTCACTTGAAATTTCCCTTTTTTGTTATTGCTTCTAGTTCCTCTTTTGTAGCTTGCCTGTGCTTTTATGGTGTTTATGTGCAGATGTGTTACTGATCCCACAGTGTGTTGTGCTGACTGAGAGCTGAAAAGGTCAGTACGGGTCAAAGGTCGTAGGTCAAAGGTGCTCACTTAGTTGAGGAAATGACATCGCTGTGCTGGTCCGAGTCCAGGATCTTAGACAGGTGAGAGGCCACTGAATCGGCATACTGGGTAATCTGGACCTGGCGGGAACAATGGCAAGATGTTTCCCCTCTCGACCGGACCATGGGAATGTGAAAATGGAGGCCCTCGGACCTGGCACTGATCTCCAGCTATCACAGTAACCGGAGTGCTGGTGACACATCCTTTGATATACCTGAAGGGGGGCATCCTGAGTCTCGCTGTCCTTTGCCACTAGGAGGCAGTGTTTGGCTGGTCCCTCATATGTCATCACGCTCCATCTGCGGGAAACGCAGGGAAAAATCAAGGACAAGGTGTGGGAAAGCTGAGGATCTTGACACGCTTACACTAAACGTCAGACAAAAACTATAATTTAAGAACCTGGGGCTGTGCGCGGGGGGGGCACCACAGCATTACACTCCCACAGATTAGAGAGAAGAGAGCCAGAGTTTTATAGTTGGTGAGCAATAAAAATCTACATCAGAGCAGGGTGCTGAGAGCACCTGCAAATGGAAGGACGGGGCAATAAAAGTCCGACCATAAAAGTCTATAAATACATCCAACCATCTTAGGGGAAGATTAGCTGCCGGTAGAATCTCCGCCCACAGCCCTCCAAGTCCGCATGCAGCACCAGAGGACACACCTGTCCAGCATCTTGGTGGTAGCCCTCTCCAGCTTCTCCAGGATCTGCAGCAGCTGAGCGTCATCGTCACAGAGCCCGCCCCAGCCCAGCACCCGCGCCAGGTCATTGCCAGTGCCCAGCGGCAGGACACCCAGCTGGCACTGTGCCCGCACACACACATACACACACACACAGAGTCTGATTAAAGCACCGCTTTCAGTATCATCTGGCAGGGGTACCACACAGAGGCCAGCTGCGTGTGTCAGCCCCTCCTTCCCCCCCAACAGCGACAGCAGACTTAGTGTTGAGCAGTGAGGC
Source organism: Isichthys henryi (assembly GCA_026776945.1). NCBI lineage: Eukaryota > Metazoa > Chordata > Actinopteri > Osteoglossiformes > Mormyridae > Isichthys > Isichthys henryi. The sequence goes on from JAODJX010000002.1 coordinate 12,166,343, forward strand.
CGTTGCTCCCACCTGCTTGTGCAATCCTTGCTTGTCCAGCTCAGACAAAACCCAGCCTACGCTGCCATCCCCCCCGCACACCAGGATCCGGAAGCTCACGAACTTCTGGAAGAGGCGCAGGCTGCGGGGAAGAAGAGGGCCTGCAGTGTAATGCACTGACTGGTACATAAACACCTGCAGAGTGAACTAACTGACAGGTATATAAACCCCCACAGATTGAATGCACTGACCAGTTTATAAACACCCACAGACTTAGCACACTGGCAGGAATTTAAACACCTGCAGACTGAATACACTGACCGGTATATAAACACCCATGGAGCGAATGCACTGACATATATAAACATCCTCTGGAGAGAATGCAATGACTGGTATATAAACACCCACAGAGTTCATACACTAACAGATATATAAACACCTACACAGTGCCAGACTGGCATACCAACACTCGCACACAGTGAGCATGCTGATGGGTATATAAGCACCTGCAATATGAATGACGGGGTATATAAACACCCGTTGAGTGAACTTTATGATGGTTATACAAACACCTGTTACTGGCACATTTATAACTACCTGCACACAGTAACACTGACACACTAGTAGCTATATAAAACCTAAGTTCAGTTCTATAATTACTTCTGATTTAGTTTCAATGGGTTATCAAAATGAAAGACATACCTGCATACAAACACCCGCTCATACACTTACATTGAACCATCCATTTTCTTACAGGGTCATTGGGACTTAACACTGACTAATATATAACATTTTTCTTCTAAAAAATATTTCTTTCCCACTTACAAGAGGTTATTAAACCTAAAATCCATAAAACACCTGCATAAACACTGGCACACACAAAACACCCACACACATTCAGGCATACAACTTTAGGTGGCTCTGCTGTGACACAGTCATTCCTCGAATCCTGCGACTTCCTACTGGTTGATCCTTTTTTCCTACAGAATGTTGCATTGTGGGATATCTCTGCAGTACGGCACAGAGGTGACTCACCCCAGCTGCGGGCCTCCATTCATCAGATCAAACACCTGTGCTGGGTTGAGCAGCTGCTTGAACCTGCGCAGGAACTTCACACCCTGATTGTCTCCACTCTTGGAGTTCACCAGCACCAACAGTGGGCTGGAGCAGGACGGGTTGGTGGCTTCCCAGAACCCTGAGAGGTGGCACACGACATGGTGAGCACTGTGCTTTCTGCCTGTGATATAAGTGTGATACAGGTCACCCCAGGATGCTCACCGTCTGAGTCGACGCTGTTAATTGCGGTTGGTGGAATGATGGATACCTTGCACTGGCCCAGGGAACAACTCTTACCCATCTGATCCTTACAGCTGTTGTGCACCTGCATGCAAAACACATCTTAATCAGTGTGTACACAAAGACACCTGCACACCGTGACACACTGACACCTTTGCGTAAACATCAATACCCTGAAATGTGCAAACATCTGCTCACTTGCAAAATGAGGTCATGGATGAATACTGGTGTGAACAAAAGCATGTCCATGCGCACAGCCACTCAAAACACCTACATGTTCACACATACACAGAGCGACACAAAACACCCACACGTTCTCACACACACAGAGCGACACAAAACACCTGCATGTTCACACGCACACAGCAACACAAAACACCTGCACGCAAAAACATTTACAATGTCACACAAAATACCCACATGTACAAACACACATAGCCATACATAAGAAATTTACAAATGAGAGGATGAAGCTCATTAGGAGAGAACTTAACTAATACCTCGTAGCTCAGAGATGTTAAACTCTTATCTAGCTCTGATTTTAAAGGAACCCAGGGTTTTACCTTGCACTACACTAACAGGAAGACTATTCCATACTCTAACTACACGCTGTGTAAAGAAGTGTTTTCTCAAATTCAGTTTAAAATGTCCATCTATGGCCACGTATTAGTATTTAAACTAAAACACAAAACATGTCCAAACACGCACACTTACAGCCAAACAAAATACTCAAATATTCAAACACTTGCGCAGGGAGAAGCCAGACTCACTATGGCCTTGCACCAGAGGCATCGCCAGTCCTGCAGTCGTCGCACGCTGCCGCAGTTGCGGTCACACACCACACACTTGGCACTCACTGGAAGGTTGCCCTCTAGCCACTGGTGGGGCATGGATACCTGCTGAGGAGGACAGACGGAGATATAGAGGACACAGTGTCACAGGGCTAAAGGGAACTGCAGCCCACACAGATAAAGTAGGGAAGTGAGGTTTGTTCCCCAGAGGTGGATTAAAAATAAACTAATGTGTAATTATGCTGGGAGAGGTCAAAAAGAGGCAGTGACTCAACAAGTTTCGATTGGGGAGAGCCTGGCACACACAGTGAGGAGCTTGGGACTAGGGAGGAGGTTGTAGAGCTCTCCTCCAAAGCCCTGATGTGGTGAAAATAGGACACCTCTGCTAGCTAAGGCATAATGTGTTAGCAGAACACACTACCAGCTAGCTATCGACAGCCAAGGATCACTGAGAGCCATAAAGTGTGAGTTTGTAGTGCCATGCGGACACATGGCACCAACGCACCCCGTCCTCCTCCTCGATGACGTCACTTCCGATGGATGCCAGTGTGGTCCACTTGCAGCTGTTGGTGGACCTCACTGCACAGCGCTTGTGGGCTTTGAACTTGCACACTGGTGACAGAAGGATACACAGTCAAAGGGAAGGAGGAAGGGAATGAGGACATGTGTCTGAAGCACTAGGGGCATAGCAAGCCCACCAGAACATCAAGTAGTAGGGGAGTGGGATACCTTCACAAGACAGGCCGTGGGAGGTGACCCCAGAGAGAGCCTCTCGACACACATTGCAGAAGGTGGGGCGGGCATGGGAGCAGGCGTACCAGTTGTGCATGCCAGAGAAGTGCTCCATGTTGAACTGAGAAGCCTTTAGGAGCAGACAAGGTCACATGATTATAACTTGGACCAATCAGAGAAATGGTGGTGGGCAGGTGCACTGCTGCAGCCAATCTTGAGGCGAGGGAAGTGGGTTCTCTATTCTGATAGGCTGCAGTGAAGGAGCACTCGCCTCATAATTTTCCCACTTCTGCACCGACTTGAGAGCGCTGATCCAGTCCTCCATTTCCTTTCTGTTCTCAGCGCATAGCATCAGCTTGCTGAACGGAGTGATGACCTGCGGGATAAAAAAAAGAAGAAAATAAAGGAATAAGGCACTGGCCCTGTGGAGGAGGCTGACAAAAGCGTGATGAGGACACGGATACCGTGAAACTGTTGTTGACATTCTTGGTGCTGGTTTCAGCCACGCTGGCATCTGAAAGGTCCACCTCGTCAAAGATCAGCGACTGAAACACACAGATACACGGGCAAATGATGCGGCCGGTACATTTAGTTCAAAGTAAACCGGAAGGAAACTGAACCGACTTTGAGCTTGGGCACTAATGTGCTTTTTTCCTGAATGTACCCATACATCCTTCCATCCATCAACATACCATAACCGCTTATCCAGTAAGGAATTGCGGCATGTAGTGCACTACAAATCTTCAAGTCTGCCACTTCATCTGTTTGTTACCTTGGAGTCGTGTGCGTAGTACAAAGTACGTCCTCGCAGCTTGAAGTACCTCCTCTTCCACCTCTGGAAGGAGCTGGTCTGCTTCAGCAGGAAACCCTCCTTTATGCTTTTCTGTGGGGAAGAGACACACCAGAGGATCAAGCATGAGTAGCCTATTCTCAGAGCAATTAACCCAGGAGGAATCTCAGGGTAAAGCCTGAAAACATGTTTTATTTAGCCAAGTGGAGTAGGATGAGGACACAGAAATGATGACACATGGAACAGTTATCATGAAGAACCTGTCGGGGCTCCTTAAAACACCAGACAGTCTTAACATTACAAAATTCCACCCAAGGTCAACTTGTTCCCCCGAATAGCTTCATTGGCTAATTAGTTTGAGTGATACGTGCGTGAGCCAATCACAAGGGACACTCAGGTGGGCGTATTCTATGTATTCCAGGCTTTAAAACTGCTACAATGAACCACCCAGGTTCACTTCCCCACAGACTGGGTACAGGTGGTGATTTGTGCTTCATTGTGGTTTATACGCTTCTGTATTTTTATGAAGACATTTAAGACTCTGCAGATGATAGCGTGAAGTATAACACACACACATATAAATGGCAGACTACCAACCGCATGAGTGAAAAAGAAACCAAATACTTTAGTAATGACATCTGAATTAAAAGATTATGCTTAAATGAAGGGAGTAATATATTAGAGAGGGTACAGAGAAAAGAAAGATAATTCACAGGATGAATGTGAAAGAAAACTCAGCGAATGAGAGCATGTGTTAAGCAAACATAAACTGCTGTAATTAAAATAAGTGGATGAGATACAGCATCCTGAGTGTGGAGATCGATTAGCAGCTAGCATGTCGTAGCATGTGCTGAGCTGCGTCTGCATCTGTGTGCGTGCAAATCAAGTCACATTTAGCCGTGGTGCTGATTTCAATCTGGCTGAGACAGCGCACCAGAAGTGGGACGCACACTGGTGACTCACACCCCCCCCGACTTATCTGATTCTCTGGTGGAGGTGACGGCCCCATCTGAACTTGGATGACTAAGCGGCACTAATCACACACGTAGCAGCAGGTTAAAACCCCCCCACCCGACGTCCTAACACACCTTCAGCCCCCCCTCCCGGGGCAGCTTTCCATTCCCACACCTCTGACGCACAATTGGCCCGACACACAATGTACCCCAGTCAAAGAGTTTCTTAAAAAACACACATATTTGGAAAGATTTCTGTGTGTGATTCATTTGTTAGGACTACTGAGGGACTAGGTAAACTAGGTATGAGAAAAGTTAATTAAAGGCGATGCCCAAGAAATATGATCCAGAGAAGGAGGCTGTCCCACACTTTCAGAAGGGTCATAGCTGGGGTGCGATGGCCGCATCACAGGTGTAAGTCACAACCAAGTGGGTCACCCCCCCCGCCACGCCCCCTGCCCCCCAGACCTCACGGTGTACAGACATGGTGTGTTCATCCCCTGGCCAATGGTGTCACCTGAACAGAAGCCACAGATGCTGAGGAACTGTCACTGGTCCAGCATGCTCGTCCATCTGCATCACATTCACATTCAGATCGTTTTGACCTGGCATCCGCAACCTGTCTGGTTTTTCTGGTAATCGCGCCCGGTTCATCGGCATTAGCCGGTGAGGGAAATGCGAGCCGGCAGCAGTTGTAGCCTGAGGTGGTGCTCCACCACATGGAAGCGGAACAAGGACGCGTGTGGTGAAGACGGCCACCCGCTTCCGCTCAGCCACGCCCGTAACGACGGGTTCAGACACGACACCATGACCCACCAACGGGGGCATAGGCCTGCCTCAGCTCTGCTCTACGGGATCCTCCAGATCTGCTAGTCAGGCAGCCGACACGGAAGCCTGGCGCTTAAATAACGACTTTAGATGGGAGGTTAAGGACGAGTGGAGGAGGCAGCACCTCCTCTCCTCCCAAACCAGCTCAGCTGAGCTGCTTCTAGAACAACAAGCTGTTTCAATGGCTTAACTGCTTAAACAGAAAATCCTTACAGGAACATTAAAAATAAGGTTGGGACAGTGTGTGGCTCAATGGGTTAGGGTGTGCTCATAAGGTTGCTGGTTCAAATCCCAGGGTCAGCAGAGTAATTTCACTGCTGGGCCCCGGGGTGAGGGAATGGCTAGGAACAACTTCTCTTTTAAAAACTGTGCTGCTTTGGGTAAGTGTCTGCTTAATAAATAAAAACTTCATAAGACACACATGGTCCCTCATCCATACCAAGCCATCTCTGTCTCTGACACTGACACAGCATCCTTTGTGTTTCTACCACACAGAACACTGACACCACATCCCCTCTGTCTGTAACACACAGAACACTGACACCACATCCCCTCTGTCTGTATCACGCAGAACACTGACACCACATCCCCTCTGTCTGTAACACACAGAACACTGACGCCACATCCCCTCTGTCTGTATCACGCAGAACACTGACATCACATTCCCTCTGTCTGTAACACACAGAACACTGACGCCACATCCCCTCTGTCTGTATCACGCAGAACACTGACACCACATCCCCTCTGTCTGTAACACACAGAACACTGACGTCACATTCCTTCTGTCTGTAACACACAGAACACTGACGCCACATCCCCTCTGTATGTATCACACAGAACACTGACATCACATCCCCTCTCTCTGTAACACACAGAACACTGACGCCACATCCCCTCTGTCTGTATCACGCAGAACACTGACATCACATTCCCTCTGT
>JAODJX010000002.1:12185918-12209354 GCA_026776945.1 Isichthys henryi
CACTGGGTGTCACGTGGCCGGCCCTCCCGCCCCTGCTTTAGATCCGGAAACCTGGACCGGCGCCGGGGGTCCCATTTAAGGGAGATGACGATGACCTGGGTAAGTCACCCCCCCCCCCCAAACTGAAAGCTGGAGATGCCCTCCCCAACTGCCTCGCCCGGAAATCACACACTCCGCCCATCCAACTACACGCCACACCCACTCATGTGCAGTGCCACTCAACTACCTTCCCCTGTCATCCAATCCCAGGAGGTCCCACCCCACATGATTGGACGCCACCTCTCTCCCGAGGTTCCCTCCCCCTGTGCCCATTGGCCATCACAACAGAAGAGCCGCTGCTGCCAGATGCGAGGTATACTCTCACTGCTCATCACACCTGGACTATGGTCACCCCCTCCACAGTTATGTAAACTGGGGGCTGACAGAGAAGCTCAGCTGCTCTGAGACATGATTGATGGCTGGAATGAAGCTAATAGACCTTCTAATGCATTTAGAGAAGGATTATCCAGTTAAACAGTCTGCTTATTGACACTAAGCGTAGTGCTTAGAAAAGGGACCAAACAGGCACTGAGACAGACGGATCCGATGCCGACAGAGCCAGGCAAGAGTGGCCCCCACCCCCATCGTGGCACAATAGTCACAGTTCAGCACCCCCCTTGTACTGGAACCATCTAGACACATGCCCCCCCCCTCCACACACACACAAAGGCTGCTTTCTGTGGCTTCCTGTACAGCTTCATTTGAACAGCCTGTCAAGAATCAGAAGTGGTGCTATTTTGGGTCACAACAAGTGTGAGTAAAAGAGAAAGAAAACAGAAAAAAGGAAATGTTGAAAATAAGGTTCCTTCCTGTTTTTCACATTTTCTTCTTTGAAAATCTAAAGTTGACAGAAAAACCGAACACAGAATAAGAGTTTGAAGTGTCACTTCAAGTGTGCCAAGGCTATTCTCTGCCAGGGACAAAACCCAGTGCAAGTGCTTGGTTGGACAACAAACTGAGAGGCCATAAAACTGTTTTTCCCTCAACAATACTTTTAAAAACGTGCCACCCTTTTAAAGAGAAGATAATTTACAACTTGTGTTAAATGTACAGAAGATCACACAGATTGCCACAGGAAAGGAAAACCTGTGCTGTGAATATGATAGATCAGCCTGCTGTGACAGGTGACAGTCACATGTTATCCCTTGGTCACACAGTGCTGGAAAATCATTTTAGTGGCATGGTATGACAGGTCCCCTCCCTCCATCCCCCACGATCGTCACCAGAGTCACTAGGACCCATTTCGATTCAAGTCATTAACCTGCCACCTAAAATTCGCACCCTCTGATGTCATCAAACTTGCAGAAGAGATAACCGGGTTTCTAGGAACCAAAACTTCTCCGCAACTCCCTCATTAAATTTTTTTTCCGTGTGTCACAGATTGTGAGGGATTGTTTGGGGACTAATCATGAAGCTGGGGGAGGGGGGTTGGTGACACTGATAACCCCAGAAGGTGGAGAATGAGGACAAGGGCACCCCCACGACCCACTTCACCTGACGGGCATGCGCTCCATGCACATGCACTCAGTCAAGGCCAGTCAATCATATTTCACTCACTTCCATTTCATTTGCCCGGAGGAGTTGCCCAGGGAAGTAAATTTACAGAGAGATTAAAAAAAAAAGTAATTAAGACCATAAATATCATCCCTGAAGCCCTAGGAAGGTAATGGAGCCCAAGCCCGAAAGAATAACATCTATAAATGAATAAATGACTAAAAACCCAGCCTGAAGGACACAGAGAGCGAGACTGATGCAGGGGCCCTGCTGCCCTCAGCACCTGTGCCACGGGTGGCTGAGTTGAGGACAGCAGAAAGGTAGCTGTGCAGCTGCCCCCCAAACAACACCATGTGCTCACATACACTTTTTCACCGGGGCAACATTAGGGAGACATAAAATTCTTGGCTGGCATCGTGACACAGTACCTGGGCACAGCCCTGGCACCAGCTCCGCCCCCATCCACCCTCCCTTTGTGATTTTTTTTTTTAATCGCCCCTGCAGCAGTGGCCCTCTGCCTGTATCCCATAATGCACCAGTACTGCAGAGAGACTCCGAGTGGGCTGTAGCCAAAACGGTCGGTGCGAACACGCTCACACTCGTACCTGTGGCGGCCCTCACACACGGACGCTTACACAACACTGTCCGTTTCTGAGCACCAGAAATCTCCTTAGCAGGAATTAGCCTATGAAACGACAGCAGGTGCGAAGACTTTGTGGCTTTGCGAATATGTGTAAATGACAAAGGGTTCCCCACTCACCGCGAGAGTGTGTCTCAGGTTAATGCATCGGACGCTGCCGATCATCCTGCCATATTGCAGCTCGACAGCGCAGATACAGCCCTGCTAAACAACACCCTGAGATCCAAGACAACATAGAATGATCAAGGAGGAAGACTAAGACGACTTCTGCTACAATGGCATGGAGCGCTCAGCACCAAGGGACAAGCCCATAAACATACTGGGCTGTGACACAATAGGCTACATTAGCACCAACACACTGGGACCATTAGCACTGACACCCAGAGCGAGGATGCACTGCCAGCACCACTAAGGGCTAATTAGCTAGCGTAGTGGGGGGGGGAGAGCACTCTGCCAGGGTTTTGATGCGGTAGGGCTTCAAAGAAATGTTGTGTGTAAATAGGCACAGGTGAATTTACAAATCTGCTGGTACGCCCCCTGCTGTGTCATTTTAAATTGTGTTTTACCATAAAAAAAATTTAAAGTAAAAAAAAAATCTTGGGGGTGGTTCATTAAAAGTGCCCATTCTTGGGGAGTAAAATGGGGGGGGGGGCTCGGGCCAACACAGCCACCCTCCCAGCCGAAAGGCCGAGCACCGTGAGAACAGCCGGGAATTTACAACCAATGCAACATGTTTGCCAGAAAATAAAACGCTATGCATATTAATCATTCAAATTAGTGCACTGTGGGGTGGGGGGATGTGGGAGGAGGGAATTTTTAAGGAAAAGAAGGCTGATTATTCACCCACCCATCCATCAATCATTTTCTTTTCTGCTCTTCCAATGACGTTGAAGATAACAGTTCTTCATATGCTTTATTTGTTTATCTAATGAACCAAACACAAAATCCACGGTCATCAGAGGACAAATGCTGGAGAAGAATGCAATCAGTGTGACAGAGGTATTTGTAATCCGCCCCCCCCCATGCTTCTTGGGATGCAAACATTAAGTGATTGCACTCTGCAGAGTGATGAGGTTGTCAGGCTTAAATCCTGCAGATCAGTAACCAGGTTAATCTCTGCTAGATGAGGACAGGTAAATATGATCAGTTAGGGTCCACCCAGGCTCTGTTTGTGTGTGTGAGGGGGGGCAGCAGCTATCAATGTCATGTCCAGAGCTCCTCAAACCCTCCCCCCCACAATATCCAGGCTACATCCTCATGGCCCAGGTTCTCTTGAAGGAACATCCATGCACCACTCTGCTAAACACCAGCCACTGATCGCGACTCTACCCTCTCATTTGAGTGTCATCCGACGCCTCCACAGACATAAGGCAGTGCTGCGAGCCCCGCCATTACTGAGCCCCTGTCTGCCACTGACCCTCCCAGCGCCATGAAACAAACACCACAGTCAGAAACAGAAAATTACCCATCGAGTTTCCAGGTGGTCTATTAGCTGCAGCCATCTTGGTTCCGTGACTCCGACCCCTGTACTGACGCCTGTAGAAATCGCGCTCCTGGGGCACCCTGACCTGTCACACTGTGCCATTGGGAGGCGTTGAAGGTGACACTAAAGTCCACTTTAATGGCTGTTCGTGGATTTTCTGTAGTTTCTGTATATTTCTGTAGAATATTAAGGACCCACCTGCCCCTTTATGGATGCCCTGCTTGCCCCCACCCCATTTCATCCTAAGTGAAATTCCAGGCTGCAGCTGTATGAGCCCCAAGTAAAGTGTATGAGACTCTGTAATCAGATGGGACAGTACACCTCCGTTCACATAGACCCTTCTGTTATGCTGAAGCAGGAATAACGTCTGACACCAGCGGGGACTGATATTAACAACACAACCACACTAGCAGTAGCTGAGGCTGCACACTGGGTCATCGGTAGGACCACAACCTGTTACACAACCATTTCTACCTCCTTCTTCGGTATGAGCACTCTGAGTGAACGCGGAAGCCCCAAATTAACTTTTAACAAAAAAGACGGATTTTGTGCAGTTTAAGTGGTTTAATGAGCCTAACTTCTTCTTTCGAGGTTGTTTGCCTTATTTAGCTGAAGGTTATAATGAGCCTTTAATCGTTTAACCATCATAGCCAGGGTTATAATTAAAACAAGAAATAAACAGAAAGTGCGCCTAAGTTAGCTATTTGCTGTGGGTCATAGCAGCAGCTCAACCCAGAATGTCACATCGGGGGGGGGGGGGGGGGTAGCGGTGCGGTTATCAGCCAAAGCAAATAGAAGATGTGCTTTAATTAATTTAATTACCGGAGCGAAACAGGGCAGACAGCGCGTCGTTACATTAGAGTCCGCCGGCGCACCAATTAGCCCCAATTAAGGGCCACCTCTGAGGCCACATGTCCGGTCGGGGCTCGTCACCGGACCGAGGGACTGAAACGGACCATGACTGCGATCGCAGTTGTAATCCTCTGCACTAACAGTACCCACCTAATAAACCAATATTTACTGGAAAATTTGCGTGTTTCCAAATAAATGCTACACTACAAGTATATTTAACGATGCAATTAAGTGGGACACGTGTCCGCTGGTACAAAGTGAGATGTTTTGCAGGAACAGAGGAATCAAATAAATGAAACGAACGAATTAATGGAGACGAAGAAAATACGTTACCTTTGCACGAATCTGGCCCGATGTGGACACTTTGCGGATGAGTTTGTGCGATGTCTCCTCCTGCTCCCCGTCGCTGTCTGACGATTCCTCCCCGGCTTCGGCCTGCGCTAGGCGCCCGGCGCCCGGAGGGGATAGGGGCTCCTGGGGGTCCCGAACGTACAGGACGTTGGGGTTCAGATTTTCGGCCATGGTTACTTAAGAGAACTGGGCAACGCGGCCAGTGAGCGTCGTCGCCGCCTCCTCTGGCTGTACCCTGAAATGATGATGTAACGCTGATAAATTTGAAGTTTAAAATTCAGCAATCAGACACAATCACCCATCTTTTGAAGTAGTTTTCTGTAGCATTAAATACAAAGGCCGAGGCTGTGGACTCTTTTCGTTCCCATCAAGCACGCCGTGCAGGAACTCTTTCCTTACTGCGCCCAGTTAAGAAGCGGCACCGCAGTGACAGCCCAGTACCGCGGCCGGCATTCTCGCATGATCGCCCCCATCTTCCGATGCTGGTTTATCTCTTTCGGCTCATCCAAACAGGGCCATTTACGAGTCGATCGCATCTCCTGGAGCTCCTATCTGGCTTACAGCGGGGAAAAATGCTGGTGTGTGTTTTGGCTACGCGGAGAACGAACGGCATTCGACGCCGTTCCGTAGGAGTAGAAGCTCGGATTGAATACCACCGAAACCCCGCTCGTAGGCACACAACAGGGCGGTCTAATTCACACAGCCCCGAGATATGTCTTCCGATGTGCTGCTGGCACCGAGCACTTGACGGATCTACTCTAAATATTTAAGACCTTAACGCACTGTTGATATTCACGATGGCGTGAAGTTTCTGCATTATTCGTCATACGTGAAGGCAAACTAAAGATGCGTTGCTAAAACGATTTAAGCGCATCTCACTGAAATGTGATCTGCCGAATACCGAAATACAGCACGACAAAAGCAGCATACATCGCATATTATTCTTCGACAAATCATAGATTTATTAGCAACATGCAAAATTAGTTACTTGACATTTTTAATTACGTAAAGCAACATAAAGTAAAAACAAGTACCGATTTATATAATGGAAGCCAAGTTGCTTCAGGGTATTACTTTATCACAGCTGTGTCACAATGCATGCAATGTTCACAGTGGGATGCTATTTTCTTTCCGTAGTTGAGACCTTTCCCTTTTACTACCTGTTGTTGCAAACGCGCTTCGCGTTCCCTTGATTCCCATCAATGAAATAAGCGACGTCCGCGATCCCTTATTCAACGATACTGTTGTTTTCCTCCTAACAGCCCAGTGTAACAAATCGCACGTCATTGCGACGTCCCCGCACCGTGTGAAATAAAACTCATCGCCTTCTCCGTATCACCCTTGGCCCAGCATGCGGCGGACTGCAGCCGAATACCCCGCGATGCATGACGCTCGCCGTGATCAATTCACTCGTGCGTCTCCTTTTTTGGCGCCTGGCGCAGCGGTTTCTTCATTATAAATTATTATCAGTACTTAATTGAATGCGATCTCGCTTAATAAAACTTGTAATCGCAGGGCACCTCGGGTTTACCTCGGTAGGGACCTCTCCTCCCGAGCTGCACCGAGCAGCCGCTGCTGTCCTTTCAGTGGTCACTGTCAAATCTCGTGTTCTTGCATAGCATCAGATCTGCTGACAGGGGGGGGTGTTACACTATCACAATTCACGCACAATCATCTCAAGAGGAAACTGTAGCCTCAACGGTCTGCTGAAAAGAAAGACGTGAATGCCTGTATGTTTTGTGCAAGTTCTTACGTCAGTGTATAATTTAAAATGGATACATTTTTTGTCTAACATATTTGTATGCTTGAAGACGCATATGCTTATTCTGAGATTAAATGGCAAACGTTGCATTGTTCGAATACAGTACATTCTAATAGAGCAGGAGGACGCCAGATCGGACTCGTTATTTATAACGAGATATAACTTAACGTCTCGGTTATTCAGTGGTTTCAGACTATTGCTTTCAATAGTGACCGCACGTCGTGGCTGTAAAATGAGAGAAAATTCAGTGTACAGTAAAAAAAAAAAAACCTTTGGATCCGTTTCGTAGAATACAAAATCGATATGTATATGGTTTCAATCAACTTCTCGGAAATCGAAGACTAGATGTAGAAATGTAACTAGAAGGTACATTTCACATTTTCTATAGGGATTTACGGAGTTACACCCCGCAAATTCGACTATCACTGGAAAGGATTGTTTTATTTAATCATGTAAATCTAAACGAAAATCCCAAAGAAGAAAGATTTAACAAGATGCATGAAAATAACGAGTTGATGCGGTTTAAGAACAATATTACAAGCAAGCAGCAGTATAAAATGGGCGTTTTAGTTTTCGTCAAATGAAACCGCTTATGATACATCCAGAGCCCTAAACGTTGTGGCAAACTGCGAAATATATTTTGGGTAACCGAAATGACTAAATACCAGTAGTATACACTTTCTGTTGTGCAAAAATTGGTTAAAATGTATTGTGAAAAGCTTGAAAGCTTTAAAAAAAGTGTTATCGCCTTCGACAGCTAAAACTGTAAGTAGATCATTAAATTATGTTATTTTCATCTCACTCCGCCGTAAGAAATTGGGCAGCCCTTTTATGTTCTCAACTTTACGATGGGATTCATCTGCTCATGGAGCTGTCATCTTATGGAGGGACCCAGTGGCTGTATCACCGTGCACCTCCGCTTTGCCACCCCCGCGTGGTGTGCTATGTTTGTGACCGTGACCATTTGGAAACAGCGGAACTGTGTCATTCCCTCCAGAAGTGCGGTTCTAAAAGAGAAAAGAACTAAGTATTAATTTGTTACGAATATGTTGGCATTAAAAACGTGCAAACCGGAGAAAATGAAACACAAATTAGCTTAGCGGCATGTAATTGTGACAACAACGTCCTTCATGTTTCGCTTTGCACCAACATAACACGTTTATCAACATAAAGACACTTACTTGCGATGATGTTTACTAAATTATGAGGTCTTGTTTTAATCCTGCAATAAGATAGCTTATTACTGCCACCTAGTGAATGTTTCTAGAAACTGCTTGCCAGTTTCTTCATCTCCATTCCGGAACGTATAATTACACTTCAATGAAAAGCAATTATCATACTTTATTTTGCTTAATTTTAGGTCATGCATTTTTTATATGATGTAAAATATTTATTATTATTTAACTCCGGCAGTTCACTCTGGTAGGGAGACGTGTTTCTAAAATATTGTTACAATATGTAATATAATTTTAAAATAAAGTAAGACAGATTTGCATGCAGTTGGTAGTAAAATATATTTGGCACATGATGTAAATTACCACTAGGAATATGTACAATTGTTGGAGACAGTAAACGATGCTGAATGAGCAGTTGAGTTGATCATGATTTGCATTACCTATGATGAATCCGCAGGTCCGATAAAAGAAAAAAATAATACAATTGGTGTGAATTTTCATTAGGAAACCTATAGTTACCCCTCCTTGCGTTGTTGCATTCAATCACTCTCAGCTCATGGTAAACAACTTACCCTATTGATTTGCAATTAAAGAACATTGTGTCACAGACGGAAATGCTGGTGATTTGTCTTATACACGGGAAATGATTCTGCCTTCGAAGATGTGGCCTCAGTGTGTTAGATGTGGTGGTGTCACATTACCACATCTGTCCATTTTCCAGTACCCATTATAACGTCCCAGAGAACCGGAAGGCCGTCCCAGGAAACACAAGGCACAAGGTAGGGGACACCGTAAACAGGATGCCAGTCCATTGCCAGACACGCACTAAATGAATAGGAGAGACACCAGTTTGACTTAATTGCATTTTTATTTACCGTAGAAGTAATGAGGATTAACCAAAAGGAATCCCACATGAATACAGGAAGAATGAGCAAATGCCTAATGACCAAAGGTGGTCAAAGAGAAAACTGGGTGGCACAATCTGGGCCTTTTCAATCAGCAATATTCTATCAATCTACCACAAAAATGAGAGTAACCTTAGGTAAACTGGAACCTTCTCAACACAAACCCTCCAGAGGATCCTGTCTCCCCCCAAACCTCTCAGGGCTCTCTGCCACACCCCCGATCGCACACATCCTGTCAGGTTGTCTAAACTTCGACGGGGGCTATATATAAATATTCCTGAGCTATTTTTGCCCCACATCCCCCCTCCCTCAATGAAGGGTGATATTAAGTGGTATGCTTTTGTCAGCCTTAGTGCTAGCTCCATGCTGAACCCAGTCCCCATAAGTTGCCCCCTCAAACACACCCCAGGTCACATGAATGTCGTCTCATCCCCCCACCCCAGGGGACACAAATAGGCTAAACTACTGCACCAAATCCATGTGTGCTGTTTTTAAGCTGGGGTCCCTGGGGAAGGGAAGTGGCTTTTATTTTTTTGCCAGAGGGGTCCAGGCTACAATTCCTCTGTTACTGCACCACACATGTAAGTTTGGTGGATCTGGGGTTCAAATTTGTGACACATCAGTAGTGCAGATGATTAGGGATGGACACTAATTATTTTTGACTGAGTGATTACAAAAAAGCTGCACGATCAGACATGAGAATGGGAACTGCTGTTGTACCCTTGAACGAACACATATAACCTTAATGGTTCTGGCAATCCCAAAGTGAAATTATACACTAAACTTCCCTTGCGTTTCATTATTATACATAAAGGCATTTTGGAAGAAGAAGTCAGGTGACCAGGTGTAAGACACTGACCCACATTTTCTGTTCCTTTTTTTGTAAGTTATTAAAATGTTATTTTTTTCTGCTGTCCCTAAGCAAACTGACTCCAACATTCATGTTGCTACTATCACATATTCTCATCTGCCTGATGTCCAGGGCTGGACAGGGATTAAATATCAGCCCAAGAGTTTGGGGTCCTTGATGACCCCATGGCAGGCGCACAGGGTAGGGGGGTCCCGTAATAACTTTTACCAAGTGATACATTTTGCCAAGTGAGGGGGGTGTAAGCTGGTGGTGGATGGTCTGCCACAATACATTTTGGTAGCCCACATAACCATCAGCCCCCTGGGAAAATGCCCAGTAGGCCAGATGTCAGATGGGCAGTCCAGCCCTGCTGATCTTCCATTTGAGTGCATGATTTCCCATCTCACACAAGCAGTGTTTATTTTTGTTTTCAGTTGCATGCACAGGTTCCTTTGTGTCACTCTCATCCCTGCCCCTTTCAGGAGAACCGTACCCTGAATACAGCCCCGTCCCCCTGCTCATCACATGCTCCTATTTACCACCTACCTTCATACATCTCACAGTACTATTTTTAGACAGTACAACAAGATTAGGACAGCAACTCCCTAGTGGTGCAAACAAACCATAAGACAGGACAACACATGTGACATTTACCAATATGTACAAAGGGGCTGAACATGTACCTTTTAAGGTATAGAAATCGACTCCGGGAAACATCCCAAGGTAAAATCAGCAGAAATGTCATTTTCTGTACCTTAAAATATAGAATTACCTATACAGCTAAGGGTACAAGTGGCAGACCTTTGAGGGTACAGCGTCAAACAATGGTACAAATTTTTAACCTTTTTTTTTTAGAGTGTAGAACAAACACTTGCTAAAATGAGACCTCAGGCAAAGGCACATCCCGATGCCTCACGCCCAACCCTCATACCCCCAAGCCCACTTCTGCTGAGCCTACACCCAGACACCCAGCACCACAAAGGTGATGGCAATCCAGCCTCAATATACAATAATATGTCCGGAAGGCACCACCAAGTCCAGACATCCATAACTCCCCACTGCGGCACAACAGATGTCACCCTCAAAACCTCCTACTCCAGTAGAGCTCTAAACACCCCGCCCACATATCATCAGCATCTTATTCCAGAGTGATAGTCCTATGGACAATGCAGAGGACTGACTATAATGATTCGAAGCTTCTTTCCTCCATTTTCATTGGCTAGAAAGTCGTGATTCACCAGCCCAAGCTCAGGGTCCAACAGATCTGCAAGTACACCCATGCAATAGCCTCTCCAGTTGTCATTTAGAAGTATCTGTGAAGATATCTGAAAGAGTGCCATACTCATGACAATATTCATTACATAAACTACACAGAAACACACAGACACATTCATACATTGGTTTATATAAGTCTCAGTTTGTATTAACACACATATTAGCTTTAGGAGAAGTATTGATGGGTAAAACTATAGTCTTCAAATCTATTCATCACTGCCTTATTTTCGCTAGCTCCAATTCAGACAGTATCCAGCGGGTAGTTAGCTGTACTAGTTAATAATTGGTAGGGTACAAAAAGTTAAACCGCCAATCTGCGATTTTTCGTGTTTAGTGAATTAGCTGAATTAGCACATTCCTCCAACATACCTAATCCAATAAAGACTATTCACACAGCTGAAGAAGGGACAAGGGTGGATTTATCTGTAATGAAGGGGGTATATGAAAACACCCACCACATACTCTGGGAAATGTACGCGTTATACACAGTCCTTCACTGAGGTTGTGCAGTGATAAAGGTACCAATGTCACCAAATGAACATCGCGATGCGCTTTTACAGAGAAAGCCAATAAGGTAACACGCTTACCCATAAGGTCTCCCTAAATAATGTAAATGTGACATATTTTGTACGCAGGGAGTGAAAAAGACCCGGTACACTCGTGTCGCCTGTTGGCTCATTGTGATTCTGATCAGGATCGCCGATTCATAGGAAGCTTCCCCGCGGAAATTCAATGGGGAAAAAATACAGAATTTCCGGAGAGACTTTATTTTCCCCACCCGGATTCATTTAACAGGGAGAAGGCACGTACATATTCCCTTCACGTAGCAAACCTACCAAATACCGTGGGGGTAATGCCAAACAAAGCTGAGTGTTTCCAGCATGAGTCTTCATTCAAACGCCGGGTGCTGGATGACCCTCCTAAACGACGTCAACGCGCCCCCACCCCCGCATATTTCACATCTCCCAAAAACACACAAATACCCCGCTGACATCTTCTGCTTAAAATGAGAATGTTGAAATGTCGTTGAATTAAACTGAAATTCGCCTCCCTCTTAATCGAGAATCTTCGTGGAAAATAAATGGACGTTGATAAAAATAAGCCCACATGAAGTGTCCGGTTACGGTGGTAGGTGTTGTTTCCCAGTGGAGCACATTACCTGGAATTAGCATGTACCGTATAGGCCTGTCTGTATATGGACTGGCTATATGCACCAGCGGTCTTCATTGAATCCGAACAGTGCGATCGATTCCCACCTTCACCCCCAGTCGGTCAATTTTACCATCGATGGATATTTCGCACACAGTGGACCTTGGCATTGTGTTGCTGATGGAGTTTAACCCTCGTGGAAATAACTGGGGACCCCTGACACGCCGCTGCACTGGATTTTAATTAAATGGCCTTTGAGCTTGATTGTTATGTTATTTTAAGTCATATTGGTCTTATTACTGTCATATATACAGCTATATTTTTAATCACTTTGCCCTCGGAATCTCAGGATTTTTCTGCGTGCACAACACAGTAATATATATTGTATTAATATAATTTAAGCACTTTAAAATGCACAATTATGTTTGTTCATGTGCATAAAGATTACGTGTTTGTGCCCAAGAAAATAACGTTTATGATTCCTTTTGAGAAAAACGTGGTGGTGTGACACTGCACAACAACATATTAATATTATGCAAATATCGCTCCAGATGCTTATCACACCTTTGCGGTTGTTGAATCTGCTATAGTAAGAATTAACATCCTTTCTGGTAGCCTAACAGATGTTGTCGAGTGCCCTTCACCTCAGAACGGCTTCTGTTATGTAAAGGATAAAAAAATTATGAATGAACCCGGTGAAAGAAACAGCAAACGGTGTCTTAGTATTCAGTTAACAGGTACAGGCCTGCTAATTGTCCGGCTGCGGCACGTAACGTAATTTATCTATTTTCAACGTTTAAAAAGAGACGGCGGTGCCCACTGTGCAGGCCTATTCGAATTTATATTTGTAAAATCAACAAATTACAAAAACGAGACTTCTAATCGTGCCACATCGCCTAAAGCATTTCTCATGATCATGTCTATCATGTTGTGATTTATAAAAACGCCAAGACTGGTAACTGATTAAACATAAAAGCATTGACATCTGCATAGAATATTGCATGTTATGCTTTTCTAGAATAGTTCAAACAGTTAAACCCACTAATCATGGAATATGTCACTGTACCACATGCATGAATTAGAAGATGCTGAAACGCAAATTAATCGCAATATTACATATTACAATATTACATTTTTCATATATGTGTATATATGTATGTATGTATGTATGTGTATATATATATGCGTGTGTGTGTGAATATGTGTGTGTGTATGTGTGTATATATATATGGTATTTATGACTTTCACTTAATATAGAAACGGGTTGTTACATGGCTATAAATATCAACGTCTGATAAAATTACGTCATAAATCGATTAGATGTGGATCCGGGCGCTAAGTAAAAATGTCAGGTTGGAAGGATCTGCTAGCAGTATATAAACCGAAAACAGTGATATTCTACAGTAAAATACACGAACAACTGCTCCAGCCCCAGGTGAAATCGGACACAAAGACCCGTTTTGTTTTAAGTGAAAGACTTTGAGTTGGCGGCAGCGGATCGTGACCGTACTTAACCGTTTAAAGCAGTGGGCTACATGACACGTCCAAGCCATATTATATAGCTTTAAGAGCGAGGCAGAATATAAAGAATACTTTCAATGAAATTCTGTCGTCATATTACCTCGCTGATAAAAATCGAGGTTATTTTATTATCGTTTTGATTGATATTCTGACCACAGTGCCTCTGATTCACACAGACCATCATGACTATAGTCAAGACTTTTGACGTCAGATGTGGGATTCGTCGGCACGTCCAATGGGGGTAGATATTAACCGAGTAGCGGTCCCTGCCAACTGCCAACAATATTAGCAATGTTAGCCAAGGAGTAATGCGCATTTCCCAAGGACTCCACGACTGAAAATTAAAAATCTACCTGACGACGTGCAGAAAATAAGAAGACAAGCAACTGGTAATTTTAATCTCTCACCCCTTCATATGTCCCCTTCTATCTGCATCTCTCGCTGCTTAAGTGCCTGTTATCTTTTTCTCTTCAGAGCATCGCAGCTTGATGCAACCGATGTATTGTTTGTTGGTGATACGCACGAATGCTGACTCCTGAACATGTTTTAATTTCCCTTAAATGTTGAATAGTAAGGGACCGCAAGCGACTTATTCCAGCGCATGCAAAAGAAGAATGTAATACAGTCTAAAGGAATTGCACCGTTTTGCTTCAGACGGTGACCTCCCCGAGTCCTTTATAAGTCGCGTTTTTCAGCGTGTATGTGAACGGCAGGGAAATTTGTGAATGAAACGCTGGCACGCTGAGTTTAAAATTAGCTCTCGCGTTTTCCGTCTGTGTTCAGCGTCAAGCATGTAATAGAGTATGGTTACAAATTCAACGTCATTAATAGCTCTGGCAGAAAATATTTAATCCCACATGATTGTTATTCTTAAACCTACCGTCTAAAAATAGATACCTGATTAAACAGTGTCATTTAGAGCAATTCAAAAGAATACAAGATTGATGATAATCCAAGACTTGGAAAATGTATGATTTCTTTTGCAAGGCAGGGGCGCTAAATCTTATTGCATTTTATTCCTTCCGTTTCTTTGTGATTTCTGCTTCCCCGTCTTAATGTGTTATCTAAGCATGATTTGTTGAAGATACGGTATTGTATTCAAGAAAGGATTTGACGCACAATTCTAACGACCTTTATAGTTAATGTTATAAATGTTGAATGTGGCTTAAGGATTTTAGTGATGTAAGCGAGACTACTATAATAGACAGTTAATTTTTGCTTACTGCATGTCTGGATAAGCTATGGGCTATTACATACATGTAAAGGTTCTGGAAAAATATTTATTTATGTTCATCGCATATTTTAGCATTTTCTGTATTTTTCCATTCAAAAACACACTCTGACTGACTCTTTTTGCTTGTCTTGTCTGACACGCGCTCTTTCTCACCCCCCCCCCCCCATCCCGATGTCACAGCTATGATTCACTCTTTCGCTGCGGCAATGAGCAACCCAGTCCAAAACACATCTTCCTTCACCTCTGGAACCTGGAATCTCCTCGACCCGCGAAACTCATCACCTGTCCGGATACCCGAGCAGCAACCGATCGCTGTTAGCCCCTGGGACATTGCGTTCTGTGTGACGGGGACACTAATCTCCTGTGAAAATGCCATCGTGATTGCAATCCTATTTTACACGCCCACCCTGCGTGCGCCTATGTACATACTCATAGGAAGCCTCGCCTTCGCGGACACGTTAGCTGGGCTTGGTCTTATACTTAATTTCATCTTCACATACATGCTGAATACGGAATTCGTTACTCTGATCTCCGTTGGACTGCTCATCTCCGCCTTCTCCGCCTCCGTACTTAACATCCTGGCAATCACCGTGGACAGGTACCTCTCTCTATACAACGCACTGACCTACCACACGGAGCGAGCTGTGACTTTCACCTACGTCATCGTGGCGCTCATCTGGTTCGTCTGCATAGCGCTGGGTTTACTGCCCCTGTTGGGCTGGAACTGCCTGCGAGACGAGTCCTCCTGCAGCATTTGTCGGCCGGTCACCAAAAACAACGCCGTCGCACTGGCGGTAACTTTCCTGCTCATCTTCGCGCTCATGATGCAGCTGTACTTGCAGATCTGCAAGATAGCTTTTCGGCATGCCCAGCAGATCGCCGTGCAGCACCACTTCATGGCCATATCCACCACTAAAGGCGTGTCGACCCTTTCTGCCATTCTCTGTACGTTTGCCATCTGCTGGATCCCCTTCGCCATGTACTCTATAGTGGCGGACTCTAGCTATCCAATTATATACACGTACGCCACAGTCCTCCCTGCCACCTGCAACTCAGTCATCAATCCCATTATTTACGCCTACAGAAACCCCGACATTCAGAAGTCCTTGTGGCTGGCTTGCTGTGGATGTATCCCTACAAACTTCTCTCTAAGGCCAAGGACGTCAAGTGACGTATAGTTCCAGTATGTGATAATTATTGCCAGCCATATTCTCGGTGTTTTATTTGGTCGACATGCACACTTGTATTACGTATACGTTTTGGTCGGTGTAAATTTGACTAATATTTGCGTAACCATGAGAAAGCGTGCATAACTGACTAATCCTCTAGTTGCCCGTAAGTCGATTCTGGTCACATGTTATCGGGATCTGAATACACAGTCACATGTGTATGACCATTCGGTTTTTATAGACCTATGTGGATATATGCGAAGTCGAGGTACGAACTGTGAAATTTGGCCGGGATGTAGGTCCTTCGAGTCGCGCAAAGAGACACGTGAAACGCTGCATACAGTCAAAAGCAGGCCAGTCTTTAATGACCTCCTTTGTGTAAGTCTGTACAAATGCATCAAGGTAACCATAAATGTCATAATTAGAAAAAAATGATCAAACTCTCAATACCAAAAACATCTATGTAGGGTAATGTGTAAAAAACCCTGCAAGAGGTTTTCACAGAAAGCAGCAAGTTAAGTTTAAGATACTCCTGCCTTAGCCGCGAAACTGTAATTAATCTGAACGACAGTGTCGTTCAAAAAAATATGTTTGAAATGACGTGCAATAGGGTGATTTCACGTCAATACGTAATCCAGTTTATGCTTTATTAAGTAAGTCTGTTATCGTGTCAAGGAATTTTCTCGTTGGCCATTTATCATTTCGAATTATTACCAATGTTCCCTTTAATTTCACATATAAATGCACCCGTTGAAATGAAGTTTAAGGCACACAAACTAAATGGTGGATTTGAGTTGATTTATTAATGACTTATTAATGACATTGGCTTTCACGTTTAAAATCGCCAAACATTAGAATGAAAATAGCACGTGCACTTCCTCTTTTTCTTTTTAGTGTTTAGGCAAGCAAAGATAAACGTGGTGGAAGCAGAACTACGCGATCATTAAGTATATTCGCAGAAGCACAGCCGCAAACCGGCATCGCATCAGCACCATGGACAGCAGTAGGCGGGTTGCGGCGCGCACGCTTTTGTAAATGGGGAGCCTTTCGGTGATTCGATGTAGGCCTAGGTACACCAATAAGGAATAATGCAACCAAGGTCGCACAAAATAACAGACGTCTAGGGTTGAATGTTCACGTAAAGTTGTTGTCGGATCAATTTTGTCAACAAATGCCTTCATGCGTGTCACTTTAATTCTTCTATGAGAAGATGTTTAAATTCGGTTTTCGAAACCATAATGACGTTTGATTTATTTAGGGTTAAGGGAGACAGTAGAAAATGCGTCTGAATATTCTATAGACCTTTATAGGCCTACGAAACATTGAATACTGTTTTTTAGCAGTAGGCGATTTGGTCAAATGTGAAATGGTGAATAAATTTTATGCAGCACTAATATAAAAATTAGGCCTAGCTCATCTTTATGTTGATACATTGTAATTTGTCATATGAATCGGCTTCTCCCTATGCCAGTCATTTGGTAAGGGAATAGACCATGACACAATGACATAACGACAGCAAAATATTTTCTTACGAAATGTAACTTCTAAAATCCTGTAAGACATTTTTGGCACAAACGCAATTTAACCGATAAACAAAGAACCAGAATATACTGAATACGGTATCTGAACATGATATCTTTGTATCTGAAAACCGCTTTGTTTAATTTGTTAATTCTTCTACCTCTGGCCATAATCCCCCACCCACCCATAATTAGAAAATCAGCCTCAGTAAATCGCGGCGGCTTCAACACGGAAGCTAATGAGTTTTCACTCCAGTCCACATTCAGATTACCGAAGACATGAGGAAGCAACTGTAGTCACATTTCACCGTTTCTCCGCGCTGTTTTCTGATAACGTATCCACTGTACTGTAAGAAAAATCCAAGTCATTGTAAGACGCACAGGCAGAGGTGACAGTAAAAAAGACCTCAGATAGCAAGTGTTTAAATTGCTGATTAAAGAGACAGCAGTTTAAACGTAGCATTTTCCGGGGAAAAATATAGACATAGGGCAATTATTCGAACATTACATTCTTTCTACGAAAAGGTCACGATGATGGAAGATGTTAAGAATTATGTTATTCAACGCTGTTACCAAAAGATGAAAAAAACTTGACTTAACTCTAAAAATGGCGCACACACGCTGATGGGACGGGACGTAACCGTTTTGATACAAAAAGCTTTTTAACGTTTCTTTTGAAGAGGACCAGCAGATCATTGCAACCAAAAGATCATTGCAACGTCCCGTGTTGGTCCCGACACGCAGAGTTTGTAAATATTCGTCTGGCCTTATTTCTGCGTTCCTGCAATAACGTGTCACCGTGTATATGGGTGTTCAGTTAGATGTACGAACAGGAGTAGACCTCTGACAGATGTCAAATTCCATTCTGAACAGAGCTAATGAACTTTTCACAGGATAAAAAAAAACATATTTAAGCACCAGAATTACAAAGTCGTGACAGTTGTGAGTGTGTGTAGAGTGTGTGGCCTGTTTTCTTATGTGGAAAAAATATATATGTTCAGGTTTTTTTCACTCTCACACCCTTTATATGGGACTATGAGTCGGTTACATCACTTGTGGTGTCTTATTCTCTGCGGATCAAAGACTGTGTGAGACAGTGCATGTGAGCCTGGGTGTGCGTGCACATGCATTTTCCGCACTGGGGGAACTTTCCGTGACCTATTTTTTAACACCCCATTTTGGTGAAAAGCTTACCCTCAGTGGCCGTTTCTTTGGTCCTTTTATCGGCTGGTTCTCGCCTCGCTAACAGCTAGCCTACCTGCAGTCATAACTTCTTCACAGCAGCTGACTCAGACGATAGGCGACCTCTATTGGATGGAGTATTCCAGTACAGCTCCAGCCCCTGTTCTCCTTCATATAGAGGTATTTTGTTCTCGATCATTCGAGACCAGAATATGCCAGCTGCTATGGTGCTTATGGTAAGATCGAGAGAAGGAGGACAGGGAGAGCACATTGTCGTTCTGTCTTTGCATGCAGACAGCCCTTCGCTGGCAGAGAAACGTCCAGTTGCCGCCAAATGCTGCTGGAGCCAAGCGTGTGATGAGGTTATGACGCAAAGATCACATATATGACAACTGTGGCAATCTTCTCTGGGTATATGTGTGTGTGCAGTGAGGTGCACAATTTAAGAAACCTTACCCCAACCACCGGGCCAGTAATACTCAAACCAGGGATGGTTCTTGGGGGGACTCGGAATCTCTGCAAATTCTCTCCACCTAGAGTCATGATCCTTGAGGATTCTAGCCACAGGATCCTAAACAACCTACCCTGGTTTAAGCACTGCAGGCTACTCAAACCTTCATGGTTTTTACTCTAGTCCTGACAGACGGTAAAGTTTTGTGATAATATGTGTTGTGTTGTATGAAAAACACGTTTCTAGGGTGCCATATTTACGTTTTAGGGTAACGGTGGCTGTCTCTCTTATGCAATGCTGTGCTGGAATCTATATTTTTATATTCATCTCCAGGGGATATGTTCAAAAATAGTCAATGTGCATGAGTGATTGTTACCTGTATTTTTTTTTTACATCGTATAAGTTTAATTGTATTTTGGAGATGCTAAACGTGCTACCTTTTCTCAAGTGTCTTCATCTGTCATTCGAAATTTAAACGTAACTATTATTTTTAAGGTGTTTGAATTTTAAAAGAAAAATTCTAAGTGACGATGAAACGGGGAAAAATGTGCACGTTGCATCAGCACTTACATAAAATGGGGTGGGCTTTACTCCAGCTCTCAAAAAGCATTGGTCTGCCGGAAGCAAGCGAAACAGCAGACTAACCAATCAGAAGTCGGTTAAAAGAAGCGAGATTTACTCCGCCTCCGTCTTTGTGTTATCAAGGGGGGGGCGGGGGGTGCAATAGGATTAAGTATCAGATGGGTGCAGGGCATATCGCCATTGACAGCTGTCTGGGGAAAAGAGAATTTATTCTGGTTCTCAATTTCCAGTGTTCTTGGGAATGAGGACGGAGCACAGTTGAACTCAAATGGATTAAATTGCCAATGATTTATATTGCACCCTGGGAAAACAAAGAGTCTGAAATATACACCTGGCATGATGAAAAAGGCAAGCTAGACATTTTAGTCTGCCTCAGTTAATGCCGTTGCTCTGCTGGAATACAAAGATGCAGACGATAAAAAATAAGGTCATTTTCTCTAAGACTGTATTACTTTGGAATTCTTTCATGGATATTTCCAGACGTTCTAAAAATAAGTGCAGAAATTTAGGGCAAAATTTCCTTTTCCCTCGCTAAATAGCACCGTCCTTCCGCCTAGTGGCCGAAGCAGGGCTGAATCTACGCCGTAACAGACTGCCTTAAATTCAAGGCTATAAAAGGAGAATAACTTGGACCCCATTTATGACGGATGCATGAAAACACTCATGGTGATTTAAAAAAACAGCAAATTTCTGTCCTCACCTTTTTAATCCACCATCCCCGTCTCCAGCTATTCCACCCCATGTAAAATGTCACCTTGATCTCAGTGTGATTTTGCTCAAAACTACCACCGAGAGTGTAAAAATAATATCCTGAAATGTGTTTTGTGAGAGATAGAATTTGACTTAAAGGGGGAGGGAAGCTCGTAGGATTATAACTGTGACCTTAACATAGATATTGTCTTTCGATGTGAAATTTAACTTATAATGAAATACAAGATGCACTTTAAAAAAGACCGGGGAGGGGAGGCAAGGGGAGGGGGAAGAAACCATTGCACTCTGTCGAATGTACGATGTGTATGACTTGCTGAAAAATATAAAATATTTTATTACGGCAAACATGAAAACAGACCAAAAAAAACCAGATTAAAGTTTTATCAATTAAAATAAGGTTCAGAGAGACTGGGGTGTGTGTCATTGAGTGTTTTATGAAGTTTTTTGAATTTTTGCCAGCCCCTGTACTTCACTTTTAACGCAGACGGGCAAAAATAACTCTGTACTGGAAACTTTCCCTTCGGCCGCCGGTGCTCCCGCAGTGGTTATTATCGCCACCTGCTGTCTAGAGAAGGAAGTGCATCAATGTTTTATTCATGTTCAGTTTTATTCACGGATGACAAGGACAGCTAGGGAAAGGTATGTTCTTCTAGGCAATGCAAAACGTAGATATCGTAAGTAATTCATCGGGACCTTATTAATGCTCCTATATATCATAGTATTATTTAGGGTTTGTATAACAGTAATAGTAAAAACTGGTATATAAGTGTTTCTGTTTGATTTGGCGGATGAATTGAGTTAAGGCGCCCTTTCCTCTTCGATTCTCATCCTCACTGGTGGAAAACTGGTGATATTAACGTTCAAATCCAGGCCAAGTATCCAGCGTTAGATTCCTTACTCATTTCACACCTAAAAACATTTGATTCTTAAATAGCTCAACTGCCTATTGCAACGGAACAAACAGATAAGAAGAAAGGATGAAGGTCGAGGTTTTTCTTTCCATAGTTTTATTAGTATTCCGCACATGCATAATCACCTATATTTTGCTCCATGGATACATACACGTTTGTTCTTCAGATAAAGGTACTTTACAAGCAGTCTTACCAAAAATCTATACAACGGCTCATTTAAAACACAAAATATACTTACTAAATGCAGGCCAAACAGACATCTCAGTTGTTGATGAGTAAATTCAGTAGTAAAGTTGGAAGTTGCACTGTCCCAGTTCTCACACATCCCGGCGGCACTAAAACAACGACGACGAAAACGGAGATTCAGACCCTGCCCCGGCTTAAGCCTCACCGTCACTGTCCGAGACGCACAGAGAAATACATCTTAGCCGATACTGAAATAAAGGAAAAAACGGGGCATCGAAAGTCACCGAAGAACTGTTAAATGGCAGCCCTGTGTACATATTTACAGATAGGTTAGTGACCAGTGTACTTACATTAAATGTTAGCTGTGTGACTGCAGAAATTCTAGCTTTACAGAACCACCGCATGTTTATCCGCCCTTTATTGAACCTAAAAATCGATGTTTTAACATGCTGGGCATCGACGCTCCGCTAGCACACACTTAAAAAGCATTTTTTTGGTGGGAATGGATATACCGCATGCCCAATTACACAACACCGGGGTAGCGGGGCCTTTCCTCTTTTTGTTTGGTACGTAGGCAGAACGCTTTCGAGACAGTTTGTGCTTTATATTGATTAAATAATTAACTAATCATTTCCTGATGGACACACATGTACACGCACACACAGAGATTTAATCTTATCGTAAATGTACTTAGTCCTCATCTGGCAGCTTCGCCTGCTGCTCTCGCATGAGCGGACGTGTGAGGATTGTTCGAGCTGGATGCTTTATACATAAGCACTGCGACTATCTCAAAAGGTTTTCGGACTCATTCAGTACAGTCGATGTTTGGCTGGTTTACAAATGTGCAGGCGTGAAATCGCCGACGCCTTCGTTGTATTGGTATGTACAGGCAGCTGTAAATTAAACCGCGACTGGAGAACCATCAAAACGGCTCGACATTGGGATGCGGAATGAGGTCACTTTAATAGGACAAAACTTATTTGAGGAGGGGAGGGGGGCTCTCGGGAGGATGGTGGACGTTGCCTAAATTCTGGACATGATCATGGATTTTGTGCCCTTTACTTAGCAGCTGACTTGGACTGGTCCGGCAGAACCTGGATGTTTTAACCATAAATACTTTATACGATATACACTTCAACAGAACATGATGTCTGGTGTTAAATGGATCTTGCTTACCCTCATATTTCCACTAGAGGGCGCCCTAATATTTCAGATACTGCCTATTCCATCTCCCGCCTGAGACTGTTTGTGTCAGTGTTGTTAGTGTGAGTGTATATAGGAATGCCTTTGAGAGTGCAGATGCGTGAGTCTGCCTGGACCCCCCCTTCTCCCCTCTGAGAGTGTTAACAGAGTAGGTGGTAATGTGAGAGCAGCTCAGAACCGGCCGCAGCAGGTCTTGCTATGCGCAGGCCCGGCCTCTTCCTCTCCCTGTGCCCGCTCGTCTTCCTCAGTCGGACCATTCATTCTCGTCCAGCTCTGAGTCGTCGTCTGACTCGCTGTACTCCACGGCGATGCGGCGTGACAGGATGGTGGCCACATCGTTGCCCACTGGCTCCTTCTTGGCTTCCTGCTCGCGTTGCTCCTGAACCTTCCGCAGCTGGATGCCTGGCAAGAAAATAACCAGAATCCCCTGCTTCTGCAAACTGGTAGCTGTACGGGGGGGGGTGGCACGGCTGTATGCTGTATGAATGTTTTACGTTTTGCTGTGAATAACAACATCTAAAACTGTTCTTCTCCTTTGTATGTGAACCAGAGACTAATCAAATTGACTGGCTGCAGGCATCGAACCTGGGAAATCCCATGATGCATTGGGATGCCCATGGATCCCACCCACTCACCTCTGCGAATGGCGGCCAGCAGGTCGCTGCGGGCGTCACTCATAGGGATCAGCGGCACCTGGCCCTTCCTGGGCATTGGCTCACCAGCAGGCGGGACCACGGCGCGGGCTGGAGAGAAGGCGTGGGTCGGGGGCCCAGGCGGCGGGGGGGGGGGGG
>JAODJX010000002.1:12218705-12229429 GCA_026776945.1 Isichthys henryi
CCCAATCTCACTTTCCACCTTGTGCCTCTTGTTTTTTTGGGGCCGGGGGGTGGGGGGGTGGTGTGGGGGCCGGGGGGGGGGGGTCTGGGCCCCGCCCCGGCGGGGCGCGCCGCCGGCGCCGCCCCCCCCCCCCCCCCCGTCAAGGAAAGGGGCCTGGCTCTTTCAGATGGAGTTAGCCAAAATAAGCAAGGTATCCTTCAAGAAATGCACCGACGAAGAAGAGAACAAGCAAGTGGATCCATCTCCAGGTCCTGAATTATAGCGTAAGGTGACTGTTCGGATTTCACTCGTCAGCGTAGATCCCACAAAGATAATGGTTACATAACTATTTCTCCAAGGCTTTCCAGCAGAAGACCTATTGTGGGCTCCCATTGGCCACATCCGCCCTGCCAGGAACCTTATTTCAGCCTAATAAACAACCAGAGGGAATATCATCAATTATAGTATGTTTTTAAAGAGATTTTTTTAACCCAGACAAGGTTATTCCTGCAAGTCCTCCCCTATCCCCATAAATGGTTACCCCCCGGACTACCATTTCCAGAGTTCTCAAAGCAGGGCACTCACACTGTCGCTAAAAAGCAGGGGGGAGTCTCCAAAAAAGAAAAGAAAAACCCACTGAGGTCCGATGACAATCCTCCTGTGGTCTGGGATCAGAGAATGAAGTATCTCTCTTCTTCAGATCTTAACACTTTCACATTTACCGTTTAAAAATCTTATTCACAGCAGAAAATACGTCAAAACATAAATTACATTATAAGCATGTAATTTACAGATGCAATCCACACATTATTATTTTTGATGTTTGTTTTTACATTTTATTTGGTTGATTCTGCATGCTGTATATAAAAATTGATTCTACTGACATCTCATGCTTTAAGGGAAGTGATGTCATTCTTTTAAATCACATCTCACATCAGAGCTGTGTTCGTTTCTCTCTAATGAAGAAAACAAAAGCTTCATGTTGTGATGTCAGGGACCAACTGCTGCTGGTCTGCATCCCAGCCACAATGGAGAAACACCTTTTGGTTACGTTTTTTTTCGGTTAACATTCCAGAAAATGTTCTGCTATACTTCACAGTGTAGCAATGCAGAAAATAATAGAAACGTATATGAAATTTTAATCTGAGCTTTGAAGACTCAAAAAGTCATTTTTCCATGTACCCATGGGAATCCTATCAAAATTTCTTTGCTGACATAACCTTAAACCATTATTGTCATTTTTATTATTACTACTATTATTAAAACTACAACTGCCCCAGTACCATAACTGCCAATGTTACGATTCACAATTTACAATGATGACGATCATTTTACAAAAAGGTGGTAAATCGGGTTAAGAGCCACGCTTAAGGTCCAAGAGCGAGGGCCCATCACAGGAACTAAATACGGTGCTGAAGGGTCCGCTCCGATTGTTTGCCCACCACACCATCTGCCGCTTCCCTGTACATCCTGGCTTGGCCTTGCCACGGTAAATTGTGTGGTCAACTGTGATGAGAGCCATCGTCAACAGGGCATGGCATGCTCCACTCATTTCAGAAGGGCTTTATTATATAGCGTGACTTTCTTATACGACCGGGTGATAGCTGTGCCTTTACCTGTGTGGATTTCGACCATAGCTGTGTCAATAAAGGGTGGCCTTATGGAAGACCTCGGAGCTCCATCCCATGGCATAAAGCAGCTTTAGTATTTCAGTGAAGTTCTTAAGTAATGCCCTTGTTCATTAATATTTAAAGTAGCGACAGCCCTCATGCATATTTATGCGTGAATTATTTTCAATTACTAAACACTATCCAAAGACTCATTGACAATCATATTACGGAACACTGAAGTTTATGTATGTGAATAATGAAAGAGTGTTTTCATCAACAGTCAAAGCAATCATTTCTTTCCCGGTTATTTTCTCATATTCGTATAGGAAAATGAAACAGTGTTGCTCTAGAACAAGCCTATACAATCATGTCGACTCACATATTGCAAATATCGCCGTACTTGTTGAAAGCACGGTTATCATCCACTGATGCTCATCGGTCAATACAGCTGTTCACTCTGGATCTTCTCCCTCGTTTCAATGTGCTCCACTTAATGAAGGAAACATTGCACATCGTTTTAAGCAACCAGATTATCAAACTAGCAGAATATCCATAGGCCTCCGAAATTTCCCTCACCGAGGAAGGGCGATGGGGAAAAATAATCTTATACAACCCAATACAGGAATAATGGGATTTGTACAAGGCGCACTGCATGATTCGTTTCTCCATAATCTCTACGAAAGGAATCTCGAAATTAACAAGGATCTGGTTTCATTTCACGTAAAAACGGGAAAAGAAAGGATTACTGCGTTTTACGCTGCTATTCTCACCACTCCATCCGCCAATACTATCACACGGCAAAACGAAAACAAAAACACCAAGAGTAATAAGCAATGTAATCACCGCCGATTACACGTGTTAAAACAGAACACCGGCTAATATCTACATTAATTTAATTCTTTTACAATACGAAGCATTTTATAGCTTCGTATTGTAATGTGGCTGCCTTGCGCAGCACGCCGTCCATTGCAGCCCGCTTATCGCATCCTGCTTTGGGGAATCAGGGTGGACTCCATCGGAATACGTGTTTTAACACCATTGTGCGAATCGCACGGATCCACATAACAGTCCTTCCCAAAACCCGTCTCACGCACAATGACAATAAGCCTTCCGGCGTGATGCTCCACAGACAGCCAGTGGACAATAAAATCCGATCGAAATGAGACAACTGACGCTGCAAACAGCACCAGATTTCGCACAAACGGCGTAATGCGCGCATCCTCTGCGAAATGCATGAAACAAGCAAGCTTCGGGGCTGGGCAAACTCCGGATGGAGGAGAAAGGAATCAAAAATACCCTCGGTTTACCTGTTGGTGGTCGGCGTTTTTTTTCTCGTCCTATATTGATTTTTAAAATTCTCCTCTCTCTCGCTCTTCAGATTTCGGTTTCAACAGCGACACATGAGAAATCCGGCGCTGGAGATACGCAGAGGAGTGATTTTTTGCATCACCAGCTAGCAGGAATGGAGGGCACTCAAGAAATGTGGGACCCCTTCTTTCTGCATGTGTTTCCCTGACAGCGTCGCCTTTTCAGCGAGCGATCTGCAGCACAGAGACCATCGCGCATGCGCGTCCGGCGCCCACCTACCCACCCGGCCGGCGGAGCACGGAGGTCTGCACACGCATGTACGCTCCGGTCACACATGAGTCTGAGGCGGATTCCTCACACGTTCGACCGCATCTCCTAAGGGAATAATAGCAGGCACCCCAGTATTGGGGATCTCCTAATTAATGGTGGAATTATCATCATAATTTTTTATTCATTATTCTATATGCGACACAAAAGACCAAGACAATGCAACCAATAGCATCTATTCTAAACTGAAATTTCATTCTTTAATCGAAGAAGCAAAAACAATGACTTTTTTTGTTTAAAGCGCTCGTTTACTAACAGATTAATGTTGATCTCAATGCCAATTTAATTATACAACGACAGTCAAATAATACATTACGGAGGACGCGGTGACAACATGTATCCCACATCCGCATCGTAACCAAGATTTTTGTGATTGTCAGTTGTTTAAAACAACGAGGATGTTAATTAAACTCATTCTGTAATTTCCTTTCAATTTAATAGCGAATTCCATCTATCTTCCAACGACTTGGTGGGTGGTGGTAGGGGGTGGAGGACTGGAGCTAATCCCGGGTAGAATAATGCATAAGGCGGTACACTTTGAAAGGGATAACAGTCCACTGAAGGGCGCACATGTGCGCAATCACACGCAGACACAAGCTATGGGCAAAGTTGCTAAATATCCCATTGGATGATTGGATCTTCGGACTCTAGGGGGATGCAGGAGTAACAGAAAGAAAACTGGGTAACACAGGGAGGACACGCGATCTCCTCAAACGCAGAGGAGTGAGACAACAATGCTGCCCCTTGAGCCACTGTGTTGCCCTAAATAGCAAATATCTTAACACAAAATCCAAAATAATTCAGTAAATAGGTCCATGCCTCATTTTCTTTCTCTTCATCTATAAGTGACCTAAAGTTGAAGGTTTAGTGAACGTAAATCCAAAGCCACCTTGAAGTTAAACTGGTTTCGGGCAGTCATCTGTCTCATGCGATGACTGTCAGCTGTTTTTATATAACGAAAAAGACGTAATTTGAGCATTATGATGCGGGGCTGGAGCGGAAAGCGAGGTCGCAGAAACGGAGCCAAGTTCCCGTCAATTGCTAGAGATGACTAATAAATATCAGTCGCATCTCTTCATTATGTCATTATTCCATATTTCACCCTCTGTACTTTACCTGTCTCCTTGGCACATTCTTACAGCATCATCCTATTTCAGTATTCACAGGAGGAAACATTAACTTTGTAATATTATGCACCTGTCCCATAATTCCTCGCGCCCATGGTCTGACATTTTACTAATCTCAAACCTGGCCTTTGCTGAAACTGTCCTCTCTCTCTCTCTCTCTCTCTCTCTCTCTCTCGGATGTAGTGCTTGTAACTGATTGAAGCCTAAATCTAATTCTTCATCTGGTGCCTTTACTGCTTACCAGTGAGTTCCTTACAGTTGACTGGAGCATCTGTAAAATGGGTTGAGAACCCCTACTTTCTTGTCGTATACCGGCTCCTCTGTCCAGCGCTGTGTGGCTGCTTGCATGCTGTTCCGCTCTGCGTGTGATTGCAGTCAGTTTATTTTCCTGGTAGCAGGGGTACTCTGATAATTCTTCTTCTACCAAGCTGATCATTCATTTAACCAGGAGAGTTTCCCAGATCGCAAGCCTACAGTACGATGGGGACTCGCATCTTAATATTTCGTATTACGTTTAAAATGCTCTTTCACCACTAGGTGGCAACGCAGTCCTGCAGCTAGCAGGGATGGGCTGTTCTACAGTAGGTTGGGGGGGGGCTTGGCTGTCAATTTGATTAATTTTCATGCCTGTCCGCTTCTTTTTAACCAAAATTTTTAGCAAGGGTAAAGTCAAGGATGGTAACAGCGATGCTGATTTACCAATAAGGCAGTAACATATTCTGGCATCTGTTTTCCTCAGATATAATTAATTTTCCACTTACTAATGATGGGAATGTGTTGTGTTTGATATGACTCACGTTGATTTAAGGAAGGTCAACAGGACAATTGTTTGGACAAGGAAATTACTGCTCTAAATAAATGCTACAGTGTAAGAACCCAGAGTGGAGATGTTGGCTCTATTTTTGCTAGTTGATTTATTATTAATGGTCCTGCCTGATTCCACTTCCTGGACGTGCTCAGGTTATGCCAACAAGGCAGCGAGATAAAAAAAAATCACAAATGTGAGATGTCCTACACATGCACGCAGTCATACATTCTCGCACACATTTTCACACAGACACACACACAGACACAGACACCAGTCGCAGGTGTACCGAGTGTGTGGTGCTGTCTGTGGTTCTGAAGTCGTTTTACTATTCAAATGGTGCATTTGAGACAACAACTATGGTTACAGATACAATGACAAATGACAGATCGTGCAGCACCATAGAATCTATGTCACCATAGAATCTATGTCACCATAGAATCACACCAACGATACTCAAGGAGGGACAAGAACAAATAAAAAGTTGTTTTTTTTTCCAAAGAGTCTGGAATCATAAAATCTAAGCAGGTCCTACTTCTACCTCACAGCTCACTGTTGTGGGTTCAAATCTGACCTCAGCACTGTGCAGATGTTCTGCATTTCATATGAATTTTAGACTGCAAATTGTGCCTTTTCTGAGTTTGTGTGTGTGTGTGTGTGTGTGTTGTGACCTGTTTTTTTTTGTCCTGGATCACTGCAAACCTCTATTATGTAAACCAGTGTTTCCCAGCTCGGTTCTCAGGGACCCACACATGGTCCACATTTTTGCTCCCTCTCAGCTCCCTGTCAGACAGTCCACATTTTTGCTCCCTCTCAGCTCCCTGTCAGACAGTCCACGTTTTTGCTCCCTCTCAGCTCCCTGTCAGACAGTCCACATTTTTGCTCCCTCTCAGCTCCCTGTCAGACAGTCCACGTTTTTGATCCTTGTCAGCTTCCCCCTGAGAACTGGAAGGGAGCTCTGGTCCCCAAAAGGGAAAAAAAACAGGTACTTATCACGTTATAGGAACATTGTGTACCTTACTCATAAGGTAAGGTATACCCACTTGTGCACACACACACACACACACACACACACACACACACACACACACACACACAGACATGAGCAGCTCGAAGGGAAGTCATGCTGACCAGGAGAAAATTCTCACCACACGTTGTAACAAACCTTTAATAAACAGATAGCAGCATCACAATAAAAAAGAATGAGAATGGGGGTCTGGCAACGCCTCATGACCCGAGCGGCGCTGTGACGGGTAACGACAGTGTGGCGTGGCGGCAGACGGAAGCAGGAGCACGAACACTCAGCACGCCCATGCGTAACGGCATTGGCCAGTGACAAATGGCAGCATTAACAGAGAAATGAGACCCAGTCTTTATACTCCAGTTGGAAGAATTATGAATAAATATATAGAAGTATAGACCCTCTCTGCGTGTGTGCGGCTTGCAGGCTCTCCCCATGCCAGTTTCCTCTGGGTACTCCAGTTTCCTTCCACAGTCCAAAGACACAAAGTTAGGCTACCTGGCATCTCTGAACTGCTCTTATGGTGTGACTGTGAGCTTTGTGGCTGTGTGTGTGTGTGTGTTTGTCCTGTGATGGATTTGGTTCCCATCCAAGGTGTTTCCCTGTCTTGTGCCTAATACTGCTTAGAATTAGTGACAACCCTTCCCCCCACCCCCCTGACCAGGATAAGGGGTTGGTAGATGGATGGATGGAATTTAGAAGTATATGTGCTTACATATAATACACCATTTGTTTTTTGTGGTCAGTGCTTTGTAAATTTCCTCATTGTATCTCCGAGATTGTCCTAATGACAGACTACGTCTTCCTCTGCCCAAAGCTGTTGCTCTTACATGTTTGATCTGTGAAGTATTGGCTGTTCTTCTTTGCCCACCGCAGCCCTGACTGGTTTCCTGCTAGCGTTAGCCATGCTTTTCATAGTGAGCCAGGACTCTCCCTCTCCTCTAGAGGCATTAAACTGTCAGCTAGCTGCCCACCCTCTGACCTTAACAGCCTGGTTCACCATGATAAGGGCATCCCTGTACTGGTGTGGGTTTACAGTATATGACATAACTGACGTAACTCTAGCTAATTACAGCTGAAAAAAATCTTCTGAGTTTTAATACTGGGTACAAATCAGTGACCTTTGGCTCACAAGGTGTCGTTTTCCCTGAACTGCTATTAACCACCTTTCTGATTTTCCAGTAGCTCCTCCTTCACAGATGGTCCAAGTGTCCTTGTCCCTACAGCCCCATCCTGTCCCCATTTTGTTCCCTTCACCCTGCTTTGGTCTCCAGTGTGCTAGATGGACACTGCTGGTATTGAAGCACTCGATCTGTTTCAAACTGTAATTCAACCTTGCTGCCACACAAGGGCACTGTGACACTGTGAATGCTGAGCGGCACGACACAACACTGGCACTGTGTGCTTCAAACCCAATACACTGGAAGTGAAACAAAAAACCTCTAAAATGTCCCAGAGGTTTGAAAACAAATTTAGCTTTAGTGAGAAAAATGGTACAGTTAGCTAGCATCACAATCAATAATGATCAATTTCCGGACCAAAAAAACGATAAAAAATGGTATCAGTCAGTAATACTGTGCCCCCCATGAGTAGAGGGGGTTGATTTTTGATGGGTATATACATGCCCTCATTCCTGTAGAAGCATCCAAAGCCAACAGCAACCAAGGTTTTCTTCATGTGTCTTCAATGAACACATCAGGAAGCAATGGGAGTGGCCATATTGCCTCAACCAATCACAAGAGGGCTGTCAGGTGTCCAATCAAACACAGCTGGTGTGCTCGGTGGGGGTATGGCAGCTGTTAATGGAAGCTTCAGACACACATGGACGCATCTCCAATGCCTTATCAGCATGGTCCAGCCCTAGGGTTTCTCCTGGGTCCCCATTGCGGCAGTTACTGTTGCGGTCAACGCCCCCCTTCCCACAAAGGCTGGCAGGCGTGAGACTGTGCGGCGGGCAGGGGAGGGGCTTGAACTCGACCTCACCGTAACGGCAGCGCATGTAGTTGGAGAACGCGCGGCGGTAGGTCTTGTTGAAGAGTGTGTATACCAGAGGATTCACCCCCGAGGAGATGTACCCCACCCAGACAAAGACGTTGAGCAGCTCGGCCAGCAGGGGACCATTGCATGAGGCGCGGCAGAGCACGTAGGTCACGTTGGTGATGAAGAACGGGCACCACATGACCAGGAAGAGGAAGAAAACCACGCCCAGCACCTTAGAGGCCCGCCTCTCATTTTTAATGGCGTGCATCATGCCCCGCCTCCCATAGGAGCTGGAGTCCCGGCCAGCAGGGGAGTTCATATGTGAGGCCGCCCCCGAGCTAGGGAGAATGGAGATACTGTCTGGGGGTGTGACGCCGTGGGCGGGCTCCACCTTTAAGCAGATAAGGCTGGGCCGCCGTGTGGGCGGGGCCTGGGCAGGTGGGGGCGGTTCCTCATGCAGGAAGACGGACGCCTGTCGCTGCAGCACCTGCACGGTCAGGCAGTAGGTGACCACCATGATTACCAGCGGGATGAAGAAGGCCACGAAGGAGCCCACTAGCATGAAGCGCTCCTCGTTCAGCGCGCAGCTGCCATTCACAAACACCTGGTCCTCATTGTGCAGGCCGATCACAGGGATGGGCATGGAGATCCCTGGTGGAGGGGGGTCAGAGAGAAGCGGGCAACAGCAGGCAGGGGTAAGTGGCTATATGGGTTCCCATAATACCACATTTCCATTAGTCTTTCCTGATTGGACAGTTATTGTCTAATCAACGTCCTTCAGCTAATAACTACCAGGCTCTTCTTGCCCGTCAATCAATCACAGATCATTCTGATAATGAGCTTTTCAACTATGTAAAAAATAAAGAAGGCGACGGAAACAGGCAGGGATCTGCTCTTAGAAATTCTGTGTGGGTCTCTGCACAGACAGCACTGACACCAAGCAAGGACAGCAGGGCGGACGCTGAGGAGCACACTCACCTACGGAGATGGTCCACACCGCCGCGATCTTCAGCTTGGCCGTGGTGCGGGAATTGAAGCGGCTGTGCTGGATGGGGTGCCGGATGGCCACGTAGCGGTCCAGCGAGATGGCGCACAGGTGCATGATGGAGGCCGTAGAGAAAAGAACATCCAGGTAGATCCATATGGGGCAGAGGGCACTCGGCAGGGGCCAAACGTAGTCTGGGAGGGGGAGAGAGTCACAGGAGAGTCAAAGCGATGACTCATAGGAGAGTGACAGTGCCGTGTTAAAAAATAACTCGCACTGACACAAGGTGGCACCACACAGCTCGATGGGATTGGAAATGCTGGGTCTTGCCAGCTCAGTGCAGGAGCTCTCTGCAAATGCAGGGATTTGCCTGCCCAGTGTTCTCTGCGATTCTTGTCTTGGTGACTGTGATTTTAGTGACTCCTCAAATGAATTCAGCAGAATCCAGCAGAATAGGTATAGGGCTATGACTGGATTAAGGAAAAATTACACTTGGACTTTTGTGGTAGAGAAATTCCTCGCTGTGCAGATTCCTCCTTGACAATTTTTGTAGATGATTTACGGCCTTAGATATGGACTGTACATCATTTCAAGAATTTGTACTATAAACGTTGGGGCTGGGATTAAGGGATGCTAAGATGGACATAAATCAGTTAGCAAGGGCAAGAAGTGGCTAGCAGATAACAGCAGGTCAAATTCAAT
Source organism: Isichthys henryi (assembly GCA_026776945.1). NCBI lineage: Eukaryota > Metazoa > Chordata > Actinopteri > Osteoglossiformes > Mormyridae > Isichthys > Isichthys henryi. Next base: position 12,228,550 of record JAODJX010000002.1, read on the forward strand.
CAACTGTCTCTGAGGACACAGCCAGGGTGGAGACAACCTGCTTTATTTTCTCAAGTAGCTTTGACAACATAAACAGATTCAAACACACAGTGTCCAAGGCCCCTATCCGTACCAAGCCGAGGGACACCTGTAAATCTCACACAAACAAAGCCTGTAGAGACTGTGACTCCCACAGACACAAAACCTGCAGACTCTGTTCACCCACAGCCAGCTCTGTGAAGTTCCTCCCATAAAAGCAAAGATAAACCTCTGGCTTTGATTGCTAACCTGCTTTAATACACGACCAGTATGTGTGTTTCATAGTTCAGCTGTGTGAGGATCACAGATCACAGGCCATGCCCAGAGATGGTTTTATGCCACTGCTGAGTGCACACATTCAGCCAACCTTGCCCCTTCTGTGCCCCCCCATCCTCTCCACGCACATTACCGACCACTTGGATAATGCACATTCGATCTGTCCAACCTTCCTTGGCAAAAAAGGACTTTTAATGTTTTTGATGTTTTATTCAGCAAATGCTGCAGAACTGGGGTGAATTGGGGGGGGGGTTCCTCAAACAGGAAAGGCCAAAGAGCCCAGACCATCTTCACATAAAGGGCTCAGGGTGGTGATCTATCGTTGAAAGTGGTAGATCCATTCACATGCGCTTCCAGACTAGGGTGGGAGGGGGGTCTTTTTCAGGGAGTTGCCGCTGATTTGAGTCATGCGCTGCTTCCTTTACCCATGGAACGTGACAAGACTGAGGAACGTGATGCTGAAACAACAATGCAAGGGGAGTGAGAGAGTCACGGATGGGGGGGGGGAGAGAGGAACAGAGAGAGACACACACAGACGGGGGGAGAAAAACAGAGAGAGAGAGCGAAAGAGAGACACAGATGGTTG
>JAODJX010000002.1:12229529-12246962 GCA_026776945.1 Isichthys henryi
AGGAACACAGACAGAGAGACACAGACGGGGGAGAGGAACACAGACAGAGAGACAGGTGAGAGAAGAGTAACACAGACAGAGAGACACAGATGGGGTAGAGAGGAACACAGACAGAGAGACACAGACGGGGGAGAGGAACACAGACAGAGAGACACAGGCGGGGGAGAGGAACGCAGACAGAGAGACACAGATGGGGTAGAGAGGAACACAGACAGAGAGACACAGACGGAGGAGAGGAACACAGACAGAGAGACACAGACGGGGGAGAGGAACACAGACAGAGAGACAGGTGAGAGAAGAGTAACACAGACCGAGACACAGATGGGAAGAGAGAAACACAGACAGAGAAACACAGACAGAGAGACATAGACGGGAGGGAAGGAACACAGACAGAGAGACACAGACAGGGGGAGAGGAACACAGACAGAAAGATAGATGGAGAGAGCTACAGAGAGTGAGATACAGACAGAAAGACAAAGAAAGGGAGAGAGAGAAGCAGAGATAGAAAGACATAGTCTAGTGACCAGAGATTTGCTCCCGGTTCCTCAGACAGGTATGAGCCAGCAGTGATCAGAGGTCGGCTGAACACAATGGATGGTAAGTTAAGGTGTGTGTTACCCTCCCTCTTCCACTTTGTGTATGTATGTATGCATCTACAATGTTATATTATTGCATTGGAGAGACTAGATTCCCTCACAATGTGATAAAAACCTGTAACATTTTACCTTGTGTGTACATTATTTTGGTACGCACAAGGATAACCTCAGTTTTACTAAAATTTGTGAATGCAATCAAAAAAAAAAAATGTCAAAAGTCTTGTTATATTACTTATGATAAGGTTTGGGCTGGGTGGGAGTTGAGGTTGTCATAGTTGGTGTTAGGGTAATATGCATAGAAGTGAATGGAGTGTCCCCATAAAGATATGAATACGTGGACTGAGCATATGTGTGTGTGTGTGTGTGTGTGAGTACAAGCAAATACCTGCTTTGCCTCTGTACCTGCTGTGCCTAACTGACTCCCAGAAGCTGCATTCCCGTTACTAATTGGGTGTTTAAAGTTTGTACTTTCACTTCAATATCAGGATAATCAATGCCCCTCTAAAACATTTAACATTCCTTAAGGGAATTGGTGTGGGAGATTTTTTTATGGAGAAACCAGTGCTGGTTCCTCCTGTCACGGGTGATAGCGTAAATTAAGGCATCGTGCGAGGGTTTCATACAGCTCTAAAATCAATCTCTGTGCCCCAGAGGAATGAGATTTATTGGCAAGGTGCCATTTCTGTTCTGGTTCTGGAGGAAAATGGTTCAGATTCATTTTTGTGTTGGTTTCTCAGACACAGAAACTCTAAGCGATTTTCTAAGCGAATTGAAGAAGAACAGAGACAAACGTGTCATGACTTCATCTTACTTAATTCCCACACAAACATGTACTCCGGCAGGAGATATTACCAAATTACAGCGAAAGGAAAGATGTAATTGGCCCATTTTGACAACAAGTCGTACAATTTTGGCCTGATGGAGTACTTTTAATCCATGAAAAGATGTGAATTCATGCCAGGATGAGTCTTTAGTGTCTGGAAAGAAGAACCAATTAGGACAGCTCCTGCCTGGAATAAGCAGTAAAAATGGCAGGTAAACCACACATATACATAGATAATATTCAGCATGGCAGGTTAGGGAGAGGATGGAGGGGGGGGGCAGGGTTAGGGCTGGGCTTGGGTACCCACCATACAAGATGTTAATGAGGGACACAGGCATTACCAGAATGCCAACCAGCATGTCTGCCACGGCCAATGAACGTAAGAAGAAGTTGGTGGCGTTCTGCAGCCTCTTCTCCAGGGACACCGCCAGAATCACCAGGATGTTACCGCCGACTGTGAGAAAGATGATGACCAGGAATAACAGGGCTGGCCAGTTCTTCTCACGTTCAGCTATCGGAACGCTGGCACGGGCTGCTGAGAGATTGGTGGCCGGCTCTGCCCCCAACAGGAGGCTCTGGTTCAGGTTGACTGAGGCATTTAGCGGCCAGGCTGGCCACCCCCGGAGCAGGGCAGCCTCGACAGGGGCTGTGGTAGAAGTGAAGCCCACTGGCCGTGTGCCACTCGAGGCTCCCATAATGCGCAAAGTCTTTCACTGTTATTGCTTTGGCCTCCACCAGGGGGCAATAGAGAGACGGATCAGCATGCACTGACACATTCAGAAAAACAGGACTGAATGCAGCTGGAGGAGCAGGATCAAACTTGCCAAAGCTGTCAATTTGTCAGTTGCTCCCCACAGAGGACAAGACAAGAGAGAATCCAACGACATCAGGTGATACCATTGTCTGTCTAGTGCCTGTTTTTGTTTCCTCGTCGTCTGGATCAAAGACGCCTTTGCTTTTTGATTACCGAAGTGGAGATAAGCAGGGCCTGGAAGATGAAAGGCAGCAGAAATGCTTTGGTTAACAATCAGTCAATCTGCATGCACACAAACACATTGTTTTATCTGGCTGTTAAGTCAGTGTGTTGTAAAACAAAACAATTAGCCAATACTGCCAAATCCATGCTCTGTAATCACTCGTCCCATTCAGGGGTGCAGGGGGTCCGGAGCCTATGGGCACAAGGCAGGGAACAACCCAGGATGGGGGAGCCAACCCATCTGTAACTTAGTAACTTCAATTAACCTCAACATATTTTCGCACTGTGGCGGGAAACTGGAGCACCTGAAAGAAACCCCACAATGACACGGGAGAAACATGCAAACTCCACACACATGGAGCCATGATGGAGACTCGAACCTGAGTCCCAGAGATGTGAGACAAAAATGCAAACCACTATACTGCTGTGCTGCCCCAACACTGCCAGATTTCTGCCAAAACTTGATTACCTATCTCAAGATAAAGAGGTGGTTTTTAACATTCTGATTCAATGGCATCTATAACCTCATTAGAATGTACCCCCCCCCCAAATGATAATGGAACAATCTCTTCCATAGTTCAGAACCCAGTGGCTGGAGTGGAAATTCTGTGAAGGCTCCTTTTGGTGGGGGGGCCAGTCCATTTCTCCAGCCACAGAAGGATCTACCCATGGTGTATCCTTTTCCCACTGTCACCCCCATCTCATTTGGGAGGCCCCCTTACATCTTGGTGGGGGGGCTGCACAGGCAACCTCCCGTCCTGCAGTGCTGCTCCAGAGCCCATCGCCAGTGGCAGACGCTCTGTCCTCCTGCAGGCGTCATGCCACACGGACGCTACGTCTGGGTCCATCCACCCTGTGGCAGGAAGAGGCAGTTGGGTGTGAGGAAGCAGGGGGGTTGCAGGATAAGGGGGGGGGGACCTGCAGGCCCTGGGGTGGGACATCTTTTATCCTTAAACATTCCCTTTGACTTCAAATACTTTAGCAAATCTCCATCTGTGTAGCCTGAATACTGAGTACATCTGGAAGATTTCCAAATGGGTTCATTTCAAAGCATCCCATTAAAAATAGAAGGATTCAAGTTTTCATTGTCCTGCATGGCTGTGCTTTTGGGGGGGGGGGAAGGTGCAGAACTTCTGCCCCCTACTGGTGAGGATGCCTTGAGGGGCTCTGCAGCTGTGATTGTAAAGTGGATGGATGTGAACAGGTCAGACTCGGCTTCCCTGGAACGGCGGGTAATGTGGCAAGACAGGCTATCTGTACGATAGACTCTCCCAGGAATGACACGGGAGCGCCTTGGACGGGAAACCCCCTAGGCATCAGAACATTTACAAAAGCCCAAATCCCCAAAGATAAAAACTCAAACTGCACTGAAAAGAAAGTTTGTTATGACTCATAAATAATTCTTAGGGGTAGCAGGTGTAGACTTCGGCAGGCATGCCACCCTTAGCCTCTACCAGCCTGCCTTCCCCACTGGTATCACTGGGTGAAATCTGAACTAAGTACAGGGGCTCCTACCTCAGCCAGTACAGACTGAACTATTAACCCCCCTATTTCTTTTTCAGACTGGGAGACAATCACAGCGTAGCAAAGGAGACGCTGCCACGGTATCGGTTTGGGAAACTGTGGCGTGTGACTCTGTGGTTTCAGACACCAGGACATCCTGATTTTGCCGAGTTCCCCATGTCCCTGGATCACCAAGGGCAGGGCTTGCGTTTTACTTGTTTAACCAATCACAGTCTTCATTGTTTTTTTTTCTCATTTTCAAACTCAAGGCTTCCAGCTATTGAGCTAGAGATGGTGTTTGGCACAATGGACTAGACCTCTACACCTGTGATCGGAAGGTCGCTGGTTCAGCCCTCGTCATTATTGCTGTTATTATGATCATCCTCATGAAAAAATGAAGATGTGCCCGTACATCGTTCCGTACAGACTTTGCGGGAAAGCATGTCCCTGTGTTTTGTATCTATAACATTTCTCTTAACAAAAGACACACAATAAAATGGGTACCTTACAAATGTGTGCACCTTGACGCTTTAATTAATGTGGTGATGTTGTACAATGAAGACTTTGATTGATTAAATAAATGAAACACAAGCCTCTCCTTTGTTGATCCAGGGACAAATCAAACTTAGCAAAATCAGGATGTGCTCAGATATCTAACGTGCGAACAGAAGGTCGCTGGTTCAGATCCTACGGTTGGCAAAGTAATTTCCCTTGAGTGGGGCCCATAACCCCAGGTTGCTTCTGGGACTGTCAGGTCCTGCTTTCTCAAAGCTGTGTTATATTGAATTACAGCATCTACTAAAGGAGTAAAACTTAGTTCTGCTGAATTCTGGTTCATGCTACAGAAGCCATGACCTCTCTGAAGGGCGAAACATGTCATTGATAGAGTCAGAGCGATGGTGACCCTGTTCAGTGTTGCCTTGTTGCACTTTTCTTACTCTCACTGTGTAGTAACACAGCAGCTCATTGACTGGTCTGTCTGGTCAATGACTCTGAGGCCCCGGAGACGTTAACAATGGCGACGAAGGGCGACCTGTAATGAACGACCACAAATCCATATTTCACAGGTTCTAATTAGCTTGCTGGCAATCCTGGACTGAGTGGTGAGCCAGTGCCAATGTGAATCACGTTGGGTTTGGATTTTAATTAGCACAATAGAGGAACCATCAAAGGAATTGCAGTCCTTTGAAGAAATAAAACGTCTGGAGCTAAAAAAAAAAATGTTTATCTGAGAAACTCTGAGGGATGTTAAGGAGTTTTGAGGCGAGTGAGAAGTATTCCAAAATGCCGTAAAAAAGCGTTCACCAGCTGGAAGAAAGTGCCCCTGTTACAGGGCTCTGAGTGATCCGGGACGCCGTGTGAGCTTGGCATCCGGGACGATCTGTGAGCTTGGCGTCCGGGACGCCCTGTGAGCTTGGCATCTGGGACACCCTGTGAGCTTGCCATCCGGGACACTCTGTGAGTTTGGCATCCGGGACGCCCTGTGAGCTTGCCATCCGGGACGCCCTGTGAGCTTGGCATCTGGGACGCCCTGTGAGCTTGGCATCCAGGATGCTCTGTGAGCTTGGCATCCAAGATGCCCTGTGAGCTTGGCATCTGGGACGGCCTGTGAGGTTGTCATCCGGGACGCCCTGTGAGCTTGGCGTCCGGGACGCCTTGTGAGTTTGCCGTCTGGGACGCCCTGTGAGCTTGGCGTCCGGGACGCCCTGTGAGCTTGCCATCCGGGACACTCTGTGAGTTTGCCATCCGGGACGCCCTGTGAGCTTCCATCCGGGACGCCCTGTGAGCTTGGCATCTGGGACGCCCTGTGAGCTTGGCATCCGGGATGCTCTGTGAGCTTGGCATCCAAGATGCCCTGTGAGCTTGGCATCTGGGACGGCCTGTGAGCTTGTCATCCGGGGACGCCCTGTGAGCTTGGCATCCGGGATGCTCTGTGAGCTTGGCATCCGGGACGCCCTGTGAGCTTGGCATCCGGGACGCCCTGTGAGCTTGCCATCTGGGACGCCCTGTGAGCTTGGCATCCGGGATGCTCTGTGAGCTTGGCATCTGGGACGCTCTGTGAGCTTGGAATGCGGGATGCCCAGTGAGTTCGGCATCCGGGACGCCCTGTGAGTTCGGCATCCGGGACGCCCTGTGAGCTTGGCATCCGGGACACCCTGTGAGCTTGGCATCCGGGACGCCCTGTGAGTTTGGCACGAATTGTGCATGAGGGGAGATTGGTCTGACCCTGAGTCAGCCAAAGTGAAGGGAAGAGACCCTGCGGCTGTGCAGCCCAGTTGGTCCCATCTCAGGTCATCAGCCTGTGCCACTCCCTGCCCCCCCGGCCACATCCCACCCGCCAGAGTCAAGGGTGCAAAAGGCTCCCAGCAGCAGGAGTAATCTCACTCACACACACTGAACCCCCCCCTTCGTTTCTCTTTCTCTTTAAGCACTTTTCTCCTTTTCTCCTGCCTCTATGCAATGAGTCCCCGCTTTCATTTTCTGTGAAACCTGATTGCCGACGGGCTGCACCGTCATCACCGTCAAAAGTAAAAACTTCTCAAAGAGTACAGTTCTTAAATGCCGGTTTGTGGTATTCCATCTAGTTCCGAGCAGACGGCACTTCGCCGCAGATAAGATGAAGTAACAATTTATGAGGCACGTTGAAAGATCGAGTTACACTTCACCGGAAATCACGAATCTGGCAGCTCATCAACCCACGTGTCTGAGGGACTCTCAAGCGAAAGTGTTTGGTCTCATTTTATTCCTGCTGCTGAGGAAGCCATATGCCGAAGAGGACAAGGCTGCTGATGTGTGATTAACAGGAGGATCAGGGTTTGCAAAACAATCTGGTGCTCTTGTTCCCTTGCGTGGCATTTCCTCCCCTCTGATGCAGCCCTGATCACAGAGATGGACACACCGCGGCTAACGTGGGTCTCTGGGGACAGGAGGGATGTGTAGAGCATGGCAGAGAAAAGAGAGAGGAAGCAAGAAGGAGAAGGAGAGAGCGGAACTCAAGAGAATGAGAGAGAGAAAAACAGGCAGGAGAGCAGAGTAAGAGAGAGTGGAGTGTCAAAGCAAGAGAGAGCTGCTACTGTGATGTCGAAGTACAAGCCTGTCCAAGCAGTGCTCATTTTCTCGTCTAATAGAACCAAAACACTTAGCAGCCCATTTGGTGGATAAATACTTTCGAGCAGAACCACCAAGATGACGATTTGTGAAAAAACAGCTGATTTTACAAATCCATAATGCATGAAACAGCAAAGCTGTGCAAGCCGCTCAGACAGTGCAGATCAATACGGAAGCACAGCGCCCCCCCCCCCCGGCGGTCCCGCACACGCCTCTGAAAGCATCCGCCGAATACTGAGGCACAGCTGCCTCTTGCGCTAATCTCCCGAGCTGGGTGATCATGATGATGGTGAATGTGCTGCCCTTTGGTCCTCAAGCCAGTGATTCATGGTCAGACTGATTAAATCATTAAATCTCCTGTCGCTCTCCACCCCGTATGTGGTCTGGCCCAACTTCGGGCCACAGCTGTTATACGGAAACCCTGAGCCCTCCACTGTTGAAGCTCCCCAGGGTGCCGTGAGAGGGTGAGCTGGCCTCGGCCCTGGGCCTTTGGAAGAGCGGTTTAGCGGAGTCCCACTACAGGGGCCTTGAAAGAGTAGCAGTGACCTTGGCACCTCCCACTCAGGCTGACAGCTGCCACCCTCTCCAAACGCACAGTGGTTGGCCAGACCAGGTCACGTCTTGATTGGCCAACATGCCGATTATTAATGAGGCCACTGCATTGGTACCATGGACAGTACTCAAGCATCACAAAGGATTTTTGTGTTTCTCCAGAGGGTAGGATGGGAACGGGACTTCTGGGACAAGTCAAAGACAGCTGTTAATTATTCTTAACATCATTAGTTTTCCCTCTCTTCCCAAAACCAGCTGAAGTTCTGGAGCATGATGTCCGGTCCTGATCTACCCCAAGACCCGACCCACGCCTTCCATAACTTCACCGTTTCCTCATTTTCTGACAATAACAAGCAGCTTTTCTTCTTTCACCGCAATGACTTCGTTCATTGGCCCCATAGGTGCAATTTTAGCAGAGAGCTTTTATTATCAGTTATAATGACAAATGTCAGCCGATTGAACCAAATACAACAAACTGAACAAAACACCCACCAAATACAGGGATTACAGGGAGTCAGACGCCTAATGAACTCATCCCCCCGTGATAAATTACAACTAATAAAACTTGGTAAAGTGCTGTTCACAAGTGTTTCTTGTAATAGCCCCATACTTACTGTACTCCAGAGCATCCTGGAAGAAATCTATTAACAACTAAAGCCTTTGCATCCTGCAAGTCTTCAGAATAAAATGATACCAAATATCAGCCTTGGTCAGGAATTTCTATATGTCCGTTTTATAAATGTGTGGAAAATACCAGACATGGATGAGTCAGGTTAACTAGGTGTCTTCCTGCCAGACCTTTTCCTGTAAATAATTTGTTCTGGGCTTGTTCGTCGAGCAAATCTACGAAGGAAAGGGTTAAACAGCACAGTGAGCCAATAAAAAAACAGCTTATTTCAGAGAGTAACAAATATACAGTCACAACCCCTAAGCCATAGATCTCTCATTTAGTATTTGGAAATTCAAAGAATATCTGGTGAGCTGGTGAAATCATAGAGGTAGTAATTTTAACAGATTAACGATTTCCTAGGGATCTGTGCTGGCAATCAGAGGGTTGCCGGTTTGAATCCCATGAATCCCAGGAGTGATTCTACTCCATTGGACCCTTGAGCAAGGCCCTTAACCCGCAATTGCTTCATCCTGGGTATGACGTTAATCTACATCCAGCTCTGTAAGGAGGTCCTCCAACTTTTGGGGGTTGGTGGCACTAGAAAAAAACTCACACTAGTGTGGTGCTGAGGTTCACACGTCTGTACTCGGGTCTCATTCCTGAGATGGTTTGCTGTGTGTGGTTTGCTGTATCAGCACATGCTCCTTACCTCTACCTCTCCATCTCCTGTAATGTCATCTTTGAGTCAAGGCCGCCGTCTTCTGTTTTGTGGCCGTGGTCTCATAAAGGACAGGAGAACGAGTAGCGGAGAGGCACGGGAGTCAGATACGGAGCCATCGTCAGCACTGCCGCTGGGCAGCCCTCGCACCAGCTGTCCAGATGGATGCCGTGCTGGGCTGGAGGGGAAACCAGGCAGCCTGATCTTTTAACTGGTGTGTCCATTAACATTCACTGCGAGGCTCCAAAGGCTCTCTATGGATGGACACGCCCGGGGGCAGGAAACTGTACACACACACACACTTTGCTTCAGGTCATCTTTAGCCTGAGGGTTAAGAGGCTAATGGAGGGTTAGGAGTTCTAAACAGGGTCAGCTGGGATGGACAGGAGGGGAGAGGGGAAAAGAAGCGGGGGAGGATTGTTCATATGTAGTGAGTTCTCCTTTCGGGCAGCTGATTTCAGATTTCTGTCAGTTTGAATTCATCAGTGAAAGGGACTATAATCCTCATTTGCGATTAAATTTAATGAAACAAAGCCCTTTGTTTGATTAAACCTGAGAGTTCAGCGTCACTCTCCAAGCCCTACATGTCTTCCACTCCATGAGAGGACTCACTGAGAATTCCTTAGCATACTGGTGTATTGAAATCCAGAAATACACTAGATGTCCACAGAAGTCCGGGGACACACGTGAGGACAAGCAGAGACAGCAGGGACATACTGTCCTTTCGAGGTCAGCGGAATAAACGTCTATCGTGTGATTAGCTTCTCCTCCAGGATGCCATGAGAGTCTGAGAGAGTCTAGCCCTGACCAAGCTAATCTGCTGGAGAAGGCGGCCTTGGTTCAGATCTGAGTCTGGGGTGTGGTGATACCCAAGCAAGATCTAAAGACTCTTATAATGTGAAAGAAACGTCACGATACACAGTGAAAAGGTGGGATTCGGCTTCTTGAAGCGCAGTGAAGCATTTCGCCTTCGGTCAAGAGGTAACTCCAATCCCGCGTTTTAATGCGGACCAGACTCTACAGCTTCTGGCCTTTTCACTGCTCAGCCTTTGAGGTCTGATGAAAGGAGAAACGGGGCTTAAGTCCTGTTTTGAAACACCTGATTACTGAAATCTCGGTGCGAGGGGGCAGGGTGGTTTGGCGTGATAATTTTTTAAATTGATTTTCATCTTGACGGTTCTTACACGAGGATCACAAAGGATACTGACAGAGTTCTCAATGCAATTAAAATGTAAGAAAGTAGGAAGGGGCACACGCACGTTACAGGTGATTTAGGGACGCAAATTCACCTAAGTGCATGTCTATGGACTGTGTCAGGAGCGTGGAGCCCCTAGACGAAAGCGGGGAGAACAGGAAGCATGTCTGGAGGATTGTGTCAGACAAGGAAGGGAAGTATATCGCTGGGTAAATCGTTGTGCATTCAGTATGCAGTGGATAGTTTGTTATTAAGTACCGTGGCACAGATACTCCTTGAGGGGTGAGGTTTATTGAAGGAATGAAGGTCCATTCAGGGTGGTTCTTCTTCAGTGTCCACCTGCAGGAAGCACACATGTATACACTACGTGCTCCCCATCATCAGTGACCAGCTCATTGGAGCCTCGTGTGGCCAACAGTGAGGAAAACACTGGTTGCTACCAGCCTTTGCGGTGCTGATCACCCCCTGCTATTGTAGCATATCCCTAATGGATTCTTACATAACAAAACACTTTTTACATTACATTAGATAATAAAGTTGTTTAGCGACTATGCGTATCCACTACATTATGCTAAACCTTAGCCATTTACCTGTGCTTATCCATCACACTACATTGCAGCACATCTCAGTAAATTACCCAGCATGCATTATACTGTAAGCGTGGCTTAAATGCACAGTGGGGCAAAAGGCGGCAGGTTCAGAAGCAAACCTCTGCTGACACTTGGTATTTATCACAGCGGTAGTTAATTAGTCCCAGTGCCAGACGCAACACGTATCTCAGTAAATCTCTTATTTTCAGTTAATTTGGTAAAATCAGGATTGGCTGATGGGGTGGGGGTGGGGGGGTAATTTCTCAGTGCAGTAGAATATGTCTGAAGTGGTGATTCTGGCATGGGGACAGTAACCAACAGTGTTGCTTAAGTTTTGAGTTTTTTTTATTTACTTATTTTTACATTCTTTTCAATTTTCACTTGAAATCCAGCAGTTTTAAATACTTTTCAGTGTTGTTTTATTAGTTTTTATTTCTAAATTTCTATTTATTTTTTGTATATTTTAGTTCCAGTTTAAGTTTAAGTAATTTTATTTCTACTGATAGACTGAATGTTGTAGAAATATTTATGTGTGTGAGAATCCCACTTAAATCACGCAGTGGACAGTATGTAGTAATATCCTCAAAAGGGACAAAACATGTTCCAGGAATTATTCATGGTAATTAAAAATAAACAAATCATTACTTCACCTCCATGGCATCAAAAACGGTAAGAGAAAGTATTCAATGTATGTTTATATTTTTAGAAGCAATCTATATATATTTTTCCTGTTGATATAATTTTAAATTTATTTTCATATCTTATTTGAATTTACATTTTCACATTGTTTTAGTTTTAACAATAATTACCATTGTAACCACTAATGACTCCTTTCATATAGGTTTTGTCTGGCTATCAGAAGATCCCACTGTCTGGAGCTACTGGTAAATTCTTTGGGCAAAAATAGCCCTAATTACATGTGTCTGCATGCCCTGAGGGCGACCATGATCCCATCTGAGGTTCTCTGTCATGGCTGGGATGCACTTCAGGTTCTCCACAACCTCCTACTGTAAAAATGTCTATGGAGGATCAAGGGATAGATCGATGGACGGATCAATTCACTGAAGCACTACAGGTTAAGCGCTTCGCCGCGTGTTATTGCAGCGACGTATGGTGTGGAACCTCTGAGATGCAGTTCACACACTCTCACCCCCCAGCTGGCAACTTTAATTTGGGACACGCCGTCTGCCACATCATCCCGAGATACCGTCCTGGGAGTGAACGACGTCGTCCCTGCCGTGAAAGTCACAGCTGGCTCACCAATTATGCGCAGGCTTAATCATTCCTGAGGGTAACCCAAAAAGGGCAGGCCGAGACCTGAGGAACAGCTGTCCCTGCTGGGTGCCTGATGGATGTCTGGCTCTCGTGTGGGAGTTGGGGGGGGGCGTCCTGCTGCCAATACCCTAGCTTGACTCATCTCTCTGGCCACACGCGTTGCTGACTCGCTCCCGGCTGAGATTTACAGGCCAGTTGGGCACCACACATACGGTTTATTGGGCCAGGGCTGAAAGCCAGAGGCAGTGGGAATCATATCCACGCAATCGGAACTGAACGCTAGGAAGGGCCATTTGTCTGGATGAGGGACAATGGAGTGTTCAGTGTCGATCCGGCTGCGGGAACTGGGAATTTGGGAGATGAAGTTTGTGACAGACAAAGCACAAGTAGGCCAAACCAGCCAAAAACTGGGGTGTCAGATAGATTTCCAGGCCAATGACTTCATCATCTACTTAGCTGAAACCATCGATAGCCACTGCCGCTGACTCGGAACAGGGGCCCCCAGCGGCATACAGACCAGAGTAATGGACATTCTGGTGAACTGTAATCCAAACTGTTCCACTACTGCTGTGTGCTGCCAGTGTTTTACTATTCCCTATACAGCTGCAAAGCCACACTGTATGCACTGCTGGGTCCCAAGGATAACATCGCTAAAGGCGAAATATTTCATGTTGGTAAGAAACTGAAATTATTTTTATTTGTGAAAATAAAAAAATAAACAGTAATTAAACATTTGTAGTCATTTCCCTTAAGGGATTGAAATGAGAATACTCCATATCAAAGCAAAAGGAACTTTAGGATTTAAATTAACAACCGATAAGCTACAGGGAGGGAACGAAAAAACTATTCTTACTCTTCAGATTTGGCAAACACAGCTCATTTGCAGATTTGTCATTCCACAGCCACAGCCTCCTTGCAGTTTTGTCAATCTCATTTTGGAGAACTTAGATCAATAACCATTTTCTAAAGGCTGCCATCAGAATTGCATTCCCAGTAAAATCCTTTAATATTCTTACACTTGTCAAGAACCCTAATTTTCTGGGGCTGAAAAACCCTGGAACCTGTTTGACACCATCTTGGCAAGAAGGGGTGTTGGACGTATGTGTGGTGGCCTCGCTTAGGCAGGCTGGTTTGCGGATTGGAGGGGCATTGACAGAATGACCTTGCACAGCAGCGAAATCTTTATCTGGGTGACAAGCTAACGGCTGCCTTGCTGACAGAGGACTGAAATTCTGAAACTTCCCACTGAAGGAGATTAAGTGCAGCTTATTTCGGATAAATACCTTCTGAGAGAGACGCATTCCGGCATTGTCAAAAAACCAGCTGCACCAAAACTCATCCCATTAGTCTATGACGGGGGTGATTCTCCGATTTTTTTTAAGGTGAGGAGCATAAGAGGGGTCAAAATTCATACATTCATACATCATTAGCCAATAATGTGTTTTGAATTGGTGAGTGACAGGGGAGGGGCACTCTGGGGGCCAATCAGCTTAAAGTTTGAGATAGGGCCCCTGTGGCCCTGGGAATGCTCTATGCATGTGTAGCGCTGACACCTGCACCCTCCTCCCATGACCGCATCCCAGAACGCACTCTGTCAGACTGGTGAATAGTCATGGCTGAGCCCAAACTGAGCCAAACTCCGGCAGTCTTTCCCCACATCTCACTCTCGCTCACCCTGAAGCGAAGTGGATCTGGTGTCTCGGTCCAGAACCCCGGACGGCGGCACATGACTTTGTTCTTGGCACCTCTGTGAATGTGCCCTGAGGATGTGCATGTTGAGGAGCAGACCTGCAGGCATACGAGGGCATGGAATGTTTCATAAGAACTGTCAAAGCAAATCCCTGCTGGGCCATAAGGCTGTGTGTCTGGACCTTCCTGTGTCTAAGGTGGATCGGTCCCAGCTGGAGATGAATGAGGGACCTACCCTTTGTCCCTCAAAGACCTAGAGAACTAGGGGCAGTGAACAGGGGCAAACCCCACCTCCATGCCCCAACAGATGATGACAAGACGTCAATATAACCAAGATGACTGGATGGTGAAAAGGCGAATCAGAAGAACAGACTCTCTTCCAAGCCGTTCACTGCAGCCAATTGAGTGTGAGCAGCTCTGGGTCTGCTAGCTGTAAGGGCTGTCGGGTCTTACAGTACTTATCTGAGCATCTGCAACTGTGATCATCTGTATCTCCCCTCTAAAACCAGCTTTACTGCGTGTGTTTCACTTTAATCCAAAAGGTTTCTGCCGCAAGCAGGATTTAAAACACAATTCTTGACTTAAACAAACAAGCTGACTTCCTGAGCAGAGCACCACAAACCGGACTGTCCGTCCATCCTCGATGTGTTTTATCCAAGTTTATCCACACCAACGCAGCTGTGAAATCAAAACCACGAGCATGGAAACAAGGCGGAGACTAACAAAAACTTTCTGGAGATGCCCTCACATAGACCTGCAGTCTGGGAAGAAACGAGTTGGCAATCCTGACCAAAACCCATGAGGGATTAAACCCCGCAGACCTGGAATCCAGCTCCAAAGCAAACAGACCAGCGAGCCTCAGCCTTAAGAGCAATGATGAGACTGCAGCCATTGCAAAGCTCATCGCTCAGGCTAAATAAGATCTGGAGCCAGATACCTCTGGTATGGACAGGGCCTTTGCTCAATTCCACGACTGAACGGAGCACAGGTGTCAACGTCAAGGGTTACTGAAAGCATCTAAACCAGGGGCAAGCAACCCTGATCCTGGAGTGCTGGTATCCAGCAGGTTTTCTATCCTACCTGATAAGTTACTACCTGCCTGAGATCAGGTGAGGTTCATCAGAGACCAGGTGGGATGGAAAACCTAAACTAAACATGGGTTTTATTCTACATTAATCATTCTTATAATTATCGCTACACATATTATTAAATATTATATCAACTACTTAATTACCCTGTTTATTATCTACTGTAAATGCACCCAGTCAGAACCCAAGCCCTTGCTTACCTACTAACTTCACCCATACAAAACCACTAAGCCTGTTTTTCTGATTAACGTTGCTAAATGTGTGCGTCTTTGTTTTCCAACAAACCAAGAAGATTCGATGGAAAAGGCATATAATGCAAATGGAGAAGATCAATAGAGTCCAAAAGGCCTGCACTGTTCCAGCCCTACTGAGCAGACTCCCAGTGCAGAAGACAAAGCAACTCTCCTGAGCGTTAAGAGTATTTTTGGATATTCGTACGTTTTGACCTGGGGAGATGGATGTAAAACAGCTTTCTGTCAGTGCAAATATAATTTAAATTCATGAAACTGAGGGTTCACTCAGACCTGTTGGACTGGGGAAGAAGAATAGAGGTTAGAGTCAGTGACTTGGTCAATACATCTAAAATAGCACTAAATTGGTTAGTTAATGTGCCATTTACTATAATAGATAATAAAGGGAACAACCATATTCCTACAGCATCACCAGCAAATTCATCCAAAATACAAAACCAATATTTTGTAGCTTTTTCATAGTTTCTGGACTGATATTTCCCCCTCTCTCCCTACATCTTATGTGTGAATTATATATCAGATTTTTGTAAAACAATAGTGTTTCAATCCAGATATCTGGTGGATATGACAACTCATTCATGAAAAGGATTTATGAACCAAACAGAAGCAGAACAAACAGGGGAAAAAGTTTGAAGGAGCACAAAGCATCATAAAAGAGGATTTAACAATGGAGGGGAAAGTGAAACCTGTCAGCGGAGGGAACAAAGGAATTTTACTAATGCCGTGAAAGCTGTCATGTCACAGGAGACTTTAGGGAGCCCATGTATTCTGAGCGTGTTCGACGGATGAGCCTCTGGGACCAAACCGGAAAGATCATTCCATTAGCCGGAGAATTGTGGAGAAAAGACTCACTTTCTTGGAGTTGTTCCGCTTTTCCTAAACTCAAGTGACACAAGGAAACTATGATCAAGAAACTTTCCCTTTGATAGTGGACCTGTGTCTTCTGGGTCTTTCTCACTGATGGGGGACCGAAACAGCCCCAGCAGCCATTGCTGAACCGCTGCTGATGGCAACACAGTAGGACTGAAATGAATGAATTAAACACTGCAAAGTCTGATGGGATAGCACAACGACAGAAGACTAGAACAAGACTGGAAGGATGTCGATCCAGTCCTACTGTCTTCTGCCAGAAATGGAAAATCATTTCAGCACTCTCTTACTACTTTTGCCCATTAAAGAGCTGGGCTATGGGTATGAATGAGCGTGTGGATGTGTGTCAGCATTCTGAGATTACCCAAGCAGTCTGCATCTGCTGCCTCCCGCATGTATGGGAACAGGGGAGTAACTTTGCATTTCTTGTCCTACCTATAATCACTCCAAATTATAATATCTCGTTCCGCTTACTCATTCTTCCCCTGTGAGATATATGCAGAGCTCACCAGAACTTCCGAATCAACCGTCTCTTTGTTGACCAATAAATAAAATCCATTAGATCTGCATAGCGTTAAAAAAAAAAGACTGTGAATTACTTTCAGAACATCAATAATTATGTAGCTTGGCAATATTAATGGATGCCATTTTAGTTCTGTTCTAACAACTTAAATGGGAGTTTGGAAGCTGGACGACAGGAGAAAGCTCCTCTCCTCTAAGTATCAAAGGGTTTTCTTTTTTTCTCCTAAGCTGTCTCTTAATGTTGTAGAACATTAAGCACAGTTAAAAACAGCATCATTGGCATTTATGTAAAATCAGTTGTACTTCTGTAGCTAGACTTTTATGTCCTTGCAGGCAAATACACAACTCTGGGAAGGGGCGTTATATGAAAATGCATTTTGCTGGATCAGCTCTTGACTCCTGTAGCCCTGAATAGGACAAGTGGGTACAGAAAATGGATGGATGGATGGATTGATGAGACTAAACTAAAGCCAGTATTTGTATGTGAGGCTGCACAGTTTTGACTGATGTAAGATAAATGTGCTCACTGCAGGGGCTGAGGAAAGCTTAGGGTGTCTTGCCGGGGGGGTGTGGGGAGGCTTATATTTAATGGCTACTCATCACAGACCCCTCCAGGGCTAAATATTAATGTCTGCCTTGCAAACAAATGAGGGCAAAAAGAAGACGAACATCTGAAACTACGAATAGCTCATAGTCCTCATTAAAATAAACCTTGTTTATTCTCTTCTAGTTAGAACACCAAGAATACCTGCTGCACACTCCCAAGGAAGCCCCCCACCAAACAACACTCGCAAAGCAAACTGGGGATTTCTTATTAATTGGTAGACGTGTATCACAAGTCGACAGAAACACTTGTTAAGCTTACCAGTGCACATGTATGGATATGCAAAAAATAGGCTTCTGAGCTGCAATAAGCTAACTCTGAAGCATAGACCTTTTGGACATTTAACTTGTGATACTGGCAGGCTGAGCAGCGTATGCTCCTGCCTTATGCTGTATTCTGGCAAGGGATAAGCTCCCGCGTGGGGGGGGGGGGGGGGGGGGGGGGGGGGGGGGGGGGGGGGGGG
>JAODJX010000002.1:12295471-12316744 GCA_026776945.1 Isichthys henryi
GCACGCTCACACAGTGACACGCAGACTCTGTTGAGTGGACCAGCCAAGGCCACTGCACAGCGGGAACAGCAGCGAGTTCCATCCAGCCAGCCAATCCCCCCCGCACATGCCCGCTGGGGCTGCCAATGCTGCCATGACGCGTCACCATCTGTGCACCACGCTGCAATCTTCCAAACCCCATCCCAGACCTCCACATTTCCCCCTGCAGGTGCTCCTCATCTTTAACAAGACACCACAGGGGCTCCGACTCCCGGGCTGCCTGTAGAATATTTTATATACTTGTGAAACATCCAACTTCTAATATCTTTCTTTCTGAAAAATTGTAAAACAGCAGCAGTAAAGTAACAACTCAGCAGCAATAATTGATATAAAAATGTTAATTGATGACAAAACACTTTTTTTGATTTTGCATAAGTTTCTGTAAAGATTATAACTTATGCAAGGTTTCTCAATGGATCTTTGAAACCGGCCATTATTTGCTAAAGATGAAATACTGTCTTGTGCAGCCCCGGGCAGCACTGTACGGAAAAATTGGCTCAATGAGATGAAAAGCAGGCAATATCAGGTGTTCAAGACGACCGAGAGATTAGGCAGGATTACCGAAGCTGTGTTCATCCATGTCTGATGAAAAAAACCTTTTCAAAGTGACTGAAGGAAATGAGGTGAAAATATCAATGGATGAACTTCACAGAGCAATCAAGGCTATGCAGAGGAACACAGAAACGGCAGAGGGCACGCGGCAGAGAGCCCATCCACCATCATGCAGATGCCGTCAGTACCCCAATCACAGGTTGACAGGCTGCTACTGTAAATTTCCAGAAGTAATGATTGACAAATGTGGCAGAGGAATCACAGAACGGCCAGAACTCCTGCACCGTTAATAACAACTAAGGCACATGCAGCATCTGCAGCAGAGACAAAACCCTACCAGGGATGGAGCAGACAGTGAATGCGTCACCACCCTCGCTACAAAATGTACCTACTTTGGCAGGGCTGACTTGTCAAAGTTATTACAGTAGAGTCCTGCGGAGATCATGAGTCAAGGACGCACTGGGACGGATGCAAGAATCATATTTGCAGCCAGGGGTGTGGCTTCAGATGCTCTGACAGGTTATTATGTCCGATACCGCCACAGGTGATTAGCTGCCGCGTGACTTCCTGCCAGCACAGCTGATGGAAAGAATATGGCTGGAGTATAGTGGAACTCATGAGATTTCTGCATAAAGAGATTCAGAAGAGGGAGAGAGTGACTTAATTAACAAAAATTAAACAGCTCAAACAAAAGGAGAGCCAGTCGGCCAAAACTAGGTTTGTCTTACGGAAAGGAAATCATGAAGAATGAATACGGCACCTGCAACGGCGTCGTGAGCATCTGGGTCATGTTCCTCAGCAGGCCATCTGTGACCATATGCATGCAAAACAAGAAAAAAAAATTAAATGGATGATGTGTGCCAGGAAGTGAATACAGGGGCAAAAGCCACACGCTCAACGCATGAACCCCCCCAACCCCAGACACCTGCTCGTTTCCTCTCTAGGAAATTAATCACCCATCTACCACCTTAAGAAAAGTATCAGCCTGTTAGTATGGCGAGTGGTCAGTTCTAGTTAATAAAATCCTGTCAAACTAATACAGCCGCCTTCCCCCGTCAGCTTAAATATCTCCTCAGGATTAGCTGAAGATCAGATGGGTGGAATGGGTGAGAGGAGTGTTGTCGGAGAGATGTCACGATGAAGACTTCTGTGACTATGGGCCTCAGCTGTTTCTTTGTGTTCGAGTGGTTTTAGGGTATTTTCACAGATATAATTCGGCTTCTCTGGTGCAAATCAGTTGATGAGTTTCTGAAGCTGTAGCGTTTCCCACTTGGTTCAGTTTGCTTTCACACAGAAAAATCCAAGCCAAGCAACAATGCACCGCTACAAACTAGGGCTGCCACTAACGATTATTTTTCTATAGATTAATGTATTGACAAATTTAGCAATTTGTCCATTAATCTAAATGATTATTTTTCCTCCAGAAAATCAAACACACTATTAATTTCAGTTAATTTTATTTTGACAACAACAAAACTGTATATTATTGCAGGGCTTTAGATTACAGACACCAGCTTTTCCACACTATATGGACATTATTTTTGCCCGTAATTTGATAAGAAAATTAGTAGTATGCCCAAATATTTATTGGATGCGTAACGTGACACCCAAAAGTTATTCATCTGTATAAAATCGGCATATCCTTATGGTTATTAAACTCAGTTAGAGGAGTCCTGCATGTTACTGTCTTGATAAATCATAGGAGCGATAAGCACTGAAGTGGCGATAAATAAAGAGACAGTGTCACGTTCAGTGTGGGCACGGGTGAACGCTCAGGCAGGCGGGATACGGGAAAACTGGGGTTTAATCGGGAAATCGGGTACGGGAAACATTAGATGCCAACCAACATCAATGACAGACCGGGAAAACAAGCACGACTCGGACTGAAATAGACAAGACTGAGCAAATTAAACGGACACAGCTGGAGACGATCAGGCAAGCACACGTGGGTAATCAGGGGGGCGTGGCACACGCGAGGAGCGGACGAGCCGTCATGACAGACAGCTTAGCAACTACATCTTTTAAAAGAGATATTGTGGATAAACAAGGTAAAAAGATGATGGTGGTGTGGCGATACTTTTGAAGATTCTAAGGTAGAAGTCAGACAACTTTATGGCTTTAACAATGAGTGTATTTAGCAGCTACAAGGACAAAACATTTAAAAGCTCTCCGTAGTTATGTTAATTTAATAAACATGAATAGACAACACTTATGGTGGTTTTGCTTATTCTGGCGGTCCAGAATAGCACCTGTACGTTTTCTCTCCATGCGCTCGTGCATAGCGCTAGTGCCCCTGTAGTGTGTCGTTGAACACTCCACAATTACATGGTGATATTATTTGTTATAATGAACTGAAGCGTTTTATAAATCATAATGATCATTTCATTAAAATAACAGAAAAATGATACATCAGTTTAAAATATTCATATCGATATCATCGACTAATCGCAGCAGCCTTACAACAAACCACGTGAGAATGTTCATTCTGCTTATTGGTCAGATGTGCCAGTGGTCATGTGTTCTGGGATATGCAGGTGAACATCTCTCAATTTTACATACTGTTGCCTCGGTTTCTTTTTTAAAAAAATTCATTTTCACACAGCAGTGTTCAGCTGACCAGTCAAATCCTCTGTCCTTCAGCCATTGACTGAACATTTTGAAAACTTCTGAGGTTTTATGATTTGTTTTGAGGAGCTGAAAGATGCAGTCGTTGGCCAAGATTTCAAGAAGGCAACGTACCTCGCTGCTAGACCAAGTAAGACCTCGGTTCATTTCTCCTTCTCCGCCTAGCTGCTGCTACTGGTTTGCATGCTCTGCCTGATCCGTGAATGCAAAGCACACCTGGCTGCGGAAGCTGTTTAGCTCAAACTCCCGCAGTACATCTGGAAGTTGGGTCGGACTGAGGTTGGATCATGTTCACACCACAAACAAACTAATTCAGAGTTTGGGACTAGACTGAGACCACCTCCTCTCAAGGGTCTCGGTATGCTTGTTTTCGTCTGTACCCGAGTGCGATTACTGTGTCCACACCTACCCAAACAAATCGCATGAAGGGGGGAATCAAACCAAAGTCCATCTTAACCAGACTAAAAAGTGCTAGTGCGAAAATACCCTAAGTCCCTTGGTTTTCAGTTTGCCTTTCTGCGAGGGGCCTTATCTTCATTTTGTTCTGTTTTTCTTCACTAGAGCTTTTTCTTCATTGAATAACAACAATTCCACACCTTGTGCAAGCTGTCTTTCTTATTGCAGTGCTGTTTGTCCTGTTGTCACCCCATCCACCCTCCCCTGTAGCATAAGAATTTCACTCTGGTCCTTGGAACACAATCAAATAAAACCTTGAAACTGAATCGCTGTACCCTGAAGCCTACCCCTGAACAATAAGCTGATGAGAACATCCCATTTCTCAATGGAGAGGAAAAACACAATAATACTGACACAAATAACATAATGAAGCTGCAAAGTGCGTAGGCATGGATGTGTGAACAACTTTTGGAACAGTAAGTGGAATAATTACTGTATCTTTTCAGTGCTTCTAGGTGGAAATGAGCCAGTATAAGAACCAACAGTGTTGGACATTTCAGGTCCAGGAGCTACAAATCCAAGCCAAGATTTTGTTTCTCCCATCCAGTTGAGTCCTCTGTGACTGTGATAATTTATTCTCATCTGGTTGGAAAAACAAAATCTTGGTCTGGATTTGTAGCTCCTGGACTGGAAATGCCCAATATGGAGAACTAACACTATCTAAATAAAACCCTTAGTATCATATTTAGTATCACCAGCTGTTTTAGCCAACTACCAGTATTGGCCAATACAGCAATAGTGGTTATCAGCCTGTGGTTAAAAATGAGCTGATATTAACCACGGGTAATTTCTTTTAAAATGGTGACATATACTGCTTTGCACACCTATGTACTAAACAGATAAATGTCTGCTGCGTGAAATTGTCAATGTTAGGGAAAATGATAGTAGAAATGCATTTTACAAACATTGCTTTGCTAAAATTGCACGAGTAGGACCCACTAATAAACTTTTCAACACAACCAATTTGCCTGCTCACCTTAAGGCGAGACAGTGAAGAGTACGAAGAGTTTCTGAAAAACAATTATGTTCCAACGAAGAGGGCTGCAGAACTGCTCATTCGTCAGTAATACAAGCATTTGACAGCAAAAGGAAATTCAATGCAGACAGTGCAAAATCAAAAGATAATACTTAGAACTTTATGGAGTTTATCACATTTGATGATCAGCCCTTCTCTGTTATATAAATTTATAATATTTATAACATAAAACATATACAGTTACAAAATATATTGTGATGCTGTTGTTGTATGGCTGAGTTGGTGTTTGCTTACAAAAAATAAATACTTTATTTAGGTGGAGTGTCCCTTTTTAAACTCATTTAAGCCGAACCTCCCAAACAATCGATATCAGTATCAGTGTCTTTTTTTTTTTAATAATCGGCTACTGGTATCAACCATAAATTTACTTATCAGTGCATTACTAATATTCATGATGTCAGCAATTACTTCTAAAGGAGTGTTTGCACAAAATGTTCTACATGGGGAGGTTTCTGAAATTTCTTGGGAAAGAACAAGAACTCATTTTAAGATAGTTTCTATCTCAAGGTGTCTCAGAAAAAAATAGTGTAATCAGTTTAGACCATTCATCACTGAGGCCGACAATATCCCCAGGTTGCTGTTGTTTGGATAATATAGTTGTAGAGCTGTTGTAATGACCCAAGCATTAAGAACCTTTGCGGATCTAGCACAAACCGGAGGTTAATTCCAACAAGAAATGGCAACAGACCATTTTGTTGTGTCCCCAAGTGGAAAAACGGTATGAGTCTTGACAACTTCCATAGCTTAGAAGAAAAGCCTTAATGTATTTTAAAGGTTTGAGATAAAGTGAAGCCAACAGGCCCACTGCCCTTAGAGGTTTCCCAATCTCACATTTTCACAAGGTATCAATACGAACTTAAACATCTTTTTCAACTGGCCCCTGAAGGTTTCAAAAGAATGGGCTTGTTTGGTCGTGGAGAACAGTGCAGCAGTCATAAGTAACAATACTGAAGGAATGCCTGTATGTGTGTAAGCAAGAGGGATATAACAAACAATACAGAAGGCTGAAATTCTGTGTAAAAAGTTTTGGGACACTTGCATGGTTTAAACAGGCAATTATTTAGTCTGCCATAGGGCTAGATGTAGCAGGCAACTGTGGGGTCTCAATAGAACAGGGATCGAGATTTTGGACTGGCAGCTTTCTGGGAAAGGATAAGGACAGGTACTAAGAGAATCCAACTGCTAATGTTCTGGAGCTGATGACACGGAAGCTACATAGGAAATACCCAATCTTTGCTACACTCAAAGCCAGCAGGTGCTGGAGACAGGCCTCTGGACAATTCATTCATCCATCCTCCATAATGCTTATCATATACAAGGTTGTAGTAAGACTTGTACCTATAACAAAAAACAAAGGCCGCAATCAGGAAGACACCCTGGACGGGATGCCAGCCTTTCACAGGACACGTACTCATAATACATTACAGCAAATGTGGAGATGACAATTCGCCTAACAACATGATTTTAGGCTGTGGAATGAAACCCAGTATAGCTAAATGTGAACGTCACAAACCTGGAGGTGTGAGCCTTCAGTGTTACTCACTGAAATACCACATTGTCCCAAGACCATTATAAGAAGCAGTATATTTTAGGAAACATAAAGAGTGGCATATTTCCTCTGACAGAGGCCAGACTGAGAGAGAAGAGGCAGCGAAACTTGGGACAGAACAATACCAGATTGAGCCTCAAGCAAATAGTCAGTAAAATCTACCATGCCCTGATTGAGTTGATTATCACATCACAGTTAAAAAGCTAGGTGGAATCCTGGGGAATATTCCTTATTTACCGGTTTGGCGGATCACCATACCTCGGTTGACACCAAATATATTTCGGCGATAACAAAATATTAAGTATTAAGGTTTGTGTGTTCAGGTTACTATTGATCCTCATAGTGTCTTCATAGTCCTTCATGTTATGAGGGTAAGGGGGGGGGGGGTTTATTTTATGTTACCATAAATGCGAATGCCAGCGCTAGACTGAAACCATTTAATCGGCAGGAGAATGGGCTTGAAATGCCTTCCGGCCCTTGGCCTGTGAATATCCGCTGTGCCCAAAATTGTATCCAAACTATTAGATTACATTCTGAGGTAATCTGGAACATTTCTATTGCTTCTCAATTCAATTCAATTCAATTAACATTTTAAAATAAAATCTTGTGCATATTTCAAGCATATTTCCCCATCCAAAAAGCATATGAATACATTACCATTCTCACTACATGGACCATTGTAACTGGGCATCCTGTGAAGCCTCTCTTGAAAATGGAAGCCACATGGCCATTCTCTTAGCATCCCTGGGTTGGTACCCTATTCCTGTATCTTTTTTAGATTACCGCGGAAACACCTCCCAGCTTCATGGCTCAGACTCTGCCACCGGCCCCATGTGGCTCCCAGAAAAAGTAACGCAACGCACAGTTGGTATGCTGTTGTGTTGCTAATGAGCTAGAGTGAGTGATGTTCATTGCTCCATGTTGGAGTGCAGATGAAACGATCTATGGGCCACTATTTTCCAGCAGGAGAAACTGTCTGGGGTTCGTAGCGTCTAAACCAAAGTGAGAAATAAGTAATTAGGATTTTAAAGGCTGCCAGTCGCCCATCCAGTTTGACTGAACAGCAAGGCCTGGTTTTTGTTTTTATAGTTTTATAGTTATCTTTTGCTCATTAGTAAAACTGGATATATTATTGATATATTACCCCCAGAGGACTAGCCAAGAGGCCTGCTGTGAGGCCTGACAAAAATTTCCGGCCTATTCCAATTTGCTCTTGCTAAATAGGAAGTCTGTGATAGGCACTGACTGCCTCTCATCACATCACCAGATTCTGAGCTGTAATTTTGAGGTGAGATGAATCTCTGTGGGTCAGAGCCTCCACGCAGCATAAGAGCGCCTGGCTCTGGGGACGGGGGCACATAAGCACCCCTCTGAATGTACACCCCACTCGCCCACCTGACTCGTCACAGGCTGTGCTGCAACCGGTCAAACCCGTGTTTAACAAATGAGCAGAAATGGGCACAAACACATCAAAGAGTATTTTGTTGCAAATTGCAAATAGTTGCTCATCAAATGGAATAAAATAAAATACAAAATTCCGGTGTGAGAAAATGTATTTAATTAAAATACAAAAATACATAATTAAAAATACAAAAATACATGTAAACCGCTAACGGTACATGATGAATATATGCAACGTTACAGCCCTAGTAATGTGCAATATCTACAAAATATACAGCTTGTCTTAACTTCAAATAGAATAATTTTGTGATTTACATGTGTTTTAGTGTTACTGTAAATGTGAAATGAAAAACGATTTGTGTAGCATTAGTAACGTTAGGAGAGCTTAACAGTGTGTACATGCAACAGCGGGTTGGCGTTGGGAGCGATATTGTAGTTCTGCCTTCCAAAACCACAACATGAGACGATGTGAATGATATGAATGTTTATAATTTATAGCTAGTGTTTCCCACAGAATTAGTGGCAGTAGCTGACAGGGGTGCCAGTGCGCATGTGCATACGCAAAGAGGCACACCTACGCTTTCTTAGATTATCATAATGCGTGAATTTCCTGCTTTGTCTTACAGTTGGCCGTCGAACATGCAAACTTAAAGAAGAAACTAGTTTTTAGATATATGCTCCAAAAAAAAAAAACACACAACTAGTGGCTGTGACGCATACAATACGCAACATCAAGTTCACCAGTCGGTTGTCCCTTTTATAAAGGCTTAGAGGCTGTAAAAACACCTATGTTTAGCTGATAGAAAGTAATTCTGTCCTTAAGAACGAAAGTAGCTAGCCTGATTTATCACTAATTAAGTTTTCCGTATATGACAAACCACAAGATGCCACTGCTACAGCATGCCTGTTGAAATTAGCAAGAATGTCACTAGCAGGCTAGCAATTTAATTCACAAGTTCTAGAGGACAGCACTGTTAATTGTGCTGTTTTTCTGCATTACAATGAAATTCTGTGAGTAATATCTGATTTATGTTTATTTCACTACATACTTGCACCAGAGCATATTCTGTCCTTGGATTACTGGTCATGGGAAAGCAAAGTCCACAATGAGCAAGCTGGGTCCAACAGGATATATCATGTGATGTATTTGCATCTAGCCAAAGATGGTGATGGCCTATATTTAAAACAAACCTGGTGATGAAGGTTCCCAAAACGACAGAAAATAAATAAAATGGTATTTTCTTAAGTATTTCAAGTATTTTAAATGCATAACATACAATCTCTTGTATTTTGTTACAAATCAAAGTATTTTGTTACAAATTACATCTGATTTTTGTCAGTCCAGCAAAATATAACTGACATAATACTAAGTAATTAAACATGTATTTTGAGTACATTTAATTGAAATACTGCCTATCTCTGCGAATGAGAGGCTGGATAAGGAAGTGACACTGTACTCCACCAAGCAATAATTACTAGGGAGCATCACATCTGTCCCACACAGATGCCACCAGTGGGGGGGCTGCAGAATTGCGTAATAAATTACACACATAAAAATCCCTGTTGTCACTTGTTTCGTCAAAAGCTTGGATCGCCGAGGTTCCGCAGGATGCACCAGAGAACCAGCGAGGATGCGTCATGCAAAAAGGCTCAATAATATAATCCAGTGGTTGAGGTTTGTAAGGTCCAGTCAAATCATCACGGACCAGAGATTCCACAGACACAGTGTGGCAGTGTATCTAAGGTCTAAAGATGTTACAATGCTTCTACAACTTATATGACCACTACAAAATGTCCAGGGTTAAACAGAAAACAACTTAGCTTGCTAATGTGAATACTGTCATCCATTTTCAGGGACATTCTTTTGCTCTTGCTTGACAGATTCAATTTGCCACATATTTACCTTGTGAGAATCGCTAATAAAGTTAATTTGTTCCCTCGCTTGTCACTATATCGGCCAATTATTTACACTAAACTGTTCATTAAGTCTTTTACATCTGTTTTTGTACATTAACACAGCTACATCTTCCATTTGCTACAGGGCCTACTGACCACAAAGTAGGAGATATGGATTTATAATAGCTGTTTGTTACGTTTCTTTTGGGTTTAATTATACCACCTGCTGTCTTGTAAGTTGCATCCCTTGGAGTTTCCCTGTGAATGTGTTCTGGGGAGGGGAGAAAGCGGCGTCATGCCGGAGCACCTTGTTAGCTCAGCCAATGGAAAACCTTAGCGCCAGGTGTCGACCTTTTTCACTTGGCTTTCGGTTCAGCTTCCATGGCCCACTGAGGCTCCTCCAGCTTTCACAGCCCACTCCTCCACTCTATGGGGCTCAGCATGGGGAAAAAAAAAACATTTCCAAGCCAGCTTCCTGCCCCTTTAACGGAATGTAGATGGCTAGTGCGCAGGTATTGAAATGCAGGTAGGATTTCTGCTGAGACTTCTACGTGATTGACTCCTTAATTTTCAAATCTTGCTGGCTAAATCACTATGGCAACAGCAGAGATGACATCACACGTTTGTAGCCAGTAGTGTGCAGGCCAGAGAGAGGGACCTGACTGAAGGGGAAAAGTTTTGCCTTCGTGGAGAACAAGCAGCCTGGCCAGGAAGGAAGTTTCGCCTCCCCTACATCAGCACTACATTTTGTGTCCGGTTATTACTTTCAGCACTCGTTTCTTGTAGCCATCTCTTCTGGGCTTGAGCGTAGGCATTGAGGAACGGACATCTTAATGCAGGCCAGAGATGGCAGAGGCAGGGTGGTGGCACAGACTGAAGACAGCTTACCTGGTATACATAATGTAGTATTAATGTTTAGAATGTGGTCAATGTAAAGCTATTCTCTCTAACATTACTCCATCAATTCCATCGCAGCAAAAGTCAATCTTATGACCTTTACAAAGATACATTGAAGATAGATATTAATTTGTTTGATAGTAACCGGGGGCCCAGGAAGCAGCAAGGAAGCAGCGGGAACTGGGCAGAGAGCAGCTGGAGATGGAGAGGTGGCTAAGGATGGCTTTGAAGGCTGGTAGTGGCAGACCCTGCTCCTATCCAACTTCCGTCCTGCTCTCTGAGAGTCTCGGGCACCGGATAAGGTTTCTGTCTGCCAGTGTTTCATGCAACAGCGCTGGCTGACAAGCGGCTGATGTGTCTCATTAACCTTCCAGGCTGGAGGAAGGTGCTCTGCAGGCGAGCACAGGTCCTCATGAACAGATATGATGGTCCATGTGATGGAAGCTGGCCTCTGCCCTCACTGCAGCAGTAAAACTCAGCAGATTTTATTTGCCCAGTATTGACCTTTGGAGCATCCAAAGGAGAGCCAAAAACATTAATAAATTCAATAAAAAGATTGCAATTCTTTACAATCCCACAGAACTGTAAATACCTACGTACACATCATATCTCCGAGCTACCTGCACACAAGCATGGGGAGTATAGGCTGATTTCTAGAAGTGTGTCCTTCCAGGGGCTCCTGGAAAGAACAGCTTCTGCATGCCTCTTTAGCTCTTGCCATTTGTTCGTACATCCCCTTAAACGATCGAGATTTACAGGTAGGTAAGATGGGCTGCGGAGCAGCAGGAACACATTACCATCCATCGAATTCCACTCTTCCGGCCGAGGAGAATCGCATACAGCGAAGCGTACCACGATCCGCTGCCCGCCACACTCGAGTGAGCCTCAGGGACCTCCGCCATCCATCGATTGCTGGGTCTTAATTACGCGCGAAGCGGCTGATTGTTTGGCGTCCTCTAATCTCCATCTGGGTGGCGGTAAAAGGTGCCGATCGATCAGGAAAGAAGGCTTGGCGAGTGCGGTCTAGTGGAAAGGCAGATCAGACTCGTTCCCGTGCACTGTCTCGCCTCGTCTCGTCAATGCAGGACGTGGCAAAGAGGCATGATGCATACTGCTTACGCAATCTCCTCAGACCTTGAAGTGAGATTGCTTGGGGATTATCAAGGTTTTTTTCAGGACTGTTCTGAGGCAGGGGAAGGAGAATAAACATATATATTTTCATGGGACATTCCTGGAGTCAATTCATGTGGTTTGGAGATATGGAAAACCACAGCCGAGCATTTATAAAGGAGAGTGTCTGTAAGGCTTGGCGTTAAACAAACTGGGCCCCTTTGATGGTCACACGAAACAAGCTCAGCTTTGATCTTCCAAGACCAAGGAGCGACAAACTTCAAAGTGGGAAGTGTCAATCATCCAAGAAAGCCCAGCAGCTCAGGTTCTGCATGCCTGGATGGTGGCACAAAATATTGTTCTGCACTGGCTGCCGTCAGGTTTTTAATGACACGGCCAGATATGGCATTTAATCATTAATAAAGTTCTAATTAAAATCAATAACTAGCCAAATCAAAACAGTCCTTTTGTCTAAGGAAGAATCATTGCCATCACCTGACTGTCCTTGGATTCTTTGGCCTTTATTCTTGTATAACCAGTCCTATAACTCTGTATGACCAGTTCTATAATGATGGATTACCAGCCCTATAGACTAATATAGCCAGTCCTGCTGCTCAGAATTTTGGGTGACTGACTGCTGTACATCTGTCAAGTTTCCCACTCTAATACTCTAACACTGTAATTCCCACCATTTCCAAGCATCATCGGCACATATTCACATACAGAATCAGGAAGTGCTCCTAAAATATATCATTTTGTAACCTTTTTGCCAAATGGCTTGTTGGGTCAAGTTATGGGATTTCTTCATTTGCTTTATAGCACCCATAAAATGTGGCAATTCATCACATATAAAAGTGGTTCTGAAGCTATACTGTGAAGCCATTGATATCAGACCAGCTGTGTTTGCTGACTCTAATGGAGAGATAATAATGGAACCCAGGAATGAGTTAAAGTTTATATGTAGGATACATGGACAGGCCGATTAAATCAAACATTACTCTGGTGAGCTGACATAGCAGACCGAGGAGAACGGGACAGCAAACATCACCGCAAGATGCACCAGAGAGAGGTGATCTGCGTATCCCAAATTGTCCCAGAATGGTATAAGCCATGGCGTTTCCAAATGAATGTGAGTCTGTCTGAGAAGCAGGGTCATGAACTGCAGCACAGACAGACAGTGATTTGAACTGCTCTGCTGGAAAGAAAAAAACCAGAGAATCTGACATGAGATGAAAGTGATTTATAGGGACAGGCGGCCAAAGACATGCTTACTATCAGGCAGCAGTGGGAGCTGCTGCAAGGTGGCAGATGCTGAGTCGAGCCCTCAAACTTATCACCGGAAACTGGTCTTTGAAACAAGGAAGAAGAGGTGGTCCGGGTCATGCGAGGACCAGAGTTTCAGTGTCACTACTGGAAACAGGAAAACAATTCAGTCTTCAGTGCATTGTCTTTTGGAGGTTGCTAGGGTATAATCTTGTAATTGTAGTGCCTAATCCAGTCAGGATCATTCATAAACATGTGATTTTTATTAATAAGTATATTAAGAAGACAAAGTTCATTTTAAAAAGGCAATCTGTCATGATGTGTCCCCACAATGTGAAAAAACCTGATACTCTACACGTTGAAACTCAATTTTATAAAAATCTGTGACTGAAATCAAAAAACTAAAAATGCCAAAAGTCTTGTATTTCGTTTGGTATCTTATGTTTACGGTTTAGGGCTGGGTAGTGGTTAAGGTTGTCATTGTTGAGATTAGGGATTTTCCCAAAGAAATGAATGGACGGTCTCTACAAAGATATGAATACAAACGTTTTTTTTTGTGTGTGCGTGTGTGTGTGTGTGTGTGTGTGTGTGTCGGTGGATGGGTGCTTGGGTGAGGGAAAACTGAGCCCCTGGTGGTAATACAACCAGCAACTCACACATGCCATGGATGATCTACAGAAGATCTCACAAAGCCAGCATGACTGTCAGTCCAGAGTATCATGAACACAAGTCACACTCTCTTTAACCGGAGAAACCATTTTTGTCTCAAAAGGCATTAAATCCTTCCTCTAAGGCACAGACCTTTTTTGTCTTATATGTTTTAATTTCTCCACAGGCCTTCACAGACATCAGGCTTGGATTCTATTCTGTGGCATCAGGTTAGAGGGGATGATTAAAAGTTCTTCACTGGAGATGGGAAGGTTTCCAGCTTTCTGCCAAGCATTTTTATTCATCCTTGACAGATGCAATTTGGAGACATTAGGAATAAATTCAACATCCAAAACTACAGTGTTGAATTGCTTTTCAAAATCACTACTTCAACACCTTTGAGTATTTGCTGATTTTTTTCTTTAGCTTTTTTAACGTAAGGGAACATAACACGGGTGGAGGTACTTTACAATATACCCAAACTGGAAAAAGTAACTTACTTTATATGAGTCTACCTTGCAGACACTGGAATGACAGGCTGGTATGTGTGCTATGACTGGTATGTGTGCTACCATCACCAGAATTCATAAAAACAAGCAGACCACATCTTTGCAGGCATGTGGAGCTACAAAGGAACACGGAGGTAAATTAACCTTCACACAGGGCAACATGTGCTTAGCTGACCTTTTTACCCATTGGCCTGACAAGTCTGCGTTGGTGTCGTGGCAGGGAGTTTAGCCCTGCACCTTTCCCTCCCAGTGGCTCAATGAAAACTGCTAACATTTGAAAGAACCAGAGTGTTAAAAAGCAGCAGCCTCTAGCTGGAAACTAACAGACACATATGGGATGCAGACCTGTAACTGGTAACTCCTCAGCCGAAAGACCTGTAACTATGGAAAGGGTCTAGCATGCGTCACTCTGACTCCAGAGCCACACATTTCATTCCTAATACCCTATTTGTCTTATAACTAATCTATAAAGAGGCACTTGCAACCACAGAGTCAAAGAGGTGAGACATTTCCTTTATATTTAGCTTAAGATTCATTAATAAGAAGCATCCACTGCAGACTAAAGATAAAAAAAAACCAGAGCAAGGCCAGCAGAGTGTATGAATAGATCAGATCAACATCAAAAGTTCCAGGAAATGGCAGAGTAGGGAATGTACACACAATAAGACAAGAAACCCTTGAATAAAGAGATTTTAAAAAATAGGAAGCCTAATGAATGGAAGAAACCCTTAAGAGGAAAAGGAACCGTTCAGCATTAACAGCTGGTTTATGTACATGTTTGACCTACTGTTTGTTTATACTGACAGGGTTCCTATCGATTCTTATTTGATGTGAAAACATATTTAAAGACATCAAAAACACACACAGGTGCCTAATATTATTCTTAGGGACTTTCAAACAGGCCATTTTCAATCACAGTTTTTTATTGATGCCAGTGCTGAAAAATCACAAGATCACATTTAGGAAGGCGAATGAAAGATGAGAATGTGCTGTGTTAGCAGTGCTCCATCTCAGCAGAGTGCAAAAAAAAGGGGGGGATCACACTGCTTGTTCAATCAGGAACGCACCTGAGCAGGTGCTTACTCTCAGCAACCTCCTGATTTCTCACTATCATATCCACTCCAGTTCATCGCAGAGGCATGAGAAACACTAGTGTTTTGGCAGATCGATGGCTGCAGGAACGGCAAACGAGACACTTCACTAGATCAGTACCAAGCACCAGGACAACGGTCAGGAAAAACTCTCTGATTGCATGACATTTATAAAGTTTGCCGTTTCATCTGTCCCACAGACCCTCCGGAAGATGACTGCCTGGAATAGGACCACCGACTCCTTCCCCTGTTCAGCTAATGCTCTCTGGGGGGGAATTGTTTTTTTTTTGGACTCATTTCCCCTGCTGTGTGTGTATATTTTTGCTATTTTCTTTCCTCTCACCAACCATTTGTTTCCTAACCCCAATAAAGACACCCCAGCAGGGGTTTTTGGCACTAAGCTCGACTGCTGAGTCCTTCCGTCTATCTACACGGGAATATTTCTGCCTTTCCTGGAGAAACAGAATGTGAGAAATTACAAAATCCAAAGAAATTCTCTAGGTGGAACCAACGATAATTTTCTTCTATATATTAGGAGATGGTCCTAATGACAAAAATACATAATTAATGTTGCTCTGCTCTTAATGTCATCTTGGGATGTACATGCACAAATATTTTGAGGGCTATGCAACATACTATACCCATGAGAGGCTTAGCTAGCAAATTCACTCTCCTCACAGTAAATACTTCAGTGTACCAAGTTGTCAGGTCCCCATGTCATTTTGCATTGCGCAGCACGTATATAAAGTAATCAGCTTGGCTCAGTGTATTGGAGTACTGCAAACACAAGTAATCCATTTCACAGGATGTCCTTCAAAAAAAAGGATGATAGATGGTAGAATTCTCTATTTCCCTTCTGGCCTTTGCATGCGTTTTTCTAACACATGCCATCTGCAGCAAGAAGCAGGGAAGATTTTGCCCCAGCCACCTGATTTTTAAAAATCTGTTTGTTAGGCCTTAACTCAGACATGTATGGCCACCAATACTTAAGAAGCACTGGTGAGCATAGATCCTCATGAGCAGTCGCAGAGAGTTTCCGTCCTCCCTCTTCAGCTGAAATGTCGGCACCCACCCTTTCTGTTGATGGCATAAGAGGAAAAAAATACCCCCCGCAGGTGCCTGACCTAAGCGTTGATGTTGCAGTTATGTGCATTTACCTTGTGCACTCAGAGAAAATAGCTTTCTAACACATGTGCACTCACACACACACACGCACACACACACACATATACACACAAGCACATTCTGGGAAATCACGCTATCTCCATTGACTTTCAGTGTCTATTTTCTATATGAAGCTCCAAAGACAGTTGTTTCTGTTTCTTTATGGTCCAAATGGACCCTGCAGACAGTGCCTGCAATCAGACTGAAGAGGTGGATCAGAACCCTTATCAGGATCAGAACCTCAGTACCACACTGAATAGTCTTCGGTTGTTTCTCATGACCATTAAAATCAGCCTTAAACAAATCAGAGGTTGTCCACCTCAGGTTAAATAACATGTGGAATGTAGCCAAAATACAAATTGCCATTATATGCTTTGATGGCCACAGAATCACAGTGTACCTGGAGTCTATGCAGATAACTATTCAGTACTAAAACACAAGGAACTGCAGGCATTACAGAGCAGAAAGAATGTTACCTACAGAGCAGTGACGCAGAGATCAGTTAACCACTGACAGCTCTCAGACAAAGGTAACTCCTCAGCAGTGCTGGGTATGGAAAGCCCCATACCTACCCAGAGACTGGTGACCGTGTAGAGCTGTAATTGCAATTACAGGCGCTCCTCTACTTACGAACAAGATACGTTCTGAATACCCTCACAACTTGAAATGTTCATAAGTCATTATTCAACATCATTTTAAGGATATACGCAAGTACAAAGAACTAGGATGCAGGGAGTACGCACGCTATGCTGCTGCGCGGTGGGAGTAGCGGCCAGAAGTCGTACTAGGTGGAATTGGCGCACAGAAAAAAAAAATTGATGTTGCGGACAGGAAACGGGAGCCCAATGAACACAATTTGGACTCACAGTCTGTTCATATGTCTGAAAGTTCGTAAGTTGAAAGTTCGTAAATAGGGGAGCGTCTGTACATTCTATTGATTTCATCAGAGAGCTTCGTAGCTGTATTTTATACAGATACAACAGATCTGGGAATGTTGAGAAAGTCTGCCTCTGAGAGGAAACGTGCACCTTCACTCAACCCAATGTTGGATTCCAGCTTTGAGAAGCACATTGGATGCCCCAAATTTGAATATTTAAAACTGACTAGAAAAGGCCAAGTGAATAATGGATATTCCCCCAGGAATAACTTTTTACACTCAGTTCATCAGTCGCCCCCTTTCCGTTCATGGGGGTGACATGGCAAACCACTCCAGAGAATGTATTGGGATCAGGGATCACCAGTCCTTTTAGCCTCCATTGCTAAAGGGCATATCACACATCAGCTCTGGTTAAATCACTTTTTAAACACTTGTCCAACTTCAGGGAGCTCTACTGCAAACTGGAGCTTTAATAGCGAGAATGACTATCAGCTTGAATCTGTGTCGAGCATGAGTGCGCCAAACCGGGGAACAGGAGATGTACTGGTTGAGGAAACTGATGACAACATAAAGGTTCCCAGCAGATGGAACTGCTAGTAGTTGTTATAAATAAATGTGTCCACTAAACCAATAAATGCAATGACAAATAATCCATCCATCCTCCATAACCTCTACACTGAAGTACAGGGTATGAGGCAAAGCAACCCTGTACAGAACACTACTCCATTACAGGGCAAATACATAATTACACACAAAAGGGCAAATCACACATGCCAATTTGCCTAACTGAATGTTTATGGAGTGTTGGATGAAACCTTCCTCACCACAGGGATAACCTACAAATTCCACAAAGAGATACAAGGGTGGGATTCGGAACCACCACCTTCAAGGCTGAACCATTTAAATATTGAATCTGGCATGTGATTCAACCAATAGGAAGCATGCAGGGGTACCAGAGAACAAACAAAAACCGATAACATCAGAGAAGTGGCCTAGAGATTACCTCCATCATCACCTCTAATGCTCAAGGTCAATTAGGGATAGGACCTGCACCTGGTGACGTAGCCGTGCGGGGGTCTTGGCTGGAGGGAGGGATGAATCTTAGCATGACCAACGAAGGATCCAGCATCAGAGACAGAGGAGGTAAATTTGATTTAGCAGACCAAAAATCAGTTAGGTTAAGGGAGGACCAAGACCTTTTTATTCACTCTCAGGCTAATGGTTATAAGCCTGCTAGCCTTCCCTTTAATCAAAATGTCCCTTTTTTGTTATATAAAAGAGCAAGACATATTGCAAAGTTAACTTTAAGTGACATTACTATGTCCTCTGAGGAGAGCCTGACTTTAGATACTGATACTAGTACATCGTTTCATGCAAGCAGCGAACAATGATCACATACAAGTGTCCTTAGTCAGAGAATGCAGATAAAAGTTCTTATCCGCACATTTTATTCTCATAGGGACTGGTGTCTTTCTTTTTTCCTCGCTGGTCAATTTGCTGTCAGTTCCTGGCAACAACCTAGAGCCTAGGACCAATAAAAACCGTCAGATGTCAGATAAAAATGCCAACAGGAGCTCTAAAGATATCGCGCCCCGTGAGCCCCAGCAGGGCAGCGAGAGCAGGGCTGAGACACCTTGTCCTGTCTTGTCAGCCCCAGCAGGGGCAGCAGCACCAGGAATTGCTACAAGCACATTAGAGCATCATCTGATTCTCGCAGGTAGCTGAAGTCTGACTTTTGATTGCAACTTTCCCTTAGTGAAAACAACAAAATTTTACAGCTAAAGGGGGGACCTGGTGAGGGATGGGGAGGCAGGGGTATCCTCACGTGCTGATGTGCTAGTGAACCAGCTAAGTGAAGTTGGTCAGGGGTAGGTGGAGGGCTTTAATAAAAGGTCTTTTGGCTATGAGCTGCCTCTGGTCAAATCCGATGGGGTGCCTCTTATTATTTCAACAGCATCCCCACCACAGTGGTAAAAAGGGGAAATCTATTAATTCCAAGAAGAGCTGCTATTATCCATAATGTTGTGATGGTAGTTGTAATTTTAATTTATTTTCCCCTTTCATGCTGTGTAAGTCACTTCGAAGGAAGCCAGGATTTCTTGAGCAGTGATTCATTAGATGGGGTTCACTGCACTCACCGCTGGTGCCTCCGAGGAGCCGCTGGCCCGGAACGCCGAAGGGTGCAAACGATTACGTCGCTAAAAGTCAATGTAGAAACGCTTACAGGCACGCATGGCCTCGCATAGCTGTACATGAATACCAGAACGAGAAGATACAAGACAGGAAAGTCCTGGGTCAGTTGTTTCATTGCCGTCTCCAGGTGCCTGCTGGGAATTGGCAGCGGTGAAAGGTCGTGCCACAGCTTTGCTTCACACTAGCAATCCTGAGGGGTGCCAAAATGTCCAGTAAGGTGTTAAGAAAGTGGCCCACCTGACAAGCAGTGTAAATGGAAGAGACTCGCTCAAATTAGGACAGGAAAAGACCAAGTCATTCACAGAAGCCCCACTGAGGTCATTTCCCGAATTATTAACAATTTCAGTTGAACTATTAAAAGGCTGAGGCAGAAAACAGGAGAATCACCCTGCAGTCCTAAGCCTCCATCTCCCTGCTTCCCAGGGGCAATGAAAAGTGCGTGTTTCACTGAGCCTAAGTGTGATGTATCATTTAAGGAACAGTAATCCCCATTGTCTTCCATTTACACTCCATTTTCCCCACCGCCAGGAGCAGCACCAAGGGGCTGTGCTGGTGTGATGCCCACCTCCCTGCTTCAGCCAGACACCCAGGGGGGCTCCGTTCCTCCAGTACCAAAAGATTAACAGAAGGTAATTTACAATTACACTTGATGTTATTGTAATTCACCTGCTATGGTGGGCAGGGGACATGGTTGGGACCTCTAGTTTGGGGTCAAAGAGGAGGTGAGTGGCTCATGAACAGCTCATTGCAGACTAACTTGCATGTGAAAAAAACTGCTTATTTTTGTATGGGACAATTTAATTAGCTCAAGAACTATTTACCTTCCGCCCAGCAACAACCACATCCCCCCAAAAAAAAATTTGGAATAATTATGTTATGGTATGAATCATTAGTTAAACTATTTGGGTTGTTTTCTGGCTGTATGGTTTCCATATTCTCCAAAGCTCCCATAAGAAGCCAGGTGCCATATTCCATGAACTTGGGGTTAAAAAAAAATACAAGAAAATTAAAGAAACTACTAAATATTCAGAAAGCAGCCCTGCCACATCACTACCAGAATACCACCCTTAAGGAGATCTGGGGTGGGAAACCTCCACGCTTCACGCTAAAGACCATGTTTATTAAACCTTCTACATTGAAATTGAAAATGTTAATCTGACACATATTCCCATGCAGGCATATAGAGTCCATGGGCATTTGAAAGAGACAGACTGGGGCAGTCAAACAGACATCCTCCTCCTTATCAGTGAGCAGATACATCTGATATAGACAAATGAATTCCCTCAAAACTGTAATACGACGAATGTTCCAAGTTCAAAGCCACCCAAAACGCATGAGCGGCTCATCAGCGTTCTAATTAATGTCCGTTGGTAATTAGTTTTTGTTGATATCCTTGCGGCAGATTGAATTAGCTGCCATGTAACAACCTCAGCCCAGCCACAGTGACGGCACCTTTCTCTGAGACGTAATTGCTATCTTCATTATAAACAAGGCTGGGTTGCTGTAGGTGAAGTCCCATGCGTATAGAAGCCGCTGCCAGTTGACAGTGTAATGACACCACTGCGATGCAGAAGGTAGCCATTAACTGGAAGAGGAATAAACTGGCGGGTACGGAGGAGCGTGGCAACCAGCTGTCAGTACTTATGCTGTTTTGAAGGATCAGGGACTGTGCTGCTACTCTCTCCGTTTGAACCACTGAACTCATAAGAAGAAGGCAGATATAGGGATGTGTGCTGTGATACATCATGCAAATAAGGAGGCAAAGAGGCATCGGGGTGATAATTAGGTGCGTGAAACCTAAGATGAACACACATTGGTAATGTCAGCCAATAAGAGGTAGAATGAAAGGTCTTCACATCCATCCATCCATAAATTTTCCAAACCGCTTATCCTACTGGGTCGCGGGGGGTCCGGAGCCTATCCTGGAAGCAATGGGCACGAGGCACGGAACAACCCAGGATGGGGGG
>JAODJX010000002.1:12318340-12336612 GCA_026776945.1 Isichthys henryi
CTTCCGGGATAGGCTCCGGACCCCCCGCGACCCAGTAGGATAAGCGGTTTGGAAAATGGATGGATGGATGGATGTAGTTTGTACCAAACCGTGAATTTTGTTTAGCATTACACCTCTACTGCAACTCCATACTTGATTAAAACTTATGAAATATGGATGGATATATCTGGGGGTTTGATTAGGTGGGTCATAGTTACTTGATATCCCAGTACGAACATGATCATGTTACAGCATGCAAATGCTGTTATATATGAGACTGAGGTCTCATTTCTTTCTTTCTTTAAGTTCCCTAGTATTAGATCTGCAGTGCTATTTGAGGTAAGCTTAATTTTTTTTTTAAGTTATCCACACTTTTTGTGAGAGATTTGGATTCTTCTTGGTTTCCTTGCTACGTCATTCTCAAATTCCACCTCGAAGATATGGTAATGAAAAAATGAATTTATACAGAGACGGGCTGATTACTGTACTTTTTGAAGTACAATTTTAAATAACTTTCATGACTGACAGACAGACTGACTGACTTGTCACAAGACCAGTATGGGGACCAGATTGTTTTACACCTGCAGTATACAACAAAGAATATCCAGTACAAATCAGCTTGGCTAAATCAATAGCATTCCTCCTGGCTAATGCCAGCTTTAGGTTATCATGACATAAATTTTTGTATAACTGTGATCTATGAATCAGTCCTCTTAGCCTTTCAACAGTGCTTGGCCATTCCAAAGAACATTCCAGGCCTTCTTCCCTAAACTGCACTAACTGCAGACTAAAAAGCAAATTGAAACCTGTTATACTGCTGTCAAGGACCATGGAGTGTAGGCTGAGTAGACCAGCACTCTTCTACAGCTGTAAATTCATGCTTTCGAACAATGAGCACCAATGGGCTGAGGCTAGAGCTGCTGCATTTGAAAAATAGGCTGCTACTGATTTCATGTAGGCAGTGTTTGTAAACAGCTAAATGCAATTAGCGACACTACGAACTTAAACACTTTCTTCAGTAGCTTAGTAGCACAACCACTTTTAAAACACTGTAGCTTCTCCAGTAACTTTATTTTTTACAAATAGTGATACAGTGTGACAAAATGCTACATTATTAAAAAAAATACTACAGGTTACTGTCAACTTACAGCCTATGCAACTTACAACTGATCAATTTTACGACCATTTCTATGGAGCTGTTATTGTAGCAACATTATTTGCGAATGTGTATGGAGAGTTGTGTGATTATCTCAATCCGTGAGTGTGTACTCAGATTTATAAATATGTAAAAAAAATAATAAAATTATGAGATTTGTAAATGTGTAATCTGTAAATGTGTATTCAGAACCCAAGTGCGTAATCAGATTCACATGCATAATGAGATCTACAAGTGTATACTGAGATTTGTATGTGTGTTTACAAATCTATAAATATGTACATAGGTATTAATGGCTGAAATGTCATTGAAATGTGAAAAGTATTTTACTCCAAGAGCTGTAGGCCTATATACAGACAAGTCATCAGTTACAACTCAGACAGACCTTAGCGCTATCCTATTCCCAGTCTTTTGAGGGCTTAGGTATGGAACACCGTCAGGATATGAACCATGAGACAGAATACCTCTCCACACGGATTTTTTTCCCCTTTATACGTCTCCACACTGTTTTTACCCTCTAGACACGGTAAAACAATACACAACTTTAGACATCATAAAAACATGCATTTTTATTCCGTATCAACACGATACAAGTGTACATGTTAATAAGGTCCTTCAGTACTAAGGTATACCTATGCTAATCCTTCCTATTGAAGGGCAAACGGTTCAGTCTGTAATTATACTGTATTATATTGGATGCCACATGATAATATTTCAACTTTAAATCATAATCACTGAAACTCAATTTGTGAAAAATTTTACCTAGAGGTGTATTGATTTGTCTGATAGGCCTATGCTTAATTATGTTTGAACGCAAAATTAAAGTGTGTTGTTCGTAAAAATATGCGTTAAATAGCCTAGATAATGGTCAGGTTGATCGAAACATATTTTAACTTAATTCAGCACATTATTCATATAATTCAGAAATCATTCAGCGTTCGGTGTGGAGAGGTATTCTGCTCACGGTTTATATCCTGGCGTTCCATACCTAAGCCCTCAGAAGACTGGAAATGGAACAGCGCTAAGCCCTAAACCTCCACACGCATTTGCAGATCCGCGGCGGCAGAAGTGTAGCAATAATCACGTGTAAAACGTCAGCAAATTGAGATGTCGGCCTGAGTTGTAACTGATCGCTTGTCTGTAAATACAGCTCTTGGAGCAAAATACTTAGACTTTTTAGCCATTAATACCTATGTACATATTTACAGATTTGTCAACACACGTACAAATCTCAGTACACTTGTAAATATCATTACGCATACGAATCTCATTACGCACTCGGGTTCTGAATACACATTTACAGATTACTGTACACATTTGCAAATCTCAGTACGCATTTACAAATTCTTTTACCCATTTACAAATCTGGTTACGCACACACGCATTGATTTACAGTCATACGACTCCCCATATACATTTGAAGATAATTTTGCTACAATAATAGCCCCATACATTCCGAGTCCACAGATTTATGACCGCCATTGCACCGTGGCTGGCAGCACTAGTGTATGACGGTTTCCGCATCAACTGCCGGCCGGCAGCGCGAACGTCCCCGAGAGCCGCTCATTCGTTCATCTCGTGCTCAGACCGTTTTATAATGTCCTTACGTTTAATACAGTTATACTTCAGTGACGACCTGTATTATTTTCCTCTCTTTACAAAGACGGGTATTATCAATTACCAGGTGGTTCTGATTGGTGTTTTTTTTTTTTGCTTTAACACTCTGGGGATGGATGTTAAAGGGCTGAAAAATACTTCATGGCAAACAACATTTAGACATTTTCATTATTCATCTCTGAAATGTTTAAATAGCTTACGAGGGACAAAGGACTCGAAGGCAGGCGTTTCTGACAAATCAAAAGAGGTTTAACTGAAATAAAACTAAACATACGGAGACTAGAACGAAACCAGATCATGAAGGGTCAAAACAAGAGGACTACAGCAAGGAAAGACACAGGCTAACAAGAGGAGCAATGTTACTGAGCAGACTGAGGATGACGAGACAAACAGGTACTTAAATACATGCATTTAACAAGGGGCAATTAACAAGCATCAGGTGTGGCCCATCAAGCCACGTGAGTGAGGGAGGTGTGCAGGATGTCACATTCGTTGTCCACCAATGGTTAATTTAATTGATTAGACCTGATTTGGAAAGGCACAGAACTGTATATACAATGGTCACACAGTTAACAATGTACATCAGAGCAAAACCCAAACCATGATGAATAAAAATTTATTTCAATGATTTTTGCATAAGACTTCAACGTAACAAAATGTGAAATGGTAAACGGGTCTAAATACTTTCTGA
Source organism: Isichthys henryi (assembly GCA_026776945.1). Classification (NCBI taxonomy): domain Eukaryota; kingdom Metazoa; phylum Chordata; class Actinopteri; order Osteoglossiformes; family Mormyridae; genus Isichthys; species Isichthys henryi. The sequence continues at coordinate 12,321,784 of JAODJX010000002.1, forward strand.
ATGCACTGTACATGCAACAATAAAAACAAGATAAAATCAAAGTAAATTTGGCAAAGTTTCTACAGCGAATATTGCATTACGGTTACATTTACTGCACTTATTAAGTTAGATGGATAATACTGCAAATAGAAATGGTTTATTTTAGAAATATTGAAAAACATTAGCTTCAGAAAAACAGAGCCAGGCCATTTCAGAGAAATAAAGCTGGTGGTGAAGCATAGGAGGAGAATTAATCCTGAGAACGGTAACAGCAATGTTCTGGGGGGAAGCGGGGCAGTCAGTGCTCAGTGTGCATGAGCGGAGTCAAGATGAGAGCGATAAACTCAGAGCTTTACACACTGCCCAGCAAACGCGCCTGGACTGAGTCCAGCACTGATGCCGACAAGCCTGATTAAATGAGGTGAGGCAGCCTCTCTGTTTCTGGGCTTTCTGGGGTGATGATCAATCTTCCAGCAGTAAAGCCGCCTTCCTGATTATGTGTGAACACTGCAACCAGCTCACTCCTCATACCATGTTGCAGATCAACCAGGATGCTCCCTTCACAACTTTTTTTGTGTTGATTTGTTCTGTATCAATTATTTCCTCTACTATTAACCAAAGGTGGTTAATTCCAGCAGTGTGTTCTGCTCAGTCTATGCTCAAGAGTGGCCTCATAATGTAACAGGTTAACAGGTCAGCTCCCAGTAACAGTCCTTCTGATCTTAGAAACTCCTAGATTAAATTATCCATGTGTAAACGAAGTTACAAGCTGCATGAATACACCAGCAGCGCAATTTAATGTACCAACTGAAAGCTTTTAGGACTCCTGCTCTCTTCTTCAGAGCACTCAAACTCATACTGAGCACATTCTCAACGATCACAGAAAAAAATCTTGTGATAGCCCAGAATTTTGAGAGTAAAAGAATGAATTTTTGACTTTCTGAGGTTGAGAACTTGAATATGAAACAAGCTAGTTAAAAGTTCCTGGAAGACTGATGCTTTTTATTCTTGAAGTACTAAACCTTAAGTTGCTCCACAGAATTGTGGCATAAAGGTACTCCAGCACTTACTGTACAACACAGGTAAATTACAACTCATTGTACTTAAGACCATAATCTAAAAACGTATACATGAATTAACCTTAATAAGTGTTTTGAGTCACAGGAAAAAGTGAAATCCCAGCAGAGAACATATTTGGTTTCAGTATTCACTTAGGAGTTGGTTATTAAACCAAACTCCATCACAAGTGCAGGACTGTCTGTGTAATCTCACCAGAGACACACAATTTATCACCACCACTCATGACTCAAACTATCTGTTTTCGTGATAGTTTTTTCCAAGTTATTTTGTTATTCTTCAATGCAATTTAAGGTTAGGTGTTATTTATTGTTTGCTGTTCCTGTTGTCATTACTGTCTGATAGATAGAGAGAAATACTTCATCGATCCTGGGAGAAATTCATTACTGATACTGACTGTTATTCTTTGTTAAGATCCCGTTAACTGTCAGTCTGCAGGAGGCGTGACAGTAAGCATCTCATTGTACTAAGAAACACATGACAGACATAAATAGGTTGACTAATGTATCCAGATTTGTATAATGCATATAGTTGTAAACTGGTACGTGTTTATGTTATTGGGTTGGAGAAATAATATTTCCCATGATGCACCTGCACAATCCTTTTCATGTTAACATGAATCAATGCCCTTCCTGCCTTCAGTTTAGCGTTGTTGTCAGTTAGATGTGTGGTCCTGACTGAGGCAAGAGGCAGACATGGCGGAGGCATTTCTCCTGGTGAGAACATGCACGAAAAGGACCTTGATCAACAGCTGTATCAATGCCAGGGGTTTGACAGGAGCTGGGGGTATGGGCAGAAGACGGAGGTGTGAGGGTTCAGAGATCGATTTTGGCGGAGGGGGGATTCAGTGGTGACAGTGACTGTACCTGACAATGCCAGACAATAGGAGACACTCTGCTTTAACTTCTCCTCCTCCCATCCCTCCCCATTGACAGCTCGTAAGATCGACATGTCTGCGGTTGGGCAGAGGCTGACAAAATAACAAAAACCCTGGATAAGCTTGGGAACCCTCACTGCCCAGAAATGTGTCATGCTTCTTGAAGATGGATGTCTTACTCTTAAATCCTTTCGTGTCTTCAGTCCGTGCTTTGGAATAATAAATAAGATACTGAATATTCCATGCATTGTATATTTAAAATGGCCTAAAATAGTGCAGTCCTATCAAAGTTTCACCGAACATGTGACAGTGCCATGCCACTCTCCATGCACACTCCCAGTGAATTCTGAACACAGTGCCACAGTGTATCAGCGATGTGGTTATTTTGCTCTCTTACTGGGTAGAGAACTACAATAGTTTTAGTAGACAGGTATTAGCTCCCTGGTGTTGAACTGAGTTGAAGGTGCAGCAGATTTGGGCTGATAACTGATAACTAATGCTGGTTTGCCAAAATGAACCTGTGGATTGACGTGGGAAAGTGTGACATGGTAGAACCTTGAGGCGTCCGTTTTTGCTGCCCCGTAGGCAGTATTGGCTCCACCCCTTCCTCATTCTGCCAGCTATCTTATGGGAAATAAAAACTCTCACTACCTTGACATGCCATGCCAAGGTGGGCTACACACACAGCAATGTATCATGCTGGCACATCGGAAGGGTGCCGTCAAGTACGAAGACCATTATCCTCCATATGCTGCTTGGGGGTGGGGGAGGGTGTGTGCCTGTCACTCATTGTTACACAGGAGTCTCTGAGCTCACCCAGGGAAACCAAAGGGAAAATTAATCAAGAGGAATTGTGCCCAAAGTGACAGGTCACTAGAGAGCAAAAAAAAATTATGTGTCTGTTTAAGGCATTGTCATCTGTCACACATGTAACGGGTCTTAATTACCGTGTTTCAAGCTATAACACATATCGGGGGGGGGGGTGGAGTTCAACTATTCCAGCAATGTGGCTGGGAAAACATGATTATGGGGTGGCAGCTAATAGGACGCTTAAAATGAACAGACCTGTAATCCCAAGGTGAGGGGCTCCAGCCCCAGGAGGGCCTCCCCTGTTGTACCCCAGATAAAAATAATTAACCTGTATCCAGCATAATCTTCAGCTCCACTAATGGGCAATGTATCTTTTGCAAATGTGGCGGCAATGTAATAATGATCCAAACAACCGCTACTCAGAGGGAACAGGGATCTGATGGGAGGAGATACAAACTCTGGTAGGTCTCTATGGTTCGATCAGCTAGACAGGAATACGGTCGTGAAGCACTGAAGGTCCATTTACATGGAGGCGTTGTGCTCACATAAAACAGAGTATAATTATTTCCTGAGGCATCTCATCCATTAATCTTGGGATGCTCTCTTGCTGTGAGGTGTTGGAAATTTTCCAGGGTGATGCTGTGCTGCGTAAAGCCTGTGGCTCCACTGTCCAGCTCCTCACAATTACCCCCCCAGGCTCCCTGTACTATTATCAAAGGAAACAAATTGTTAAATTGCTTGTGGGTGCTCAGTTTTGCTCTGGTCTCACATGAGGGACAGATAATTGACAGTTTAATGTCGCAGAAGTGGATGTGTTTTCTGCATCACAAACAGCACAACAGGTGCATTATGGGAAGTTGGAGGACCTGCTAAAACCTTTAAAATAATGGTTTGGATTTTGGAGTATGGAAAGAAGGCCAAGAGATTTGACCTTTTTGGCCACATGCAGATGATTTTTAATTAGCATGGTGCCACAAAAAATGGCTGAGAAGTGAGATTAAGTGAGGCTCATACCTGTCAGACAGATCATTCCAAGTGGCTTCGGGTGCAGCAGTATCAAAATGACATCAGGTAACAACCGGTGTTCCCAAAGGCTCTATCCTTAGTCCTCTCCTCTGGTCTCTCTACATTTCCTTTCTAGGTCAGATCATCCAGTCTCATGGTTTGTCCTACCACTATTATGCTGATGACATCCCAATCTACTTGATCCACTGTCTATGCTTGGATTTCTGCATGCCTGGCTGATGTTGCAGCCTGAAGGAGGGATCATCATCTCCAACTTAATCTCTCCAAGACTGAACATATTATTTTCCACAACAGGTCTATCACTCCCCATCACATCACTATTCAGCTTGGAGTATCCACACTTTAGTAGCAGATTTACCCTGTATAACATAAAGAAGATCGTTTGTCTCAGTTTGCAGCTCAGCCTCTAGTCCAGGAACTTGTTATGCCGAAACCTGACTATTGCAACTATCACAGATCTACCAGCTTGTGCTATAAGACCAAAGCAGATGATTCAAATGCAGCAGTACGTCTGATATTCAGTCAGACCACCATATCACATCCCTCTGTATCTCTCTTCACTGCCTCCCTATTGGTGCTCAGATCAAGTTCAAGTTCTTGGTGCTGGCTTACAGGTGCCTGGACAGGCACCCATCTCCATCAAAAGGTTTCTCAAGTTCTATGTACCATCTTACCCCCTTTGGTTCGCAAACCAACAACGCTCAGAATTCCCTCCACCACATGTGAAGTGTCATCCCAGGTGGTTCTCCAGTGTGGTTCCACAGCAGTAGAATGAGATGTAGAACCATGTTCAGTCATCAGACTCCCTCTCTACCTTCAAGAAACACCTTAGGACCCATCTGTTCCATATGTTCCTCTAGTAACCTGAATGTTCCTTGAATTTCACTTACTTGAAGTCTTATTAGGTTCATACTTGACAGATATATGTGTAGTTGTGTAGCTGTTGAGTAGCTCCTGCTCCAAAACTGCTTACACGTGTACCTGGGCATTCATTGTCAGCTCAACCTAGCTGCACTTCCTCCTAGTTGATTCTGTAGAAGCATGAATGTCTTCAATGTGCCATTTACCTCGTTTGTTTGTTGGTTTGGACAAAATGTCCTGCTAAATATGTAAATGATGAGCTTGAGATGAGCTTCTGATTGGTCAGTAGGAACAATGGTAGGACATGGAAGTTTCTGGGGAGGAATGAGGTTAGTATAAACACTCTTCTGCACACTTTAATAAGGTTATACAAGTTTGCAGTATGTCAGAAAGGAGGGAAGTCTGGCTTCCATGGCTTTGCAGATTTGAGAGAAAAACTATTTTTTGTATGTTGTTCGGTACCCCTGGCTGAAATATCTTGTGGGTGCTAATAAAACCACCTGGTTCCAACCTCCAGCCCTCATGTCCTGTGGATCTGAAGCACCAGGCTCATAGTCAGTTTTAAAAAAAACTCCAGCAGGGCCTCTTAATACTTTGACAGTCAAAACTTTCTGGCTTTAGCTCACAATTTTTACCAAAATTTGACAAGATTGAGACATTTTTCAAGCTTGTGGAAACTTGACTGTATCATAAATATTTCTTGTATTTCTGGATGGCAAGAAGGACCACATGGTATTGGGGACAGGAGAAGGAACTGGAATTTTATTTGGGTCAGGATTTTAGTTTTTAGGGTTACAGTAACTGGGGCCAAACAAAAAGAAGGTTTTAAAAAAATAACATAGGTGTGGGCATAGGGCAAAAATTGCAGGCATCAGAATGTGGATATGGACCCAAGTTAACGAGAAGGTCAGGAAAACATAAAATTGGCCCATGTTCTGGCCAGTGGATTAGCCGGTTGGATTCCTCACTCATCGATCTGCAGCAGTGTGTGCTTCTGGCCAGGCACCTATGGGGACGTGGGCAGAATCGAACGAGTGACTCTCTCCTCTCTGTGCATTTCACTGTGTGATAAAGCCCACAGCGTGTACAATGACAAGGAGCGGGTGGCTGACAGCACACACAAGATAGGAGGTGTGTTCAAGTCTTCCACTCCTCCCGAATTGGCATGAGCGAGAATTGTAATGATTAGCAGTATGAGGTTGGGAGAAAAGCAGAAGGAATCAACCCCCTGCAGCACACATCACAGTACGACCCACTTCTTAAGGTTACAGCCTTCATGCTTAACCATCTGTCTTTAATCCCCCAATTTTCACTAGACACTCCAGTCTCCCCCAAATGTTCCAGATTTTTAGTAACAGTCTCAAGTTCCATATTCCCAGTACTACAACTGCCTGTGTTTACCTGGAGGTGAGTGGTCTCCAACCATGAAGGAGTTCTTTTTATTATATAGAATTATGCATATTAGCAGGAAACAGAAAATGGAGTCTCTCAACCATTAGAATCACAATAAATTATGACATTAATGTCAAGAGTGCATGCATGGTAGATAGCAGAGCAGAAGAAGATTATCAGAAATGATGAGCAATTTATTGTGCTCCCACCTGTGTAGAAAACCCATCATACTCTCCATGCCACACTCAAACCTCAGATGTCTTCACTTTCCTTCATCCTATTTAAGTGGGGGGGGGCATAATGCCCCAATAATGGTCACTCAGAATCTGTGAGCCTGAGGTCATAGTAAAGCTGACAAAACACACTTTCAAGAAGGAACATATCAGTGGGACTCATGGGGGGAGGGGTATTGATTGTCCGTGTAAACCTTATATTTTGTAGACTGGTACCTTGAATCTACGCTCTGGGACTTAAAAGGACAAGGACACAAGAGGGAAGGCAAGAGATGCCCCCCCTCCCCAACCTATATTCCACGACACGTAAGTGTTCCATGATAAATATCCACCTCCACTACTGAAATGAGAAGTATGTGCATGGCCATGTAGTCTCTGTGGTAAATAAGTCCAGGCGCTGCTGAGATATAATCTGGGTCAGAGTGGGGTGGGTATAATCTACTGTGATGCAGCTCCTTAGTGCACAAATACCTTTCCATGCCTGTAAGAAGATAGCCACAATAAAGAGACCTCACAAGGCCTTGCAGTCTCCTTATCACCTGTCAGGGTGTTCAAGCATCCCCTGTTCTATATGTTTAGAATCTCATAAATTTTCTAAACTCTATGCACACTTCCACTTTTCATAACCACACACCCAAAGCAGGGTCACAGTGAACCTGGAGCCAATCTTCAGATGCACAGGACATGAGGCAGGGAACACTCTGGATGAAATGTCCGTTCATCATTGCAGGAACTCTGCCCAACTGTAGTTCCTCAGAGGGAGTTCCTGAACATTCCTTTAGTCCCTACACCAGAGTAGGTACTTTTCAATTAACCAAAAATACTGTGGTGGGGCTTATACCGATATACTTGCTGACTGGTTAAACACAAACACCGGTGCTAACTTAGAAGCTACACAAGGAAAAGAGATAGAAGTAGTGGAGCAAAAACTGAGCAGGCAGGATTAACGAAAACCTTTTTCGCATGCATCGCCATATTTCTGCATTGGAAAATTTGATCGATAACCAATATGCTTCTGTCCAATATCACCAGTGCCGGCGGTAAAACTTGCCAGCACTTATTAGTGTTATGACATTACGCTGCTTTTTATTCTGTGGAAAATGAAACATCAATTTGCTGGCCAGATTTAATAGTAAATTATAAACATGTTGTGGGCTGAATAAATAAAATGCTCTGTCCTATGGGACAAAGCACTGGGGATGCAATAACTAACTGACTGGCAACTAACAAAACGACTTTTACCCTCCACTATTTTGGGGTAGTGGAAGAATTTCATATTAACCTATTTGAGAAGTGTAACGTATGAGCTTTTTGCATCTCCCATGCTAATGTAATATAAAGGGCACAATTCCTAAAAGTCATAATTACATACGAAAGTGGCCAGGAGCTACAAAAGTTCCCAGTCAAGACAGCCAAGGAACTTGGAACTAGGAAAGAGGTTCTGGAACTTTACTGGGAAAACATCTGAAGAACAAACTTCTTACAGTACAACTTGATACTGGATGACCGGTGGAAGCCCACACAAACCCGGGGCACCTTAACCCCACACAGACACACAGAGCTAGACTGGGAATCAAATAAACCCACATCCTTTAAAATGTAAGGTTACACTGTTACCCATTACGCCACTGTGCTGAAATCTGACCATTTAACCAGCTTGCTATAGTGAGGTAGTTACATCACACAGTATGAACTGAAAAGCTTATTCTGATATACTAATATTCAGTCTGCTCATCTTTGAAGAGTTATGCTAATCTGTGCGTTTCTATTAGCTGTGGGGAATCTATACTTCACACAGATGTCTCTCACAAGTGGAAGCAATGCTGTGGCCAATCAGCAGGGTTAATTTGCATCATCTGTTCCAGCAGGTGGGAAAAAAATGAGAAAGAAAGGTTAATTTCACTAGTCAACCCATAAAAAATGTTTCTGTGCAGGTTAAAATCAGTGCAAAAGTAAATTTTCTCAGGAGGCCATGTTAAAAATTATGCAAAATTATCCGGCTCACATACATTTTGCATAAAATCTATTGTTAATAACATATTATTATAACTACTTCACCATGCTGTTATATAACCAGGCAACCTCAGACTTTTTTTGTCTTCTAGGACAATTCTCTTCAGAAGATGTTGTTCAAGCTATTGAAAACAAGATCCCCACAATACACTTCAAGCAGGCATTGACGCAGGCCTGTTTGGGTTGTGTGCAATGTGAAGAGGGACATGGAAGGGCTGAGGTCAGGCAACATATCTGTAATTAATTAATTGTTTAGGATATAAAGCAACCTTTTTCAAAAAGTACACTCCATCTTTTTCCTGTCAGTTAGTCTTTCATTAGCGCTGACATGGCTGTTTTGGATGCTGGCAGTGCTCAGCCAGCTTGTTATATCTCAAGGTTGTTAATAAACTCCCCGTTCCATCTTACAGACCCTGTGTCGCTCCCCATTCAGCAGACACACATCTTACTGACTGATAACTGACAGTAGAGATCCAGCAGGGAGCCCTCATGGTGAATGGGATCCTTTAATAAATTAAAAAACACAGACAAATTACGTCCGACACCCAGAGGCAGCTCAATTCTGACCCCGGTGCCTCTTTCTAATGAAAACGAACCATCTGGTAAATCTGCCCCCCCCCCTTCCCATGTTTAAACAATGTAGCAATTTATTGTGTTTGATAAAAGTGTACTCAGAATGATAAACAAATCACAGCAAAGTGGCCAGTTAAATTCCAGGACAGATGTCATGTGACTAAAACCGAGATGCCCCAAACTATGCCTGACACTCTGCACGATATCACATGGTCTGACAGGACACATCAGCTATGGATAAGGGCTGAGTGGTAATGGCACAGTACAGCACAGTGACCAGGAATTTAATAAGCATTGGGCTCAAGGTGCAGACATCAAAGGGAAGAGGCTGAACCGTGGAGAGATGGAGGGGAGGCATCTTCTGGGTGCTGGCGCAAGGCAGCTGAGCCCTCAGTTGGCACAGGAGATGGCGCAAGAACAGTGTAAGAGGTACTTGAAGCCACATGCGCACTTCCCCAAGGCTTAGGGTGCGTCTGCATGGAAGTGAACTAGCCTGGCAGCAGCTCCTCGGCCAGGGAACACAGTCAGGGCGGACCCCAGCCAGCCTCCAGACAATGCCTGACCCAGTTTCCCCGAGCTGATAATGCAGGACACTTCAGACCTGGCACGTGTGTTTCTCACAGGCTTCTGATTCTTTCCAGGTGTGTTTGTTGCCTTTCCAAGGAAACACCAGAAAAACCAGAAAAACAAAAAGGCCTCAGCACAAAACGAAAAGCAACTTACGCTGGAGACTCAGATTTGATGCTCACTGTAGCATCTCAGCCAAGCGGAGATTCAGGGAGCATAAGATATCTCACATTTCATTGGGTGGGTTCAGATGGTTGGGTTCCTCCTCTACTGAAGTTTGGGCACCTATGGTGCTTACAGAGGAACAAGGAAAGTAACACTTTCCTCTAAGCATGTCACAGCAACCAACAAAGACTGAGACTTGAAAGGTGTAGGAATCTGACAGCACACACAGGGGGTCTCTGCTAAGGAAGCATGGGAAGACCTACAGGATTAATTGTTTTTTTTAAAAAAAAGGGAATAAAATTAATCTGTGAAAACTATGTTTTTCTGTGTTGGTACAAAAAAGTCCAAGAAGTCCATATGCAAACACACTCACCCCCATCAACAGGATGCAACACCAGCAAAATTACAGACTGCTGTGGTAACACAACACAGGAATAGGTAAGTAGGTAGCTATTCAGTAGGACACTCAGCCTCCTCAGGCTGGTCTTAGGGATGGTTTATACTCTACATAAGTGGTGCTGCTGCTCATACTTTCATGTATAGTTTACATCCACCTGGAGAATTAAAGGTCATGTCCACCAGGGGGCAATGCGAGAAAACCATCTTGGTCAGCTCCTTTGTTTCCGGTCTTACTTATTTGTAGGAGGTTATGGCGTGAAATGTTGTACATCTTTTAATAGTTAATATTTCGTGCTTAGTATTAGAACTGGAAAAAGATCATTTTTTGAGATAATCACTGCAATATTTATCAAGCAAAAAGGAGTTTAAAATACAGTAGAACCTTGGAATTCAAATGCCTCTTAACTCAACCAACTCAGACATCGAACGGGTCTGTCGAGAAAAAACCAAAACTCGGAACATAACAAAACAAAACGATCCCGCTAAAACTTGTACTGATTGAGACGTGTCTCTGTTGGGCTGAGACTAAGGCAAACAGACCTATACTGGGATGCTGATGCCTATGAATGGCTCTCAGTCTTATGTTACCTCTCGACCAAGTTAAACATGCAAAACCTGTGTTTCTGTATTGAATGTGATTTTTTTTGTGCTTTATCTACAATACAGTTTCCTCCGGGTACTCCGGTTTCCTCCCCCAGTCCAAAAACATGCTGAGGCTAATTGGAGTTGCTAAAATTGCCCGTAGGTGTGCATGTGTGAGTGAATGGTGTGTGAGTGTGCCCTGCGATGGGCTGGCCCCCCATCCTGGGTTGTTCCCTGCCTCGAGCCCATTGCTTCCGGGACTCCAGACCTCCCGCGACCCAGTAGGATAAGCGGCTTGGAAAATGGATGGATGGATGGATCTACAATACATTTAGCGATACAGTAATAATGCCCCCTAAGAAAGTGAGCAGTGATAGTAGCAAACTAAAGAGGAAAGTAATGAGAATAACTGTAGAACTTAAAACGGAAATGACAGCGAGACTTGAGGGTCGTGCACGTGTGTCTGCTCTCGCTTTGGAGTGTGGGATTGTCATTTATTTCATGTTAATTGCTTTTGTATGTGTGCTTTTTCATTTGTGTAATAGTTTTATATTGATTGTTAATGCTTTTTATCATTAGGTAGGCAGATATGTTTAAATAGGCAATCATTTGGGAGTCTGGAACGGATTAAATTCATTGACTTGGACCTCGACGAAATCGCACCTCTACCAGCCTTGTGGAATGAATTAAGTTCTTGTTCCAGGGTACCACTGTAATTAAATATTTGAGGATCATGGTACATATTTGTAGATTGTCTTTTGTGGGTTACAAATTATAAAGTCCAATAAAAACTTCCATACAAGTGTCACATCCCATGTTACATGTAACCTTGCAAACTGTCATCTAAATGATGAAAAAATGTTGCCGTAGACAGTGTATTTTGTGACATTGTGAAATAAATGATAGAGCATAATAAGAAACGATAGACGTTTTTATTTCATCATTCTATACATATCGTCATATCGCACAGCCCTGTATGACATATTCAGCACAGAGGTCTCCACAGCTTTCAGGTAGTCTGGGACTAATAGGCCCTACCTCATCTACAGGATGATTGGCTGCTGGAAATCCCAGGTGACCCTCTAGGATTGGTGACCCATCATTATCTCCATTACCAGTAGTAATGCTAATAGGAATGCTAACAAGCTCAAGTTTGCAGCCACAGGATGAAAAGAGTCACTCCATTACCGAAAGGCCATTCCCCACTCACACATTAATCCGGTCACTTCATCCTCTTTGCCTTTCCCTTTCCCTCACACATCTCCCTTCAGAAATTCTCGGAAGCGCTCCAAGTTGACCCTCATTTCCATCATGCCAAGAAAACAATGCAGCAGCAGCCACATAAAAAAGCTGAAAAAATTCTGTTAAAAATGATTTCTTTCATTTTGTTTGATTTCATTGCCTGACGGCCCTTTCTCTTTCATAAAAACACCAAACCCAATAAAAACCACAACTTAAAAACACTCACAACAAAATAAAGGAAAAATAAAGGAAATGGCCACTTTTCATACATGTGAAGAAAAGCTTACAAAGCATATGGTATAGAAGTTCGCTCAGGGTAAAAACAAGAGGTTTTTCAGGAATCATTTAATTAGTTTTAGCGTTCAGTGTTGTTTTGCACGAACTAATGGCAATACAGATAATTATAAAAGCATATAAGAAATAAACAGGTTATTTTCGTGAAGCCATTAGTTTTGTAAACCCAAACACTTTAAATGGGGGACCTATGAATACCTATGAGAAAATAATAATCACTTTCCACTAAAATCATCCAGTGAACTAGGTCCCATCCAAGGGTGAAAGCCATTGACTGCCTGTACTCTACTTTAGGTGCTTAGCAAACACATTTATCCAGTATGATTTACAGATCTTGCAATATTACCGCCATTTTGCACACTGTTTACAGAGGACACCTTAAGGTACTGGTAGAGCCTTCAGTCTGGGAGAAATTAAGGATTACTGTGTTTTGTCAGCCAGGGCAAGTTCTTCCCAGGTTCTGTTAGTTTACCTTATTGGTTCTTACCAGGTTAAACCAGCTGGTGATTGAGAGCTTGCAGTAATCCCACCCACTGGGTGTTATAATGGTGTTATTTCAACAATACTTCAACCTACAACCTTCTGGTCAAGAGCTGAGGTTCTCCACCATAAAGAAGGTGAGACATAAGGTAGCCAATCATTAGAAACTAGGACTGAATTTTCCTACTTAGGATCTTCCATTTAAACTCTGCCAGTCACCCAGCACATCATTACTGAGAAACACATATACTATTCATACTTTGCAGCCACTGTATTTTCCATAGTGAGAAACAAATAGAATCAACTGGGAATGTTTTAAAAAGACATGACCAGCTCATTTAAACACTTGGGCACAATAATGAATAATGAATATGAAAAGCCCAGCAGGCAGCTTCAGATCACTTAAGCTAGGGCTGAACGATTAATCGATTTCAAATCGAAATTGCGATTAGAAACATCAAAATTAGCAAATCACAAAGGCTGTGATTTAGGATATGCATTATACAGCATGTCTAATCCAGGGTTTAAAACTGTCATGTGGATAGTTTTACAAATTCATGCCATCCTCCATTCTCACCAGTCAGAAGGGACACATGCTCCTCGCGTGCCAGTCATTCTCACCAGAGGTGGCCCAAGGTGACAGCATATACGCCCACAAACGGCATACACATGAAACCCAAGGAAAACCTTACATTTGTGGTGCGAAAAAATATTGATTTCTCTGCTGAACTATAAATTACCTGCTAATTTCATGGTCAGAGATTGTTTACAGAAAGGTCCTATTGTACAAGCAGTGTTAGCTGCAGGATCCCTATTGTTTTTTATTACTGGAATTGTTTTATTTTTATTATTACTTCATTTAACTTAACACAGTCACAGCTTTTGTGATAATTGTTTGATTGTACTCTGCTAATTTAAAAAAAAAGTAAGAAACATGTTGGAAGCAATTCACATTTTCAAGTTCTCATCCATGCATTAGAATATAGACAATTAATATTTTGATGGTATCTCATGTGGTAATGTCTATTACGCAGTAAACAATGAACTTAAGCTTGACTTTTAAAAAAATATTGGAAATGAAATTGCAATATATGTCTTGAAAGATTAGATATTTTCCCCAAATTGTTCAGCCCTAACTTAAGCAGAGGATGGGCTGATAGAGCACGTACGCATGCCAGCCCTCACACCTAACCAATGCCCCCAGAGGCCCCAATTCTCAGCAGCCCTGTCGCTACCCAGAGAGCTTCGACAGTGTGGCTCACAGCACGCCCAGGGGACCAGCAGACCACCACAACACAGACAGTAATAAAAAGCTGTATCCATCAACTGGCAGTGATGCCAGAGTGCCTGGCTACAAACAGAAGTAAACGCGTTTGTCTGAACTAGTGATGGGCTAAGAGGATTTTACTGTGTGCAACCAGCTAAAGGAGGCAAAAACACAGCACGACCCTCATCTTTCACCAAGTGAAAGAGCACTAATTGAGATGAACTCGAGTTGAAAGAAACAAAGTTCCTCGTCTTCAAAAATTCAATTTTCAAAAACGATTAAATATGATTCACGGCTGAGAAAGAAAAATACCAACCCATCACAGTACAATCGACTTGAGAGGTCCAGGCAGATTGTGTCCCTGAGCCCTGGAGTGGATGGAGCCCTGTGAGGGTCAGCCCAGGTTGTTCCACCCTGTGACCCTTCCCCGTTTGGCCAGCAGGTGTTGCTGGTCATCCCGTCCCTCATGCTGTCAGTTTTTGTATTTTCCCTTGTTCCCTGTTGGCTACATAGCTCAACACATTGAGCATGCGTCTGCCTATGATCCCCTATCTTTTGTTGTAATCCTGCCTCCTCTGTTTTTGTAGTTTGGTAGATTTTGTTCCCTGGTGTTTTAATTGCATCCATTTTCTAGTCCCTGTGTTTTTTATTTGTATTCGGCTTTGGTTTTTGCTCTTGATTGTGTTTTTAGCGGTTAGTTTTCCCCATTGTTAGATTCTCAAAATTCTAGTTTGAGTTTCTTGTTTTAGTTAATTAGTTTCACCTGTGACCTGTTTTCCCAGTCTTTGTTAATTGGTCTCACCTGTTCTGTGTTAGTCTTGTTACCCAGTTTTAGTATTTAAGTCCCTGTTTCTGTTCAATTCCCCACTGGTTTGTTGACTGAATGTTAGTTGTCCATGTTTAGTTAAGCTTGTTGTATTTTGCCCCCGCCCCCGGGGGGGGGGGGGCGGCCCGCCGCCGCCGGGCGCTCTAATATTGATGGTGTCTGTGCT
>JAODJX010000002.1:12336712-12350604 GCA_026776945.1 Isichthys henryi
GCCCGCCCGCCCATAGTGGGGTTTTTTTTTTTTGGTCCTTGTCTAATTGTTATTTGGTTGCTGTTATTCCTCGTTTTGTTTTTGACCCTTCGTGGTCTACGTTTGTTTTATTAGTGTCCCTAGTGTTTTTCCCCTTTGAAGAAACCCCAGTGATCCCTGAACCACAAGTGAGTTGTCCACTCTGTTTCCGCTTGCACCATGCCACACCATCGTTCCAAATCTGCCCTGGTCCATGACAGCCCCTGAACTCAGCTTCTGTGCCTAGCTTTAGTTTGCAGTGTTTTTGTAAAAATTTACTGCGACACTCACATTGGCCTAGCAGAGTAGGGAATGAAGCAAGGGCAAGGCATTTTGGAGCAGCAAGTATTCAAATTTTCTTGTGCCAACCCTGCTCCAGCAAGAGAACCATCCCATTCTAGCCAGAAAGCTGTGTTGCACTTGGAGTAATGTTATCCCCAGGGTGCAACCAGGGGTTGTACAGTAGAAATAGAAAATGGGAGATATATGCTATGTGACCCTGTGAGATTATGAGGAATTTTAAGATGAGCAAAACAGAAAGATACTAGTATTCAAAAGCAATGTAGAGAAATGCAAGCAAGAACATTAAAATGGGGAGATGAGGATAAAAGTTCTAGAATTGATGGCTGGGAAAAAGAGAGACTGTAAAGCTGAAATTTTCTATCAAACAAACACCAAAAAAACAGCTTTTCATGAGTCAGGGATTTTTTTTCAAAGACACCCAGCAGATGTTAGCCTGAGGGGTGGGGAAAACTTCATTAACGTCTTTGAAAAGGTCACATTATAGTATACGACTGCAGGATAAGGTCTCCTTCATTGACAATACATGTCCCCTGTTTAAATATTCACGCCCAGACACCGCAGCAAGCGGTGTAGCAATGGAAGTAACATACTGGTCTTTGCCAAGCAAATGCTGCTGACTCTTATTTTAGTTCTCCTCATTCTAATAGCCATACCTACATTTATTGGCATTTTGTTTGCTTTTACATTTAAGTCGAAATGAACTTTATTGTTCAACTACACCAAACATTTCACAAGTCCTAGAGATATATGATCCATCTATTTGTCTTCCATAATTACTTATCTTGTACAGGGTCGCCGTGAGCCAGGAGCCTATCCCAGGGAATATTGAGTAGGAAGTTCTGAGGAGTCCAGTTCATCGCTGGGCACACTCAACAAAAAAAGCACCACTTTACCTAATGGTGAGAACAGGCAAACTCCATACGCACAGTGGGTATGGGATTCAAATCCCAGTTCTGGTGGTGTGAGGTAACAGCTACCCACTGAATTCCTCTGTTTATCCAAAGTAGGATCACAGTTAGCCTGGAACAAGGGCATAGATTTGGATATGGATGATAGGGTCATTTTCCTACCAATACTGTAGGTGGACTGTATGTGTTTAGGGTTTGGGTCTGATTTGGTCCCTAGTGTTGAAATCAAACCACGCCCTTGGCCTGGAGCCTTCTCCAGGAAACGCAGGAGACGAGGTCGTCCTTGGATGGGATGATTATACCTATGTTATATATAAATTTTTTTAAGGACAATTTGATTGGTTATCTCTCTGAATCAATCATTGTTCCTTCTGCTCTCAGAACATTCTTTGTGTAAAACCCCCCTTCAGAATAGCTGGAGATGTAAAATATCATTTTAAGCCTCAATTCAGGTGAGCCCAACATTTATGAAGTTATAGATCTTCAAAGTTAGAGATGAGGAGGTTGCAAAGTCATTGACTACTGGAGGTTCTAAAATTACTTACACATAGTAATAGATAGGGCTGATCAGTAGTTAAACTATTCATAACACCTCACTACAGCATGAATAAAACAAATTACTAGGATTATTTAAGATTATTCAGTGGTTTTCCCATTAAGACAGATGTCTCACTGAGGAATCAATGATCTTCAGTCATACTCTACAGTATGTGCAAACAATATCAGAACATCCACAGCTACACAAGTTAAACTCTACTGTCCTTCCAATGAATGTTAATGCAGGAATTTAATAAGATTGAACACTGAATGCCATTCTTACCACAAAATAATATCAACAGTATATTTGTATGCATACATGGTAACTTCTGACTGAATTGTAAATTTTCAATTCCTTTATAATAACTAAGCATGAAGATATGGCTCCGTATGTGATAATTACTCAAGCTAAAAAGGAAAATCTTTTATTTATGCTAGACAAATTGGTAGGCTGATAATAAAAGTAGGAGCAGGGAATGAGTTAATCATTTAGTTATTAAGATATTGCATGCCTGTCATTAGTTTATATGGTATAATCTCACACGGAAGCCCAGCTTTTGATCTTATTCAACACAGAAATGAGTTTGGAGACAAGGGTGTAGTTTAGTTTGTTCTTGCTGAGTGTTTATATCATTTTTGAATTTTGTTTTGAGAAACAGCACAAAATATTTGCAGTTCTGCCTTCGAGTCTCTTGATGCCCCTGCTGACACAGTGCTTAACGAGTAACGAGCCATATTTTCTTTACAAATTACAGTGTTCAAGAGACTAGAAACAAAGCTTTGAATCTGAATTAATGATTTTGTACAGGGGAAGGAATATCAGTTGAGGCTGATCATTTCATTTGAATAACACCCATTCAAATAATGAAATAAATGAACAATATACAATGCTTGATTGCAATGCTCCCTCTCTCGGTCAAAGAGTGGTGTTCTGCTGCTGATTCATATGGCATCCAAAAGAAACCTTATAAAACCTTATAAAATGTACATAATAAATGGTTGATTTAAATTTAACGTTCAGTCATTTCACAAAATATACAAACTGGTAAAAAACAAATACATACTGATAAAGATAATAAATAACTTCATGGCTTCTACTCATTTTTCAGTGTCCAACAGAAAGTTTCTGAAAATAGTAAAGAGGCAGAATGTGCATTAGAGTGAGCACATGAGAAACAGCTCTCATTGCAGATTCAGATTCGGGAAGGGACTGGCTGACAAGCGTGCATGATGATGCCAACCAATATTCAGCAATAAATTTGCAATAAAAAAGCACTCTTAGTTTTGGATAAAAGCTGAGTATCACATTCACAGCTAATCAAGCAGAAACTGTGCTGAGGTATGCCCCACTGGAAACCCCTCATCAGAGCAGTTAATTTTCACTGCCTTCAGTGTGCAGTGCCAAATCGAGACCAACATACGCTGAAGCTTTCTGACCAAGAGTGTAGGTCCAGTGCAGCCAAGGTAGGACTACAGAACTAAACGTTTTTAAAAGACAGAAAAAGGTGTCCTCAGTTCTGACACTACAGATTTTTGCTTCACTGAATAACACTGAAATTTCAGCTTTCTTGTTATTCCATTTTCCATGACTGTGTGACAAAGTGCACATTAGCTTGGGGATTTAGTTAACACCTTATCTTGGATTTAAATTCATAAAGCACATGATCCACTGTGAAAAAGATCTAGAAATGATCAGCGGCGCAAGTTCGTCTCCGATAAAACACCGTGTCAACAGGGGAATCACAACAAAAGGCAGAGAAGAAAGAGGGAAAGCTGGCGACATTCTGCACCGGAACGTAATTAAAATGGCACAGGAAAGGAACAGAAGCCTAGGAAGAAGCCTCTCTGTCTTGTCATGCAAGATCAAACACAGGCTGACAAAAAGGATATTGATAATCAGTGTATTTGATCTCAGTTTGCCACATGGTTTTTACAGTTTTCCCCCTTGAGCTCCAAGAGAGGCCCTGCTTTGAGTCTTTGAGGAAGGCGTTTAAGCTGAACTGCTGCAATAAATACACAGCTGTATGAAACGGGTGAAAGTGCAGAATTTTAAGGATGTTCTGCAGAAAAGTGCCTGCTAAGCAACCAGAATGAACACATAAATACACAGTGATTTGTAATTTGTAACGAATAGCTTTCCACTCTGGCCTCTTAACCCGCTCACTCTGCTCACCATTCCCCTCCATCCCAGGCATCACATACCATCTGTCTCTTCCCTATTCATCGTTCTAACCCCCTGGGAGGGCTTGCTGTTGGGGACCAGACAGGAGATTCTCAAGCACCAGCTCAAGTCATAGGATTCCTATACTGACACATTCACACTGGGGAGCACCACAAGGCTCTATTGCCATTGCTACAAGGAGCTGCTTCTTCCCCAGAATGTGTACATGAGTATGACTGTGTGCACATGTACATTCACAGTGAGGAAATAATCCGTCTGCTGCATGTTCACGTTTCCTGAGTTTGAAAGGTCCAGGCCCATGTCAAACTGTTATAATTGTTGAGGTTCATCTGACATTGACTTTTAAAAGTTATGTATTTTTACAGGGCCAAAGGTCAGGCTTACTTTGTAGCTCTGGGCAATAAATGTTAAGTTTCTTTGGGGCTGGCAGTCCCAAGACCCCTGTCCCACCCTATGACCACCACCACTCCACAACCTGCCACAGAGCCATACTGCATGGTTACTCTGTGATTGAGAAAAGTGAGCCAAAGTGCCCTTAACTCAATGCCGCACTTAATGAAAAGGCGCGCCTGCCCTTCACGAGTGATCTAAGCTTTACCTAAACTGCTGCACAAACACAATTCACATTTTAATTATCAAATGCATCCAGGCACGGTTTGAAACTCAACACTTGGAATAAAAGCTTAGAATTTCAGCAATTTCATTACTGTTATGCTTCAAGAGAAACTGGGCAAAACGATACTCTGAGACTGTGTTAGTCCTTGGGCTACTTACAATAGGACACTGTAAAGGGTACTTTTATACCAGTATATCAGAAAACAACTCGTTGCTCTTGACATTTCACCCTCAAATCTAATTTATAAACCTTTCAGCTGACCATGGCTGTATATATCCATCCATCCAATTTCCATAACTGGTTATGCAATACAGAGTCACTTGAGCCTGTAGGTTATTCCAAAAACAACAGGGAATATGGAAAGTGACATCCTGGACAGGATGCTAGTTCATTACAGGCACGCACACAAAGATTAATGCCAATTTAGACAGGCCAAATTATCTAACTGCATATTTTTGGACTATTGGGAAACCTGTGCAAGAGAAGAATATACAAACACAGGCTAAAGATTAGCAGCGGACTAGCACAACAGCACTGGACAAACAAAGGGTCAGAGAGACGCCAGATCTTAAAGCGATGAGCATGAAATATGCACAAAATTCAGACTAACAAGGAACAAGTTAGTTCAGCTGACCACAACTAATAAGGAGAAGAACAAAACAACATATAAAAGGGACATTTCTCCCTTTGGCTGGAAGTTTGGGTGCCACTTTAGCATTTGCTCTACTAACTCAGTTCACATTTCAACGTGTGCTCTGTCAGCTCAGCCCACAATATAACCCAGTGACTTCAACCTCCCCTTTGGATTTATTCTGAGTATCTCCCTTATATATTTGAAAGTTTAAGAATAAAGTGATTGAAAATGTAACACAATAAAATGCATATGTCATTGGAATGTATTTCTTTATGTGCCACCCGGTAAAGCACATGCTAACTGGGGTGTCTTTACTTATTACTGTGCAAATTCAAGCCATCAGCAGGTATCACTTTTTAACTGACAATTCTTCAACGAAACAACCTACATTGTTTTGGCAAGTATGTTCTGTCCCAAGCCACCCTCGTCCCTCTACGTACCAATAAAGCACCATGTCATGGCTTAATTCACCATGTCCTCACTGGCATATCTGCTGTGTGCAAGATGACCTGGGCTAAACAATTCAGGGTCTTTCTTGACAATATGTGACTGAAACTCAAACCCAAGGAAACCAATCAGAGGGCAGTCCACAACATAGCATTGCGTTGTTTACTAAGGAAATTGGGATCATTTTCTATAAATGGTTCAAATGAGAAAGGTTTCACAATAACAAGTAAGAGTAAAGCAAAAAGGCATATATCCAAGATTACTAGGAATAACTATCCTTACCGTATCCTTGATAGTGCAAGACTGTGTGATTGGGCTAACCTTGACCAGAGGGATGCATCCTTCCAGTGTGTTCATCAGCAGGTGCTCAGGGTGACATGAAAGGGCAGGATCCTTGCCAGAGGACATCACCATTTCCCAGATGTGCCTGTTTCCCAACTGTCCCTTGCTTCAGCCCCTTTCAAGGATGTGAGGTGGACATCTAAAAAGCAAAAGGAGTGGGGGGTGTCATCCTTTTTCTGCTTGTACAAAGCACTGCACTTCAAAGCCAGAAAGCACCTGCAAGTCATGTAAGAAAAGACACGCATGGTAAACCTCTCATACTTAATTCTGTCAAACACGTTGTGAGACTGGAGGAAAGAAGAAATGTTCCAGAAAAAGTGCAAGGTCAGAGGACAAACCCTTCTTCTAATTGGTAATGGAGAATTAATTAAGGATATAAAGCAGTATCTTCTCCATAAGGAAAGTTACAGAGCATACAGCTGTCTTGAATGTTGGCTCTGTTTGCCCAGTCTGTGTTCTAATAAACTTTTACATGTTTCTCTCCCCATCTATTCACAATCCCAGGAGACTGTAATCTTTCATGTGTATAGCTACAGTTGAACACATAGAATTTTGACCTATGGCTGTTTTTTGGTTCATTTTTATAGAAATTAAATTAATCTTTTTCTCTTGGTTCCAACTCTTTATTTGAACTCTGGGTCAAGGTGGGTCAAGACACAATAGTTATTTTTGCAATGTGCCCAACTCAACACATTTTCACTGGAAATGCACAAGGTTAAAAGTATAACTACACCAGTTTTAACTTACTTAATACAGCACACATTATGGAAAAAAATACACAGTTACAATCACAAGAATATTTGTAGCTCATAACTTCACACTATGGGTGTCACAGGCACATGGATTCCCTGGCAGATTCCAGGGACCCCCCCCCCCCCAACAAATTCTATTTCTAATTCTTCAGCCCAAGCAGAGGGCCCAAGGTGACATTTTGGTGGGGGGAGGGGGGGCAGAATCTCTAGCTATGCCCCTGCTTTACAGCCCTGGAAATGAATAGACCTAAGAATAAGAAACTCATATAAAGACCAGGGGCGGCATGGTGGTGCAGTGGTTAGCACTGTTGCCTCACACCTCTGGGATGTGGGTTTGAGTCCCCGCCTGGGTTACATGTGTGTGGAGTTTGCATGTTCTTCCCATGTCGTCGTGGGGTTTCCCCCCCAGTCCAAAAACATGCTCAGGCTATTTGGAGTTACTAAATTGCCCATAGGGGTGCATGTGTGTGTGTGAATGGTGTATGAGTGTGCCCTGCGATGGGCTGGCCCCCCATCCTGGGTTGTTCCCTGCCTCGTGCCCACTGCTTCCACGATAGGCTCAGGATCCCCCGCAACCCAGTAGGATAAGCGGCTTGGAAAATGGATGGATGGATCTACAATACATTTAGCGATACAGTAATAAAAGTGGTTTGAAAAATGGATGGATATAAAGACCACCTAATACACCTAATTGAATACACTTAAGTAGGCTGTCATCAGTTGTGTTAAACATCTACACTTATATCTTATGGTGTGACATAATTTTATTGGCTATGTCAGAAAAATCAATCACTGGCCTTATTTTCACAAGGTGGGTATTATTACTGAGACTTCTAAGGGGTCATGGGGTGCTAGAAAGTAGCTTTCATTCCTCAAGCATAGCAATCCTGTAGATTTTGCCCTTTATATTGATTTGAATATTCAAGAATCTTTGAACCTTTATAAAGAGAGTGAGGAATTGCTTGTAGTGGAGTTTCTTCCCCCATTCTGACCAGCAGCAGATTATTAATAAGGTATCATAAGGTGTTGAAATTAACCAGACATTTAATGCTAAAAGGCCAATGCAACATGTGGCCTAACAGGTACACATCTAAACCTATTATTACTATACTAGATAAAATCAGGATGCATGTTAACCCAACCTACTGATCATGGATTGTCAACTGAAGTGTTGATTGAGAACACGTTTTAAAATACCATGTCCGCAGTTAAAAAAGAAACATCTAACATATCCATCAGAACTCGCCATGGTGTTGAACCCTGTCACTGAACAGAAAATACACATACAGCAATCACGAAACACCTCGTTTGGTTTTGGCGTGTAGTATACCGGAAACCACTACATATCCGGTGTCTTTCGTTTTAAAAACCAGTTTGGGGGTATTATTGCATTCTGGATACTATCTAATGGGGCGCACACGAGTCACGAGATGTCGCGTGCTGCAAGTCATCGCGAGGACAACCATAACTGCCGTTATTGACGGCGTTAGCTAAAACACAACTTCAGACATTCAGTAAACCTGCTTGCGCCCGTATTTACGTTCTCTGTGACAACAATAGAAAAATTGTCTAAACGAAAGACGTATTACATATTTTTGAAAATAATCGGGATAGGCATTGTGAAACTTGGACGTCTGGTCACTAATTATGAAGGTAGCAGCCTATACCTGCATACCAAGTACCGACATTCCTGTTGAACTTGGCAAACGACATAATCTATCTTGCCAGATATCACTGGCAAACACACGCGGAAAACAAATGTTATATTACTGGGTATCAGCAACCAGTTTGTAATTAAAACTGCTACTTTATATTCATATCCTCGCCTAACAGAGAGCTTTCATACTGCCGTCCAGGAAAGTGACATGAGGAAGTTGGAGTTTGCGCCAACTGGTTCTAAGTCATCTCCAGGAACCAATGAACTGGGGGATGTCGTCAGTAAGAGGCGGGCTCATTGGAAATTTCAAATTTTATTAGAAGCCAATCGAATTTTCATTTAATACTACAAAACGAGTCAGCGTTCTCTGTTTTTCTTTCTCTGCCAGGCTTCTGAACGGAAACAAAGCTGTGATTCATACACATGGAACGTTTAATAGCAATGGCATATAAAACTCAAGCAAAGTCATTTACCGTAAATGCATTAATCTATGCATAATATCAGACAGTACTGATAGCTGATAATCAGACAATCAGTTGTATTGGTGATTTTATTCACGATGGCCCGCACACTATCTATCCTGCACATTACATATAACTCAAAAGCTACGTATTCAGTTATTATTTATATGGTAATCTGGCTTACTGTTATAGTTATCTATCCAATACCATACATGTGCGTATAAAATGTATAATGTTTTATTATGTCTCTTTTATTCATATTTTTGTGCAGCCTTTGCCTGGTTACAGAATCACAAAGGTATAGAATTCAGTCCTGGATTCACAGAGGCCGATGAACTGAAAGGACACCAGGCATATGAATTATATTATATATTATTTTTAGGCTACTGCCATCAGAGTGCAGATATTACATCCCCTGTTGAAAAAGGAAGTAGATTTTCATACTTGCAATCTGCTTGTGAGGAAAAGTTTATACCAGCAGTTCTGTAAAGGCATGTTTAAAGCTTAAAAATGAAAGCTATAACTTACCAGGCCTAGAAATGCATAGAAAAAAATGAAACAGAACGGAAGAGGTCTATCCTGTCACACACATATGCACACTTGCACGGACAGATTTTAAAATACAGCCGGAGCTCTAAAACAGGAAGTGAGTGCTGTCTTGTGTTCTCATCACTTACAGTTTCCGTGTGCAGCCTTTGCACAAACTAACTTGTCTCTCATTAATTTCTGTCCATCCCTCCGTAAAGGTGAGTTTTCTCTGCTTTATCATTCAGATCTCTACCTGTCGATTTACTTGGAATTACTTCCTTTTTCTGCCTAACAGTCCGTTGAGAACATTTGGTTGGGGGATGAAGTGACACTGAAATGGCTGAATTCTAACCGCAAGAGACCTAAAAAAATCATAGTTGAGAGGTTTTTTTTCCTGAAACAGTGGATTTATAAATAAAACATGATATATATGTATTTAAAGGTTATCAGACAGATGCTGGAAACCAGCCATGGAAAATACATGTTTAATGGCTGATTTGGACTGAAATGGAGGTATTTCTGGGACTGTCCACACATTTTTACATGAAAGTGGGACTTAGATCTAGAAATGTTCCCATAGTAATCTGTCTTTGCTGAGACCTGCTAACTTCCTGTGTCCTGTGTATAAAGTATGGCTGAGTCAAAAACAGTACGCATGTATTAATAATTGATAAGTATTCATACATACTCCAGCCCTGGCAGGACAGGAAGAGGATGAGTCTTGGCAAGTAGATGTGTTTTAAAATGTCCGCACAGCACTGACCATATATTTATTCATTGGTGTGTCACTTTTCTGTGCCTCTTTGTCAGCACTGCGGACAGACCTGTAATGCTTTACAGCCTCTGGGAACCAAACATATTTCCCAGTAATCATGACCACTTCTCAGACAAAAGTAGCTTTATTTCCTGTTTGTCACATGACCAAGAACTGTGTACTGACACCTTTCAGTGCTGCCGTTGACTGTCTCTCTGACAGCTTCTGTTTTCCTTCTGCTTCCTGTCATGCTCTACATAATTTAATGATATAGTTTGGCTGGAATAGTTGCACATCCAGTCAGATGAATGAAAAGTAGATTTCAGGCTTCGTCTGGCAGTTTAAACTGGGCTCAGGGCAGTTTGTGTGACTAACAAAAGCTCTGGTTTGATATTGGAATTCCCTGAGTATGTTTTGGCTGAGTACTGTTTTCCCGCTATAAGTAGATGGCTGTGGATGAAGATTGGCTGAGCAGCCGATTCAGACTGTGCCAGCTGAACGCGGATTCGCTTCAGGGACACAAACAGGTAGGCCCTGCTGCGCACTGTGCAGATGCTTCCAGCAGGCACCAGGGGGAGACAAAGCTCTGCAGTCTCAGGGCACAAACCAGCAAAAGAGTACCTCTGACTGGACAAAGGGAGATTTACACGCATCTACATTGTAAATAAAGTTTTTAAGTACATTCAGTACCACATTACAATAAGGCTCCTTCTGCCACTTGTAAATGGTAGCAACTCATTAATAAAAAGAAAACATACATATGTTATAACTTGTTTAAAATTGTCTATTAATAATTTACGTAGTTTTACAGCCTAATTTATAACCAGATTATAAACCATTCATGAACCCTTTACATGGGTAGCCGTGTAAAGGGTAAATGAATAAATAAATGAATTATTATTCTGTAATGGAAAATAGTGGTTTTATGGTACAACTACATAGCATTGCCTTATGCACAACTCAGGATGGAATTTAAATAAGCCTAATCTGAGACCTAGACTGTGTCTTGTTTTTAGAGTTTATTGGGGGTGACTGTCAATTATCAGTCCTTCCCTCCACCAACATATGAAAAGTCCTCAGTCCTGAGATCACTTGGAACATACGCCCAGGACCTGAAGGATGCTGCTGGTAGGGAGGTAAATACAGGTCAGGAACTACTGGGGGCAATGAGAGATCAGATCCTCAATCAATTCGCCCAGACACTGGCCAGAAATGTCATGCAGTCGGCTAGGTCTCAGTTGGAGAATTCCGTCTGTGGGCCCCAAGAAGATGGTCAGGGTGAAGAATGGGAGGCTGACAGCTCCCCCAGGTTTCCTGTCCTCATGGAGGACCATGCGTGGGGAGGCTCACACAGTTCAGATCTTGCTCAGGAGCAGATGGGAGGTGAATGGGGGGTAGAGGGGGATGACGACGAGTCGACCTGTGATGAGGATGTCCTCGATTCTAACGCTTGCCTGCCCAGTGAGGGCTCCATTGACTACCCCAACCCTCCTCCCACCTCCCCCCTCCTGCCTGAAAGAGCCAGCAGCCCTGTAGTGTTCTGCAGGAATCTCAAACGGGGGCTGGCTAACGGATTCCGTCCTTCCCCGCCACCCCCCACCCCCAAAGACTCAGTGCAAGGGAGTCCCACCTACAAGGAGGACAAGACAGAATTTGTGGCTCGGCTCCTGCGCTCGCTCTCCCTGGAGTGCATGCAAGGAGGCCTGAGTGTATCGAATGGTGAGCAAGATGAGGTAAAAAGAGATGCAGCTGCCCAGGCGGAGGTGTTCGGGCTGTCAGAATATGCCATGCACCTATCTGCAGAAATCATTGGTTTTCTTGCCACCCACAACATGGAACGTCCAGAGGAGCCAAACGAAGGAGCACTTTTTGCTGGTAACCAGTCCATGTGCACTCGCCGAGAACCTACTCCGTCTCCTGGATGTGACCTCCAGCTGGTGAACAAAAGCCCTGTGAAGACATGTATCTCCAGCAGGTCAATGGGCGACGCATCAGGGTACGTCAGACTCCACGCAGCAGCTGAGCAGTATGTAGAGAGGGCTCTGGCAGCCGCGCTCCAGGAGGTGGCTGCAAAGCAGGAGATGGGTGGTGACGCGTCTTCACCATGGAGGCATACCATGGACATCATGCCTAACAGCAAGGCTCCAGGGAATAAGGAGGCCTCATTGGCTGCTGACTCTGGGATAAACAGTCTGGAGGAGTTTGCAAGGGCTCTAATAAACAAGGCTATGCAACAAGTCGCGCTTCAGATGCAGCTGGACCAGGAGTGGAGAGCAAACCCTAATCCTGGAACCCAGAGCTGTGGCCGAGTAAGACCGATGCAATGTGTTCCAGTTCCTCCACCCAGCTGCTGCTCCTTCGCTGCTGACGTAGCAGAGGAAGTGCTGAGGGGCTCCGTGTTAGAAGCTGCCAAGCGGGAAGTACAAATGCGGACGACCCATCGGGGCCCTGAGGGGTTAGAGATCAGGGTGTTGCTAGGCAGCCAGACACCTGGCAGCTTGCAGGTCCTGCAGGGCCTCCTCCTCTGGGCTGCCGCCTCCTACGTGGACGTGAGGAAGCTCCAACTTACTGTGACGGACGTACGGCTTTACACACAGGTACGCCAGAGCCGGGTCAGTTGCTTATATTTACTGTGTATTTCCCTCAGCTGAATGTCACCACTTAACTAGATGTAGCTATAATGTACAACCCAATAATCCATCCATCCATTTTTAATAAATAACGAATTATGTTATGATGGTCAGGTGTTTTTATAAAAGTCCTCCAGCAACCAAAGAACACGCATACATACACACAGTCACACCGAATGGGCAATGTGATGTCACTAAGTAACTCAAATAGCACGTCTTTGGACTGTGGGTGGAAACCTGAGTACTTGCAAAAAACCCACACGGACAGGAGGACGCCAGCTTGTGGCTGGAACCTGATTCGAACCCATAATCCCGACAGATCTGTTTGCCTACCCGCCACAGTACTCTCACATGATTGTTCAATGCAGAAACACAATGGGACACCAGCAACCCGTTGGTTGTCCCGAAACCTGAATAAATGTAGCGCGTTATGTCTCACTGGCTCGTACAGCTGATTCCGTCCTTTGTGATTATAATGACAGATTCACAGCCGAGACCAAATCCAGGAGGGAAATTCCAAGCAAAAGAACGTACTTAGCGACCAATAGCATTCTCGTGCTCAGGGCTGGACAAGCCATTAAGCACTCCAGCAACGTTCAGCCCAATAATTCCAACTCTCCCGGTTCATTTTATATATCCATTCTGAGTATATATTTTGCATATACAGTATATTCATATTCAGCATCTGTATTTTGTCTGGGTGATACAAAAGTACCATGATGTGTTTATTGCTTGACAAAGAGATGATAAAACCTTCATAACGATAAGGGTTCAAAAGCTTTATTGTCATTTGTAGAAGTACAATGAAACACTTGCTTCTGTACCTCCCTGGAGACGTAAACAATATATAACAATGAAGAACAATAAATAGCCGTGGCAGAAAAGTGAACTATATCACACAATAAAAAAGCGACATACAATATATATACAGTAAAATGCAAGTAGAATAACAAGGTACTGATATTTAAAGTGGCAGTGATTAATGAATGCGGCATGTTGGTGCAGTGGTTAGCACTGTCGCCTCACACCTCTGGGACCCGGGTTCGAGCCTGGGTCACATGTGTGCGGAGTTTGCATGTTCTCCCCATGTCGTCGTGGGGTTTCCTCCGGGTACTCCGGTTTC
>JAODJX010000002.1:12350704-12363839 GCA_026776945.1 Isichthys henryi
GCGATGGGCTGGCCCCCCATCCTGGGTTGTTCCCTGCCTCGTGCCCATTGCCTCTGGGATAGGCTCCGGACCCCCTGTGACTCAGTAGGATAAGCGGTTTGGAAAATGGATGGATGGATGATTAATGAATAATAATGCCAATTGCCATGAAAATGAATTAATTTGCATCCTGTCAGCTGTCAAGCTAGGTTTGTAACGATGTTAACAGCTACACCACTGATTACCGCTGTTTTCCGTTCAGTTCTGCACCATAGCCCAGTGGGCACAGCTGAGTGGCTGGACTGTGGGAGACCTGGTCGAGTCACTGGTGCGGTTTTGTGAGCAGCTGGCCGATGCGGAAGCCGGTCCGCATGACTCTGCTCTGTTGGAGTGGCTGGAAAAGCAACTTGGACAAGGCAGCTGACTGGGGAAGTGGCAGAGCAAGGCAATGGACAGCACTAACACAGCACTGACACAGCACTGACACAACGAACGGCAGCACCAGCACCAAAAATAAGACTGGGTCAGTTGAGGTCTGCCACACATTTTTCAGTCCATCAACTTTTTCCTGTAATGTGTGTAATTTTTTCTAAGACATATTTATCATTATTCTCAATTAAAATCACACTCAGCTATGCATAGCTTTAGCACCTTCACTGTACATCCTCCAGGAGAAGGTGGGGGGGTCAAATAAATATACATGAAAAGTCATTAAAATATTAGGCAGAAGGTGGCGTAGTGGTGAATTAGCAAAGCCAGCAACCAAGGGGCTGTTAGTTATGTACAGTTACCCAAAATTTCACCAGTAAAATATTTCACCGTATAAATGTTCTAATTAAAAGCTTTTACTTTGTGTACCCTTACGTGTGTTTTGTTTTTTTGTCTTTCTGCCAAAATAATTCATTTGCCACCCTCAGAGGGCCACTTTAGAACTATCCAGTCCCTATGGAGGGGGACAGGAAACAAAGTATGGGATCAAAGCAGGGCAGAGATTTACACACCTTTCATGGTCACATGTTCATAATCATTCTGGAAATTCTCAATCTCTCAAAACCCGCAGATGATCTGTGCGGAAGGTTGCGGTCAGTACTGTGTTTACCAGACACAGTGCTCTATAGGCACTACCACGTCTCAAAAAGTCAGTGTTTTTCCTGGAGCAAATCTGTTTAATTCCCTTCCGCATGGGTGTAATGGAGCTGTGTCAGCTTTTATGCGACTTCCTCATTCCACATGGTGATGTCGCTTCCAGAGAAACCTGTGAAACCAGTGACTAACCACAAACGTTGCCTCAGGCCTACTCCTATTTGTGAAAATGTGCTAATTATAACACACACTGTAGGGTCACTCCAAAAACTGTTTTACATGAGTAGTATCGACGCTTTCGGGGGGGAACCAAAGACTGCTGCATGATGTAATATCCTCATTCACACGGTATTGTTTACACTGAATCCAGCCTCCCCCAAGGAACTATGTCACAAATACATAAGAATAGATTTAGTATTAAATCCAGGGGTTCATTTTACATTATTAGCCTCCTCAGAGGCACTGTCTTCATTGATATACATTTCTTTTAAACACCATCTTAATCCTTTCAAGCTTCTCGACCCCATCTTAGCAGTCAGAACGTAGATCTACAGCACCTGTGGGCAGCATCAGTTTGTGTCAACTTGCGATGACTGTGTCTCTAGGGTGGCATTTCTGCTGCAGTGAAATTAGAAAGCAATTTGTGTGAAAGCATTCCGGCAGAGCCCTGGGCTGTATCAGGAGAGTCATGTTGCAGTAACTCAAAGCCAACAGGCTGCCTGTATTATCTTATGCCAGCTGTTAGTATCAATTAAAACAATGATCTTGCTTGGTTTGATATTCCAAATGCATGATATTAAACTATAGTGTTTGCTATGCAGCATCAAGAAAGACTGCAACAGGTATGGTAATAATGTTAAAAAAGTGCCTTCAAGAGATATTAGACAGGGATCACCAACCTTATTTATAGTATAACAGGCCGAGGGGGGGCGATAAAAATCATTTTCTAATGATTTTGTTATGTGAACCAAATACAAAATTTATTGATCAATATCCAACATAAATCTACTGGTAATGAACAGCAGGCTGCTTGGCAACGTAGTCCACGTTTTTTGAAAAAGGCTGTACGGTATTTACGATAATTTCCATGACATAATCTTGCCCTTTAGTCTAATTAAAACATGTTGATATCTCCTGGGGGCGCTTGCAATCCAGTTTTTTTTAACCATCAAAAGCCGGACTGTGGTTTACGCCACCATTAGTAGAACATCAAAGAGGAGAGCGTGTAGACCAGGAGAGAAGACTCGAAACAACGTCTGTACAGCTTCCCAGTGGAACAAACAAACGCATTAATAATAACCATACATCTACAAAATCAGCTGCAGACGTTATCTACTTTGTCGTAAATTTTGCATGCTACGTTTACACGTATGTTCCCGTGTAGTTACCCATCTCTGTGATCAAGCTTTTTGCCCCCAACCAAAGCCGGTTGTTTTATTTTTTATTTCACTTCACTTCTTCCGAGGCGCCCTTTTTTGCAGTTCCTTATTGCCCACTACATTTGCAGTCTACGTGCGTATATGGCCTGCTTTTGACTCCTAGAATAATACATTCTTTGGTTCTCTTTGTGAGTGCGGCGACTCCGAAACCCCGAAAACAGTAAATACTTAACACAGACAGCTGTGGACGTAATGTATATTTATTTATTTAAAAACCGAATCTGATCAGGCTTTTTAAACGGCTGAGTTACCCACTGGCTTATTTACTTCAATTATTTACTTTTGGTGTTCTTTATTTGTCATGGCTTATCGGTCTTGCTTTTTGAGCTGTTCATGCAAAGTTTCTTGAGAAGCGAGAGTTCAGGGTTACCAGAGTACCGCAAAGATTTAAGATGTAATACAAGCAGTTACCAGGGCAAACGCAGGGCTGCACTAGCACGCACATCTGGCAACCTTGTCTTAAACTTTAGTACCTTGAGGAAGTCCGAACCCTTCTTCGCAATCTCAGCTAGATTTGTTCAGCGCCGCAAAAAGACACACTAGAGTAAACCAACGTGGGAGAAGAAATACTGCCCTCCGACGCAGGAAGTTTCTTTACAGACTCGCAGACGGTTTTCTTCTTCCTTGTGTTTACTTATTAGACGGGAATGCGATGGCTACTCAGAGCAACCAGGATTATTTCAGATCCGCTAGTAATGAATCGTCCTCATACATGATGGTTCCTACGAACAATCGGAGTGATGCGCCGTCCAAGCTGTGGATTGCAATGGTCGTTATTATTGTGGTGGTACTGCAAATAGCCTCTACGACAGGAGTCTTTCTCTACTTGAACATGTCGATTTCTCAGGTAAGGTGACAGTATATTGATGCGTTTATGAAAAAAATACAACTGGGAGTTATTTAGCCATAGTACAAGTAATACACGGTCCAAATAGACTCGTTTTTATGCAGTTTTTGAATTATGCTTTATTTAGTTTTTTCTTGGATTGTACAACCGTATACTGAAATATCATGCTATCTCAATTTAATGACATGACAGCAGCAACTTGACCAGATAAATAAATGTAAACTACATTCAAAATATTCCCAACATAAGAACTTGTATTACTACAATGCGTTATTCTCAGTTTATGTTAGGTTGTATGTCTGGATGACATATTTTCAATGTCACAAATTTAGATATTCTTTTCTGCTAGAATTCAGTAAGGTTTACTTTCATTTCTTTTGTTATAATCAAACCTGATGCCCAAATAAATACAAGATTCATTTCTTTTGGCGGGTTTCCCTGCGGTCTCTGCAACTGTTTCTGGGCAATATTGCTGCGTTAGAGAAACTGACAGATCAACTGGAGAAAACGGCACCGAACTCAGACTAGATCAACTCTTTGTAAAAGAAAAATATAGGCGATAATCTTTTAATGGTACTCTTTATATCTCCGCCCTTTTCAATACGTTGCATATTAATGCAAGATAATTGATTTTGCTATCACTGATATTGATTTTGAGACTAGCTTGCGTTCCTTATTGTGACGAAGTTTAATATATATTTGCTGTGTTTATTAAACTGCCTTGTGGAAACAAATTGTGGCCTGGTACACTTAAGTGTATTTGTGCTTTTATTGGTGCAACAAATTAGCAGACAGCGTTTACAGATGGAATACATACAGATCGAATCTGATTCAGATTTGTCCTGTCAAATAGCCTACTACATTCGCTAAGAAAGCTTATTAGCTCATTAGAATTGTCAATATCCAGACTTTTAACCAATTTGAAGCTGAGAAATCGAAATAAACTTTTAAAAGTTTCAGCTTGAGAAAATATTAGGAACCTGCCCAGAGTAAATGTGCATATATGGCGAAAACGTTACTCTACTGTTTCCTGCTTTTTTATATAAGAATAATAAGTATAGGTATGTCAGCGCACCTAAGTCCTTGTGATTTTTTATTAATATATTTTTTTGTATAATAACATCCACGCGTTTAATTAAATAGTATGGGCAAAATTACCATCCATTATCCTTACATCTTAACCGATGATCTGGTGGGAATATTGGTGGAATATCTTTAAATTAAAAACTGACATTTTGACTACATTATATAATAAGTAATTCGGAAAGAAACAAAGATAGATACAGAGGGAGGATTTTGTGTCATAAAGGCAACCCAATAAGCTTGATTTAACATACGTAGTACATTTGTATTAACATTTTAATTAATAAACCATGATAATCACCATGCATTAAGCAGTAGTTATTGCCCCTTAAAAATATTTGGAGTAACCGGTAAATAGTTTTTCATTGAATAACCAATGTAAAATTTAGAACTTAGACTTTTAAATATACTGTCACTTTTATGTAGTTTACCGTAAAGAAAACACACCTTTCCTCAACACTATTTGTTGTAGTCTATCGTGACAGGACTTGAAGTAATTTAGAAGTCAGTCTAAATAAGTTAAACCGGCGAACCAGCATTCTGCCCAGGATCACTACAGGCTGTCTGCTAGCACGCATTGCCGGCGCACCGCAGGGCATTCTGGGAGAAAGAGCATTGTTTAATTGTCTCCTTGGCGATGGCATCTACCGTTGCCCGGCACTTCAGTCCATGCACTTGTCGCATAAATAATGGACGGCAGCTTGTGGGATACTGTTCATGTCGCCATACGCTTGGGGTGTATAGACCCATAGTCCAAAAGTCACAAGTTTCTTTATTTACGATTTTTTTGCTGAAGATCCCGATAATAGCCAAGCTGCTTCTTCGTTGTACGGGGATACAGTTCAGAAAACTGGAGAGGATGGGGTATCCAGTGCTTCCATTAAAACTGGGGAGACACAGACTAGGCTCTATGTCTGGCTGATCCTCCAGACACCGTCAAGTGACCAGGCAGATTTAGTCTGTCGGATCATTCCCTTATCCTGGTTTTATGTGATGTGGATACGTTCGCTGCTAAAAATAACAGATAGTTGAATATGCGTCTTTGGGAAGCTACTGGGTTTCTTCACAGCACAAGTAATTATTTTGCTTTTATTTTCTTGGAAAACACCTGCCAGAAGAAAATGTTAAGGAGGAGTCAAAGAATAAAACAGGATGTTCTGGGGGCAGAATACTGACCCAGTAAACAGACCAGATGCACAAAAGCAACAGACTGTGGAGAGATGAGTGGGTTAGATGGATACAGGGTTGGTAGGGGGGTGATCCACCCCCAGCCACGGTGGATCAGGCTAATGGACTCCAGGTCCCAGCTCTATAAACATACTTTAGCTTAGCATAAATATCCAGCACATCACTGTGGCAAGAACTGGTGTTGGCCAATGACAGACCCCATCTGGTTTCTCAGTCAGAGTGGCAACCAATGGCAGAACTGACCTGCGACTGTATCAAAAAGGTTCAGCCAGTGACAGATTTTGCTTGTGGATACAGCAGCCAATGACGGGCCATGTAGTAACATCTAATTTTTCCAGGTAGCACTGTGATGTGGGGTAGCGGGGTGAGCTGGGGTGAGCTAACATCACCGCCGGAAGACCATCTGACACATGCCTCCTGCGCTCTGCATGCTTCCTGCTGTTTCTGGAAGGAAAGGACGTCTTTGGCTGTCTGGAAATTACTATACTGGGTGATGAGTAAGAACCCGAAGCAGGAAAACACAAGTTCTCACACAAAGCAACTCTAAACAAGCATTTACAAGAAAGCTGACGTAAATCCATTGTAAACGAAAGCAGCGAACGAACGCATCCCAGCTGTCAGTTCACTCAAGGTGCCCGTGACCTCCCTCCGTCCTTAATACGAGTCCAGCGGTGTGGCCGTAATTGCTACAAGCTTCAGCGGCAGTGGTGGATTAAGCAGTTTCAGTGAGTCATACGAGTGCCGTGCAGGGTCCAGGACGGAATCCCAGCCTGCCAGGCCGACCACATCTCTTCACGAACGCCGTGCAAGGGCCAGCAAACAGCTCCGTTTGCGCAAACCCTGTGAGAACAATTTATGGGCTCGTCGGGGGAAATAAAGCTATTCAGCTCTGCATGAAAGCAGGGGCCTCCATCAGGCAGTCTGTGTAGTGCATGGCCCCTCCTTCCTCCTCTGCCTGCTGGGCGAGTTAATCTTCACCTGTGCACATAGGTGTGCTGTGAACCTGACACTGAACCCTGTGTTTTCATTCCGTTTTGCCTCTCTAGCTTCCAGGAATCCACACTGCAACTGCAGAGCATGGGGGTGGAAAATGCCCTCATCACAATCACCCACATGTTATTAGGGCTGCTTCTCCCCTTCCTCTCGCACTGTTCATTCTTCTTTATCCCACTTTTCTTTCCCGTGCCACTCTATTCCGACCTCAGTGTCCCTCAGAAGGTCACCTGGGGACATTTTATGAACTTTCTCGTGTGTGTCTCTGGGCTTTCAGAGAGCAAGACAGCTTTCAACACTGCTATGGTTCTGTGTGTCCAGTTCCGTCCACACGAATACTCACCCTGCTGATAAAGGCCTGTGATTTTGTTTTAGGAGAACTGACAACACAACACTGAGGAGTCAAACAAAGAGGGGAGTCCTTGGGTATAGTGGGCGTGGGGTAAAGTTTCTTTTGTTGTAATTTGCTGGCGTTACTTTCATTCTATAATACGTGCTTTTAATCAATAATGCCTTTGTGCTGAAGCAGCAAAAAGGAGCACAAACGCTGCATGGCTAAGGGTGTAACTAAATCAAGTCTGGCAAACACACCAGCCTTGATGGCTCAGACCAGACAGAACGCCGGAGGATACAGATGATGCGGGCGTGGAAGCCTGAAAATTTACTTGGAACTGGAAGCGAAATCTTCACCATCTTAAAAAAAAATAAGGAAAGAGGAAGAGAGAGAATCAGATTAAATGTTTTCCGGATTCTTTTGTAATTTGGTTTTTGGATTTTCAGCGATTTCTGCTTATTCTATTGGTCTTATTACCTTGGTATAGCAAAGGAGGCATTTTTAAATCCGTATATGTTTCTTAGCCACCCCCCCCCCCATGACCCTGACCAGGATAAGTGGTTCGAAGATGGATGGAGGCACGGGTGGACAACATCCAGTTTGCCGTCAGTTATGTTTATTGTCGAGGACTGGTGGTTAATTTTGCCATAGAAACCCTCTGAAAATATGCAAGACTGTGGAAATCCAATAGCCACAAAATTAGAGTACGTATAAATCTGGTGAAATATCTATCCATCTTCCAACTGCTTATACAGCAAAGGGTGGGGGGCAGCCTGGAGGGCACAGGGCAGGGGACACACACACACTAAGGGAAATTATAGAAGTGCCGTTTTTTTCAAGCCTGATGTTTTTGAACTGCTGGTGGAAAGCAGTGTACTAGGACTAAATCCATATAACATAAGGAAAATGGTGTAAAATCCTCACAAATATGTGCTACCTATTTGGAGATATCTGTGTCAGAAAATCCATCCATCCATCTATCTTCTAACCCTTTATGCTGGGCCCTGGAGCCTATCCCAGGCAGCTCAGGGCATAAAGCTGCTAAACACCCTGGATGAGATGCACAACAAAGTAACAGTTGTGTTTTTACCATTTAATTCAATGGAATATTAATCATATAAATATATTAGAGCTGTCCTCCGAATTATGCTCCACCCTGGTCTGAAACCTGTCTGGCAGCTCGAGTTCCTTTACGACGCCAAGAGTTGTGGGACCGACAAAGTATGTCTTAGCCTTAATGCCCTACGCAGAAATATAGCAGAATGAAGGTGTAATAAATGCCACGCCATATATGGAGAAATGGGGCGGCGGTCTGTCCCTAAAATCCATGCACAGACATACACACTCGCATGTGCGTGCACAGAGACACTGCAGCCCCCCAGGCCTCCCCTGTCACATGTGCATAATTTACTACTTTGAAAGTCTGTTTGGGGTCAGGAAGCATGTTCCTCCATCGCTGAGGCCATGCACACAGTCGCTTGAATGCACAAGGACACACACACACGCACGCGAGCTCTGCCCTGGAGCCCTTTCCTCCAGCTGACTCCCAGAGCGACTCGTCTTACAAAGGGGCCCCCGGCCCCCATCGGCATGTGGCACGTCGCCCCTGACAGCCACGCCAATGCCAGCGATTGCTCCCCTCCATCCTGGAAAGGCATTAACTGCTGGCACACGAGTTGGATTTGTGAGCGCGGCCCAGTCAGGGAGGATCGCTGCCCTGCTCACGGCCTGCCTCCCCCCTCTGATTGACAGGTGAAGAGTCAGGGCATGGAAGAGGAGCTGCGCTGCCTCGGTCTGCTCAACGCGCTGGACAGGGACCACGATGTACCCGTGGATCTGGCCCCGCTGCTGGGGGAGCCCTGTGTCAGGCTGGCCGAGGGGATCCGGGCCTATATCTCCAAGGTGGGTCCACACCTCATGCAATGCCCCCCCCCCCCCCATCAAAGCGTAACATTTGGTAAAATCGGCCTGATTTATGACTTTCCCAATGCAGGCCCTCATGTCGTAGTAATGACTAATTAATGTCAGATATACCCGAAGGCTGCCACCTACCAGAGAGCGCAACAGAAATCTTCGTCCAATCGGCACGCTCCCTCCATTTCCCCTCCCACTTTCCCAGAGCCAATCTTTTTGGAGGCTGTCCTCTTCCTCTTTTTGTCTGTAGGAGCCAGTGCATTTCCACCAGTCCTTCCCTTTCTCCAGGAGTCTGTTGACAGGCTTTTGTGGGAGTCCGTGGGGGGTGCCAACCGGCGGTCAGGGTGGGGGTAGGTTCAGTTCCCGATATCGGGCCTCTTTCTGTACCGAGTGGCTGCCGACCGGATCAGGCATTACTGCCTCAGCAGTGTGGTGCCAGAGGGACAAGCAGCTCGTGGAAACCCAGGACGAAAGTTTTTTCACACCTCTTCAGTGACATCTTCGGCTATTTTTGGAGCGGGGGAGGTGAATCAGCATTTTAAAAAGCTATTAAGTTCCCCCTGCTGTTTTCTCATGTTGTTCAGCCGTCTCACCAAGAGTAGTTGTTCCCAGCACACATGCCCCTTAGATTTAACCACCTTCTGCAATCACTGGTGTCTCTGGTGAGAGTAGATGTGCTGAGTGGGCACCCAGCGTATGATCCAGCCCCACCTACATCCTCTGCTCCCCCTCAACCCCACCCCAGTCCCAAATCCCTTCCATCAACACCCACCCCTTGCCACCCTCTCCGCCTCCCTAGCCGCAGTCCTGGGCAACATCAGTGGCAAGTCCTCTGGTACTAATTGGCCGAGGCTGCTTTCCATTACTGGGGTGGGGGGGGTGGTGTATGTGTGTGTGTGTGTGTGTGTGTGGGGGGGGGTGTTCAAGCCTGCCTTCGTCCCCCCCGCTAATCTGAAACACATGCACCTCTTCTGAATAGAGGCAATTACGGAGCCCTGGAATGCCCTAGCTGAGCTAGCGAGCGGCTGGGAGACAAACAGTCGTGGACATGGCGCTCTCGTCGCATGAGGAACGGGGCCAGATGGAAGCCATTACAGAGACACTCCTTACGCTCCTTTTGCTGCTGAATATCACCCCCCCGGTCCCTCAACACAGCTCCCCCACCTTCTCAGAGCAGAAGTAAAGATGGGGTGAGGCTTAGGCTGTTTGCGTGGTGTTCCAGTCCAGGTGTGTGGGGGAGGGGGGGCTGTGTTTCACAGAGGGCCTGTGTTTGCATCAGCATCAGAAGCGCTGTGCTTAGGGACCCTTCCTGATTGGCTGGATTAGCAATGTGTGGCTTCATGCCTGGGGCCCTCCTGCCCCAGGGGCACATCACTGGGTCGTGTTCATTGCTGTGCTGGATCCTGTGTCAGGTCCTGTAGGGGTGGGGTGTGGCTCATCAGGTTAGGGCACTGTCATTATAATCAGAAGGTTGCTGGTGCTAGTCCTAGGATTAACTTAACCTTATTGATCAGAAAGTCACTGGTTCAAGTCCTGGGGTTGGCAGGGAAATCTCACTGTTGGGCCCTTGGACCCGAAATGTATTCAGGGACTGGCAGACCCTGCTTTCACACAAAATGTAAGTTACTTTGGATTAAAACATTGGGAACCGCATTGGGTGCCCTGCAGGCTGGGGGACCCTGACTGGCCCTCAGGCTGATCTTGGTTTCCCAGAAAGGAGCGTGTCCACGTGGAAGTCGTCAGTGCGCTCTTTGCACTGCTGTTCTGGGAATGGGAACACATGGCAAAGTAGCCGCTCCCTTGAGGCGAACTGAAGCCTTAGAGCGATTTCTTGTCAACACACGCAGGGCGAGGCAAAGCAATGATCCAGAATCCAAAGCCTTACCCACCTAAACTGTTTGGCAAGGCTTCCCCAGGCCATCACCGCCCACAACGTGGAGCAGAGAGGCTGGCAGGCAGTTCAAACATGTTTAATGACTCAAAGGGCTAATATCAAGCTAGTTTACCAACACAAAGGCCTTATATCAAGCCAGTTCAATGAGGAAACAGAATACCAGAAACAACAGCTAGGGAGAAGATTAACCTCCATAGCTCTGGGTTCTGAACGTCATTAGATTATTGTTGGGGTGAACTTTAACCTTGGTACCAAGGAACAGTGTCATTACTCACACCTACCTGTATCCCTAGGGAGAACATGATTGTGTATCGTTATTTATGTGATAAATAGGTGAGACACCTTGTCTGCTGGTTATTCTGACACTCCTTTCCAGACACCTGTCATATGTTTACTGCCTTTAATATAATCTATATGCAATTCCTCATTTCTTAACAAACAGCCATTGCCACTGTGTCCCTTAATAGCCGCGTTTGATGTTGCAGGTGACTGAGAGCGTCATCTCTAGGCACACGTTACAAGGTGAGAGATCGCCACCTAGATAGAGTGCTCAGCCCAGGCTCCTTCACTGGGGGGATTCTACGGCGAATTCACTGTTGCCGTGGGGACATTTGACTGCGAAGGGCGTGTCCCATTACTTAGCTTCTGCCTGCCAAAAGAACAATGTGACTCGAGCTCAAATTCCAACAAAGAAAATGTCAAACATGTTTCTCACTGTTCATTTCACTGTATCTGTTCCTCACTCTGTCTCTCTTTATCTGTTTCAATCTCTCTCTTGATATTTCTTGTTCTTTCTCTCCATCTTCATCCTTATTTTTCTGTCCTTTCTTTTTCTCTGGCCATCTCTCCTTGTCTCCGTCTTTTTTCTCTCCCCCTCTTTCTCCATTCGACTGTCTCTTTCTCTCTGTTCATCTCTCTCTCTTTCCCTGTCCCCGTCTTTCACTCTAAGACAAAGTCCGGTTCATGGGCATTGTATACTAGCTTTGATCGCTTGACCAACCCTGATCATTGTGAGTGCAGATAAGCTCTTTGCTGATAGTCTTGCTATTTCAAGCTCCTGAACAATGTAACAAAAACATTGTTGGCATGCATGCACATGCACACGCGCGTGAGACGTCTGTTGTTTACATGGCTTTTCTGTGTTCACGTTATTCTATTTTCAGAAGCGAGAAACCTGCCACGCACATCCTTCAACGTGACGGGCTCGAAGTTTGTCACCATAGCAACCCAGAGGCCATCGGCCCACCTGACACTCCGGGACAGCAGTTTACAGGGTAAAGGTGTTTGTTTATATGTACGCATGCATGTGTCTGTGTCTGGGGTACAAGGAGAAATGGCACGTTTGTGTGTTCACATGAGGGAGAGGGAAAACGTGCATGTGTGACAAAAAATGTGTGTGTCTGGTTGTGTCTGTGTGTGTGAGATTTACACAGCCACAAGGATTAAGGAGGTTAGTGTGTCAGAGGAATGCGGTTTTGGGAGAGAGATTGGCCACCAAGGCAGGATCGGCAGGGGTGCTGTGCTGAGCAATTGAGATGTGCGGTGCAGTATTGAGCTAATCACCGAACTGGGATGGGACGGCCCAGCAAAGGGTCAGGTCCCTTGATCCTCTGGAATAGCTCAGCGAATATTCATGCATTTGCTAATAAAGTTTCATAAGCAGAGAAGTGCAACAGAACCCAGATCGACATCTGCTACTCATCTGTACAGAGCTCTCCCGGGGTCCTTCAAGTCCGGCTCGGGGGAACCGGAATGCGGGGTCCAGTCTCAAATCGGGTCCAATCGAGGAATGCGACTGTTTATTTATCTAACCCCCTGCCTGCTTGGTCCTCATTTTTTTTCTTCTTTTTCCTCATCCTACCTCCTTCTGTTTTCATCCTCAGGGTCTTCCCACCAGTTCCAGACCCCCCAAGCGGACCTGCACCAGTCCTGCCGCCACCAGGTTCGCTCCTGGGGGAACCAGAGCTTCGGCTCTCACCTGTACAACATGAGCCTAGTCAACGGGCGGCTCCGTGTGCCCCAGGATGGCCGCTACTACCTGTACTCGCAGGTGTACT
The DNA here is from genome assembly GCA_026776945.1 of Isichthys henryi. NCBI lineage: Eukaryota > Metazoa > Chordata > Actinopteri > Osteoglossiformes > Mormyridae > Isichthys > Isichthys henryi. Next base: position 12,363,516 of record JAODJX010000002.1, read on the forward strand.
TCCGCTACCCAACCCCCGGCGAGGGCGACCAGGACGGTGGCAGCCACCAGCTGGTCCAGTGCATCTACAAGAAGACCTCGTACCTGCGGCCCATCCTGCTGCTGAAGGGCGTGGGCACCAAATGCTGGGCACCTGACGCAGAGTACGCGCTGCATTCTGTCCATCAGGGGGGGCTCTTCGAGCTGCGGGCGGGCGATGAGGTTTTTGTCTCTGTCTCCTCCCCCAACATGGTGCACGCTGATGACTCCTCCAGCTACTTCGGTGCCTTTCGCCTCGACCTGTGAGCATCGGCTTGGGGAGGTAAGCGGGGGGGGTGGGGGGGGG
>JAODJX010000002.1:12363853-12381783 GCA_026776945.1 Isichthys henryi
GAAGGCTGGAGGGCTGCCATCAGCACTCTTTCCTGCAAAGGGATCTGATCGTGTTTTTTCTGGGGATTTATGTAAACGTGACAGAGATCTTTTGACTAACGAGATTCAGACGTTCTAAAGTCGGCCCACGTGGCAGACGAGGAGCTGTGAGAAGGACACAGCTCTCGCTTGACCAGCGGGCACCGATGCTGCGGGTACCCCCACCCTGGTGTGTCTCAGGATGAGAATTCCACGGGCCAATAGGCCGTCGGCTCGAAAGGCAGCCAGAACCTCCAGCAAGAGCGAGAGACATGGAATGTGGGAGGCTCCTGTATGTGGAGAAAGGAGCACCATTCGTCCGTGCCAGTCTTGCTGTGCATGGTGCCTATTCCAGAACACACAGAACCTATCCTAGAATGTGTGGAACCTATTCCAGAATGCGGGATACCTGTCCCAGAAAGGGAAACCCAGACAAAGGAATCTGTTCATCGTACACTACTTTCCAAGACTTTGAGCAGTAGGATTCAGCATGGGGAGAGTGGCTGGGGGGGTGGGGGATTGGAATTTAGGAGAAAAAGTATGCTGGCATTAGGAATCTGCAGTGGGGGGGAGTGAGGTCACATGTAAGCCGATTTCAGTTTTAAGTGGCTTCACTCGAGCTTCGACAAACATGCGTGGACTTCACTGGGAGCTGCACCACTGGGGATTTTGGCCTGACGTGCACACTGTTTGCTTCCTTTAATAAATGGCACACCAGCAAATATGCACACAGATCTTCAGATTACCCAGAATGACCTGCAGAGAACAAACATACCTGGAATGTTTTGGGACGGCTCTGATATCGCGGAAACGAAACGAAAACCACACCTGGGATTAGATACAGCAGGCAGTATGGAGTTCAGAGGAATGCTCATTAATACTGCCTGGTACCCTCGCTACATGTCACGGCTGGGGAAGGAGACGTCCTGGTACCCTGCAGAGCTGTGGGACTTCCCAGTCATTCCCCTTCATGTCTGAACAAAATCTGAGTCTGACAAACGGACACTTCAGAACTGCCAAAACTGGCAGCAAGTGTATATTTGCCACAGGGGGTGGATGGAGGTGAGATTTTGGGTGTGTTTGAAATCGCATACTTGTTTGTTATGTAGTAGGCGAGATATAGTATGCAAACTGAGCAGCATGCCTGAATCCTCAGTATGGATGAGACAGCAGGCGAACGATACCCGGATGACATTCTACATTCTGCAAAATTCTGAAGGGTGCAGGTGAGGGATGCTATGCTATCCCACGTGGCCACTGGAGCTGCAAAGACAAAGAATGTCACTTGCTCAGAAATGTTTGTCATTTGTGTTGGAAGAAGTGCCATTTCTGTACAAATTGAAGTAGAAAACAATACCCAGTTACATAAATTGACTTGAATACGTATTTTTTTTCATTGTTTTTAATAGCTTTTAACTTGCAGGGGTCAAGTTATGTTGGATAGTATGCTAGATGGGGCCAGTGTGCATACTGTTCTCACACGTATGTGCAGTGTGTAGTGCATCAACGGTCAAGTGGTAGGCTCTTGACAAAATTCTGTACCTCCTGTGTAAGTATGTGATTTCAGACACAGCCTTTGTTTTATGTCAGGCAGAGGGGAGGGAGCATCCCACGACATACTCAGTGACTGGCAGCCCTTTTCGTGATCAGGGGTGCCTTGTCATCCTGAAATGCAGTGTGCGTCAGAAAGGCCTGAATTTCCGGACATATGGGTGTGTGAATGTTGCTAATTTCCTGTAAAAAGTATAAAAATGCTTTATGGTTTAATGGGGCCTTCCTACTTTCTGTGTCTGTGGTACAGTTTTACTACATTGTTTCTCGGTCATAAAAATTAAGTAAGTAATGCCCCATGTTTCCTGGGATAGGTTACAGAGCCGCCACCCCCCCCCCACACACACACACACACACACACACAATCCCCACGAAAACAGAAGATGGATGGATGAAGCTAATGATTGATAAATCTGAGTTTGTCCTTGATAATATATTCTCTTTCAATTGCCTAAACCACTTAACAGTTTTCTTATCAAAGGCAATAGTTTCTAGGACATTATTGAGGTATCTCTTCTGTGTTTCTGCCTGCAAAACCAGTTCTGTTGTTAAACAACAAGATAAAAGTTCTCTCACCAATGAGTTTTCAGCTACGAAGACTGTGCTTCATCTCAGCACATGTAACAAATGGTTCTGTCAAGACTAGCCCACCTCCAGCATGAAGGTCCGTGTAGGAGGTGGAGTTTTCACGCCAAGATTCACAGTTTTTTTGCCATTTTCGGGGAGCAACGTGATAAACAATTTTGTCTAGAAAGGAACCTTGCTCAGTCCTTTGCAGAAAGATTTAATGTTAAGACTGAAATGTGGTGAAATATGGGCAGGGAAACACGTATTAGAAGCAAAGTGAAATAATTAACTGAAAACCACTCTCTAATTTCCTGAGCCAACTGATGTTTTGGGTACCAGAGCAGTCTGTCACTATCTAAAACACTACATGATGAGATTTACCCTGCAGAATGTACAGTTTATAAACTGAAACCTTGTTTTCTTGATGATGTTATTCTTGAAAGTGCAATTCTTTTTATATATATGTTTCCTGTAAATATTTTTTATGTAATAAAATTACTAGTTGTTCACTGTCTTCCTCTAATCTGGTCAATCTGAATGCTACGCTTGTGAATGGCAGTGTGGATGACACCCCCCGCCACCCCCACTTTTGTGAGTCAATGTCTGCCGCGTGTGTCTGGGTCCCTCTGCATCATCCCCGCCCCCAGAAGGCACTCATTAGGCTGAGATCTTCATCGTCTCGTCTTGGATTCCCCAGGGATGCCGCTGTTCCGCTGATGGGTGCAGCAGGGGAAGCGCTGCAGATCTGGTGGGGTGATGAGTGGACAAGCCAGACCTCTGAGCTCATGGAGGCGATAAGTGCCGTCAGTGAAGTGCCTCCCAACGTGCAGCAATGTCTGGCTGCAACGCCCACATTAGGCGTGCTTCATTATGGGATGTCATGGTCTCAGGACACACACAAACACAAGTGAAGAGCAAATTTCCAAATCTTTGTTGTTTCTGAGACCGCCGATGACCTAAACTCAGGCTTTCTCATTGTATGTCACAGTATCGGGAATCAAAACTCATTCAGTCCTCATGTAATGAAGCACCTTAGTTAAATTTCCGAAACTCACTAAGTCCACAGAAATTTTCTCAAAAATGTGAATTTTGGGGATTTATTCTTCAATGAAACACACTATGGGCAATTTAGAGAAGCCACTTTAACCTAAACTCATGTCTTTGGACCGTGAGATAGAACTGATGCAAGCATGAGGAGAACATACACACTGAGAGAGAGAGAGCAGCATTTAACCCCCCCCGACCAGCAGGCTACAGCGCTACCCACTGGGGGGCATAAGCATCTCTCAGTTATACCTGGGATATGCGAAAGGAGTAACTCATTCCATCTGAATGGCCACAGGCTTGGATACTGTATGTTTTTTCAGCAGGTTTAGTTAAACAGCTTGGGTTAAGGGACCTGGAGTGTCAGTGAGCAACACGGATACCGCATGCAGACGTGGTCAAGGGTTCGAGACCAGTGACAGATCTGTTGTGAGTGGACCTTGTCTCCACATGATTTTCCAAATTCCTGATGCTAATCTTCTCTTACTGTGTTTGTGAGCTGCCTTATCTTATACCTTTGCCTCATGCCACTGGACTGCTTGAGATGGTCTCTGGGTTACTGCAGTCATAAGTGGATGGATAGATGGGTTTATGGTAAGGACCTGAATATATAAACCAGTAGCTTCCCACCTTGGACTTGAACCAGGAACCTTGTGGGCATGAATGCTGTTTCTCCTTCTGTGGGACACTGACTGTTCATTGCAGCTCATTTAAGCTGTTAGTTGGCCTAAACTAGTCTTCATTTTCTTTTTTTTCTGTCCCAGTTACCTCGCACTCATTCCAGCTTCATTTGGTTCATTGACTCGTTCCAGTTTAGGGAATGCCGCACCACACCACATTCCCATGATGCGAATGTTGATGCAGCCGGTCGGCTCTGGCATGTGTGCATGGAAGCGCTCCTTCCTGTTTAGGTTTCCTTAATGCCCCCACACACTCCCTGTCCCCTCCCCTCCCCTCCTCGTGGACATTAACCCTAATCTAAGGGTTCATAAAATGAAAACACAGGTGTGGAAGGTAGGAAACTATACTTCCCACTACAATCTTGTCTACTGAGGCTTGACAGACCCATTGTGGTTGCAAGGGTAGGTCGTGGGGGTCCAAACGACCTCGTGCTTGGACAAAGCTGGTTCTGGGGCTTCTGCCTAAGGCGAATATGCGGGCTTCCCCATCGAAAACCTGTGACCCAGATTCTGGCACCATAAAAACCCAACCACAGAACCACGGGGCAGGGCGAGACTCGTTCCCCTGCAAGCTGGAGCATTCCCACCCCTCCCACATCACTGTGCGTGTGCAAAAATCAAACTTGGCCCGAAACCGTCTGACAGAACAGGTCGATTCCACACCCCTTAGCTTCTGAAATTCCAGATTCATCTAATGTCTCTTAAACACATAGATACACGCACTCATCTCATTCTATGACCTGCACTAACACTTTGAAGTTCAAACTACATATTTGTTTTATAAGGGACTCTTTTATGACTTTTAACTCTCTCATCCCAGTCATACTCAGGGATATTTAAATGGAGAGTGATTATGGAGTCGCACTCTGATGTATGGTGTTAGGAGATGGAATATTTCAGTCCAGTACAAAGTCTCTCTGAAAGTCTCCCAGCCCCGGACAGGCCGACACCGCGCCCCAAACCGCCCCATTTTTTCAGCATTCTGAGAGCATTTTTTCATTGTTATAACTTTATGTTTTAAGTCATTGTGGAGCCAGGAAGAAGACTTTCTAAGAGTGGAAGTGCGTCTGGCCGGGCGACCCGCGGGTTCAGGGACGGGCCAAAAGCGCCCGGGTGGCCTCCTGGCTGGGCCCGTGCCAGACCACAGATACCCCACTCCAGCCATCTGGGCCAAACTGGGACCCAGTGCCCTGCGGAGGGCTTTTGGAGCCACATTCCCAGAACCAGTGAATTTCCCAAATGGGAGAGAGGAGCAAGAAATGGAGCCTGACGCTGCCCCCCCTCCCCCCCCCAGCAGGCTCGCTCAGATGCCTTTGGAACACAGCTTGGCTGTATATTTATTCACACTGTTGGAGGAAAAGGGGCTTTCAATAGGGTTATACCACGTGGATGTTAGGAAGGGGTGGGGGGCAGCAGGACTATTCTAAAATAAGAGTCCTATTACAGGACTTTAGTAAAAAGTAAACAATTAAATTTCAGTTAGATGGATAATACCATTTTTTTTTATTAAATAAGAGCCTATTGTCTTAGTTAATATTGTTACACGTTTATAGTATTGCCTACAATAAACACATAAGGGCTCACTTATATCTTCCTTTATAGACAGTATGACACAATTGCAACCAGCTGGACCTCAGGATAGCCATCCTACCAAAGGTAGGGGGGGCATTTTCCTCCAGAAATTTGACCAGCTCAGTGGGTCAAGCTGATCTACAGAGTGTAGATTCCAGCAGGGCACCTGGGTCTTCTGCTTCAGAGCGTCATACTGGTGAGTGACCTCCAAGTAACACAGAGTTCTAGGCCTTTGCACAGCTGCTAGAAAATGAATGCAAGGGTTGCTCTGAAATACCAGAACCTGCAATCCTCTGGGTCACAGATGCAGCTCCCTAACTGCTACACATAGCAGCCCTTCACACGAGGGAGCACATGGCTACTGCTAAGGCTACCTTGCAAGCTAACAGTAATACCATCACCAGAGAGCCCAAGAAGGCCTCTTGCATTTTCTCTTTGTATGTTAAAATGCTTAATCTTTAAATATCTTAGATGTAGATAGTTTATTACACCAAGGAGGACTATCAGGTACGCGAATAAACCAAAAAATAGAAAGAGTTCAAGAAACCGATGAACCACTTTTTCGATCGTGTGTATTGCAGGGGTTTTCCGCATGAGCTCATGCCAAGAATCCAGTTAGACTCCGTCATCTCTCTGCCCCGTATTTGTCTGTCCTACCAAATGTGGTCCTGGCATGTCCCATGGAAGATGAATGCAGATACGTCACGTGAAAGGGATACAATTTCCAAAGCTGTGCTTTTGTCTGGGCCACCGTTGCCTCTCTTTGAACTTTGTTTCATAACTATCTGGAGTGTGTGATTGCGGTGGAAAGGCATCTCTGGTCCAGGTTGAAACATGAGCATGGGGTATGCTGCTGACTTTACTCACATTTGACATTTGAGATTAATCCAGTGCACTGGTTAGCAAATTACACCAATCATAACACTCGGATTATCTCCAGACAGCCCTGATTGTCTAATGAAAGGTTGACCCACACCATCAAAGCACAGCCTCTTACTGCATATATTATTACTCTCCATGGGAAGCACATTCACAGATACCTGCTTATTCATTCTGAGTTCCTCTCTTTTAATATTCTGTCTGTTTTGTTGTGTCTTCAACTGTATCCTGACCTGTGCAGCCTTTTCTCTCTCGGTCCTGATGAATTTAATCAACACTCCCAAGAGTGTAATGAATAGTGAACTGAAGAATCATATAAAAATAACAGATACTGTGACTCTGTTCTCCGCAACACTGGCATGCCAAAAACCCATTTTAAACTGAACTGAATATAGATTCCATATTCTGTCAGTGTGGATCGTTTGTGTCATTTGGGAATAAAGCTGCACATTTCCCAAGAGGCACACTGCACATATACAGTCTCGTGTATATATTTTAAACTTGATGTTCGTTTTTTTTCTGTAAATTTATAACTCCAGTCCAACTGCTTGGGTTGCTTGTTGTATTTTGTGATCCATAAAAATTAATATTTACACCCCTTCGTCATTATAATATAAGAATGACTCCGTTTTGTGTGTTTTTATTCCACAGAGCAGATCGTTAATCATGAGGTTCCACCGACTAAGTTTTATTTACACACTAGAAGACTCAAAATTTAGCCATGTACCGTGTCCAGTCGCTTGCCAAGTATTACACATCCCGCCACACTGTATAGAAAGTAACAGCCCCTGAGTCTAATAATCTACTGTGTTCAACAAAAGTATCTATGCCGCCATATTTTTCTTCTTCACATATTTGTCAGGTCTCAAGGCAGGAGAGTCACTAGAGATTTATGAGGTGGGGGGGGGCTAAGGCTTTATTAGGGGGGTCTGATGGAAATTGCCCAAATTATTTAAACTAATTAGTGTACATTTATTTGGGGGGGGGCGTAAAAACTGTAAGACGGGCACTTGCCCGAATCAGTTTTTCCGGATTATTTTTTAAACGGATACCATAAAACCCAGTGACAATTGTTCGGAAAAAAATTGCAAATAATCAGCATCTTATTCGAGAGGCGTCGGCGATCAGAGGTCTTAGGCAATATTCAGATCCACTGGACAGAACAGGGTTCGGGCGAGGTGCGCCGTCAGTTGTCGGGCTTGGCAGTAATTAAGGTTTAAAGGCAAAAGAAGTCGGAAAAACCAGGCAGGCAGGACAGGAAAAACCACAAGCGAAACGCACAAACTCTACGAAAACGATGGTGAGTTCTGCTAGACGCGCATAAGTCAATTAGTGCAACTGATCAGAACTGGGAAGGGGGGTACGTAGCCCCAACAAGTTCTACCGTAAACCGGGGCAGGCAGGAAAAAGGCTTCCCTGATGGTGCCAGTCGTGCAACCTGGGATTTCATGTGGGCTAGGATGTAGAAACTCAGTGTAACGTCATCGGGACTTCCCCGGACCGGTGTGTGACACATATATATTATTATATTTTTATTTTTAAATAGGGCCTACCATGCAATAGACCTACATCAGGATTTTTCTGCTAAAGGTCAATATTTTATTTTTTCTAAAGTAAATAATGTACCTATATAGTACCTATACAAAAAGCAGATTTATAACACATAACCGGAAACTATTTTTTGAAAGATTTTTTGAATATATTTTGAAAACGGTTTCAACGGTTCAGCAGTTTCAGACTGTTTTTTTTTTTTTTTTAGATTTGGCACTATCACTCGAAAACGCATTTCTGTTTTATGTATATATAATGTTGGAAGACCCTTACATTTTTGAATTACTACCACTGGCGTATAAATCGAATATGTTTGAATACGTTGATAAGTGCTGACACCTAGTGGGCATTTTATTATTTATGTTGACATGAACGGATCAGAAGTTAATTTTTTTAAATCTGTACAAGTGCTATGTATATCGCTGCATTAAAATTATATTTAAAAATCATTTAAATATTTGGTCATTGCGCATGTGCAGTCTGTATATTCTCCCCGAGTAGCATGGTTTCTCCGTTGCAGCGCAAAAGCATAAATTGCATGTTGTGTGAATGAGCCCTGCAATGGACTAGCATCCCATCCTTGTACTGTGTGTTATATGGGACAGTCTCCTACATTTTAAAGCAATGCATGCTTTGTTTTGCAAGCAGTCAAAAGTGGAACAGTAAAAGCGATTTATCTGTAATCGTCTAAAATCAATACATATCTTCCATTGGTGCCACTTTGTAAATCATTACTAGACTATTATAAACAAGTTATACCACAGTTTTCTAATGTTACTACCATTTATAAGTGGCAAAAAGTAGCCTTATTGTAAAGTGGTACCCTTCCATTTTATATCTTGGCATGTGTACGTGCAGTATGTCTACGTGCCTGTATCTAAATAACTAACAAAAAACATCCCCTCTGTGACCAGTAAAGTAGGCCTATATCTTACTTATCTAGTATTCTGTAGGGACAGTTCAAGGGCCCAAAAGCAGGCGATATACCGTATATCATGTTGTATGCTGGTACTGCACTACCAGAATGCCATACTTCTGCTCTTAGTTCTCCCACGTGGATGAGAAACAGCGTCTGAAACACCCATTTGCATCCGGCCTGGTTTTTGTGCATGTGAAATGCAAAAGCACAGCGGCAGGAAAATGCATTCGAATCCAGATGCTGAGTTCCAGGTGTAAAAATAGCATGGAGAAAAGAATCCAAAATATAAAGTTTTGAATGCTCTCGGTATATGTAATTATCCGTGAAAAGACGAACCAACACTGCAAATGCAAACCTTCATCGAGACCAGATTAGGCTCATCATGACTGAGGCGGTAAAGCAATTAAGTCGAAAGCCAGGACCGCCACCTGCGCAATGGGCTACAGAACTGTGGGACCTTCCAGAGGCTGGCGAACTCAAGGTGATCGGAAAAATCTAAGGTCGTCCAGAGAGTCAGATCATTAGAGGGAAACCATAACGCTCAACTGACAGCAATTTTAAAGCATTACAGCCGGATGAGTATCTTAAAAGTTGAGTTTTCTCTTTAGAGACAGTTGAATGTGTAAATTCCGCAGCACACTGTTGGGAATTACTCCGATTTAAAAACTTTTGCGATAACCCACGACCAGCGGGAACTGGCACACTGCCCACGCGGATGTAATGTTTCTCTTCCCAGGGTTCCCACCCACTGGGAGTGGGTGTGCTCAGGAACTCCACACAGTCTGGATTATAACTTTGTGTCACACTTTTCTTCCGCATATTTATTCCCCTTTGGATGACTCGATTTTGCCCCTTTTCTGCAAATGACATCACTCTACTTCAACAACCTTTTTCATCGCTGCAGGCTTTGTTAACATCCTTAAGAGATTGTTGACTGTTGTACTCAGCCACGATGACTCGGCATTTAGTCAACTGAATTAGACACATCGTGGCATGTATTTCCTACGTGTTGTGTAGTCTTTTGCATACCGCCCGTGTGCATAATACTTCCAGCCTTTCTTTTAAACATCGTCTTCGTTGTTGCGTGAATTGCACACAAATGTTGTTTTATCAGGGCCCTCTGAGTCACTTCCCTTAAACTGTCGAGCAGACCGCTTGCAAACTGAGCCGAAGTGGTCTACACTGGCTTGCGATTTGAAGTGCTCCAACTGTGCTGGGATCGAATGTTTTTTTAGGATTTGTGACTCATCGGAAATTCCCAGGGTCTACTTACTAATTTTATTTTAGCTAATTTGAAATCTATCCCCATTTTGCCCCATATTCTTCATATTTGGCCAACTGGTTTTGCAGCCTGTGCATTTTTCGGAAGATTAAACACAGGCTTTCTTACTACCTGAAAAGCAACCCATCCTGCCTCTAATCTCTTTAAAGGCAAAATGGAATGACTTGTAATTCCCGAAGGTGAGTTTTCCTTAAGTATAAGACAAGGGCGTATGTTTGGTTTTAACACTAATAGGGAGCAAATCAGCCACGAACCCCCCGCCCCCCAAATAAACACGGTACTCCCACACTATTGGTAGGACATGTACCTACTAGGGGCGGACTTACTATAAACTAAGGGCAGGCAGCTATCGGGAGCCTCATGAAGACAGAACTTCCAGAAGTTACATTTATGGACATAAGATTTTGACAAGACTAATACTACATACGCAGTGTCTTTAGATACTGTCTCAACAGGGAGGTAGAGAAATTAAAGGAACGTATACAAAAATTCATGGCCTCACAGGCGGAGTAATATGTAGGCTAAAGCCTTCACAGCAAAAGAGGGAAGATTTTGATTTCTTAAATTTACTTCCTCGATCCACCAACGTGATACCTCTCCCCCCGTCGGTGTGTTTTACATACAGCACTCCCGCCCCCACTCTGATCGGTAAGTTTTAAACTTAAATGTCAAAGAAAGTTTGAAAACTTACCATTGGCACCCTGCGCTTTGATTAGAATATTATTGATGTTCCATTTCATGTCAGCCTAGAACCAAATGAGAAGCTAGTCCGCCCCTGATCCCTACCGTCTGTTCCCAAATGTGCACCGTTGCATAGATATATAGGCAGTCAATATTATTCGCTTCATGTGGGGGTGGTCTGTTCTAAAGATTTAAAATGAGATTCCTCTAAATACATGCAAACTGAAGCATAAAAACTATGCTACATCCCTTGAGTTTCATTTTATTTATTAATTTAAAAAAATAAAATTTTGGTCCAGGGTGATGTGTTAATCCAGTAAAGGAATGCAAACATGCTAAATGTTTTGATTAAATATTATTTATGGTACATATAGTCATAAAAAAAAACAAACAAACAAACAAAAAAAACAGCGAATGGTCTATCTGCTGTTATACAGCCATTCACAAGCAGTTCGGGTGGAAGCGGGTACAGAGTCCGAATAGCGTGCATAATGGTTATATACTTACATTCTGCTTAGGCACAAAATGACTCTCAGAACTTCTGAACTGGACTGATATCGCAATAAAATTAATACACAGAATTTTTTTGGAAGAAACATTTATAAGGCAATAGTAATAAGCAGCATTGTAATTTCTCTATTGAATTGCATCCAGTTTGTGCCCTGCAGGTTAACGGTGAGAAACAGCAGAGTCGCTACCAGGATTAGCTCATCCTCATCCAAAACCAGCAACTCGAATTCCAAACAATAGTCAGTAAATATCCGTGTAGACCTAGAAGCAACACTAGCCTGGTCTGCAAAAAAATCAAACGACCGTACAAATATACAAAACGTTGCAGTGCCCATGAGCTTTAGATGAAATTACAAATTATTAATGAGAGGCCTCACAGCCATAAAAAGTACATACAGTATTTTCTGGAACCAAAAATACACACAAAAAAAAAATTAAACTTTGGTATTCTGCAGAAAGGCAGCCATGTGAACTGGCCTCCCAGGACACACCACAGCTTTGGCATGCCGGCCTATGGACTGGGTGAGTCGGTATGCCGGTGCGTCTGTGAGAAACATTGGTGGGGGCTTTGGAGAACACTAGTTTATCCACAGCAAACAAATAAATAAATAAATAAATAGTGAGATCGGGAGCCTTATACATATGGAGACTGGCTCCCGACGCGTGGGATAGGCGGTTCATTCCAGGGCCAACTGCTGATCCAGAACAACAGAGCTCTATCTGCAGGTTTTGTCAAGGCACCGGATACCCACACAGCTCAAACTATGCTCCAAGTTTCGGGAAGATCCAGAATTGTAACCCTGAAAAATTACTAAAAGCCCTTTGGTACTCAGTTGAGATTTTAGAATAAAATGATCCAATCCGTTTCATCTTCCATCTCCGCTTCTCCGGGACAAGATTGTAGTGGGACTGGAGCCTATCCCAGGAAGCACAGGGAATAGGCCGGGGGACACCATGGACAGAATGCCAGTCTGTACAGTACATACACAATAAGAGCAATTTACAAACACCAGTAAACCCGACGCGGGGACAGGAAGCATAACCATGACCCTGAAGGTGTGAGGCCACAGCGCCACCCACTGAACCACCAAATTAGCGTTTCCTATTAAATGCATTCTGAGAAATTTTCTGCATATCTGGTCACTGTCGGGAACATTCTAGTTACGGCATTCCGCCGTCTACCTGGACAGCCCATTGGGAAAAATCTCACTCCAGAAATAGCGCAGGAAACGGGAGCATAATTATGGCACTGTGAGATAGCGTGTGTCCATGGGGGTTCCGGCTGTGATCGGAGCCGGGCCAGGTCCAGAAAGGTGTGCGTCTGTCACGTCAGATGGCACTAAGACAGGGACAGTACTCAGTAGTGGTCCTGGTTGGAGAACTGCGGACGTCAGTGCCTGAGTGTTTGCAAACACTAGCAGCTGAAAGCCATGACTGGCTGCTTGCTGGGGCTGGTGTCTGGGTCCACAAACGGCAGTCAGTGATGACTGGAGCCCAGGCTGTCAGTAGCACCTTCGTAAGTAGCCCTATAGTCAGTAGACACCTTGATCCCAGGTCCAGGGGAAAATGGTCACTGTAGCCAGGCAGTCAGTAGTAGCCAGAGCCCAGGTCCAGGGGCAGCCCGAGGCCCAGCCCCAGGCTCTCCTTCAGCCCGCGCAGCTGCTCCTCACCCAATCGGATCTTGTCCTCCAGCTGCCGCTGCTCCACCAACAGGGCAGCCTTCATCTTGATGAAGTGGCTGTAGTCGCGGAGCTGCTCGGGCGTGAGGCAGCGGCCCAGCACGAGGCACACCGCCTGCTCCCGCCGGTCCACGTGATCCTTCAGCTCGCGCGCCTCGCCCAGCTGACTCAGCAGCTGCTGCTTCTTCTCCTGCAGGGGGAGCTGCAGAGCAGAGGTAAATGGTTACTGGTGGGAGTTGTAACATGATGTGTCAGGTACAAGATGTAAACAGGTAGAATACAACTAAATAAGAATAACTAAAGAATCTGTGGTCATGAATAAAGTATATAAAAGAGAAAGACGATCCTAATCAGTTAGGAAATCCAAGTATTGATTTAGCAGACGCTTTTGTCCACAGTTATGAGTAGGATCAGCCAGTTCCTGGAGCAACTGGAGTTAAAGGTCTTGCTCAAGGACTCAGTGATTAAATAGGATTCAAACCAATAACCTAGTGATGGCCAAACAAAGCTTCATGAACCACTTGCTGTATTTTCTCCTCCCACTAGATGGTGCTCTCTGTTCAAAAAAGGGCCCAAAACATGCCCCGAAGCAAACCAAGACAAAAAATGCAACAAATGATTCATGAACCGTCATTTGGTCATCACTACAACCACCTACAGGTCATCGGCACTACGTGCCAACACAGGAGTTTCCAACTCCCTGTTCTCAGGGAGATTGGGGGAGTGGGGGTACGTAAACTTCCAAAAATAAACTACAGTCAAACCTCGGATTGCGAGTAACTTTGGTTTTGTAAGACAAGCTAAATTTTTAAATAAATTTTACCTTGATAAACGAGCGAGGTCTTGGAATACCAGTATTATGTATATGCTTTGTCTGCCTAACATCACGTAATCACAACTGAGTCGATAGTTCTTCTCTCTGTCTCGCTGCGGGATTGTGGGTAATCGCTTCCCATGCTCGGTCTCTGTCAGCTTGCCTCACTCGTATAGTCAAAATTTAGTAGAAAAGCACCACCCAAATAAGGGTGTAGCAGTGCGAGCGATGAATCTGTTTAATGACAATGCAATGTCCACAGTTCCGCAACATTGAAAAGGAGGCAAAAGCGGCTGTCATTGGATAGGTTCCTTGTTAAAGTCAAACAAAAAGAAAAAGATTCCAGTGAGCCAACAGATAGCAGTGATTCCGTTAGTTATAGTGAAAGTCGTCCTACAAAATAACCCTCCTCTTCTCCTCTCTCTCATCTCCCTCACACCATCCATGATTCTTTTCAAAGGTAAAGTGCAGGTAAATTTGTTCCATGTATTTTTACTTGATATTTCGTATATATCATTTTTATATGAATATTTTTGGGTTGTGGAACGAATCATCTGAGTTTCCATTGTCTCTAATGGGAAAATTCACTTTGATATACGAGTGCTTTGGATTACGAGCACGTTTCCAGAACGAATTATGCTCACAATCCGAGGTTTTAACGTATATTGAAATCTTTGCACAACAGATACCAGTTCACAGTCTCTACAGGTCAGGAACTTCAGTCCCCCAGAGCTAGACACACATCTCAATTTATGAAAATCCACAAGATGGATAGTTAGTAACATGCTGCTTGCATTTAATAAATGCAAGACCATTTCTAGGACCCCCTTTCCCCCACCACCCACAGTGACCCCTAGCCCACAGCCCCTACCCACCTTCTCATGATGGCCTGCATCCGGCCCGAGGGCCTCCAGGGCGCTCTCCACGCGCAGCAGCCGACCTGACAGCGACAGCAGCAAGCTCACCACCTTGTCCAGGTCCCCAACCAGCATGCGGAACTTGTCCACTTCACCTGGCCTGCACACAGCGAGCACCAGCGCCTCCACCCCCTCGCCAAGCTGGGCATTGGCACGCATCTCCTCCTGCAGGCCCCGCTGTGCCTCCCTCAGTACGCCCAGCTTCTTCCTCAAACTGTCCATCAGCTGCTTCTGTGAAGGGGAGGGGTGAGAGCACAACCCTGAGCGGCCAGTCACGAACATAATCTGCCCCTCACATCAACGACCACCTTGTAGTAATATTATTATTACACTTATAGAACGTCCACAGGATATGACTTAACAGATATGCTCCTGAGATACACCCACTCATTTTTGTCCCCTGTCGTAAACTTTATGTTTTTGCTCATAGATCTTACACTATACATGCCCCTTGATTAAGTCCTGTTGTTCCTGAATGACTGTTAAGGCTTTAAGATGACATCAGACATGTGTGGGGGTGTGCTTTTTACCAGCCCAACACTTAATTTATGTAAAAATAATAATAATAAAAAAATGCTTTTCCCCCTGGATCTCAAGGGAATATATACAGGCAGTAAGCCACCATTAATCTGTATTACTCAAAATAATTTTTTATACTCTGTGAAGCCTACAGTTAGGTGCATGATTTTGGTTCCATGTTTTTCCCTGGGAGCAGGGAGTTACCTTATAGGAGAGCTCCTGGTCGTCCTCCTCGTCGCCTCCCCCTGACAGCTCCTTAGCACTGCAGGCTGTGGAGCAGCAGTGGGTATGCCCGGGGCCCAAGACCTGAGGTCCAGGTGGCCCCTGTCTGGACCGCCTGTGCTGGGCAGAGGAGGACAAGTGAGGCTCCAGAGCGGCAAAAGCTTCCGTGACTCATTTTAATGCCATGACTTTGTCCCATCTCCGGCAACCGGGAGAAGGAGAGATTATGTCACTATGCTGTTTTTAAACCCCACGGAGCTGTGGAAATAGCTACCCACCTTTCCAGGCTGTCCAAGCTAACCCGGTGGCTACCTCTCCACATCTCCGCCCTCTGCTCTTCCTGTCCAGCAGGGGGCAGCAGCTCTGCCAGGAGGTCGGCGCGATTCCTGAACTTGGTGTCGGTGGCCGACAGGGCCGCTGTCAGACAGCATGGGTGCCTGGGAATAGAGGGTGGGTGGGGCTCTGCCTCTGACAGCATGTCTATGTCCGTCTCCAGGACCATGGCTGGCTGAGCGAAACCCTGCACCTCCGTTTCTAACGTAGGCTCATCATCGCCGCAGCTGTCCTGGAACTCGTCGATGTCCGTCTCAAACGGCTGGCTATCCTCCGGGCATGCAGGGCCGAGTTCGGTCTCCTTGGTGGACAGCAGGCTGCACGGCTCCCCCTGGTGCCACATCGTGGCATTTATGGACGTACTGGCCTCGTATGGTGGTGTCATATGGTGGGGGGTGTTACCGGTCACGGGACCCCAAGGCCCACATTGACCACCCTGCGGGGGCCTCCTGTCCCACTCCGCTGTGCAAAGCTGCGCCATGGAGACAGGTTTCATGAGGTTGGGCCGATCTCCACCAGCAAGGACTGCAGTCCCTGAGTCACATGACCTGTAATGGAGCAGTAGCACCAGGTTAACTTTCAGTCATTTACATATGCAGCCGTTTACCATGCTGAATCATGGCAATGAGTGTCATTTCCTGAAGTAGGCGTAAAAAAGTAAACTAGTCAAGGTAGTGTAACCAGGTGGTCTATAGAGCTGGATCAAGGCTCTAATCTCTTTGGGTTGTGGGTTAGAATCCTACTGCTGTCACGTGTATTTTTTTGCTATATGTGGAAAAAAATCCTGAATACTGAATCAAGGCAAGGTCAGCTACCAAGACAGATTGCAGAAGAGAGGAGCTTATTTACCTTTGACAGGGCTCTGCCAGTGGGTGCAGCCTGTTGGTCAGCCTGAGTGGGTCTGGGTGTTGGATTGGCAGTTCGGGTTCCCTCGGCGGCGGAGCCACTGGCCGAAACGCACCATGTGGGACGGTGGGGCTGCGCAGGGGGGCCAAGCGTTCCTGGGAGCATCGCTGGCACTGCCCAGTTTCCACCCCTAGGGGCAAGCTGTGGGAGCGCTGCCGGGTCACATCAAGGTCAGACTGTAGGGGGCTCTCTTTGTGAAGGGGGCCTGAGCGCTGGGGGCCAGGGGCATCCCGGGGCGGGGGAGGCGACGGGGTCGTGAAGAGGTTTTGTTGGGACGCCCGTCGGCGGTGGAACTCTGCCCAGTTGGGTGGTGGAGGCCTGGGAGGAGGAGGCCTCTTCTTCCTGCATCCTGGGCTGCTCTCTTCCAGCTCACTCAGCACGGGCCCGACAAACTCCCCCGGGGGCGCACGTGGCCGCCACACGCCCAGCCTTACGTCATTCTCCGACAGAGCACGGCCTCGCTGCAAGCACTGCTCCCCTGCAAAGCGTGAAGACAGTCTGTCTGCCACTTTGGAGTCACCCCAGCGGTTCTCATAGCCCAGATGTCCAGCGCCATCTGCTGGCTGGATGTCTCTTCTGTAGCGAAGGTAGTCTCTGCAAAAAGCAAAATGACAGATCTCAGCAGGAGGGACAGGATAAGACAGAATCCTATTTATATAAAGGAAGGACTTTTCACGGTAAATATTAGACACTTTTATTCAAAGCAGTGCACTTATTCTTTTTTAAGGAAGTAGGGTCAGCCAGTCCTTGGACCAATCAATGGAAATGAATGATTGCCGTTGCTAGGCGATGTGCCTGACCTTTCTGTCAGACTGTAGTTCCGGTTGAGGTTGGTTTGTTCCTTCTTCTTCAAAGGATGTGCCTGGAGAAGAGATTAACCAGCTTTTTACCCATGGACATGTGAGGGCTCAGATCCGAGATGAAGGGCTCAGCCCTGCGCCATCTGACCTGGGGCTGGTTCTGGGACTGAGCAACAGCCAACACAAACTCATTTCTGCTCCCCACTGACTCAAATACACATGTGCATTGTCGCAGAATCACAGCTACGCATATCCTGCATCCTTTCTAAGTCATGGTTCCTGATCTATTTTATATTCTCCACACTGGCAGACCTCTCGCCTTGCGGGGCTCCCAGTCAAACCAGTTCAATACACGCGCACATCTGGTAATGCAAAATGGGAGTGGGATTCCGGGGCGATTATAAAACAAGGGTCTGGATTTTAACCATGCCCTACTTGCTCCCTCACCCAAAGCAGGGGGGATTGGGGGGGGTGGGGGTGGGTGGG
>JAODJX010000002.1:12391478-12401499 GCA_026776945.1 Isichthys henryi
CACCATTTACCTAAACACTAAATGCAGCTGAAGTTATGAAATTAGGCTTTTTACATGGGTATTCCGGAAAGGTCCAAAAAGCTGCACTTGGCTTTCCTGTGAGACTCCAGGCCCATTACAGTTAGGAAACACAGCTGTGGAGGAAGACCAGTCTAGTTCCTTAATTTGGCCTGATGGTCCAGCACCCTCTCAGAGGGACCCTCAGTAACTCTGGCTTGTTAGAGGAGGCCCAGGTGACACAGCAGATATGCGACTGGATATCATGTGACTAAAAAGGTTGTTTGAAAGTCTCAGAAAGGTGTGCTGATGGTCACGCATGTTCATCCGTCTGACTGATAAATTCCGAATTAAACTGCAAACTATGCAGGTCACTTTGTATGTCAACAAAGACATTAAGAGATGTAATTATAAAACAGATCTCCTACTGCTGTCCTGTTCCTTATCAGGCCTTGCAATCTGACCATGGACTGTGACATGATTCAACTGTGAAGTTCTTATACTGACAAGAGTTACCATTTCTGTCAGGCTGGGTTGTTGTTCCGCCATGCACCACCATGGGGCAGTGTTACACGGAGGAATCCATCCGCCTCCTTCAATACAGTGCAACACTGTGGGAACTGGAAGCTGCCATCCGCCTCCCCCCTCCCCAAAACCCGCCGTGAGTCAGGGCAGCACGGAAAAAAGCAAACATTCCAGACGATCTCAGGAACTGTCGGGGTGTGTCATAGGGTAAAGGTTACCCCATGTACCAGTGGCCGGCCACACTGACGTCAGCCACACTGCAGCTCAGCCAGAGTAAACACATCCACTGAAACCGACCCCTCCACTCCCACAGCATGCAGGGTCGGGGGTTGAGGGGTGCAATTCGGGGGCTAAGGAGTAGTTCCTTTTCCCTCAGCATTCTTATGCTCAGGTGCCTAGATAGACCGGTCTAGCCCGTGGTCCACAGAAAAAAACGGGTGCACAGTGATGACCTCACTGCGTGGCTCAGTATCATTACCTACCCCTTGTGCTACAAACTAAAGGTAATGTGCTGCTTACTTTAACATGACAGACTTAGAACTTGCTTCCTCCCGCCATGATTGTCCATGATTTCCTTGCGGTCCACATCAGCAGATTATGCTGTGAAAGGTAAGCGACACAGAAGAGGAAGGTGGGGGAGGGGCTTAGAGACACAGCGGCATGTAGGCCACACCCCTACCTGCGCACAACCATCCTCAGGGTCCTGTAGGAGCCCTTGATGAGCACCAGTGCCTCCTGGCGTGAACCGTACAGCTCAGAACCGCTGATGTTCACCAGCTCATCCCCCGCACGCAGCTTCCTGCACTGTGCTGCCTTTCCACCCTCCTCGATCTGTTGGGGGGAGAGAAGGGTCAGAGGTCATGGATCACAAGCATACCACACTCCAAGAAAACCCCAAAACATAAAATTCGGTATTAGCTGACATCCACCAGCAGGACATGCAGTCAGACTCTGATTCTGTACCACATATAGGCACCAAAGACAGAGACAGTCATTAACATACTCTAAACACACAGCAAACTCCACCACCACCTTACATGGCCAACTTCTACAAAAAAAAATTCTTCATCTTTACACCTTAACCTTTACAGTGGACTTTATGACTTGATGTAGATGACTTATTTTTGAAGTTATTGAAGTCACTCAATGATACAGTATCAGGGTAATTCTTTTTGGTCTAATCTCCAGTACTTTTGGTCAAGGGTCCAGACTCCCCAATCTCTGTGCCCCTTGCAGGTCTTACACACAGACCCACCCCAAGACTGAGCCACTTTCATCTCACTGAAAGACAAATACCCCCCTGAGGAAGAAAAGCTGAACCGGAAAGAACCCCCCCCCCCCCCCCATGCCCTTGTAGTGGATAAGCAGTTGGATGGATGAACAAAAGAAACACGAAGGGGGAAAATCAAGGCTCTGGAGCAGGTGTGCAGATCAGTGTGAGGCTGAAAACGGTCACGTCGCTCCCACAGCCGTCACAGCCTCTCCATTTGAGTACAGCGGGATCACAGAGAACCTGGAGCTGGCCTGACCCTTCACAGGGTAAGAACGACGTGGCTCTCACGCTTTCCACCATCTGTGTCCATCGAAGCCACCGCCAAAGATCCCAGACACCATTGCACAAGGCTTGGCACGGAGCAGGCCAGCATAGCACGGTCTCCCACCCTCCACACCCAACCCTTCTGAGCAGAGAAGACTCCCATATGCCTTCCTTCCTTTACACTTACTCCTGTGTCCTCTGGCTCCTTAAATAAGTCAAATTCATAGAGGCCACCGGCCAGATGGCCGGATTGGGGCCACATCGTGACCATTACACCATTCAAAGTGACCTAGTGGAGCTCTCCTGATTCTCAGCTCTGGAAGAAAGACCTCAATAAGCCAGCAAAAGCGAGCCCTTGGACCCCTACCACACACGTCACTCCTCTCTCTTTCTCTGCTCCAGCTGGAAGGCCTACATAAGGAAGTATAAGAACTTCATGTGCGAGGAAGGGAAAACCAGGTCTCGAGTTATTGGGATTCCCCATTGGGCTTTCCAGCCAAAAGTTCCAACCTCTCAGCTCCGCTTCTGGGGGTCTCGGAGCTGGGAGGCCACCTGGAGAAGGATGTAGGAAAACTGGAACCTCAAATCAACTCTCCACTAGAGAAATAACTACAGACTACTGATTTCTTCTTCTTTTCCATTGTCTCAAAGCTGACAGGGAGTGGATTGGGGAAAGGACTTGGACAGAATCAGTGGGGGAGTCAGGGCAGTCTCAGTCCAGCACCCTCTCTTCCCATGATACTCTCCTGGCATGGGGCCCTCCGACAGCCATGACGGGAGGAATGCATGTAATGGAGAAGTATTGCACAATTTATAACTGCAATTACAGACTGACATGGGCTGCGCCCTCCCCCTATCTGACAGCCATGTGGAACATCCCAGACTGCGTGGCTTCCCCCTCCTCAGCCATGCGAGACCAGCTGGACACCGGCTGGCCCTTTTGTGATTCAAGTATCCCCTGTGTGTTGGCGATGGTACCTTCCCTCAGAGGATGAGCCTCTCTCCTCAAGCCACTACAGGCCGAACCTTGCACACCCCCTCCCCTGGGATGTAGGATAAGCCTGTACCCAGTTTACTCAGGTAAATTTCTGGAAGTTCCTTGGTTATTCCACCCGGTCAGATGCAGAGGGCTGAGCTCGAGGCTGTTAGTTCCCAACAAAGCATTTATCTCCACAGCATCCCCAAGAATCGCAATGGGATCTCATGTGGCCTCGGCAGTAGCACAAATTGCTGAATGTCAGGTCATTTCATCTTCTAGGAAAAGGACAGAAGGACTTAACAGAGCGCCAGGAAAAACGGCGTAGCTTCAGAGCTCCCTGCCGGCCGTTCTGACTGACTTTTTCCCCCAAGGCCGTGACTTAATGGAACGTGAGCCTCGTTAATTCCGTCTCCCTTGGCTTCCGCGTTTATTCACAGCATGGGGGCCGAGGGCCAACTCCTGGCACGCTTCACTAAACCCAGGGGAGCTGTAGCTGGATGGGGCCCCCGAGTCGGACAGCGCTATGGAACCCTGGTGGGAGGGACTTATGCGAGTCGGCGGTGTCAGACTAGGCTTGAGTGAATGGCGAACCAGCAAGGTCGAGCAATAAGGAGAGAGTGTGTCAGTGATTGATAGCACATGATAATACAAAGACTGGTTTCTTCCAATGGTGTTTCTAAGCCTCTGTGTGCAGAACTGCCATTTAGTTATCCAAGGGCTTTTTTGTGTAGTTTCATGGGCAGAGAAAGAGGGAAATACCCTCTTTCTTAGCTTGTTGCTAGTGCCACACCCGTGTTCCACTGGACCTCTCTGCGTCCTGCTCCAGGCCTGGCGCCGGTCCGTGTGCCCGATCCCGATCCCTGGTGAGCAGCCACCGCCGCCTCACAATGAGGTCCTTGTGTGACTGGGAATGCTCCCCCCACCAGTGTGCTCCCTAAGGAACAACTGCTCATTAGGAACCAAAAAATAATAATAAAAAAACTCCACCTTGATCCTTTAAATAGAACTGGGCATGATATTTATGCTGCCTATTTTTAATTAGCCTCCATTATACAAGGAGCCTGTTTGGTTGGGTGGGGGAATTGCAGAAATAATTCCCCCTTTACTTTGTCTCCAATTCATCAGCAAGATGAAACAGACTCTCGGAGCGTCTGGGGGAGACGTAAAAATAAACCGCCCAATTACCAGACGGCTAGAAACGGTGCCGATCTCACGGAGGTGGTCACTTTATACAGTGAGCGGTACTGAGATGTTTTTAACAGCCAGGGCAGTTTACCATAAAGACAGGCCATGCTTCTCCCCTCATGACTGACATCCGGCTAAAACATTACCCTCCCCCCAGAAATGGCTGAGAATCTTGCTTCCCACCACACTGCACGGCAGTACCCAGGGGAACAATTTTGTTAATGGTCAGCTCAGCAGACCTTCATGGGCTCACGGATCGAACCAACATCGGATCTTCGGGGATGTAACTTCCAGAAGTCCCTCTGGTATCTGGACACTCCCCCCCCCATCCCGAGGCAGAGGGCACCCGCACTGATGTGGCAGCTAAAGCAAGCCAGGCCCAGGTGTTCCAGCTTCCTGTAAACCCCACTCCCCAGGTCTTTGTGCCAAAGGAAACGTCACACCCACCCGTTCTGGCCATGCCAGGGTGTATGCGCTGGGCACAGTGCCCACCATTGTGCTGGGAGGATTACTCACACTGGGCATGGGAGCCTGATGGTGACGCTGCCCAGTTACCTTGTACTCCATAAGCCCAGCAGCTGTGCCAGTCTGCCTTCCGCAGCCATACTGTGCTACACACCCACGGCTTCACTGCGCCCTGCATGCCCGGTACACTGTCCCTCCCCCTGCACTGTCCACTGTAACGTCAGTTATGTTCTCCTATATGTATTCCCACTGTACAGTTTACATATGTAAATACTGACTACTTTATTCATTTGATACTTTGCATGATATCCTTTTACTGCCAGATATACATTATTTATGATTATTAATGACAACCGTCAGTGTTTAATGCTGTTTCTCTTTTATATTTATGTTTCTGTTATCACAATCTTGGAGTTGGGCAACCAAGCATTTCACTACACATCGTACCAAGTATCACTGTGTATGTGACAAATAAAACCTTGGCTTGATTTAAATGTCCACCAAAAAGTCCCTCCCCCATAATGTCCAACATGCTGTCCGTCCCTCATAATGTCCAACATGCTGTCCTCCCCCATAATGTCCAACATGCTGTCCCTCCCTCATAATGTCCAACATGCTGTCCTCCCCCATAATGTCCAACATGCTGTCCCTCCCCCATAATGTCCAACATGCTGTCCTCCCCCATAGTGTCCACCACCCTGTCCCTCCCCCATAATGTCCAGCCGGCTGTCCCTCTCCCCCCCATTCGTTTATTGTGTCTCCTCAGTTCATTGTGCTTGTACCTCCCTGTCCCTATTAGAACAGCGCCTGCCCCGATCCTGATCCCATCTGACAGATCCGTGAAAGAAGCCTCACAAAAGCCCATTTTGTAAAGGCCCTCAAGTCAGTCTGATTAGTCTGAATGTGATTAAAGCATCCACTGGCTGACAGAATGATTAAGACACTGATAACCTGGAGCTGCATGAATGTCTGGATAAATACAGAGCAGTGGATTGGAGATCAGACTAACCATGTGCTGTTCCAGTACCAAACCATGGGGGGCGGGACTCGTGTCTTCCCCTAATCTAGAGAAAACCACATAAATGGTAACCACGAGGTCCCTGGAGGCATGCGGACCAACGCGTCAGATGGAGCGATAGCTGCAGACTAGACTAGAATGCAGAGATTTTCAAGCCATGTCTAAACACCCAGGTTATACCGCATGCGGTTGTCGAAGGCATGCAAGAAACATTTGGCATCAATTACACTCCTCTCCCGTCTAATTGTTCATAGAGTAACTGATCCCGATTGCTGTGTCATATAACCATGTGTCCGTCTGTCTGCAGTTACGTGCATTCCATATGCACATGTCTACCGAGCAACATGTTGCATTAAATGTGAAATCCGCTCAGGTCACACGAAGGCTGCTCCCCTGCCATACTGATCCGCCGGAAACACTCACATGTGGACCAGGGTCTCAACGAGGGCTTGGTCCATTGATACATGAATAAGATATTCATATATATAATATTACACAGATCTGGATATAGAAGCAAATTCCTCCTAGTAGTACTGCCTGGTGCAAAGAAATGCCCCCCCCCCATTCCCCAAAGCACACATTCACACAAAGAATTTTACAGGAATTTCACCAAAAAAAAAAATGTTTTAGTCGGTAATGTTAAATTAGACCACAGAGTCATTCAGTCCCCCCACTGCCCTAACCAGTTTCACACAGTCACCATTCCTGCACCCCCCAGCTCTGTTCAAGCCCGATCCCTAATGCCCCTCCCCCCAGTCACTCTGCCCGATCGCCGTTCATGGGCCTCCCCCGCATCCCTGGTTTGGCAGGGCACTGAAAGAGTGCTCTGCTATCCTGCCAAAAATGCAAAACGAAAAAAAAAACTCATGACTCACACTTGAGCTGAATCAACAGATTTGTGATCCCTGTGCACTTTCCCACTGCCGTAAAGGAAAACGGTAACTTATGCTCCTATCATCGCACAGAAAAAGGAAGCACTGTTCTGTTACTACATAAATCAATAGAAATTGCCATGAGCATAGATAATCTGCAATCATTTGTATTTTATGAAGTAATTAAAAGCACTCCTCCAGCAATGGGCATCTCAGACTTCAAAGCACACCTCCACACCCTATAATGTGCCCCCGACTTTAAAAAGGGGTCGTAAATAAATCCAGACATGCACCTCATGCGACACATTCACCTTACAAACTTTATGATCCATTTAACTTTTATTAGACAAGAATGCAAAAAGGAAAGCAAAATGATTGCAATGTCATATAATATGTCTGCGTCTCTCGATCTGAATGGCCAGGCACTGTCATCTCTAACTACCCTTCTCTCACCAATGCCCCTACTCTGTTGTTAATGCCCCAACACTATTACTACTACCCCTGCTCCCTGACTACTAACCCCTACTCTCTCACTTTTTTCTCACTAACTGCCCTTACATTTTTATACTACCACTACTCTCTCACTGGTTCTGCTACAATCTCACTAATGCCCCAACTGTTTCAGTTATGCCCTGATACTCTCACAATTACCCGTATTTTCTCACTACCGCCTCTACTTTCTCACTACTTCCCATGCTCACATTCTCGCCTAAATTCTCTTACTTTGTCCCCTACTCTCTCACTATTTCCCCTACTCTGTCACTGCTACTAATTTCGCTCACTGCTAGCCCTACTGTGCCATAGCAGTCCTTGGCTTTTAATGTATGATCCCACGACAGCATTTAAACAACAGAAGTGAAACACACGATGTACCAAATTGGTCATAAACAGGCTCGGCGTGAATCCCACATGCATGTGGGCTAAAGCTTTTGTGAACTACATGAACAGTGGCTCACTGTCTAGTTAATTACACCAAATGTTCAGGCAAATTCATGGAAAACTGAACATCAGCTAAGTCTGTCTTCTCCCCTGAAGAGCTTTCTGTTGGACCTTCCGCTATTCCTCACATCTCAGTGCCTTTCAGGCCTCCCAGGGCTCAGACACTGTCTATAATGATGTAATGAGAACTGGTGATGTAGCTGCTTACCAGCTGTCACTCTAAAAAAAATCTCTGGCTCAACAGTGGGCACATGTTATATTATCCCAAGTCCAGAAATCCTCAACTGCCCCCAGAGCTGCTCCCAGCAGACAGAAGCACAAACGCACATAGAAATCAAAAGTACTAGCATAAGATCCTGAGGCAATAACAGCAAAAGACCTGCAGTAGTTTGCATTAGAGACTAGCATTAGCTGAACGATGCAATAACAATGCTAAACATTTGAGCTGCATGCTCAGATAGGGAAGAGCAAGCCAGGAAAGAAAGACCACGGCCAGTTTGTTTCAACCATAAAAATGTTGTTGTCTAAAAATTCCAGCAAACAAACCACATTTTATACTGCCATGCTGCGAAATGTAATGTTTCTGTTCTGCGGTTAAACTAAGAAATACAGATCCTGTGTGTCGGAGGCCAGAGTGACAAAAGCTTGTTGTGATAGACAGTAAAATGTATGTCCAGAAACAGGATATGGTCATCGATGACTTCCTGCCTCATTTCTGCCAAATCATGTGGCCCATCTTTATGTCAGGCTTCTGCTTGCACTCAAACCGATGCAATATGTTCTTTTGGAAGTGAGTAGTGAGTGTGTTTGGCCTGTGACTGCTGTGTGTCTGTACTTCAGCTCCACAGGGACTGAGCCAAGCAAGAAGCAGTAGCCCCAAGCGCCCCTGCGTCTGCTCGACCTTCAGGCAGACGTCAGCGGCTCCGGTCAGAAGCCCCTGGGTCACAGGTACTATTGCACCTATTACCCGACCACCTCAGTCCACTGATCATAGCTCATCAGACTGGTCCTTCTGCTAACAACAGGCTGGTGCTGGCAATGTCAGTAAAATTCGGCTGCTGTTCCACCAAACGTGCGGCCGTCATGATCTAAAAATGACCCTTCTGACTGTCACATGATGGTGACTTCACTGGACATTCAGCAGACTGTTATTGAAGGCGAAACTCAACTGCCGGAATGAAGGGTGGGGGTGGGGGTGGGGGGGGTGGGCATGGGTGGAGACGGCGGGGGTGACTTCCTGACTGCTCTGCAGTCTGGAAAAGCTGGGTAATGCAGTCGGGGAAGTGATGGCATGAGGCCTGATGCAAATTAGCAAAGGGGGACGGAGCTTTTTTCCCAAAATCCTCTCCTGCAGCCAACATAGTGTTACGAACTGACAGAAAGAACCCAGGACTCTGATGGCATGTCAGCGTCTCCGTCTCCTGGGATGCCACCACCATGCCTCAACATGTAGCTCACATTGTCAGCATTGCTATTACACTGCAATGCTGATGCTATCTAAAGCAGCCTACTGCGTTCAGCCAATTTGTATTCCACTGGATATTCTCTATAGATATTTATCTCCCTGCGACCCATAAGCATTTGTAATATTGATGGATTGATGGATGGATATTTATCTCTAGTTTTACTGGTTTGATATTGATAAATGAAATGTGCAGCGCCCTGCAAAAGCAGAAGGTCAGTCAGTAACAGCTGAGGGTCAATAACCTCCACCCTCCCAAGTCTGTGTATTTAGTTAGTTGGTGTTTCTGCTGCCTTTCAGCTGTCCTTGCAGATACATCGTCTGCCATTTTCCATTGGGGCCAGACGGCTTTGACACTGGGCGAATGCTGTGGCATTCCGCTCTTTGCCCGAAGGCTTAATTCTCCTTGCCAAGGAGGTGCAAGGCTCACCAGAGCTCGAGACACGAAAGGGCAAAATGCAGATGGAACTCTGCGCTGACAGAAAGCAAGACGAAGATGGGGGTGAAATGTATCGACATTTTCATTTTCCCAGCATCCCCTGAGTCCACACTTATCATAGGAGAGCGAAACGGGTCTGTTTTTAGATATATTGGCCACAGAGCAAACCTGTAACGCTTCTCTCCTACGTCTCACTTATCTCGTTTGGCTGATATCAATTTACATAAGAACAGCTAACAAGCAACTATACTCTGGTAAGACAAACATTACTGAGTAGTGTACTTTGGAATTTTGGAAGTTGTATTTTGGAATTTTGAGACTGGGAGAGGGGGCGGCATGGTGGTACAGTGGTTAGCACTGTCATCTCACACCTTTGGGATCCGGGTTCGATTCTCCGCCAGGGTCACATGTTTGCGGAGTTTGCATGTTCTCCCCGTGTCGTCGTGGGGGTTCCTCCGGGGACTCCGGTTTTCCCCAACAGTCCAAAAACATGCTGAGGCTAATTGGAGTTGCTAAATTGCCCGTTGGTGTGCATGTGTGAGTGTATGGTGTGTGAGTGTGCCCTGCGATGGGCTGGCCCCCCATCCTGGGTTGTTCCCTGCC
>JAODJX010000002.1:12401599-12412332 GCA_026776945.1 Isichthys henryi
CTTCCGGGATAGGCTCCGGACCCCCCACGACCCAGTAGGATAAGCGGTTTGGAAAATGGATGGATGGATGGAGACTGGGAGAGGCCTACAGCAGACCCACTGGGTGAACTGGAATCTGTATCACGAATGAAACTTTCAAAGTATGCCCACTAAGGACATTCTCTCACATACAGACGTGCGAAAGATATGAAAATGGATGTGGAGAGGTCCCACACACCAACGACTGACAAGCACGACCAATCAGCCGATTTGGCTCATGAGGAGACTCAAACAATAACAAGGATATCTACTGGGTACCATTCCATATCTGGACACTGGAAATACGCTGCAATAAACCAGCACTGACTATGCAAAAAGTAAAGACATAAAATCCACCATGCTACAGCTGTCACTCTCAGACATAACAATTCTCTAAACTAAAGGCAAATATTGATCCAATTACAAAAAACAACAGCTGTAAGACTTCCTCCAGGCGGTAGTGATGTGACATGGTTGCATAAATTATATTGAAGTTCTTGAATCCTGCTATAATACTGCAGAATTAGCAAGGAATTTAACAAGTAATATATTTTATCCATCCATTTTCTGAAACCACTAGTCCTGTTCAGGGTTATGGAGGTCCACAGCCTATCCTGGAGGCTACAGGCGCAAGGCAGGGAACAACCCAGGATGGGGCACCAACCCATCGCAGGGCAACCTCACACATACACACCTAAGGGCAATTTGGAAACTCCAATTAGCCTCAACATGTTTTCGGAACATGGGAGGGGAACCAGGACTACCTGGAGGAAACCCCACAGCAACATGGGGAGAACAAGCTCCACATACATGGAATCCTGGCAGAGACTGGAACCCAGGTCCCGGAAGCATGAGTGCTAACCACTGCACCACTATGACACCCCTAGTAATATATCTGGCTGTATAAATGTATAAAACTTGTCACTGTAGCTAAGATGATTCCTCAGTGGTAAAACATAAGTGCCTACTCCTGTCAAAAAGTTCAATCATGAGTTTTTTTTTTTTTTATTATTATTATGTTTTTTCAATGTCATTCAAGTAGACACAAAGTCACAGAACTCAACCCGTCAATTACACAGAATATCTGCGTAAGAACAACCCCAGTGTCACGTCTCAAAATGGAGACTCTGCCTTTAAGGTGAACTCTGAAAGGCAGACTCTTAGATGAAAGCAACGTTTATCATTTCACAGGGGAAAATCTCACAATGTCTTCATTCATGGATTTGGAGACTGGGACGCAAAGAAACATGCATGGTTTCAGTATGCAAATTATAAAATGTCTGGGGACATGGAAAATTTCTGCAGTCTGGACACAAAAATTGACATTAAATGTTTACTTTTCCACCACTGGCCAAAAAGAAACGCGCGCGCGCACAGACACACACACACACGCGCGCGCGCGCGTGATTCATTGTAAATCCATTGTTGTGATTTCCATTCAGATTACTTGAGGACGAGCCAAGAGTTTATATGCTGGTATTTTGGCCCTGGATTTGTAATCTACCATCTCTCGCGTACGTTGAATACCGCACAGACATAAACAAATAAAAAGCAAATTTCTATTTAAAAACAAAAAAAATCCGTCCCACTTTCGGTGAAAGTTTCATGGCGGCGCAGAGGAGGTGGGTGCGGAAAAGACACTGCGCGCTATGGTATGCGAATTAGGTGGCAGTAAATAAAACGATTCAAAGGCTCAAAGTTCACCGCGGGACACCATGGGAGTTGTTCCCGAGCGTCGGATGTTAGAGATGGGAGAAGAGAAGCGGAAAAATTCACCGCGTGTGAAATTCCCTTCAAAGCTGCCTGGAGCGGGACCCTCCCACGGTGCAGATAAGGCTCACTAATGCTGTCATTCAGACAGCAAAATACTTACCTAATTAATGTCTAAATTCATTCAGATGTTTACCTTTCAATATCTGGCATTCAGACATTAGATTATGCATGGACAGCACAACGATCGGCGAATATTTTCCTACATTGTTAAACACAATGATTCAAGTATAACATGAGTCCAGCTTTAACATATTTTCCTCTGTCCGCGTTACAATACTAAACTAGAATATAACAAGCAATATACAGTTACTTTACACGTGATTTGCGATCTCTAACGGAATCGCCGGAATCACGAGAGCCCAAAGTTTTCCAGAAGATAAAATTTATAGCCTAACACCCGCACAAAGTAAACACGATATTGCCATTCGTAGTCAGGCTATTTCAATAAACTTTGCGAAACAAATACAGACAGGGAACAAACAGCAAGCTCAGGTGTATTCTGGCAGAAAGTAACATTTGGAAAGACCCTCGAATGGTGGACATGGCCAAAACCCACTTGGAGAGCTGTGCTTGGCCAGAAGTAACGGACGCAACTAATAAAATATTTAGTACTTGTTATAACAGTCTCAATAAATTTTAACCTTCCATGTCCAAAAAAGATGTTATACATTGCATTTCAGAAACACTTGCAAATGTTGATTTGTTCTGTCAATATGGTTCTGTTAGAAATGTAAAAGCATGTTGGAGTGACAATGTGAAAAAGATGCACATAATTCAGACACATCGAAAATACGAAAACTGTGTAAACTAGCGTATTTAATGGCCCCCCAGACAGGCGTATGTTACCGGGGTAGAAACTGCAAAGACATACTTTTGTTATGATGAGCGGCTCCCCGTGCTCCAGACCTCCTTTCAGCGTGAATCCCCACGGAGCCCCTCCGTGCAGCTGGACCTGGATGTGGTGGAAGGACACGAGTTGCTCCACCGTCTCCATGCGCTGCTCCGGCCGCGACACTCGCGTCCTCAGATGATCGCGGCTGTCCATGCGGCGTCGAGAAGGTCCCCGGTTCCCATCACCGCTATTACATTGCGGCTACCCGAGGGTGGGAGAGATGGAGAGCTACTTTTCACTCCACAGGAAAAGGGGATCATGAGTGACAAGGGGGGGGGGATGGTTATAAGTGGGTCAGTTTTAAAAGTTCTGTGCAGAGTGCGAAACGGGGAGGGCTCGGCAGAGGATCAACAGTTGCATTGTGCCCTCCTCAAAACTCACAATCGCTGCCCGCGGGTAGTAAATTTGGCTTATTGCGTGTGGCGGTAGTTGTGTCTGGCCGAAAATGTGAAAACTTTAGTTTTAGTACGTGGCAATCCTGCTGTTAAATGTTACAGCAAGAAAAAGCAAGGCTTGTAGTTTTTAGGTTTTGAAATTACAGCAGTGACTGTTGGATTTTATCCAGCGCTATTTCTTTGCGTCTTCTCTGCCTCGAACGCCTTGTAAAGTTTTTCAGTCAGATAGCCGTTTCACAGCAGAGATAGGAAAACCTCCGGGCCAACTACTGATTATTTATGTGCAGCCTTTAAACACTGCAGAATGCATTTGCCCAGCACACGTGCTGGAGAAGTTTCGAGCTAACACTATTTGGGAATAAGGATCGCCCTAAACTTATGCCAAACATACACTGTTTTCGGAAAGGCTTTAAATCTGTTTAACTATGAATCCATTTTGTATCGGTTAGAAATATTAAATTTGTAACAGCTGATGAAGGACACACACTTCCCTCAGCATGCAGCCTAGTTTCACACAGAAGCAGTACCTCCCCAATGTACTTAGGACAGCAGTGTGCTTGCCTCCCTGAAAGAGTCCAGTTCAAACTGAAAACTGTGATCCATGAAAACGTATAGGTAAAATCGTGCTAAAATTCTTATTCTGGATTTTGCCGTCGGTCTATCCAGCTTCCGCCAATCGAAAAACTAAATTGTCTGCCGCTGTAATGAAATGTATACGAAGACCAAAAGCGCACGCAAACACGGACTAGCTTTTCCAGTTAAAGTGCTATAAACTTATAACGTGGATTTTGTAATCGCCATGAAAATATTATTATCATTGAAAAAGAAGTACATAAAATGAATGGATTTATTAACTGGATTTTATGCTGTGTATACACTAGCTGAGCGAGGTGACATTTTCATTTCAGAAACGATTTGGATCTGGAAATTCCATGCTTCAAAATTTCCTGCTTTGAATCATAAATATTTTTATGTTAAATGCCTATGTGTTGATGGGCAATTAGGAAGTATATGATGAATATAGTTCTTAAGAATGTACCCATGCTTTATTCCTGATTTTTTTTTTTTTTTGGTGGGGGTGGAGGGTTCTGGATCTTATCCCAGGCAACATGTGGCACGGGGCAGGGGAACACCCTACATGGGATGCCAAATGACAGGGTACATATACGCTGAGAGCAACTTGGAGAACGCGATGTTTTATATGTATTAATGATGCGATTAATGGTAACCTCCCACGCACTTTAACTTACTGATGGCAAAAATGAGACTTAAAAACCTACAGCCAGTAGCAAAGCGGGCTAATTCAAATCACTTCTTTGGTTGGGTTAAACCAGACTGCGGGTCACAGCGCATCGTAACTTCGCCGCGGATTAGGAATTGCTGTCATAAATTGATCCCCAGTTTGAGAAATTGTGCTTTGTTGTACCATACTGGATATTTATTAAAATATTTAATTATAAATAATTTTTACTAGCTTGTTAGTAGAGTACAGTAGCCAGGACTACTGTATGCGAATAAACACGTATAAGATAAACTGAAATGTGTGCCTTTATTTTTTCAGAATAGTTTCTTATTTACTTGCTTGCTTGAATGTCCGTTATTTTTAAAAAATAAACAGAAATCCAGGAATGTGCATTTTGTACTGTGAACTTTGTCCGAGATGTTCTGCTGCCAAAAAAGCCTTAAATATATGTTTCAGCGCTTGTCAGAAGGTGTTTTCTTAGACGAATGCTGGGCTGCTATACCTTAATTAGCTGGGTTTTTCTCTGCCTTTTTGCAGTCGTCGTCTGCCGTAACTGCCCGCAAATACAGCAATTACGGTACCTCACCCCACCCACTGCAGAAAGCGCTGCCCCACTCCTTGTTGTCCGTGTCGCTGGGGAGACGCCCGAAGAAGCCGCTCTGAGGTGAGGCCTGACCGGGCAGCCGCAGAGCCGCTTTTGTGCATAAGATGCACCGTAGACAGAGCAACAGCCAGGACCAATCTGGAACAATTCTGCCATTAACTGGTTTCCTTGGTTCCTCTCCCTCATCCGCCACATACATTGGCTTGCTTAACTTGGTTCACAATGGGCCCCTTTGAAAATAGCTCCAGGAGTGGCATTTCACGGAATGGCCGCATTCCCGGCTTCTTCCGCGGTTACTGGAGCTCAAGCGCTCGTAGCTCCCTCGCAAAAGACTTTGTGCTGGCAGTAAGTACATAGGAATACAGTCACACCCCCCATTTTTTCCTATTACAATAAATTCCTTTCTCACATTATATAGTAGTTTAGCAGGCAGATTTTGCAGATTCAGACTCCGAATGACCTCCAGTATGACATTCAATAGCAGGGAATGTGATACCATTCAACCACAGTCATGATTAAGGGTTGCTTCGTCCGACATAGTGGAAATAACATCTTGATAACGTAATAGATGGATTAATTACAAAAGTTATTCACGTAAAGTACTTTTCTCTGGGGTACAATAACTTCCACTCTGCCACCTTTTACAACTTCTGTCTTTTACAGTAATTTGATTCAGTTTTAGGCTAGAAAACAATGGCGACTGATTGTGTTTATTAAACTTATTTATTTTGGCTGAGTTCTTGACAACCAAATATGATAATTGCCTTTGGGAGACCGGTCAGCTTCTCTGCTGGGTAATCACATGAACACATATGCAGAGCAGTACAGAATTCCAGCTCAGATATGTTAATAATTAGTTGAAGCCTGGCCAGAGGTGGTGTGACTGTGCAGTGGTTAGCAGTGTTGCCTCATACCTCCGGGGGCCAGGGTTCAGGTCTCTGCTGAGGGGTTTCCTCTGGGTACTCTGGTTTCCTCCCCACAGTCCAAAAACATGCTTATATTTCCCATAGTTGTGCATGTGTGAGTAAATGGGGTGTGTGAGTGTGACCTGTGATGGGCGGGTGCCCCATCCTGGTTTGTTTCCTGCCTTGTGTCCATAGTCCCAGGACCCTCCTGTGATCCAAAATCTGAAAAGTGGGTTCAGGAAATGGATGGATGTAGACTGGCCAGCTATGGGGGGGGGGGGGGGGGTTAGCCTTGCTTACTGAAGCTGTGTAGCCACTGCACTTTCTGGGGGTTTCCTCAGAAAAGCAGGTGAGAAATGGTGGCTTGTTAGTATTTGGAGATGACCCTCAACTTGTTGGTTGCAACTTAAGATCCTTGGTTCGCTGGGGTTTAGGATTAGCACCTTCCAACCAGTTTACCCCGGTTTGATTCCCAGTATGACAGTACACTTCATGTTACTGTTCCTCTGAAAAAGACGTTTAACCTGAATTCAACATCTAATGTATCCAGGTGAGTGAAGATGAACGAGAGTAAATTTCATTAATTTATCCTAAATATCATTGCAAACCGCTCAGTCAGGCATCCACACTGCTAAACGTTTGCCTTTGAATTTTGAGTTCAATTTAAGTATTGAGGATATACACGACAGATACTCTGGTTTGAATCGAATCAAAACATAATATAATCCAAACCACAACCCCCCACCCCCAGTCAGTGAAATTTACTGAGGGCAACCACCCCCCACCCGGGGGACTTGGCTTTGTTTGGTCAGTTTGGACTTCAGGGAAAATTACCCCAGAAATTCACTTTGCTGGTTCTCTTTCTACCACAAGCCCAGTATGTCTCTCCAGATATGACAGGGCTGCCCTCTAGTGTTCCCATTCAATGCAGAACCCTAAAACTTGTCCATGGGCTTCATCGTGTAGAACTTTCTTTGGCCAGAATTATTGCAGCTGGAATTATCATTTTGAACGTTTACAGGTGTGTGTAATTCAGCTCTTCCTCAAAATGCCAAGCAGTACTCCTGCCTCTATTCCAGAGGATCCACCTGGTCTGTCCGTCCCAGCATCTCAGAAACTGCCACCCTTCTGAGATTTTCATGCAGTTTACAGACAATGGTGTGATTATCAAAAAGTGTCCTGCTAGTGGCAGTTCTGTGGCTAAAATGAGGAAGGTCAGAGGAGAATGACCAAATTCGTTAAAGCTGACAGGATGGTCAGAATTGCAAAAATAATAGCACATAACAATAGTGGTCTGCTGAAAGGTTTCTCCTGAGACACAACTTATTAATGTTTTATACAGTCCTGGAGGAAAAAGTGGGTCCTATCTGGGTCTATCTAGGTGTACCTGATCGCCGAGTGTAAATAAAAAGTGATTTCATATATTAATCAAAAGTCATTAGGCATTAAGCAGACTGACACGAAATAAATATCTTGGTGCCTGGAAGTTATACTCATCGTAACTGAAGGTTAAAGGAATCATTTTTTGTTAGTCATATTACATTCTTTCGGTAATACTACATGCTGGAGTTGGGAGAACATAATTGTTGTCGTCATTTTCCATGTCTCCTGTCCAGTAGGTAGATTGGTTGCTCTGAGGCTAGGGATCTGTCCCAGTGATCAGAAGGTTGCTAGTTCGAATCCTGTGACTGCCATGAGTGATCGTGCTCTGTTGGACCCTTGAGCGAGGCCCTTAATTTGCAATTGTCTCGTCCTGGGTATGATGTTAATCTACATTAAGCTCGGTAAGGATATCCTCCATCTAACAAGGGGATATGGGGGTTGGTGGCAGGATTGGCACTCCAGCCACCAGAAAAAAACACACTGGTCCATTTGGATCGGTGTGGTGCTGAGGTATCACCTGCTGCATGGCTGCACTCAGGTTCAGCATCGTTCTGTAATCAGTGTGTGCTCCTTGCCTCTATCCAGTAGGGGTCAGTCTACACTGGAATCAGTACAATCAAAACTTGTTCAAAGGCACAAAAAACAAGGTTTGCTTCAAAATGTTTTTACATTAGTTGACAGCTTGTATAAGGCTCTACTTTTATTTCCACTGCTTTTGAATGCAAGCATGTGTGCATGAAATTCAGAACGTTGTTGGGGATTTCAAGTTTATATGGAAATGGACCAGTTTCTCTCCTGCCTTCTATGGATTTGGTTGGGAAATACTAGTTACTTTTGCCACATACAGTGTGGACATCTCACCATGGGCCTAGAAACCACATAGTTTTGCTGGTAACATTTTGACGGGGCACTAATAATATAGCATTAAACTATTCTTTATTTATTAATTAACCACAAAGTATGTCTTAGTTACATACTGATCTCTTGTCAATTCATTATTAATAAATTGTGACATGTTTTATCTCAAGTAGTTACGGTATTTATTGCTATGCATGTGTTAATTCTGTAAACCTTTATAAACTACTGAAAGAATAAGTCAGTAACACAAGTTAATTACTGATCTAGTATTTGCTCATCATTAATGAATCATCAATCAACTTTTATCCTAAGCAGTTACTATATTCATTACTATTTCTTAGTCCTGTAAATCTTTGTGAACTATTAAAGGAACTACTATAGGGACAAATTATGAATAACACAAGTGAAATACTGATCTTATTATGTTCATACACAGAGGGTTACTGGGTCTAAAACCCAGCCAGACTGTATGATAGACAGACACACACACACACACTCAAGCACATACGCAGTGGGCTAGACATGCTGTATTGCCAGAAATGAAAATGAATAATCTAGAAGACCTAATATTCAAAAATGCTCGTGAAAAAAGTAAAGACAACTAAGGTTAAAGTAAAAGCAGACTGTATTACAATGTCCACCGTTGTTTACATTGCTACATGAACTCATATCCCTGCAAGAACCTCAGTATGTTGGAAAACTGAATTCGCTTTTTCCTATTACATCACATCTGGCTCATTTCTGAGCCCTGCTCTGGTGTGTGTGTTCCAGGAGAGCTTTCAAATAGTCCTGTGTGTTAAACAAACACCCCTTTTTAGAAACGATCACGTGGGAGGGAGAGGTCCATAGTGTGACTGAAGCCCCCTCATTCTTCATATTCTGCTCTGCCAACAGGTACAGTGAGGTGAGGTCCTTGTTATTAGACATTATTGGCTGAAGCCGCCCCACGCCCATATGGGAGTTTGAGTGCCCATTCTGGCATGGTGTACCTCTGTAAATGGGAAGGCTTTGGGACCTTGGTATTCCCACACTGTTACACACTGGGATAAGAGGACACTGGAGTGTCTCCAGTGTTGACAAAAAACAAGAGCGATATATATGGGGGGGAGAGAAGTCGCAATAGCATTTCAATAGCAATGGCAAATTCCAAGGAAAAGGCCTGGGGTAATTTAGTCTGATTTATTTATTCTCCGTTACCCTCCCAACCCCATAGTGATCTTTGATCAGGTTGAACATGACGTGATGCACTGAATTCCTGTCGCCTTCCAAAAATATTCCAGTGAATTGTTTTGAAGTTATCTATTTATTTATTCCTGGCCAGATGATTTTTGAAACCAGAAATATATAAATTTAAGTGAATATATGTATATATGGATATATGTGAATATATCTTTTTAAAAATCTGAATATTTATCATTGCTGAAATTGTTCACTAAAATGTAATGATTCTGGTTGATGTTCTGGTATCGGAATGGGTAGCCTTTTTCTCAGAAGTTCTGTTCCTTGAAGCCATGTCCCAGTTGACTGTGTTTAAACATCAACCTGTCTGGGAAGACCACTGGACTCCGCCTCCGCCGAGGCGTACTTTGTCTCGTCTCTGGCCAGACCTTGGCTGAGCTCTGCAATCGGACAGCTGTCTGCCAAGACTCACAAACAAACAAGGAACTAGTATCAAAGGTCATCACCGGCTGTACAGAATAAGCTGAGTCCTTGACACTCAGCATGGAAGGTCTATAGTGAGCAGCTCTCTTGGCATGAAGAGGTTTAGTTATTCCCAGAGTATTCAAGTATGTGTGTTTTACCCAAACGATGTTTGAAAGTAATGCTTTAAGCTGTCACTTATGGGTGATTTTTACCATGTGTTTGATAAAGGACTAACTGTGCTCCTGTTTAGACCGTGTGAATGTTTGTGTCACATGTTTTTGTTTAAAAACAGATTTTTGTTAAAAATATTAACCTCCATTCTAGGAATAAGAAGAATCACTTACTAATAGACAGACAGCTGCTTCTAAACATTGCGATTCACGTTCCTACATATAGCCAAGCATCTACGGATATCAGAATTTTTGGGTTTAGTATTGTTTAGCATAAGCTTGTGAGATTCATATCAAAAGAGGGCTGTGTGATCAATAGCAAAGACTGAAGTTTGGCATTAATATGAAGTTAGGAGGTATGACTGCACACTTCATAAGGCAACAATATCTTTGGGACAGATAGTTCTGTTGAAATATTGACTCAAAGTGCAGAACGCGACATTCTAGGCCTCTCTGACCTTTTGAATGAAAATCTTTCACTGCCCCAGATGTTAAAGCTACTTGTGGAGCTTTTGGAGCACTGAATTCCCTGTATTGTGGGATGGGTGGCTCAGTGTGATGCACTACAGCTTTACACTTGTAGGGTTGGGGGTCTGAGTCTGCTCTGTGTGTGGATTTTGCATGTCTTTCTCATTACATTTAGCAGCCACTTTTATCCAAAGCACCACACATTTCTGAGAAAGCATAGTCAGTCAGTTCCTTGATCTTTGGGTTTAAAGGCCTTGCTTAAGAAATCATGGTGATATCACACTCTGCTTCACCAAGATATCACCAAGCCGCTTATCCTACTGGGTTGCGGGGGATCCTGAGCCTATCGTGGAAGCAGTGGGCACGAGGCAGGGAACAAC
>JAODJX010000002.1:12413503-12432831 GCA_026776945.1 Isichthys henryi
GAGACAATCAGGGAATCACACGTGGGTAATCAGGGGGCGTGGAACACGAGAGGAGCGGACGAGCGGGGCATGACACTGGGGCTGTACCCTCAAGGGTCTGCCAGTTGTACCCTTAGCTGTAGGTAATTGTTTAATGCAGAAATGGATCTGAGGAACATTTCAGTACCATTAATGGTACATTAATACTGTTTGTACCTTTGGGATGTTCCTCAGAGCCCATTTCTGTACCTTAAAAGGTACGATTACAAAGGCACAGCCCCAGTGACAAGCAAGGGTCAAATTTTTACACGTTTTTCTGAGAACTATATAGCTAGAATACTTGTTTTTCTTTAAAGCAGTAGAATTCCTTGGATTTCAATCCTTGAATTTATTGACCAGTTATTTATTGCCTGTTGGAAGTACATGTCAGCGACTGGTGCAATAAATTTTCTTACCTGTTGTTGCAACTCAGGTCTGGTTTTTGCATTTTTTATTTTCTGGTATTGATCCCATCTTGATATGAAGCACCTTGTGTTACGGTGTGTGGATGTACTTACGTGTGTGTGTGTGTGTGTGTGTGTGTGTGTGTGTGTGAAAGGTGTCTGCAGGTCCTCTGCCTCCAGTTGAGAATCAGCATGTTGCTCCAGTGGCTGTCGGACTGCTGAGGCGCTTTGCCCGTATGACTCCCCTGTGGAGGATCATGGGAAATAAGCCACACAGGGCATACTGCCAGAACAACTACGAGTGCTCAACTGGGATCTGCCGGTGAGACATGCTGCGTCCTGCTCCCCGGGGCTGCTGATCTGTGGGTGTTAGATGTCCCAGTCTGCCTTATTAATTCTTGGCCGCCTCTGCTCTCACCCAGGGATGGACACTGCTCTTTCAATCAGCCGGTGAAATCCTACAGGACAACCTGAAGTCACCTCCTGTCTGTCTGGGGAAGCCGCCATCCTGGGGCCTTCATCACGAAGCAGGATTTCTAGCTTAGCCAGATAACTTGTCAGAGTTAAGGTAGCCCAGTCTAAAGGGACTTTGTCTTTGTTCACTTACATCTAGCCCAGATACCTTAAATCCTAACTGGCTAAGCAAGAAATCCTGCATCGTGATACAGAGCCCTGGCATTTACGAAATCCAGATGCTGCACTGCAACTGCATGAGGCACCACTTCCCTTGTGTTACTGTATTCAGGTCAACATAACTTACACGGGCACCAATGAGGTCAGAGATAACAGACCACAAACATGCACTTGCTAACTGACCTTCGCTTAGGGTACACCTGTACGTCCTCAAACTCACACTCTCTTTCGTTCGGAACCCGCATCACATGATC
Organism: Isichthys henryi; assembly: GCA_026776945.1. Lineage (NCBI taxonomy): Eukaryota > Metazoa > Chordata > Actinopteri > Osteoglossiformes > Mormyridae > Isichthys > Isichthys henryi. The sequence continues at coordinate 12,414,813 of JAODJX010000002.1, forward strand.
ACATATACAGACATGTTCATTCTCGCCAACACACACACACACACAAATGTATGTGTAAAATCGCAAATGGTGCCTGACACATTTTCCAAGCAGGTGACCCTTGGCTGGATTTTGATAAGGTGGAATCATTTGCCGTGTCAGTGCTTAAGGTTTTATGGAACTGGCAGGCCTCTCAAGCAAGGATTTCACCACATGGCTTATACACATGGCCAAAGACAACTGGAGCTCTCTCCATAAGCTCAGCTACACAAAGACTGCCATTGTACTTCCAGTAATTAAAAAAAACACAGACCTCTTTTCCAACCTTTTAAAATATTTTACTTCTTTATTATATTTTCTTAATACATTTATTGTGACCTGCTTAACCAGCCTTTTGACAGTATTTCCCACACGCACAGCAGAATTTTTTTATTTGGCAAGCAGGACAAACGCCTGACTCGTGCCTTATGAATCCAAGTTCCTTCCGGAGATATGAGAAGCAATATATATATATATATATAAAATGAAATATCAGAAGGAACTGATTAAAGTGGAAGTTATTGAACCAGAGAAAGCAACTGGGGAGAATCAAAGTAGATCAAACTCAGTGCCTTATCAAGTCTTTTCTATGTGTTTTTCAAAGCAGTTTTACCAGTTATGAATTAATCTGTTTGTCTTCTGTTGCGACAGATATGTTTCATTGATTGTATCCTTGGAGGTATGAAGTATGTGGCCTGGGATACAGATTATATTTCATGGTTAAGTGTCTTTATTTATAGTCTTTCAGGAAGGATTTCATTTTGTGTAGCTTTTTAAATGTACCATTTCAGTCATGCTATTTTAGATGTTGTAACGTTAAGTCGGACCTTGCTTGTCACTATCAGTCTTTAACGGTTGACACGGAACTTCTCATATGAGTGCCATAGCCTTGGATGATGGCTGATACATATTTAATTGAAATGGTATTTGAATTATATTTAGATTACACTGAATAAACATTACAGAAGTTCTTCTCCAGATGCACTCGGCCACTTTAGCATCATGTTTCATATAAAGCTAAATTATTCCAAATGAACTTTTTTTTTATAATTATCGAAGTAGCATTTCATTGTTCGCACCAGATTGTTATATGCTCTAACACACCACTTTTTTGCGCTACAACCTCTCGCAATATGCCAAAGTCAGTTATGTATTTGCACAACCAGCGTACTGTAAAAATTCAGTTTCATTTTGTATTGTTGCCTGTTACATGCTTGTAGCATGGTATGTGTTTCACAAAAGGACAGGTCAAACCCCGTCACACTGTGCTTTGGCAATAAAGCATTTTGTTTCAAGCCTGATATTTTGTTCGTGATATTTCTGGTCAGATTCAACAAGAACAGAAAAAATATATATTTCAACTGTGGAAGAATTGCAATCTGCTGCATACAGTTCTTGGAATATTTTATTTGCTTACAGCTTTTTCAATTATTTACACAACACTAATATGTATTGCCCACACTATTTATATAGTTGGGATTTGGTTAATAAAGGCAATCAGGTTAAAAACCCCAAAGATACAGCAGAAGCCCCTGCAGTACAAGTCGACTTCCTATATTAGTCAGCACACCTAGTGCTGCAAAAAATCATATTAATAGCATCAAGCATTTATTATATATAGAAACTTTTTGTAAGCATATTTATCACACTAAATACAAGTCCAAACTTACAAAAAATCCTCTCTTTTTAAATGTGCATTGAGATTATGATGACATTCTATTAATTTAGTAGATGTTTTTACCTATGTACAAGAGAGAAAGCAAGGTCAGATATTCACTGGAGCACCTGGGGATTATGTGTATTGCTTAGGGACCCAACAGTGAAATCACTCTGTGAAACCAGGTATTTGAACCAACAACCTTCCAATCACCGGCAGAGTGTCCTAACCTACTGAGCCACTAACCACCCCCATTATTACTCAGCACATAGAGAATGAAACAAAAAAAAAACACTGGTTGCTTGATTCCAGTACGTGCAGTCCTCCAGCTGTAGTTACCAAGGTCCCAGGGTTGTTTAAACAAAACCTACATTGTGGCAGCACCTTCGGCCCACTGAGCGGCGCCCGTTACACAATGCAAACTGCCGCAGGGTCCAGGCCCTCCGGAACACTGATCCAACGCTTTGGTCGAGTGCAAAGGGCGGACGCCACTGCAGCAGGGGGTGAGGTTTGAAACTCCTCAAAGAAACCGTTGGCTAGCACTGTGCTTCGGAAAGGAGTTGAGCAAATGTAGAGCACAGGGTCCATGCAGCAGCAGTGCACTACTGGGAACACATTTAGCCTTTATAGCTTGTCAGAGCTTTGGGTACGAAATGTACATTAGGTTCCTTTCTGAGATAAATAAAAAATAATAAAGTAATGCAGGATCACATCCATCCATCCATCCATCCATCCATCCATCCTGAGCAGGTTTGCAGGTTCCCAGACTTTTCACGAAAATAATAGTGCCAGAGACTCATAACCCCATTTGACAAAGGGGTGGGGGTGGTCCCCGCTGTACGGGAACACCTGAATTAGGGTCAAGTTAAACAAGGCAGCTGACACAGTGTGACAACTGAAGAAACGGGTGTAGTTTTTATGGTTTAATAAGTGTACATTACTTAAAAATGGTTGAAATGACATAATAATAATAATAATAATAATAATAATAATAATAATAATAATAATAAAATAAATTAAATATTTGGATTTCCTGAACGTTACGAAGACTCCCGAAACTTTCGAGACCGGAGGGATGATTGTAGAGATGAATGCGAACTAACTAAATGAAATTGCATGTGGGGGATTGACGAGAAAAGTGAAACGGTATTCTGGCACGTACGTGGCTCTGGAAATTCTGTAATATTCCCAGTACTGTTTTCCAAAGCAAAAGGCAAGGACTTCGCCTGCAGTGCAGATGTTCGCCTTCACGTGTAGTATGCTCTATCCTACAATCAACGTGTTCCTGGAGAAACCACTGAATTAATCAGTAAAAATCCACTTGTCTTTGTGACTGTGTCCTTGTCAATCGTGTTCTGTCCTAGTCAAACTGTTGTGCTGTATGTATCCAGTATGTCTATTTTCGTGTTTTTTTGTACTGTGAACTTTTAACAGAACAGATACATTGGCATATGCACCGCGTGAGGGTACCTTTATCTATCCGCATCTTGTTGCAAGTGTCGTATTGGAAGTGCAATGTGGCACGTCCCTTTGGTGCGCGTGCATGAACCCACATACGAGGCGCGAGGAGCCTGGACTGCGAGTAGCTGTGGCGCGTCACCAACCTCCCAGTAAACACAGGAGACCAGCCGGAATAAGAACAACAAAAACAATGTTTCCACGTTTTATCTGTGGAGTCCCTTTGGCTAGCTCAGTTTTGCTTTTTTATAAGTTGAAAAACCAATGATAGGCTGAATATGCGAGGAGTAAACATTTTACAATAAGATTTAAAGGACATAACTAAGATAACCACTGGCGTAAGTAGGCATGTCCCAAAAACGGAGCCTTTATATGGTTACTTGGTTATTCGGTTGTCACACCTACGTTAGTAGTATACTTCACAGGTTATTAGAATTAAGCATTATAAGTGCATTTTACGTTCTCTTTGAAAAAATAAAAACATAAACAGAAAATATATTTTTGTAGTTTTCATATATAAAGTGGTTCAAAAAATTTCTGCAAGGGTTTCAAATGTAAGATATACAAAATTAAACAAACTGCTCATTCTTATTAAATAAAGACTTAAAAAAAAAACTAGTGCGGACAAAAAGAAGTTATTTCTATTCAAGGATAAAATCCCGATATTGGTTATCTTGGCCGATGGTTCTATTTTCAGACTGTTTGTGTGTTCCAGCACGTTTATTTTGCACCACAAAAATCAAATTGAGAAGAATTTTTTTCAGTTCGAGACGAAGTGGTTCGTAGGACCCCAAGAAACGCCAGCAGTAATTTCACAAGACAAACTCTAAACCAGAGGAACCAAATAATACAAAATACTATCCACTACCTCTTAATATTACAAAATAATGAATTATTCTAATATAAACTGAAGTAAGCAGAATTTTGCGGAAAAGGGAAAAAAAATATGGGTTATTTATTTAGAAACGTTTTGTTCGGGTCCCCCCCCCCAATTAGACCGTTATACAGTTTACAACACAACCAAATCCAATAAATTATGCCTCTACATATAACCTGGAAGAGCCTCGAGCATGTGAACATTTGACATTTTCAAGATGTATTTACGGAGAAGAATGTTACTTATGCATACATGCTGCCATCTGTCGGGGGTTCGGTGCCAGTAACGGCTTTACAAGCAGTACTGGTCATATAGGTCAGTTTTACTCTGCGGTGTGTTCTGCCTTAACTGAGGTGTTTAAGATGAACTGTGGTACTGATATATGACTGTTAAAATGCGTCACTGACAGACGGAGTTTATTTCAGATTTAATAAGGATTCAGGTTTGATTAATGAATCCGGCATATGAATAAACTTAATTCTAACACTTTAAGTGTTAAAAGTTATAGTAAAGTCGTACTTTCTCACTTTTTCTAATTTCCTCGTCATTGTCGCTCTATTCTATCGTTAGCCTGCGATAAAAAAAAAAAAAAAAAAACTTTTAATGGAAATACATCTGCGATTGTAGTGGCAAGTCATGAATTCTTATTAGAAATGTTTCACTTTTTCAACGAGGAACACGTGTTTTGTGACCTGACAGCGGAATAGACCTCCTCAGGTCCTGGCAGTCACCTAAAACTCTTTTTTTTTCGTATTTTAAGTTCACGATATCCGTATGTAGGCAAATGAATGTGAATGTGTGTCGGAAGTTTGAGGCACTTGTATATAAATGAACACTGCAGTTGCCTTCTGTTTGGAGGATATTCCTGTAGACTTTTTGTTTGTTGTGCACTATTATTTAAGGATCTCGGGATTGCCTGCGGAGTTTCGGGTTGCAGCGTTTGAGATCAGTAGAAGGCGGACGGAAACCTGCAAATTACAGAAGTTATTCAGAAACCAGTAAGTCAAGCTGCATTTTGTAGTACAATGCTGTAAATACTACTTGTTTTTACGTTTGGTAATCCAACATTTAACTGGCTCAGAATATGATTATTCTTGACGTTGGGGCTTAGCATATAGATGACAAACTAGTCTTCATTATAGATCCATGTTAGCGTTCATATTCCCAGTTTAGTTTGTTTACGGACAGGTAAGTCTTGACTGTCAGACACCCAAGTCTGGCCGCTCCAGCTAGACACTAGTCTGGAGACTGAGATGAAAAAGTCGACTGGTTGTTGGAATCGTCACATATATTTTATATACAGACAAATGGTAGTATTTTATGCATTCCATGGGGAAATTGCGTGTAGTACTGCGTAGGTAGTTGTCTCTACAGTATATAATCGGATGCTTTTTCTGCCCTGGAACAGGTGAAGTAGTGTTCGTGGTATCCGAGGTCTGAAGTTCATTGGGAAGGAGAAAGGCCCGCCATGAGGAGCCGGAGTAACTCCGGAGTTAAACTTGACAACTATGTTCGGATTGTACAACAAACCATCCTTCGCTACCAAGTGAGCCCTGTCCCATGACAGTGAAACCGTATACTCTGCAAATGCAGAAACTGAACAGTATCTTCGTATAGTTTGATTTGCACAGTGCCATGTCTTAGCTTCCAAGAAAATTAACTACTACAAAACAGTCTGCAATTTGATGCCTTGAGACGGGATCAAGTCACAGCATTTGTACCAGCTGAGGGTCTCTTGCCTTGTTAGGAATAGGCAGTGAAAGTCACACACATGCGAACGTATTTAAATCACCTGCCGAGTGACACATGCGCTGCCCCTGACAAGTCTGTGGTCAGCTGTGCTCACTAATAACATGCTTGCGCAGTTTCTGACATGCTGTTAATCGCTAACACCAGTGGACAAAGAAATTCACGGAATGAGTGGAAAGCTGTATAACCCTAAAACACTAGGACTAATCACTATGACAGTCTTGACAGAGAGCACCCCCCTTTTTTCGTAACAGGACCCAGTGACGGGGCTGCTACCGGCTAGTAAGGAGCAGCCGGACGCCTGGGTGCGGGACAATGTGTACAGCATCCTGGCGGTTTGGGCCCTGAGCCTGGCGTATCGCAAGAATGCTGACCGTGATGAGGACAAGGCTAAAGCCTACGAACTGGAGCAGGTGGGCTCCCGAAATACCCCCTATGGGAGGAAATTGTGACAAGATGAATGTTTTGTTGCCACATGGGGGCGCCTTGTAGCAGGTTCAATTACTGTACGTTTACCAGTTACTGGGAATATGTGTTTGAGTGTGTGTGAGAGAGAGTACCATGTGAAAAGTTTTGTGGGTGTGCTATGACTCCCAGTGTGATGCAGATTTTCGATTTTTCTCTAGAGTGTTGTCAAGCTTATGCGTGGAATTCTCCAGTGTATGGTGAGGCAGGTAAGTCAATCTTCATGGTGGGGCCCCGTTGACCAGTGTTAAGGATGAGATGACTGAGGGTGATATATTTTTGTAGCGGGCTCTGCGTTTCAGTTTTGGGGGGCTTAAGGCAGCCACTTAAGGCCGTCTTCAGGTACTTACTCTTTGGCTGCCATCTTCCAGTAATACTGGACCATATAGCATGTTTAAAACCATGCATCCAGAATCTTGATGTCAAGTCACCTTCCAAATAGGAGCACACCCAGAACGCTATGTTTCAGGATCAGGAACTAGTATAAACTCAGCAGAAAGCTGGTTGGCCAGAGTTTGTGCATGATTCATAATTTGACTGATTTGAAAAGTACGTGGGGTAGTACCATCCTGCTTCCAGTAAACACTTTGCTGGGCACACAGCCAACTGGCTAACATGTTGAGCGTTGTGAGTGTGTGCTATCAGCCGTCTCTGATTAAAGCACCAACCAGGTGCTCACTTGTTCCTCAAAACACTTTATTTTGCGTTTCCCAGATCGACAAAGTGGAGCGTTTCAAATATAGTAAGAGCACCATTGACAGCCTCCATGCCAAGTATAATACACAAACCTGTGCCACGGTAGTAGGGGACCAGGACTGGGGACACCTGCAGGTGGATGCTACATCCCTGTTCCTCCTCTTTCTGGCACAGATGACTGCCTCAGGTACCAAAAAATGCCCCATCCACTTCTTCGCCCTGCTCTCTGCTGACAGCGGGGTGATGGGGAAGTGCTGACTAGCTGGCTGATGTTTTATTGCAGGCTTGCACGTTGTGTACACTCAGGATGAAGTGGACGTGGTACAGAACCTGATGTTCTACATTGAGACTGCATACAAAATTGCTGTAGGTATTGCCATATTTTGTTTGTTTTTTTTCTAAGGAAAATATTGTCATACTCTTCCTGTTTTTGCGCCTTGTCCAGGGGTATGGAATCGTCTGTCTGCTCGTTCAGAAGTTAAGCTGAAATTTGATTGAATCTTTCTCTCGCTCTTTCTTTCTCTTTCAGGATTATGGTATGTGGGAACGAGGAGACAAGACTAATCAGGGGATCCCCGAGATAAATGCCAGCTCTATCGGCATGGCTAAGGTGATGTGAAACCAGCAACGTCAGTCTTCCGTTCTCTTCTGTGATTCGTTGTCATAAATACCCGACTCCCAGGTCTTTTGAAGCGATTGCACCCAAAGCCCGGAGAACTCGATGAGAAGAATAAGCGTCACAATACAAGTGATGAGGAGTAATCCAGGTTCCTGTACATTCACAGGCTGCGCTGGAAGCCTTGGATGAACTGAACTTGTTTGGTGCCAAGGGAGGCCCTGGATCTGTTGTCCATGCTTTTGCAGATGATATCCAGCACTGTCAGGTAATGCCAAAAGGGTCTCTGCATCTTCACGCAAGACCATGTAGACTCCTGCGGATCCCTCTGTACTCCAGGCACCTGCATGAATTGAAATGAACATGATCTGATTGCAGGGACATAGTCAAAGGCCCTCACGTCTGGGTGTGACTGATGAGATTAGGCTAATCCTGTTCTCTGTGCCTTCTCTGCAGTCCATCTTGAACTCCATGCTACCAAGAGCATCTACCTCAAAGGAAGTGGATGCTGGCCTCCTTTCCATCATTTCCTACCCAGCCTTTGCAGTGGAGGACATCAACATTGTGAACATTACTAAAGAAGAGATCATCTCCAAGCTGCAGGTTACGAACTGTGCCCCAGCACGCATAACTGCAATTGGTTCAACCCAGGTGGATTGTGGGACACGTAGTTACACTAATTGTCATTGCTGCAGGGGCGCTATGGATGCTGCCGCTTTCTGAGAGATGGTCACAAAACTCCTAAAGAGGTAAGAGTATTTAATGGGGAGGGTATTGTATGGCTAAGTACAAGAACTTCTGCGCGTAATTCCTAAGTGATCAGTCGTGTGCCCCTGTGGGTCCAGGACTGAAAGGTTTCTGCATTGTCTCTTAGTGCCATAATTAGGATGCAGTAGCTTTTGTGTGGCAAGGTATCTATGTGATCTCTTCCTTAAATATACCCTTCCCTTCAGGACCCAAATAGGCTCTATTATGAGTCAGCTGAGCTCAAGCTTTTTGAGAATATTGAGTGTGAGTGGCCTCTCTTTTGGACCTATCTCATCCTTGATGGGATCTTCATCAACAGTCCAGAGCAGGTGAGTGGGACTCTGGGGGTGTCATCCTTATGAAGGTGCGTTCTTGCATGGCAAATGTGTAGAATCTTGTCTGCACGTTCAGGTTGAGGAATACAGGGAGGCCCTTGATGGGATTCTGATAAAGCAAAAGGATGGGATTCGCCTGCTGCCGGAGCTCTACAGCGTGCCCCCGGACCGTGTGAGTACTCAGACTGCACCCCGTTTAGCTGTACGGCAAGGCTGTGGAGTCCTAAGCTCTGATTCCATTGGCATAATTATATGTAAGGAACCAATGTAATTGTCGGGTATTAACTGAGCTGATTAAGCCGGAGTTTCATGTGAGTGTCCTAAACAGGTAGATGAGGAGTATGTCAGCCCCCACTCAGTGGAGAGGATTCCTATGGGGAAGTGTCCCCTGAAGTGGGGACAGTCCCTCTACGTGTTGGGTAACCTTCTGGCTGAGGTGAGTTTTTTTTTTTTTTTTTTTTTTTTTAAATTTTTAAATTTTGATGATGAGGAATGCAGGTGTTTCAAGTTACATTCTGAGCTTAGGGTGGTGCTTCAAGAACCTCAGCGTTTGAAAGGTTTCTCTCTGGGTTCCAGGGCTTCTTGGCCCCAGGGGAGATAGACCCCCTCAACCGGCGTTTCTCCACTATCCCCAAACCTGACGTTGTGGTGCAGGGTGAGTTCTCTGAATCATCTTTGATGCACAATCTAACCTTTTATCTGTTCTATCTGTTTAATTAGTATTCTTCACTCTGTATAGTATTAATTGATTTAGCATGCAAAAAGCAATGATATGTCAATTGTTAACACGGAGAAGTGGATTTCCATCTGAAAATAATTCACTAGATGGTCTGTGTCCAATGTCACTGGTTTGTCTGACATTAGACGTGAAACACAAGCCTTTGGTGACTCATGAAGGTGATATGTTTCCAGTGTCAATCTTGGCAGAGACTGAGGAGATCAAGCAGCTGCTGAAGAAGCATGGGCTTGATGTTGAAAGTGTGGCAGACATCCACCCAATCCGAGTGCAGCCCTCGAGAGTTTTGAGTCACATCTATGCCCGACTAGGTAAAAATCTTGGAACAGTAATGTATTGATATGGCTTGTCCAGGATTGAGTATTGCATCTATATTGTGAGTTCTGAGCTACATTGTCTTTCGTTTTAAACTTTCTCCTGATGGGTGAGTTGTTATATTACCCTACAGAGCTGTTTTGGTTTGACTAACTGTATTGATGTGATCAAGACCAGGGATATGGATGATGCAGTCTAAAACTTTAGAAGAAGAAGAAGATTTAAGTGTAATGTTGCTCTGATTGATCGATGATTCAGTGAAAGTGATGAAAGAATGAGTTTTAACAGATGAAGTGATCGATGGTACATCACAGCACACAATGAAATGTGTCCTCTGTACTTAACCCATATGTGACATCATAGCATAGCAGTGGGCATCGAATTCAGCACCCGGAGAGCAGTGATTGGGAGGCAGTACCTTGCTCAGGGTACCTCAGTGGTACCTTTTCTGGTCAGGGATTCGAATCAGCAACCTTTCAATCACAAGTGAGCTTCCCTAACCATTAGGCCACCACTGCCCACACAAGTAGGTTACAGTTAGGTCTTGTCTTATACCCTGCAATTGGATTGCTCTGCTCTGAGTAATGATCTCAAATTACAAAAGGTGTTTTGATCTAAAATAACTTTGTACATTTCTCACAGGCCGTAACCCGAGACTAGGCCTAACCGGAAGACCATACCGGCGTATCGGTGTACTGGGAACCTCAAAATTCTACTTGATTCGCAACACGATCTTCTCCTTCACTCCCCAGGTGAGAACAGCCTGCTCTCAGGATCAGAACAGCAGGACTTTTCATTGAGTATCTCATTCATGTATGCTTTGCCTGGTTACTGGTGAACAGGTGAAGGGCTATTGGTTCTTCTATGGTAGTTTTAAATTATGAGTTTACTATAGGCACTTTTCCACTGCCACCAAGAACTGAACCGTACCGTGAACTGGTGGTTTTTCATTGCAAAGAATGCGAGCCGTACCTGAGCTGTACCCAAGCTGTAACCGCGTTGACGTGGCCCTGCTTGCTAACAGGTCTGAAAGCGTGACCAGACTGAGCTGGTTACTTCACCACCACCTGATTGGTCGAAATGCATAGAGGTACCGATGTTCTGAATATGGATTATCTAAAGGAAAAAGCATATGTTCTATATATTATTCTTTATTAGTAGTATTGCACATTGGGTTGTAGTAATGCGTTGAAACTTGAAAATTTCTAACCTCCTACTTAAAAAAAAAAAAAATTACTACAGAACAGCTGAACGCAAATTTATGCAAGTGAACCCTAATTCTGCTAGCATTTGACACTTGCATATAACAGTAATTCTCACAGATGTGCTAGCAGAAATTAGAACACGGTAAAATATATAGATAAATAAATTAAACACACTAAGTAATTCATGATGTACATAATATGAACGGTTTTACATCACACTTGCTTTCCAAACCTGACAACACCATCACCAAACTGACCCTTCTGCAGTGGAAAACCGAAGTGAGCTGGAACCGCACTGTAACTAGTCTCTCTGCGAGGTACAGCTTGGGTACGGGTCGGTTCCTGTATGCTAATGGAACAGTTTGTATGTAAAACACATTTAATCAAAGATCTGAGAGCCTTATTTTTGTCACCTAATAATGTCTGTCTTTCTTTGAGTTATTGAGCCTTATGACTGACTTAACTTTGCCTCTCCAGTGATATTACTTCCTGTATCACTGAGGTCTCCAAAGGTGGATGCTGACCCTTAAGAAACGGAAAGCCATTTTTGTAAACGTTAACCAAGTTTGCAAAGTCTATTTAATAACCAAACGTTTCTCATTCTTTGTATCCAGTTTATCGATCACCATCAGTTTTACCTTGCACTGGACAACCATATGATTGTGGAGATGTTGCGCACAGAAATCTCCTACCTTTCTTCCCGCTGGAGAATGACTGGTCGTCCCACGGTCACCGTTCCGATCTCCCAGACTATGCTGAGTGAGTAACCAATGCATAATGCATTTGGGTTTAATAATTAGCTGTGTGCATTGTATTATGGGACCCTGGAAAAACTGTAAGGAAATATTCTTGCTGCTTGCTAATGTGCTTTTAGGGTCAGTTCTGAATATGCAAGCATGCCTGATGGGTACGCTGCCTCATTGCTTGTGGTACGCGATGCATGATTCTGTCTGCTGCAGCGGAAGACCACTCGGACCTGGACCCTGCGGTTCTGGCCACTCTGAAGAAGATGCAGGATGGCTACTATGGAGGTGCCAGGTATGGCCTAAAGAAACTCGTGGCGTGTCCTGAAAATATGGTGCAGCAAGGTCTAACCTCATCATGGTCAACCTTGGTTCAGAGAGGATTTCAATGTGAAAAATGTACAAAAAAATAAAACATTAACTGAATGTCATTTTGTCATAAAATCATGACTCTTGAAGTACGTTTGACCTGAGGTAGATCAAATAAGTCTTTCAGCTTTTCATGGAGCGGGGGTGGGGGGGGGTCCCCATTTCAGGCCAGCGGGGAGAGGTTTTGCGCTGTCCCCGTGTCTGGATGTGTATGTTATATTCTGTCTGTGGACTCGCCACGCAGGATCCAGACAGGGAAGCTGTCCGAATTCCTGACCACTTCCTGCTGCGCTCACCTGAGCTTCATGGACAGTGGTAAGAGGCATGAGGGCTGCAGCGTTGATGAAGAAGATGACGTCTCCTACTTTGCTGGTGGAGCTGTGCATGAGTTTCAGTTTGATGATGGTAAGGATGTTGTGGCTCGTAATGCTGATGTTCTGGAATCCCAGTCTCTCTGCTTTACCAGGAGGTAGATAGCGGTCATGCTTCTCAGAATACCATAACTTTTTAAGGATTTGTTACCATGATCTGTGTGTGTCTGTGCGTGTGTGTATTTAACTGCTCCTGCAATGAAATTAGTCTGTGAAGATGCCTATGACTTTGAAGGACCTGAATGCTATTTTTTTTAAAAAAAAAAAAACTTTCCTAGAGTTATTTTGACATCAGACATCCTTCCCATATAAGACTCGCCTCCATTCAAGATGCAGCCCATTAAAAAACCCTGATCCATGTTTCCAAACTGTGCTGTCCTGACCCCACTGCCCTTACCATCAATCCAAGATGTGTTAGTGAATGTGGTTTGATATCGTAGCACCTTTTTGGCATGTTCAGCTGGGCCCTTTAAGCTAATGTCCGATTTATAAAGCCTTTTTTGTGGGCTATAAACCCTTTTTCACTGCATGCATCCTGACTGGGATACACCTCCACATCAGGGGTGGCATGTGGATGAATAGCGGTGGGCGCAAGAAATCTCTAATGTTCATGTATCAAGATATTGGGCTTCAGAACAGCTTCAGTCCTTGAGATGATATCGTACAAGTCCTGAACTGTGTGTCGTGGGATATTGGATTTTTTTTTTTTCCATGATGGAAAGCCTTCTGCACTTCGGGGGAGGAAGGGAGTATAAATCTACTTCACACTCCAGAACATCCCATAAAGGTTCACGAGGGAGCAGCGTTTGCACCATAATATTCACTCGGTCGTGCAAAATGACCATGCAGAACAATCATTGGACCTAATGACTCTCACAAGGTGGCTGCCTAACATAACATAACATGCATAACATTTAGCAGCATTGTGGGTTGATGGCATTCTTTGGCTTTCTCAAAACCAATCCATCTGAATGTAAGAAAACGGAGGAAAGATGACTAATCGGACCATGTAACTATTTCCACCCATTACCCAGAGGAACTGATTTTGTGTTCCTTATGTCTTGGCTTTAGTCTAGGAATTATCCTGTTAACAACCACTATTTCTCTGAGTTTTTGTGAGTTTTGCATATGTGGTTGTGATACTTGAGGCTCTTCTCATTGATGCATTAAATAATTTTGGTTTGGTTGCAGTTTTTGTGACTGCATTGGCAATTTGAGCCCCGACTGTTTGGCTTCTGTGGAACTCTGTGTGTTAATTGCTTGCTGTTGTCTTGGAAACTCCTCATATTGATTGTCAAACCTCTCCAAGCTGTCACTGCTAACTGGCATTCAGCCTGGTATGACTCACCTTGCTTTTCCATGCTTGTGATTTACTTACTTCAGAGTTTGTCCTTTTTATGGTGTTATGCTCGTTTTGTCCACCCCTGCTTGGGTTTTTGTCTTTTTATTGAAAGAAATCAATTCTGGACTTGCAGTGCCAAGAAAAGTGTAGTAATGAAACAATTTTCCAATATTAAATGGTTTAATGACACAAGGCTGCCTGAGAAACCAATATGGGTGATAAGTTGTGGCCTTTCTGTATCTCTAGAGAATGATGACTTGGTGCAATACTTGGATCAACTGTTGGCAACCACTGCACCTAAGTCCAGCCTGAAGGGCAGCAAGGTCAAGGGGGGTTTGAGCAGATTCCGTGTGGCTGCAACCAAGACCAGGGAGATGGTATCACTAGTGCAGAAGGCCAAGGAGCTGAACATACAGAGTGAGCTGCCCGACGTTGCTGACAGCCATTGGTAGTGTCAATTCTGACCTTTCGACTAAGACTGGTGTCTGTTTCTCTGTAGATGTGCACTTGTATCTTCCAACTAAGCTGTTCCGGTCACGCCAACCCTCCTTGAATCTGACGCATACCTCGGGACCTCAGGACGCCGTGGTGTGACTCCTGCTTCACCCATTAAATCGATCTGTTGTCTGTTTTATAATTAAAAGGGTTTGATTTAAACACCACCTGCTTAATGTTCTGCATGTATAATATGGTAAATGAAGTGCTGATACACACTGTTTGTCCAGGAGACACAGGCTGCTCAGCTCTCTGAAGGTAACCTGCCGAGGGATGCAGCAGGCGACATTGACTACCAGGCTTTGGTGCAGCTGCTGAAGGACACGGACAACCTGCAAGATCAGGCTGACATCCTCTACATTCTCTATAAAGACAAGTGAGGCTCTGCCGTTCATTTCTGAGGGTTTTCTTTGCCAAATCTGCCTGCATTTGACTTGCACTGGTGTGAGATGTAACTCAGATGTTTCCAGTCTAACTACAGCACTGCTATTGGCTGGGTTCTTGTTCTAGGCATCGTGGGATGTGTCATTGACTGACACTGGGGTGGCTCAATACTAGGGCTGTCACTATCGGTTATTCATATAATCAAGAAATCTACCAATTTAATCTGATTTCATTGAGTAATCATTTAGTATGTAATTATAATATACATTGCAATTAGTGCATGCTCAGTCACATATGGAAAATTTAAGGCACTTCAAATCACTTAAGTTGCATGTTTTTGGACAGTGGAAGGAAACTGCAGTATCCACGAAAGTCACGCAGACACAGGCTGAACATGCAAACTCCCCACCCACACAAAGCGGGGGGGGTGCAGGGACAGCCCACTGCAGGACTGTGCTGACCTGACATGCTTTCTTCATGTGCAATATTGATATCGACGCTGCATTTCTTGCACATGCAGTTGTCACATCACAAAGATTGCTGAAAACATCTGCTGTGTTCAAAACATCAGTAAGTTGTGCTACAACATTTTTGCTCAGTCACAGGGAACCAAACTTTGCAGCTTTAATGATGGACTCACTCATAGATCTTGTGGTGTGTTTTGTGAGAAATTAAACAAAAATAAGTGAAGAGGGGAAGAAGAAAACAAGAACTGCATGCTCATGAAAAAACGTTGGTTTATGGAAATATTTTGTATTCCGTAGAGATACGATATTGAGCAGAAGCAAATGATGTGGCACAACCCCATACACCACTGACTTATCTTCCAGACGTGTTGTTAGATAATAAGTTCAATTTGGCTATATAGTTAATTTTCAACTCTTAATTAATCACCAACACTTCAAATATAGTTTGAACTTTTCAGTATCGTTCAGCCTTAACAATGCATTCAAAAAAACAAATGAAAACAAATTTAATTTATGAACCGTATTATATACATGATGCAAGTAGCCAATGGGGCTAACCTTCATTTCACCAGTGATTACAATTCCTGTACGTAAAAATAAAGTACATTAAGTAAAATAAAGTCAACGTAATAAGACAGGCTAAGCTATAGCACATATCTATGGCTAACCTCCCATGATCGCGTGAGTCCGTCAAACTCCAATGTTGTTGAATTTGCACTGCAGTTATGCTGTACTGCTATTGAAGTTCTCCTTTGCAATACTGACGACTGCAATTTCATTCACTTTAAATGTGAACTGTTGCCACACCAATGCTGCTTTCGCTCTTTATTTGCGTCCTTGTGGTTTTCCTTCCACCATATCAATTACGAAAATTTTAATCGGTGCTTTTTATTAATTGAGTAATTATGACAGCTCTAGTTAGTTCTGGTGCTCTTCTGCTCTGGAATGTTCACCTGGCTGCTGCAAGAGCGCCCCCTACAGTTATGTAGGCTTCCAGAAGATGGGACCCATGGGACATGGTGGGTGATGGTTTGGTTTGGGGTGAACACTGAGGTACTTAAGCAGAATACTGCTTTATTGAAGTACTCTTTCATATTCCAGGGGCATGGACTGGGACACTGGCCTACATGGCCAGGACCCCACTGTAAGGACCCTGCTGTCTGACCTGTATCAGAGGGCAGGGGACCTCCGGCAGTGGGGCCTGGTGCGGATGATCTGTGGGATGCTGCGGAAGAAGGTAGAGGAGCTGGATGAGGTACGCAGGTCACCATGCTCAGGTGGAATCTGGATTTCCCTAACCAGACTGGGGACCTCAGGACGCCGTGGTGTTAAATAAAATACAATATCAGTTGCCAGAAATGTATCCAGTGCGACTGATGTGCATTTTTCAATTCTCTGCTCAAGAGTACAGCAGATTGCCGCCTGAGATTTGAATTTTCTGCCCACCTAGTGCTGAAATGTTACTGCATGACTATAAAAATTATTCTGCAAATATTACTTAGTGTGGCAATGGGGATCATGCTTGTTAGCAGAAGGTTGGAACCCTGAGTCCATCGCCTAGGTCTCGCTCAGCAGATGGCTTTGGGAGATCCTGGATTTTGGGTGGGTGGAAAATGCGTTTGGGTCCCAGTGAGCGGCTCCGCATTGTGTTGGTGTTGGTGTGCAGGCCTGCTCAGACTTGTTGGCTCATCAAAAGCACCTGACTGTGGGACTCCCACCGGAACCTCGCGAGAAGACCATCTCTGCGTGAGTGGGGAAGCGGGGGGGCCTCCCTGTGGTGTACCACTACAGCAGTATTCCTCAGCTCAATTCTCAGGGACCCAAAGAAAGTCCACATTTTTGGGAGGGAGCGGAAATGTGGACTGTCTTCGGGTCGCCGAGGACCAGATTGGGAAACACTGCACTAAAGGTATTAAAATGGCCCAGTGTAAATCTAGCGTATGTTTCAAATCTGAATCTCACAAAACAAGCATAAACTGAAGTTCTGTAACTTTTGCACAGCTAAAGGCTTAATTTATTTATTTTTTTTAAATCAAGCTTAACTTTTGAAGGCTTCTTGACTTTGGCTGTTGTACCAGGAGTCTAAATGACTGTTAGCCTAATTGCAGGATAATTGTGTTCTTTAAAACTGTATGTATTTTTATATTGTACATAATTGTATTTTTACACGTTATACCCTTTTTATGCCTCTTGCACATGTACACTCAGCTTAAATACCATTTATTTAAATACTCATCATTTTATTCTTTTGCCTTTATACTTGCATTTTACTGTATATTGCTTTTGTTGTATGCTTTTATTTCTGGTATTTTTAGGCTGTTTAATCCTACATGGATTAAAGGCTATGGCTTAGCACCGCAATTTCCATCAGGAAAAAATTACATTTCATCCTTGCTCATCTTGTTACTAATTGTAAGCTAGTGAATTTTCCAAAGGACCTTCTGGTTTCATTCTGTATGTCCATGTATGTGTTTCTCAGACTGGTCCTGGGGGGCCTCTGATCATCTGGGGGTCCCCGTGGGCTGGGTTGAGAAACACTGCTGTATGTTATCCACACAGGCCCCTGCCGCCCGACCAGCTGGCCAAGCTGATCGAAGAAGCCAGTGAGAACAACATCACGGTGGCTGTCCTCACTCAGGTAGCTGGCCTGCTCCCTGCCTGCTCTTTTGCTTACCTTTTGAGGTTAGAAATCAGTAGTCATGTCTGTCTGTCCCGCAGGAGATCATGGTTTTCCTGGCCATGAACATCCGCACGCAGCCTGGCCTCTTCAGCGAGATGTTCCGCCTCCGCATCGGTCTCATCATTCAGGTCATGGCCACGGAACTGGCCCAGTCACTCAGCTGCTCGGGTCAGCACCCGACCACTCCGGGGGCGCTCGGTCTCTATTATTCAATTTATTTATATAGCGCTTTTCACAACAAGGTTGCCCCAATGCGCTTTACAGGAGTGTGTTTTGGAACATCCTTAACAATGA
>JAODJX010000002.1:12432931-12444440 GCA_026776945.1 Isichthys henryi
CCAAGGTCAACTGGCAGCCCAACCCCCCTGGGCATGCTAACATGCTAACATAGATAAAGTAGTAGTCAGATTGTTTGTTTGAGTGCTAGGTCTCCTGTCGAGCTGCAGTGTGACTCCATGCCTGACCCCTGAAACTATTATTCACTAATATCCTGAACCACAGTGAATGATTACACTGGCATACAAATGCAAAATACAGTAACTACATTGACACTGAGATAAGGGGCTTCAAAGTGTTTGGAGTGTCCACCTGTATGTGACATGGGTATGTAAATGATGCTGTTTTCTTCAAAACCAGGCATAGTTGAACTAATATATTTAGTTTCAAGATAAAGCCGACCCTAAGAGGTCCAGCTTCAGTCATAACTCAATTTTGATGAAATGTGCAGTGACAGTATTCTGCCTTTGAATTGCAGTGTTACTTTGGCATCTTCTGTTAAGTTGACCACATGGCTTCAGAGGTCCTGTACTGGTCTCCTTTTTATCAGTCTGATTTGACTGGTGGTCTGTATTCTGTCCGGGTCGGTTTGTCTTTAGGGGAGGAGGCCACAGAAAGCCTGATGAGTCTGAGCCCCTCTGACCTGAAGAACCTTCTCCACCACATCCTCAGCGGGAAGGAGTTTGGGGTGCAGAAGAGCGGTTGGTGAACTCTCTCTCCCTCTGGTTAATGGGGCAGACCTTCCATGGGGGGTGGAGGACCCTGACCTCAGTGTGTGTCCTCGGGTCTGCAGTGCGCTCCGTGGATTCTGGCGTCAGCCCGGCCATCTCCATCCAGGAAGTGGGTAACGTGGGCGCCACCAAAAGCGAGCGGGTGGGGATCAGCAAGCTGAAGAGCGACATAAAGCTGGTACGGGCCCCCGCCTTCACCTTCTACTCTAACCTCCCACCCCCTCCACCGCCACCTCATTGTTTTAGGGAGGTGGTTTGCACCAGGATCTGCAGGTTTTCATTCAGTCAACTTTTAATAAGCATCTGCATCACTGGGTGATTTTAAGTGGTGAAACAGAATACATCCAGCAAGTGTGAATTAGTAATGAAAGTATTAAGAGTAAAGGGCAGGAACACGAACCCTGTCATTCAATTCTTCATGTTAGCATCCTTTACAAATATACCAGGGTGTAGACTTCTGACCTAAAGGTTGCTTGTTGTAGTTCCACATCTGCAATACCATAGAAACAGGCTCTTTACCAAATTAGTCCTGCAAAATATTCCAATACACAAATGACTGTGGATAAATACCGGATGTGAAGTACATACCAGTCATGTGCGGGCTGTAGGGATGAATGGGGTGTGGAGTATGCTGTGGGGAATTCAAAAGAGGCCACACGGGCCGCAGAGAACCCCTTTGCAAGCTTCAGAGGCCTGGGTCATGGTCGCACCTGAGCTCAGTGAAACTCTCTGCCCCCTTCCAGATGGACGAACGCAGGGCGTCGCTGTCGGACCAGAATGAGGTGACGCGGTTTGGTGCTGTCTGGGCTGGTGGCTCGGTGTTAATCCTCCGACCCACTTGTAGTTTGTCAAAGTCTAGTATTTCCATATCCTGGATCATACTAGTTCTGGGGATCCGCTGTGCATGTTGGTTTCCATACCAAGCCAGCTGTCTAACAAATTTAACTTACTGGTGGCACCATTGTATGTCTGTTTAAAATTAAAAGAATAATAATAATCTCCCTTTAGTTTTATAAAACTGACGTTAAATATGCAAAGTAAGATTATTAAATTGTTGCGTTAATGGATTTGGGGTGGTAAAACTAATTATGCTCAGTTTATTATGTTCAGGACTTAATGTCTCATAATTGAGTCGTCATGATAGTCACAGCTAAACAAAATGAAATACCTTCTTTGTATCTGTACAACCCCCACCTCTTAATGAATTCCAATGTTATTGCTTGTCAAATCACTGTCAGCTATCACTCAACAGCTCCACCATGTCTAATTAAAAGGGGGTCACTGGATTGCTAGGTCGGCACGAGGGGGATAAAGTTTGGGGAACGAGATTTAGAAGAGACTGGTTATCTGGGCTTGGAATGTTTTCCTGAATATCACATGTCTGTTAAACTAAAGGGTGGCAAGAAGCTTTGCTTTCTCTCTCTCTCGGAGAAGGGATCCAATAAGAAGCCAAGACTCTGGAGCTCTGCAGCAAACTGTAACACTTGCTAATTAATTATCATAAACTAATGCTAATCCCTTAATCTGGGTGACGCCTGGTTAATGGTTCACCTGGCACTTTCCATCTTTTCTTGAGTGACCACAGAAGCAACACTGAAGTTGATCTAATTCAAAAGTTGATCTTTGTCTAATTTTACTAAACCATTTACAGGATAATCCTAAAGACAGAGTCCTAACCTCACTTTGAATTTCCTTTCTTGCAGACGTTGACTCCACATTCACTGGACGTTGAGCACATTGAGTCTGGGGTACGTCCTGAAACAATCACTGGATAAAAGCTTTAAAAAAAAGAAACCCCGAGGTTTCAAAGCAGGCATGACGTAACATATTGGCATCTTGTCCTGTCCTATGTTAAATAAAATGGGAGGATCTGCATCTTTTCCAGAGGTACAAACTCCCATCAGTGGAGTCATTTGACACATCCCCCATATCTACGATGCCCCGGGACAACCGGCAGGGTCAGTGGCTGCGTCGGAGACGTCTGGATGGGGCACTTAACAGGGTGCCAGTCGGCTTCTACCAGAAAGTGTGGAAGATCCTGCAGAAGGTAAGCAGCAAGGTCTGGTATGGTTTCCTTATAAAATGCATCGTCCAAAAAGGTTTTGCTCGTGTTTTATTTGCACAAAAATGTTCTGAGGGCAGAACAAAAAAAATGATTGGTTCTCTCTGAACCAATCAAATTGTAGAGAAGGTGGGTCCAAACAACTAGAGGAGGCAGGATGAAGACACCTGATTGGTCCTGCCTCCTCTAGTTGCTAGGATCCACCATCTCTACAATCTGATTGGTTCAGAGAGAGAACCAATCATTTCTGTTCTACTTTTAGAACATTTTTGTAAAACTCTCATGAGCAAAAGTTTCATGCACTCTAAAGCAAAACCACTATCCCATGAAGTTGAGGCATAGGTATCTCAAAATAATTCATTATGTACTGTAGCTGATGATAGTCAACACAAAGGTGCCATGCTGTCTGCAGCAGCGTAACAGGCTTGAAGGACTGACCTTGCTTGATGCACCTTTCTTTTGCAATCCTCTTGCTTTCCCGCAGTGCCATGGCCTGTCCATTGAGGGGTTTGTCTTGCCATCATCAACCACACGTGAGGTGGGTTTTTTTTTTTTCGTATTTCAGCACAAATTATACACACTTCAGGGATCGTCCATCAGCGTTTTAGTGTTTTTGAATTTTGACTGCTGGGCCAGGATTCTAGTTCCCGTCTCCTCCTTCCCAGATGACCCCTGGTGAGATTAAGTTTGCAGTGCACGTGGAGACCGTGTTAAACCGCGTGCCACAACCTGAGTACCGGCAGCTGCTGGTGGAGGCCATCCTGGTGCTCACCATGCTGGCAGAAATTGACATACCGAGTATTGGCAGTATCATCCACGTGGAGAAGATTGTACACATTGCCAACGACATGTTTTACAAAGATCAGGTATGTGTCATTGCTTAATCTACATTTTTTTTCCCTATATTTTGTTAAATTTAAACACATTGGGTAAATTTTGAACCCATTAAGTATTTTTTACAAAAATATTTCAGCGTTGATACCTTGTTGAGGGTTATAAATGGTAAAAGCCACTCCTGGGATTCAAAGCAGCAAGTTCAGTCCTTATCATTCAGGTCTTGTTCCTTTAATGAAGCTTTTTCTCATCAGTCTTCTGTCCCCTCATGCATTTCACAGAAAGACTTTGAGGCTGATGAAAGTCTTTTGGAGAAAGACCAGTCCAATGGTATCTGCAGGCTACTGTATGATAGCGCGCCTAGTGGCCGGTTTGGCACCATGACGTATCTTGCCAGGGCTGTGGCCACCTACGTGCAGGACTTCCTGCCCAGTGGTTCCTGTGCAATTCAATGAAATGGCATAACTACTCAGGTCTCAGTCCTGAAAGAACTGGAGATGGAGGTTTGGACAAAGGTCTATGTGTCTCATCCAGACATTCTCTATGGAAATGGTATTGTGGCTTGTTTTGTGTACTGATAAGCAAACCTACCTAATTGCTACAGAATTAAGAATTTTTAATTATGCATTATTTACTATTCCTAAAACTGCTAATAGAAAATGTTTTATAGTTCTGTTAATACAGGAAGTAAGTCTTAAGCTGCAAATGGTACGTGTGTTTATCTTTATTTTGCAGACGGTTGCTTCAAGGAGTGAATACTGATTTTATTATGTAGTTGTTCTTCAAGGTGATGTCACTAATATTTTGTTGTTCATAAGCGTTTTTCCCCCCCAACATAACATTTTAAACTCTTCTTTCATTGTGTAGACCTATTAATAGGTTGTTAATGATTATGAATTCAAAAGTGCATTCAGTTCACTTCTAACCAGTGCAATAAGGATAATTTTGAAAGATGTTACATAGGTGTGTGTGTGTGTGTGTGTGTGTGTGTGTGTTTTCAAATGTAGTTATATAAGTAATCTGAAGTCAAGACCTAATTTAACATATTACTGCTTTGTGATGTATGTGTTTGTTTTAAATGGCCATTGGAAGATCATGTATTTTGAGTCACTTCTTAATTTTCTGAAAACAGGAGTGTATCCTGTTGAGTAAAAAACATGATCTTACTCTGTCACACCATCGTCTAGTTGTAAGATGTCATTCAAGTTTCAAATAACTATGAGAACATAGTCATTTTAATGTTTACGTTTGACTGAAACTGTTTCTGTAATGCGAACAAAATAAAATCTGATCCGTTTTGTTCATTATCACATTGTAGCCAGCATCGCCTGCTGACTAACATTTTTAGTGAAGCATCTCTAGCTTACACACCCCTCCCAGTATAATTTCAGACCTGGTCGTATATTAGTTCTTGTTAAATGTAATGGTAAAATACCAGGGACGGGAACGAGTCATTCCGTGGCGAGTCCAAGTCTCAAGTCAAAACATGGCAGTCTGAGTCAAGTCTCGAGTCATTTGCCCTGGAGTCCAAGTGTTTCCATCATTACTGCTGTCATGTCACAAGTCATCAAATTTGTGACTGGAGTCCAAGTCGAGTTGTGAGTCATGTAACTTGAGTCCATATTTTATATGTTTTTTTTTTTTTACCTTTAGTGAACAAACTTGCTACTGCAAAAGCCAGCCAGAGTATGGCATGGGATATATTCCTTATAGGCAGAGAAGGGTGAAAGTGTGTCCACTCACGATTGTCCTCGCACGGTTTATATGTCCATGTATATGCAAAGTGATGCATATTTCCAACAAACTCCTTGGAGACATTTCATTCAGCCAATTGAAAATTAGACAGCAGGGAAGAAATATACACAGAAATTATCAAATTAACGTTACGGTAACCACTTCTTGAGTTATAGGGTACGAGTCGGGTCCAAGTCTCAAGTCATCAAATTTGTGACTTGTGTCAGAGTCCAGGCTCGAGTCTGTGACTCAGGTCTCCACCTGTGGTAAATATTAATTATACTGTAGTCATACAGTAAGTGTTTTCCATTGTTGGCAAGTTTCAATCCAATGTAGCCCTATTTAGCCTATTTATTGAGCCTTCAATTGAATGACTATTGAATGACCTAGGATGGGGGGCCCCTCTTATCTGCAAATGGTCAGCATGTATGCAGGTTTTTGGGATGACCTTTAGGTCAGCTGTTCAAACCCAGGTGTGAGGACTCTTCAGCAAATCAGTCCTCTAATTAGTAATCTAATTACGGAGCTGTAGTGAAAACCTGCACACACAGTGGCCATTTCTGGATAAGACTGGCCACCCCTGACCTAGGGGCATGTATCAGGAACCAAGATTTCTTACTTAGCTGGACAACTTTGGCTTTCCGATATCACAACACTAATCGGGTTACATTACCAGTCATGCTACATGTCCGTGTTTCAGGCTCACTGTCCAGAAACAACGCTTGGACCAATCAGAGAGAAGTAGTCGTTACATTACGTGACGTAACAAATGGGCTTTCCCAAACTCTCAAAATGGCTCCAGTCCTTACATTCCGCAAAAGACACATTCCTTTTACACAATAAAAAATTGTCAAAAATGAACTTATTTAGAGTATATACACGAAATTAGCTACAATAGAACTCTTGACTCTTAAGAGTACAGCAATTACCTATCCATAAACCAACGATGGATATTAGCAAATAAGTGAGTTTGTCTTCCCTGCTGGCTGACCTCACGCTTTTTTCTTTTTTGTGAGACACTGCTGCACCTTTTGTCATAAAGCAGGAGCCCTATGTAGCATTATTCTTTCCCTCTTCCACCACAAATGATCGATTCATCTCAGGAATTGTATGGTAATTAGCACAAAGAGTTGAATCAGGTGTGTTAAAAGAGGGTGAACCAAAAGCTGTGTAGGGCTCTGGACCTCCAGGCCTGGAGTTTGAGACCCCTGTCATAAAGTGAATCCACAGACAATTCATTAATTGCGATAAACAATTTACTCATTCAGAGAACCAAACGGGAAAAATGAAAATAATTTTAAAAAATTAGAAAAAGAAAAAGTGTAAGTGGTCACCCAACAAAAATATGTTAAAATTGTGACGCTGTGTCCAGGATTACTTATTTCTAAAACCAAATGGCAGGCTATATTTAGGCATGTGTTTCATTATTTAAAGTATGTAGTCGTCTGAAAACCTGCTGTAGGCCATATTTACAGAGTTTGCACAAAATAGTACAAACAGCGCAAGGGAAATCGATTGGACTTTCTGAACAACAAATCCCAGAAGGCCATGCGCCTTATTCCAACGATTAAATCACTCTCACTAGAAACTAAACTAAAGGAAAGTGTTCAACGTTCTTACAAATTGCATCCGACTGTCAGTCGTAGCATCGATTTGATTATTCGCTTCAGCGGTGTTGTGAGGGTGGTTCTAGAGCAAGTAAATTTCATTTGATTATGGGAAACTTGAGTGTTGTTTCCCCGGAATGTTTCATTCTCCAGAAAATACTTCGGACTATTTTTCAAGTGACACCCGAACTGAATCTGTGGGAGTAAGGAGAGGTGGTAGCTCTCGGCAATCTGTTCAACTTAAATGAATAATAACGACCATCATAATGATAAATCATCCGGGCGCAGTGTGGCTTACGTGTACAGTCCGCAGTATATTGAAACCTGCGATTCTCTTTCAAAAGTCCCCAACCGGGTGAGGCGTGGATCCCGGTAGCAGCTCCTGCTGTCCGGCCGGCTGCAGAGCATCTCCGCTTAAGTCTGTCAGCTTGCTAACCGTTACATAGCTTGTTATCTTAGCGCTTTACTCAGAAACTCCCGGTTTGCTCGGCTGCTGACTGCGTGGATTAATTTTGATAGTTCTCATAGCCGAGTTGTAAACTCATTTTAGCGGGTGGTTTTGCTCAGCTTTTGAAAACACGTTTATAATGTCGACAAACCAATTTGACACACATGTGCATGTTTCTCTCTTTACCCATTAGGCAAATATGGTGCACTGTTTGATAGAAGCCTATGGTTTGCTTAAAGACATGAGGTAAGTTAGCTGATACTAAACTAATTAAACTGCGACTGAAGGCTGGCCGGTAGAGGCGTTTTACTGCCCCGGCTGCTTGTTAACTAGTTTTAACATCGTAACGTGTTCCCTGTGTAATTCTTTTGAAAGTATTTTTCCAGTTAACTTGACCAAAGGCGTACTGTTTTCATTTCCATAATGTAAAAATTGTATGTAATCTAGAAATGATTTGCTCTTTGTTATTCTCAGCCATTACCAGTGATTACCTCTTCATGAGGAGTTATGACACAGGATGTAGTTTGCTCCTTACCAACGTTACCGTATATCTACTAGGCTCCAATTCCTTACATTTTATTTCTTCATCTGCCACTGGTTAGGAATGTGCTTGACCAGTGATAACCTTTTAACCTGTGCAATTTGCTCTCCACGTTCAGTTTATACCAGCTGTTCAATTATGCATTATTCTCGCAGAGAATGTAATTTTAGTATTATCTAGTAGACTGGTAGACACATATTTGTACATTTGTTTTTCTATACTAGAGTGGTAAAGCCTCGAGTAGCCAGCATGGAAGACATGGCAGTTTTCCACACAGATTCCTACCTGGAGCATCTCCACAAGATCAGTGAAGATGGGGACAACGATGATCCTCAGTCAATTGACTTTGGCTTGGGTAAGCTGGGGGGTGTATTTATATATGCATGTACGTGGTTTGGGAGTTACACTCTTAACTGTTTTTTTTTGTTTGGGACAAGGTACATGCTCCACCTAGACGGTGAAGATTTCAGGTGCACCAAAGGCCTTTTAGCAGGATCACATGTCACGTGCCCCAGAAGCTAAAGCATCAGTTATATATTTTAAATTGCACCAATTTTAAATCACCAGCTGTCGTCAATGTGATCCTCAGATCTGTAGTCTGAATTATCCGTTTGTATTCTATTTATTACTAAGGCTAAACAAGCACTCCATCCAGATCATAAACAAGAATCAAAATGCGACCCATTTATGTTTAATCAAATTCGAAAATATGCTTTGCTTACAGAAATGTGTTGCTTAATGCAGTGCAATTATGCAAACAAGAATGTAGAGGGCGCTTGAACACAGAGATTTTTACTTGTGATATACTTCATAATAAAGTTTGGTGAATTCTTTTGCCCCCCCGCTGGAACGGCACAATAAGCAGACTTGGAGAAAATAAATTAGTGTTGGCAGTCGTCCCTGGATGTTCAGAGTGTCGTGCTGATAGACGGTCACTGAGACGTTTCTTCCCTGCGTGTGCAAGCCGGTCTGATTGACCCGCTGTCCGCAGGGACGTAGGAGAGACACTGTTATTTCTGGACAGAGAGTGGGCTTCCTCTGCCAAAGCGTCTGCGACTGAAACCACCTTGTTCTCCTCTGGGTCCCTTCACCAGCCCCCCTTCACAGTTTCTCTTTCTCTTGCTCTATCACCCTCATCTTGTCTCCCATTCTCATTTTTCAGATTTAAACGAGAGGAAAAAAATGCTTTGTTTGCAAAAGTTTGTGCTTTGCAATCCACTGGAGTTCAACAGTGCACCAAAAATGACTTTTTGCATTACTTGGTACAGGATATTTCTATATAGATCTTTATAGAAATGCAGTGTCACTTCCAGAATGTTCTGTCTATCTGCCTGTCTAATGTCATGTTTCATTAGTGATTGATTTATTTGTGACTTTCCTGTTTTTTTGCTCTGCACGTCCTCTCGGTATCCATAGTTTTACTACTATTTTTGATTGCATTTACTTTATGATGATGGTATCGTAAATTTCTTTCTGCACCTTTTATAGACACCTTCTCTCTCTCCACGCCTCTTCTTGCCCTTGCAGGTTACGATTGCCCGGTGGTGGAGGGCATCTTTGATTATGCGGCGGCCGTTGGGGGGGCAACGCTGACGGCTGCAGAATGCCTACTCAATGGGAAGGACAATGTAGCCATCAACTGGGCAGGCGGCTGGCACCATGCCAAGAAGTAAGTCTGAGGGTGGGGTTTATTCCTCATTTTTATTGGCTTGTGCCAGTATGCGGGGTGCTGCTTCATTTCTGTTCGCTCTTGCATGGCGTTGTCGTTCTAGACTGCCATTGCTGTGGCCAGACTTCTCCCTGAACATTCAGAAGTCGTATCTTGCCTTTGACTATTATTATTATTATTATTATTATTATTATTATTATTATTATTACAGTCAATCCTGTTCATGAGAGGCTCTGACTCCATAGTTGTCCCACACGGCAGCGATTCCCTGTCATCCTCTATTTCACGGCCTCTCACCATGGAGGGTGACTCAGCTCTTCCTCTGGCTCGCAGGGATGAGGCCTCGGGCTTTTGCTACGTTAACGATGCGGTGCTGGGCATCCTGAAGCTAAGGGAGAAGTACGATCGAGTGCTGTACATAGACGTGGACTTGCACCACGGCGACGGTAACCGAACCAGCTATCCCACTCAAGCATTTGTGACTGGATCCTGCTCTGCATGCCACATCACAGCAAACAGAATATGACCAGATTGCTGTCCATTATGTCCAGATTTTAGCTGATCGCCCATCGGATAACAAACTACCTCAACATGTCATGATAACCAGATCTATAATGGTGTTTTCCAGTCTTAATGAGAAATCGTTAAGGTTTGTAAGAATAACTGCAATTGTATTCAGAAAAAAAAAAACATTTTTTTGTTGAATGTGTCACACCTGCATGAACCATGCCAGTGCTGGTCCTTAGTTTGTCTTGGGTCACTGTTTTTGTTTGTGTCCTTACAGGTGTGGAAGATGCTTTCAGCTTTACCTCCAAGGTTATGACAGTGTCCCTGCACAAATTCTCTCCTGGCTTCTTCCCAGGTAAGTTGTAGGTTATTCTGTAGCTTAGAGTTAACCTTGAAATTTTTGGATTGATTGATCTTGGCTGGGGCCCCCGTACGATATTCTTTCGTGAGACCCAAAATCTCTAGATGCTCCCCTGAGTTTTAGTAATTTATTGAATCCAGCATCAGAATACTAACCAATAACTAGTTTTGTTGTATAATTTTTATGAATATTGAGTGAAGTATGAATTGTGTAATTTAAAAACAATAATAATAAAATATAGGAGGATTAATAATACTGATAGGAGGAGAGGGGCAGGGGGTGGGCATATCTGGCAGCTGATTGGGCACCGTCTGCGGCTGCAGGAACGGGGGGCCTCCACGACACGGGGCTGGGCAAGGGCCGCTGGCACGCCGTGAACGTGCCGCTGGAGGACGGCATCGGGGATGATCGCTACTTCCAGCTATTCACCAGGTCCGTGAGCCCTCCCGGCATCCCCTTTGGCCTCATGTCATCACAGCTGATTTATAGCCTCAAGTCTTTACACGAGTCGGCTTTTCACTCCGTCCCCTAAGCACTAGCCGTACCCTAAGCCTGTCGTGTTAAGGTAAACAGGAAAGCCATCTTTCATGGTGGGGGATTAGGGATCTGTTACATGTCGCCTTTGTGCTTTCTTTGGTCATATGTAATGAAATATTTGCTTTGGCCAAATTTACAAGGGCTCATCCCCTAATCTGCAAGCCAGTTCACTTCACTGTATTATTTTTAAACCAGTGTGCTTTTGAGCTTTGAGTAAAATGAGATTCTCAGTAATCTTAAAGATCTTGCTTGTTTTCAGAGTGAGACGTGTCAGCCTGAGCTCCGCTCCAGATCGCGTTCAGTAACTGCGCTCGTTCTAGAGCCTGACCCACAGGGACCCCGTCTCACACTCGCGGTGTGACCGTCTGCCTTTCATGGTTCCCCCAGCGTTCTGCAGGAAGTGCACGCCGCCTTCAACCCGGAAGCAGTCGTGATGCAGCTGGGGGCGGACACCATTGCCGGCGACCCCATGTGCTCCTTTAACATGACGCCGGTGGGGGTGGGCCGTTGCCTGGACTACGTGCTGACCTGGGAGCTGCC
>JAODJX010000002.1:12451239-12471812 GCA_026776945.1 Isichthys henryi
ATGAAATTCCCCCCCCCCTTCCCCCAATGTCCCTGCTCTTGTTTACAGGGAATCTGAAGAATGTAGTGTAGGGCTACGCTTCAGCTCAAGGTTCCCGAGTCGGAGGGGCCTAATGAAGACAGTATGTTGGCCCGCTTGCCTGAGGGGAGCCTTTAAAAACATCGCTTCAGTGTTTCCAGGAAACGTTCTAACGAGACTCTGTTTGCTAATGCTGCTCGTTCGAGTCTGTTTTATTTTAATGTTTTTTAAAGGGGTTGCAAATAGGTTATTTTTAAGCAAATGTCCATTTGAAATCAAAATTTAGATATACTCGTAGGTTATGGAAATGCTGTGTGTGAAACATGACATACGTGAATGGTTTTGCGCCTGTTAATGTTCTTGGATATCGACGCTGTAAGCCCAGTTAGTGTTCAAACAGATGTTACCTGTTATAGGCAGACCCACGCACCGAACTGTTAGAACATGTACCTCAGATCTAAGTTAATAGGTTGGAGGTGAAGCCGCTGGCTTGCATCCTTGGCTCCACCAAAAACGGCTTCCATTCCGAACCCCTTTCTGCCACCTCCACTCTGAAGATTTGCTCATGGCCCTGAATGCTGGCTCAGGCAGGATGATGTCAGCCCAGCCGGGGGTCGCTGGGAGGCTGCCAGCCCAGGACCGCGCCAACTGTGGGATTATCAGCACTGTACACACAAATTGTCAGCAAAGCGACCTGTCAGTACAGATTCATGCAGAACATGACTTCAAATCTCAATGTTAAGAAATGGTTTAGGTTTCCGAATAACTCCAAACGGTTTAGACTTAGAAGCGTTTTGTATTTTTTTAACTTTGTTATTCACTGTAAATATTCCTCAATAAAAAGGTGATCAAACTTGACTATGTGGTTTAATGTGTTTCATTCCAGTGTCTAGCAGCTGAACTTGTTGGAACTATTAATCGTGTATGTTTTAAATGCTGTGTATGACTCATACACGTACTTTCGCTTTTCCTGGCGCCGATGGGACGTCTTTGATGCAATGGGAACCAAAACAGGTCCATAGCATGACTCCTCTGCTTTAGTGGCTGCATGTGACTTAAACTGACTCCGTCTCGGACATTTCATTTGCCAGTGTACCTGCTGCCAATGGGACACACCATATTCATGCCTGGTTAACTGTAAGTGATGCCGCAGTATTCGTGTTGATCGCAGAATTCGGGTTGCTGAGCGGTATAATAGTCATTACGCTGGTGGCGCGGTTCTAAGACTAAAGGAATGTGGTGACACTTTACTTGAGGGGGGGCAGGTAATGTAGCAGTGCACTCTTAGTTTCTGGTTAATTAATACATTAAGTGATAGTTACGTACTGATCCCATGTTCGTTCATCGTTAATCATTCATGACGGTCCATGTATTTCATTGTTACTATATTAGTTCACGATTGAGTAGTAACTCAGTTACGTTGCCTGTGCGCTCTCGAGTGAAGTGTTTAAAGTAATGTTATAAATTACGTCCATATTCGAACTTAGCCTGTATTATCTGTTTTTAACAAAGTTTCTAAACCGTATCATATAATAAACTGGCGATGCATTGAATTACAATAATGTTTATTGTCGATATGAACCTTTTCTTCTGCACTGTGGGGTTGCCAACTTTGGTCAGCTGACCTGAGTGAGATTTTAATTTTGAGACAAGTCTGCACCCGTTTTTACATGTATGTACGTTTTATTACATTGTAAATAGTCTAGGATTTACAAACCACCTCAATGCTTCTGATGTGGCTAATTTTAGGTTTATTATGGAATAATATTCATTTGCCGTAATATTTCCTGCGTGAACGTGAGTCTGAAAGTGTGTCACGAGAGATAGGTGAGAGCTGGCAGCCCCAGTCATTACGAAGTTGCTGTTCCCCCTAATTTACTTAACTTTAGTCCTATTAATACATTACTAAGCTAAGCATAATACTGAGCACGTTTTGATGGTTGACAGGGAAATGTAGAAGCCATCAGGGCTCTGGAGCGATAAAGACAATGCCAACCGACCGTTTGTGCGATTTGCATACATTTCCCCAACGGACATGAAGGTTGGGTAGCTCTTATCCTAGTTGCAAAGGCCGGGTCGCGGTAATGGAAACGTGCGCTCAATGAGACAGATGCGCCCCTTTGTCCGTTTAACAGAAACGATGCCAAGGGTGTAACGTCTCTTCCGCTTTGCCTCACTATTATTTTTAACAGTCACAGCTGTATAATTCTTGGCGGGAGGTGCCCATTTAAAACGAATATTAAGAAATGAAGCAGATAGCATGTAAATGTGCCGGAACTGAGATGCTGGTAGGATTTTTAGAAAGGGGGTTGACAGGCATGTTTTGTTTATGCTCTTTTTAGTTATTTCAAAAATAGTTTCGCAAATCTTAGTATTAAAAAATCTGAAACATATTAGCCTCATGTGGGAAGAATATGAAGAAATGTCCTTTGAAAATAACTGAACTTTGAGTATATGTTTCAAATATAAAAAATACATTAAATGATGGTATAGGCTCCGGACCCCCCGCGACCCAGTAGGATAAGCGGTTTGTAAAATGGATGGATGGATACATTGATGGATTAAATAATGGTGTGTGTGTCCTTGCTTTGGGTCACGGTTAGTTGTATCTTCATTTATTTATATAATTTGATTATTTCATAAAATATCATTAAACATTTTAATCAATGAGTAGCAAATATTAAATATTATTAGGTTGCCAAGTATCATTTCATATCTGAATATGAATAAGTACATAAATGTAGTCGATATACAACAGTGCTTTATATAGGGTGTATATGCGTCGGTCAGGTTCAGAATCCACTCCGGGTCGCAGCTCCTACCCTTCTGCGCACTCGCTCCCGAGGCTGGGATGCGCGCTTATAACAGCGCACTTCTTCTGAAGCGGGTCACAAATAATCGCGATACCTCGATTGCTGGCGGAATGAGCCGAGCGGCCGGTGCGCGAGATATGTTATGTACAAAGCCAATGACTTCACTCGTACATAGTACATTAAATTGAGCAGCAAGTTTATGTATACGAGTATATTTTCTTGTCTTATCTGACATTGACGGTTGAAGGTGGACTAAACTTTCTGTTGTGCTGCTCTGAAACAGTTTTTTGAAGGTAAGTTACTAAATATGACTGATGATATATAAACAGTTTTGCTTTTTTAAAAAAAAATGTTTTTCGCGAAGGCAAAATTAGATGATGACAGAAAAAACAACAAAATATGTATTATTTATTTGTAATAGCAATATCTGTTTTGATTTGCTTTCTCGATATAATATTTGTAACATTATATTTCTGCCTTAATAGCCTAATATAACTATTTATAATTTTATAAATGTATTCGTAATTATTGATTGTATGAACCATCATTACTGTACACGTTACTTTATTCTGTGTATATGTTGCATTTTTCTCAAAAAAAAAAAAAACTTTCATTGACTAGAAGCTCTTGCAAGTGGAAAATACGTTTCACTAGATTTACTATACGGGTCAAGATCAAATACTACGAATGAATCCTATGTTTCTCAGTTAGGTTTAAGCAGGAATGTACCTAATAAGTAATTGAAATATCATACTGATAATATTACCACGCTTTGTACAGAAATTTTAAAGACAGGTTGTTTAAAACTCTTACTACACCCTGCTGTCAATGTACAGTTAAGTTGCCAGCTACCAATATAGTAGCTATGAACTGAGGTATTTTCCCCTCTCCTCACCCACAGAAAAGCACACAGACAAACACAGTGATTGTCGCTGGTCCTGTAGACCCCGAAACATAGCTAGGATAAATCTTCAGGTGAAAGTGAGTGCCACCTAGTGTCCATAGTGGGGCATGACACGGAAAGGCACGTCATCCGAGCTCTGTCCGCATGTGTGCACCAGCCCTCTGCAATCACGCTGACCTGACCATAAACCTTGGACCTAGGGAAGGAGGTGGGGAGGGAGCCCTAATCAGTTAGACAATTAGCCCTCCCTTTGAGAAGCAGATGCAAGCAAGAGAAATGCATATTGATGGTGTTAAATATTGAATATCCAGATATTTCCAGTGTGCTTAATGTTATTTAACTCCTAGTATTGCCTCTCTGGTGTTTGTCTCTCATTCTGAATAGGTGTTACCAGGTGATGAGCTCACTGCTCTTCCCCAGCCACGTTATGAAGGATCGTGAGTCAGTGGCTCTCCTGCACTACACAGGCACAGGCTCAGCTAAGGTGACCGGTCCATTCTCTTCGGCGAGCCGCCCAGCCTCGTTCCCCACGATGGGCAAGCCCCAGCCGTTCAGCCTCCCGCCCGGCCCCCAGCTGCTTGCTAGCAGGCAGCTTCAGAAGCTCAACAGTCACTATCAAAGCTTGGCAGGTGCCGCTACCCCAACTGCCGTACCGCCCAGAAGCTATGGACCGGCAGTCACTGTGGGCCCCGGACACATCGTACGGCCACCTCTCGGGACCTCCCCGGGACCTGGACTCATTGATTCTGACCCAGTTGATGAGGAGGTTTTGATGTCTCTGGTGGTGGAGTTGGGGTTAGACCGGGCCAATGAGCTTCCAGAGCTATGGCTGGGCCAGAACGAGGTGGAGTTCATCTCAGATGTTTCTGCCTTATGATGTGTGTGTGATCTCCTACCCAACATGGAGAGAGAGCCAAAGTGGCTTAGCCTGACTGTGAGTGCCTGGGAATGGAGGTCAAGCTCCCTGCTGGCACGATGATGACAATTGAGAGGACGGCAGTCAGCTGAGGACAGCGTTCCTGCAACAAGCAGCATGTTTCTGCTTTTCTAACGGCCTTGTCTGTGTATAAGAAAAGAGAGGAGGTGAGGTCAAGTGAGGAGATGCTGAGAAGCCTGGGGACCCACAACAATCTCTGTGCTGTTGAACCTTAAAGGACCGTGTCCTGTAGAACCACCACTGAAGTTTGCCATTTACACCCTAATGAGCCGGCATATTCCACATGAAACTGACATGGGGGGAAACCAAGGAAGATGAGCCAGATGGTTCTGCTATTGCTGACTGTTCGCTCACTCTGACTGATGGATTTGTTTTTTGTTTAGTCACCTCACCTATTTACTGTCTACATACAATCACGTACAATAACGATAAAAATCCAAAGATCAGCACTTGTGTATGATGATATTCACTGTGTTTGGACATGCCACATGCGGATCGGTGTGGGGGGGGGGAGGTGTTCCCATAGGCCTGAAACGTAAGGCTGGGGATTAACAACAAAAAGAAAAACTACATTTAATCCATATAATCAGTAGCAGGGGCTAACTTCCTGGGAAATGGTGTTTGTAGATGACTGAATAGGAATTTGTGACTGGAGTTTAGTGACTGGGGCTCTGTGACTGGACACTGGTCACTTGAGCTTATTGGTTGGAGGCCGGTGACCTCGAGATACAGACTGAGGCTTTGTGAATCGGAATCAGTGACCAGTGAAAAGGGACTAATACCATGCTGCCGTCGAAACAAATCATGGGAGAGATTGGTAAGACATATCAATCAGAGTGGCTCTTCACGGTTACCTTCTGGATGGCTGTGGGGTGTTACAAAGCAAATTGTGAATACTATCAAATATTCTCAAAATAATTTTTCAAAAGTTCAGAAGTATGCCGTTTCCAGTTGCTGGACTGCTGGATCGTCAGTCCTGTGTATCGTGAGTGTGTGTTGCTATGTGTGTGTGTGTGCGTGTGTGTGTGTGTGTTTGCGCACATATTAGCTTTATTGTGGGTTTTGCTATCAGAAACTTCCACAGGGAACAAACGCGATTTGCCAGTGAAAACATGCCTGTTGAGTTTGCTATGAGGTATTGTATTAGCAATTAGCATGTGTAAAGACTGGCTTGACTGACCTCCACTGTTTTACTGTCTTGTGTTTATGGGAAGTATCATGCATTTTCTTTATAAGAGTCTGTTTTCCTTTTCCAAATGTCGAGTCTCTTAGGCGAGACTGCGTGAGTGAAAAATAATTTGAAATTACTGCTAATGAAGTACGAACGTCATGATTTGTTGTTTATGTCATCATTTGTTTATTGGTGTTCTAGAAAGGGCGCGGTGTTGTTCATGGTGTTTCGCCTGTTTCTCATCACACTTACTTATGAAAATCATTATCACTTTAAATTTGCTTAGCACTTTCCCTATGTTGTATTTTTAACAAATAATGCAAACTTGCTTAACTGTGTTAAGGTATCTGCGGCTTACTGCACGATAAAAAAAAAATAAATTACATAAAACTGGATATCCTTTTAAACATGGTTTTATTTATATGATCATACTGCCATCTTGTGGCAAGTACAGAAACTTAAACTACGACCGAAACGGTTGACGGTAATGTTTTGATCCATATTTGCAGAACAAGCTAAATACTGTTACATACAATGTATGAATGTATTGACATGACCTATAATTTAAAATACTTTCATCGTGTGGATAAGCATACCTATGCATATTCCCAAACGGTCCCGTGAGGTCAGCAGAAGAGGATTTCTTTTGCATGTGACCCTATTCATGCAACAGGGAAGACTGACTTGTGTACAGGGTCTGACATTTGGCAAAGGAACAGACGCTTTCTGGTGAAGATGTTTCTCCTTGTAAATAAATAGCCGCACTAATCCTCCGCTGGCATTTCCTGCCAGGATAACAGTCACCCAGTGTGCAAAAGCGAGACTCTGTTTCATTAAAGAGAAAGTTAGACATCATTATATAAAATGTGAGCTAAAACACGAAAATTGCGCTATCACTTTTGCCTAAAATTAGTCAGTCTGTCAGCCACACTCATAGATGCAAAGAACTAGTCTTGATTCAGTCCTTAAAGACTGTTCCGTCACCCAGTTTGTCACACTCATGGGTCCCATTGGCTGGCAGCAGTACAAGATCTCAGACCACAAAACATTACATCCTGAATATGTGTAAGTCTGCCGTGTAACGTTTAATTGCAAGCCAAGCTGCAAATCACAGTATTGCTCTTGTCACTAGCTTACATAATCAAGAGGATCAATTGCGGAAAAGCAGAGTACAACGATCTCTACTAGAAAAATATCTGGATTTATAATTAAAAAATGCTGAATAAACACCCAAGTACGTAAACAGGTAAGGTGTTGAGCTAACACATCACAGTTGCTTTAGATAAAACCAACAAATATGCAATTAAATAATACAATTTATTTAAAGTGTTTTCGCTGTAAATCACGTTGCCTTGTATTCCGCATTCTCGTTACATCTATATGGCTTTTCATTTTTCAACATTATACAACGGTAATGACACAGGGGAGCTTATGCCATTTCTACATTTCTATGGGCCTATGTGTCAGTAAAGCCTACGCTACAATACACCCACCTCTCACAACAACGTGCTGGGGTACGTGTTGGTGCACTCACTAATATGACTACACTGTTATCTGTTATATAATTAAACGACATAGACATGTGATCGTGGACATACTGCGCAACAGCAGCTAAACCGCCGATGCCAACATACAGCTCAGCTATGTCAACAAGCATCATGATACAGCATGCTGCTCTACTGGTTTGGGATTTCCTCGCTCGTTGCACATTCGGTCCTCCCCGCTAGTGGGCAGACATTAATACAATTGTACGTCGGAAACGAACTGACCCTCGCAGGCACCCTTCCTTTCTGTCGTTATCATCCGGGGTCTGAAAGTAGGCGGTCCTTTCCCCTGTAGACTACGCCATGGTGAGCTGATCATTTATATGTTTCCAAAAAAAATACACACCCTGAAACATCCTCCTTTTAATACATAATATTAAAATTCTGCGTCAAAG
Organism: Isichthys henryi; assembly: GCA_026776945.1. Taxonomy (NCBI): domain Eukaryota; kingdom Metazoa; phylum Chordata; class Actinopteri; order Osteoglossiformes; family Mormyridae; genus Isichthys; species Isichthys henryi. The sequence continues at coordinate 12,459,022 of JAODJX010000002.1, forward strand.
TGTGTAATGTTTAGCGTCTTTTGAATTAGTTGGTCCCAATATTGTTTTGAGAAAATTTAAATTCAACCCGGTGAACTATGCTAAAAACCTCTTGCTGTCGCTATTGATTTGGCGTTACACATTTATGAAAAGGAGCGTTTGTAGTTTTTTTTTTAAAATTAGAAATGTCTTGTTTTTGTACGTGGTGTTCGTGCCAAGTTCACACATATCAAGTTATTAAGTTAGTTTTAAATAAGTCATATTGGTAAGGCCTTATTCCAGACCAGATTTTACTACTCTAGCTATACGGCATCGATTCAGTTTGACACTTAGCTGGAGCAGTGACACTATCTCTAAACATTTTGAGACAAAACCTGTTTTTTTCCCCAGATGTGCTTTTGGTTACAGCTGATGTGCCGGACTATGTCTTTGGCGGATTTGTTTATGCACAGTTTGAGCTAGTTTATAGTTCATTAGCTACTCAAATACTAATGAAGACGAGGCGATCGGGTCCTGTTCCGTGAGGCGCGTATTAATTAAACTTGTATCTGTTTCATAGGCTCGAGGACCGAAGAAGCACTTGAAGCGCGTGGCAGCGCCCAAACATTGGATGCTGGACAAGCTTACTGGAGTGTTTGTGAGTACCGGTCTTGTTTAAATCCGGCGATGTCAGGAGTACAAATGATTATTTTTAAATCCGGCATTGCAGTGTCTAGGCAAAGGATGCTGCTTCAGCTTCAGCTTGAGCTGTCAGACTTTAGTGTGCCATCTATAAGAGAGAGCCGTAACTTGCATTTTTTTGTCAGTTCTGGCTATATCACCTGTAAGGAAGCTGAGGCTAATCCCCGTATCCCAGGCACCTCGACCTTCAACCGGCCCCCACAAACTGAGGGAGTGCTTACCCCTCATCATCTTCCTGAGGAACCGGCTGAAGTATGCCCTGACCGGAGATGAGGTCAAGAAGATCTGCATGCAGAGGTTCATCAAGATCGATGGCAAGGTCCGCACCGACATCACGTACCCCGCTGGATTCATGGGTGAGTGGTGGTTTTGTTTTGGTTGGCATGGTGACACCGGCTTCCTCCCCTGTGCAGCTGCCCGCCATTAAACAGTCATATATTCTAGAGGTCGCTCTGTGGGGGTTTCGTTGTTGCTGAGGCGATGCATTGCCATATGTGTGCATGGAAAAACAGGTGCCGGTTCTCTGCTTGTTATTCAGTACCAGCAGGTTATGAGTTTTCGATGTTCTGAAGAGAACATTAGCCAGCTTCAAGCACTGTGTGTGTTTCAGTCTTTTGTGGGGTAAAGAAAAAAATATGGAATACATATGGAATTTAGGCAGTCAGTATGGTTACATGCACCTTAAGAGAATTGAATTATCCTATTAGTCCGACTAACACTGGACTTGTAAAGTACATGTGAATGTGTTTGTTTAGACTGAAATCATACTAAATCAAATTTCTCTTAGTCGAACTAAGACACCCAGATAATGTGATTGGGAGTCGATTTACTGCTACATGTATATGTTCTATCAAACTGGCCCAGGCACTTTGCACGTGCTCCACAGTCGTGTCCTCCCTTGTTACTTCAAGAAGGTACCAAAAGTACGGTACTTCAAGGTGTTGGTTTTCCAGGCTTTTTCTTACCTTCAATTTGGTATGGATATTATAGTCCAGGGAGTTAGTTTTTTACTCTGACATAGGAAAAAATTATCCTAGCAAGTTTTGCAATTTTAATGATTATTCCTTTTCATGATTAACTAGTATATGTTTGAAAATCAGTATTAAGTTTACCTGCTTTTGCATGAGTGCTACATGCATTCTCCAAGACAATCATAACCATTTTCATAATTTGTTTAGATCTGTCCTAGATGGGTTTGTGAAAAATTGATGTTGAATTCCTTTTTTGCTTCATAAATACCCCAATATTTATTACAACAAAATCACCTTGCAATATTTGAAAAATTTCCCGTACCATACTGTCATAGTATACTTTATTTCTTGTTATACCACCCTGATCTTGTTGAATCCGTTCTTCCGACCAGATCGCAATTAAAGCTTTTGGTCATTTTATTTGTCCATACGTCTTACTATTTTTATTAATTTTTACATCTGTGACACAATAGGTCAACTGCAAAAAGCCCCATATTAGCAAGCTGAACAAGCCATATCACCACCTATTGTAGCGGAGTCAAATATACTTCGGTCAATAAATCGATTCCTCTCCCGTGCATTTATACTGGGACAAGGACAGTAGACCGATTAAATGGCGTAGTCAAGCTACAACCGTAGCTGGACTTAGCTGTGCATGTAAGCATACTCAGTGTTATGAGTAAGGATAATAATTAATGACAATAATTGATTCTCTTTGGGGAATTCTCTTTACACCTCCAGCAACTTACCCTCAGTAGGTTACAGTAAGCTGGCCGTGAAGGGCAGCCACCTGTTGCTGCGCCCAGGGAGCTGGGGGTTAAGGGCTTTGCTCAAGGATCTGCTGACGTGCCAATGCCGGGTTCGAACTGGCAACTTTCTGATCACAGGCAAACAGGCTTAGCCCACTGAGCCATGTGCTACCCTCAAGAGGCTTGACCTAGTGATTTTATCCTGGATTGGAATCTAATCAATCTTGGTATTGAGAAATTATTTTCTTTGGCGGCTTGAATGTTCTGTATTCCTCATGAAAACACTGCATTAGTGTTCAGTAAATTTAGTGTGTTGTCCTGACTATGGTGTTTATTGTGAAAAGATGTGGGCAGTCGAAAGCGCTAGTAACGCATTTAAGAACAACAGTGTTGTGTGAGTAGCTCCCTGATTCCCTGCAGGCCTAGGTAATATAAGGACACGTGAGCAAATGACGCTGGGCTGAGTGAGCGCTGTGATAGATCAGATCCAGGCGCCTGGACGTGGGTGGATGAGAAGTTGCAGGCTGAAGCCTGATTGTATTAACCTGCCAATGGACTGTACAGACTTGAGTGGGGCGGAGGGTGGGCTGAAACTTCAACTGTAACATGTAATGTGTTTCCCCTGAAACTTAAATGCCTTTGCAACCCCTGAAAGGTGATGAGAAGTTAGTGATGGTGCCAGCAGGATGCTGAAAAAGTTGCATGTAAATCATTAATGCATTTGCTTCTCTCTTTGTACTGTTCTTGTTTTGAGTGGGTTACTTGATTTTGAGACGGTCCATGACCTCCACCCAGGGGATTAAACTGACAGCTGTTTCATGCCAGTCTTTGGCCTGGTCCTGGTGCTTCACCCAAAGAAAGCAAAACATGAACAGGGCTCTAAGGGTCGAAGGACCTGCGGTGATGGAAAGGAAGTGTCTCTCCTGCCAGGTCAAGACTAAGTTATTCACACTTGAAGAGTGAAAAAGATCCCTTTTTCTGGTGTCCAGCCCAGAACAGCTGTTCCCTGTGTGGGACACTTAAGTGGCTACCAGGCTCTTTGGCAAGGTGACATCTGATTCGTTGAATAGCCCTGCTGACTTGTATAGGCTAACCGTGAGTTGTGTATGAAATGGAATTCAGAGCTTCTGGTGTCTTTCTCCCAGACGTGGTCAGCATTGAAAAGACTGGAGAGCATTTTCGATTGATCTACGATGGCAAGGGGCGCTTTGCCGTCCACCGCATCACTGCAGAGGAATCCAAGGTGTGTGGTGATCATGGTGGGTCAGGGGTGGGGTGGTAAGGACATGATGCTCAGCCTTGATCAGTTTCCAGAGTAAAAGTTTTTTTCTCTTGTGTTGCTTTCCCACCTGCAGTATAAGCTGTGTAAAGTGAGGAAGATCATCATTGGCACAAAGGGTATCCCACATTTGGTGACCCACGACGCCCGAACCATCCGCTACCCAGACCCCCTAATTAAGGTCAATGACACAGTCCGCATTGACCTGGAGAGCGGGAAAATCACTGACTTCATTAAGTTTGACACCGGTGAGATGGACAGCCTGATCTCAACGCCTTTTTTAAAATATTGTATGATCTTCACGCAAGCTTCTGCTCATGTGACTTATGCTTGACCGATCCCTGCAGGCAACCTGTGCATGGTGACAGGTGGTGCCAACTTGGGGCGTATCGGGGTGGTCACCAACCGAGAGCGGCACCCCGGCTCTTTCGACGTGGTGCACGTGAAGGACAGCACAGGGAACAGCTTTGCCACCAGGCTCACCAACATCTTCATCATTGGCAAGGTGAGTGCTGATGGATTGGAGCCAGAGGTGTATGAACGTGTGTGGTGGGCTCAGCCTGTTATGAAGGGAGATCGTGGGTGTTTACATCATTGTTGTGCCAGTATGTGCTGTTTGTGACAGATGGCACGTTTTGCTGCCACTTATCAATCATAGCTTATGAAATAACTCATTTCATTAAGTATAGCATGAGAGTCCACATCAAGTAGGACCTCCCTCAATGGGAAGCCAGCCACACAGACACACTGCAGGCAATTCAAAGACTTGAGTCCAGCACATTTCAATCTTTTGGCTTGAGGTAGCCAACTAGAGTTCCTGGAGGAAACTTACACTAGGAGAAACTCCTCAAACAGAGCTGTGGGCTAGAGTTGAACCCTCAGCCCTGGGAGGTATGAAGTCACTGTGCTACACACTGATAGACCATGAGTACATCTTCAAGACATTGAAATTAAAATCCCTTTGGAAGAACATGGTTTGCATTTCACTTCTTAAGGCATTGGCACGTATCACAATTAGGTTCCAAGGTATAACCCTTCCCCAGAATGGGATTGAACCAGTGGTGCACTAGCTGTGGATTTGATCTTCCTTTTGCTTCCTTCAGGGCAACAAACCATGGGTGTCCCTACCACGGGGTAAAGGCATCCGGTTAACCATTGCCGAAGAGCGGGACAAGAGGCTGGCGGCCAAGCATGGTAGCAACTAAGGGGCACAGCATCTTAACGGAGCCATGGGCCTCCTACTACCCCTACAGAACCCTCGTGAAATAAAAGGTTATTTACAACCAATCAGGTGGCTTTGGAGTGTTGCTTTTTTATGGTGCGTGTTGGGTGTTCAGATGTTGACGTCCTATTTGTGTGGGATCGGTTTCATTCCTCTTCGAAGTGGGTGGTGGTCAGCTGCGTTCCGTAGTTGCTTGCTATTATTTGTCCTTAACTCCATTAAGTGTGTTTACTCTGTTTTAGGTATCCGTTATTATTTCAAAGTCGTTAAAATTGCAAGCCATCGAAAACTTTCATTTTCCATATGTTTAATTAAACTTTTTTTTTCTTTTTTACATGCTGTGCTGGTGAGTAGCCTGATACTCATATTAGTGAAGTAGGGATGAGAGTGTGCTTCGTGTCTACAAATTAAGGGTTCTGGTTGACTGTCTCCTACCCTGGATCTTCATCTGGAATCCTGTCTGGTGGTATTCATTTAGAGAATCTGATAGTGCTTATAATTTAAACAGATGGATCATTTAGTATTAGGTGCCATATTGTCTGCTGATTCATTGTTGCCATATAGATGGCATTTTTCTAGAATGTCTGGGCTATTGGGCTTCCCAATGACATGTTCATTGTTGTGATGACTGAGTCGATTCATTTTGTTGCCAGTTAACCTCTTCCTCTCTTGCCCACATTTTTCTGGTCTCATTGGTTTTTCCAGTGTACTTGGTCTTATACCCAAAGTAAGACTGAATTCTAGTGCTGCATCTAGTGAACATTTATGCTCGGTTATCTAAAGCGTCTCCCTTGCGTAATTAGGTATTTTCTAGCATCATAGTTCAAAGGTGTCCGTACTCTTCCTGTCTTGATACAATAATTATGCTTTTCTTTTTTAGACATTCATCGGGATTTGTGAAGATTTTCTTCCAGGTTAAACATCTGTCCGACGTATTTCTTGATACTTGTTGGATACTTGCCTTCTGATGATTGCATGAGTTGAACTTGAAGTTATATTGGACAGAGCTGCACTACATAACCTGAAAGTCCATCCAGCCTGATTTTAAGATGATGGTTCTGTCTGTAGGTGTTTGGTTCAGTCTTGAACTACAGCTTGTTTTTCTAACTCTGCTGGACATAGTCCTCTGTAACGCTCTTCGGTTGTTTGCGGTTACCTCAGGGTTGGCCGAGAGAGAGCCTTGTGGTTTCAGTCTAGCTGGCTGCTAGTTTTTCCCTCCGTGGGTGTTGGGGGGCGTCTTCATGCTTTTCCCCTCATCCCCACAAACAGACTTGCTCCAGAAGGCCATATGGTCACTGCTGGGTAGCCACAGGCTCCTCCCCCTCTGCCGGTGGCCAGTGGACTCCATTTAGGGAGCCACGAGATGCCAGAGTAGGTGCCTGAGGCAGCTATGCTTGCACCCAGGCCAGGACAATGCACCATAATGTGAGAGAGACCTGCAGAACATCCTTAAGTATTTTTAAAACGTATATATATATTATTTATAAAAACGTATGTGCGCATTGGGCTCTTTGTACAAATATACGCCGTTTGGGTTATACAAGAAACCTGAAAATAAGCACTTTCAAAAAGGTGGGAATCCCCAGACGGTCGTAAGGTTCCCAGTCTTCTGACGTGTCCGTTGTATTTCCGTAGTCTTGTGCTATTTCCCAAGTAAATTCTAGATATAAATGAGGAATTTTAGCACGTATATCACGGAGGATAAAGGGTGATTTGAAAGAAAAGAGTTTAAACGGCCGGAGCCGTGATTAGTGGTTCCGGAGCGTGTGTTTCTCCTCAGATACTTGAAGTGGGTCGGGCAGGCGGTCTGGGAACAATGGTAACATTCATGTCGGACTGCAGAGGGAGGGGTCCAGATGTTTCCAATCAGTTTCTCGCTAGCGATAAACTTTCTTCGTAGTTGGTAATAAACGGCCCCCGATAAGATGAACTGGCAGGGTGACTCTCTCCACCCCACCCCCCCATAGTGCGACGTCCACCTCTGAGCGGCACAGTATCTCCCTACGCCATCCGAGCAGGACAACCTCTGGGTGTGGGAGCCAGATGTGCAGTGGTAGGGGGCGACTATTTGTATTAAAGCAACAGGGCTGAGCGTTGCAAAACTTGGCTGCGTTTCAACGTCGGAATTTGTTTCACGGTCCAGCGCAGCTGTTCAAAACCGCTCCTTTTTCTGCACCGTTTTAAAAATGCGTTGTACTAAACATACAGCGGCGAAGCAATACTCCCACAAAGTCTACTAATAATGGACATGTGCTTCAAGTTTTCCAAAAAGCGAAACATACGAAAGGTATAGCTAGGCACACTTCTTGTAGCCCGTCGAAATACCACATTATTAAATAGATAAAATGCCTATGCGCTTTACCTAAGATGAAAATATAATGCAAATACATAATACGGCTGTTAAGACTTGTTTATCATGCATTTTGCTGCGCTGCACTGGATGACAGTGATAGAGTCACTAATTCGTTGCAGAAACATAACTCACGTTCAAACTCTGACGTCCCACTATGCGGCTTTGGATAGGGGCGAAGCCTGGGAGATCTGAAACCTCTGACAGGTTTACATCTAGAGAGAATGGTACACGAGTGCTCCGCGTAGCCAACAATTAATTGTAACAGAAAGAAAGGGAAGGGAAAATGAGAGTACTCCGCTGTAATCCCAAGTTGTAGAGGCTCAATAGTAGCATCGCAAGTTTTTCGCCCGAAGTACTCGCCTTCGGCAGTGAGAGTACTTCGGGGGGAGAGAGAAGATCGACAATGCCTTTCTGCAAGAGGACGATTGCCCCCAAAGATTTGTGTAAAGACAGTGCAAACGGACAGAGCGCGATTTTCGGCGACCTCGTGGACGTCTGCGGATTCGCCCTGTGCTCCGTCCTCCGACAACTAGCGGATTTGTCTCGGCAGTCGGTCAGCATCTTAGAGGAGCTTGAGGGGGAATTCGTGTCTATTTGTCACCGGTCGGGAACGCTGGAGTGCAAAGTTATCGGTCTACAAAAGTACATTTCTTCTTTGGCCACCAAGTCTCCGACAAAGAGTAAGAAATCCTCTTTATTTTAAGTAATCAATACTATCGTAACCGCCTCAATATCATCGCAGTCTATTCATTTCTAGCTTTCTTTGGATTCCATTTACTTAAGCATGCGTCATTTTGTTTGAATAGCCTAAAAATTGCGTTGGCTATTTGGCAGTGGGTGTGGACACTAGATGTGCAGTGGGATGCATTCCTTCTTGTGGACTTTAAGTAGTTGCACGATTTTTATTACATACTTTTGAATAATAATGATTTGAGTTATTGTTAGCTTATTTTTTAGAGTGCATCGTTAGGTAGCATGCCTGCATAAAATGCTTCAGAAAATGAAATTGGCGGAAAAGTTGACATATGATCTGTAGGCTTGAAAGTACTAATTGTGGAGGATTCTGACCTTCAGCCTTTTCATACTAACATTTTATATGCAGTAGTGATGTGTATATGGATTGCATGCTGACGCCACATTAATAATCTTTGGCCAACATGTACAACAGAATTCCACGCGTTGCTGTTAATTAATATAAGATTCTCTCAAGTTCTAACTTTATAACCCATTACATCAAATCTGGCTCAGTACAAAATGTTACTAGGCAGCGAAGCTGGACAATGTTTACCGTTGATGACAAAATAACTCATGGTTATATGGATCTTTAACCGATTGCAATGTGCCAGGCTTGGTGCTGTTATGATTTCATTAAACAATCGATCTAGAAGAATCATGCGCCTTTTCAGAACTCATGCCAGGTCTTCCAAGTACAGTCATACATTGATCGTTTTCTAAAGAAAATGTCAAACCATTTCTCACTTGGGGACAAATCGTTTAGCTCAAACATTTGGTGTGAAATTTCCTATGGCCATGAGGAATATAAGATAAGATCTGATCTGAACTGGGTTGTCCTAGCCTCTGCTGAGCGTGGTCGGTGTGTGGATGGCGCGGAGGCGCGTGGGCGTCCTCAATTCACGTGTACCCAGAGGGCGCCAAAGCGCGACATAGAAACTCCAACTGGGCTCCAATTATTTTTCTAGCCTCTCTTTTTTGCATACACTGCCCCCCCCCAGCACATTAGTGAATTAATCTGTTGCCATTTTCCATGGTCTCCAAGAAATCTACTATTCCAACAAATAGCCTGCTTGAATGAACAGGGTGGAATGAAATGAATTTAATAGTAGATATCCATTCCATCTTGCAGGAATATGAATTTTTAAGCGCCATAACAAGTAGCTGACTAGATAGCAAATTATATTGCTTTAGATACCTGGGAGATACTGGAGCACTGTAACAATGTCGAAATCAGAAGCTGTTCTCTCCTCTTTGGCGCCACACATCTCGCCACCGCGTATCATTTACACTGTCCTGCACATAATTATGTTGTTCAGAATTCCTGTGCTGTCCATTTCCTTTTCTTTTTCTTATCAATTGCCAAGCTGCATTCAGGACTTATGTAAACTGTCCGGCAGGACATTCACTGTTATCTTTTTCGGGGGAAATATGAGTCGGAGAAGAATCCAGAGGCTGACAACATTTCCGTTGGAAGGGGGAGCCTGAAACGTGATGCGTTTTTCCACTGGTGTCCTCCCAACACACACACACACACACACACACACATCCCTGTAGAGGGCAGCAAGGCTGACTCACACTCAGGGTTCATGTGAAAGTTAGAAACGAGCGATGTCATAAGTCAGAAGCTTGCAGAAAGGCTGGGGCGCCTGCCAGCCTATGCCCCCCAGGTCCAGTTTTTCGGTCACCCCCGGGAACTCAATCCCAGCCGTCCAGTTTAGCCATCAGTGATTTACTTCTACGGATGTCTTATCGGCCCGAAATCAGAAGTGCCCAAAATGGGCTCAGACTAGATTGAAATTGCCCATTTAAGATGAAGAAATGATTCTTAAAATATAGCTGCGGTCAATAAGAATCCAGGAATGTTTATTTTGCTTGTATTTAAAAGCAGATGGAGTCTCACATTTCCTCAAGTGCAGTATAGTCTGGAAAACAAGATTCAAGAATTATGTAATTATTATAATTCGTATTATGCAGAGGGCCGTATTGTTACCATAAAGGCTGTTTGCATTCATATAATTACATAAAGTGTTCATTTGGAGAGTAAAGAAATAAATGGAAATCTCAACAATGAGGGGGCTTAAGCAAACGCTTCGGGCGTTCATGGTACAGAAGCTCGCGGCCAGGAATGGCTCACACGCACCGGTTCCCATAGCATCAGAACGTCTGTGTTTATAATGGCCGTGAGAGGCCCGGATGCCAGTGCACAGTGCAGCATCTGGGATCAGGCCCTCAGGGCTTGGATTTGGAGGAGATACCTGAGTTGGGGTGGAATACATGTCCTGGGGGGCGAATCTAGGTGAAATGCAGTGAGGACGGCTAAGCGATTGCAGCCCTGGAGTCCGGCCACACCTTCCTGCTGTAATATTGACCTCTTGCCTTTTTAATCACGGGGATTTTCCCCTCCTTCACTCTCTTGACTGGCTGTTGTCATGGCAACACTCCAGATGTGCCTACAGGCTCATTCTTTTGGCAGTATTACTTACATTTTTTTTTTTTTTTGCATAAGTGCGATGTTGAGAAACTTTGGTCGCTGTTCAGTGGGCAGATCGCTTACGATGTATCAGAGCTGTTCCTCGCCATTTGGTGGGGGGGGGGGGAATCATCAATCTTCATTGACCCCTTTTCTCCGTTTGCTGTTTGCCTTTTCCGAGAGAAAAGAGATTTAAACAGATTTTTCATGCTGCACGGAACATGACTTTGCGACTTGGGGCTGGTGCCGTGCTCCCTCTTCGTTACGCTGCGCTTCCCCTCTGCCACGACTTGCGCTCCCGTGACCCCGCTGTGCCGTGGAACTGTTCTATGCCATGTCTCCATCATCCATCTCAGTACCTCAGAACCGCCTCCAAGTGTGCACGTAAATCAATCAGACATTCATTCAATTAACACGCTCTCTCCAGTGAGAGAGATTTCCATTGCTGAACTCAGGATAAACACTAAGCTGGACGAGATTCAGTAAAGCTGTCTGACAGATGAGTCTCGTGTCACGGTGAGAAGCACTCCAGATGAACAGCGTGCTGCTTTTCAGTTCCCACAGACCCGAAGGCTTCTCTCTGCAGCTGGAGTCACAAGATGATTGGCACTTGGTAGATGTGGGCGGGGCTTCCTCTAAGCCATGCTGCACCTGACACGTCATGCACTCTCAGAAAAAGTGGTAAACATTTGTACCTTTGCTTGTCACCGGGACTGTGTTAATTATATCCTTAACTTTAGGCAATTGTACTTATTAAGGTACAGAAATGGACTCAGAAACATTTTTGTACCATTGTTGGTACATTAATGCTGTTTGTACCTTTGTTCCTCAGAGTCCATTTCTGTACCTTAAAAGGTACAATTACAAGGGTACAAATTTTTAACCTTTTTTATGAGTGTGTACATGTCCCTTTGTCTTTCTGTTTTGGATTTGGGTGAGGGAGATGCAGTTTTCACACTAAAGTATTCATGGGGTTTGGCGAATGCAGGCTTCTGAAACCATATGTGTTTAATGAAATCGAACAACTAGACGAAACATTTGCTTAATAGGCAAAAGATATACTGGCGTTTTTCCATTGGTTGAGCTGACTCTCTGATGCACTTCCTGTTATTGTAAGCTCACTGTTGTCAGGTTGGGGGGCATGGTTTGCTGTGTAAGCATACATCTACTTATTTAGCAGATGTATATTTTTTGGGAGAGCAGTGTCAGTAAATGAGGGTTATGGGCTTTGCTCAAGGGCCCAACGGTGAAATCAGTCCACTGACCTTGGGTTTTGAACCGACAACCTTCCGTTCACAGGAACCCTAATGGCGAGTCATGCATGGCATGGATATACAATGACTATCACCTGACTGGAAATGAGTATTGAGCGACATTGTACGATGGCCCGTGAATCCCCCTTAACCCAGGTCCGCCTTGCCTAACCCAGCCCCCTGGGAAGCCTTGATGCTGGGGCTACATAGAGGAAAACATCAAGCTTCTACCAGCTCCAGCACCCCCACAACCCACCCAGGTTGATTTGGCAGCCTAAGGTAACAGAGGACCCACCCAGGGTACCAACCTGCCACGAGTCTCCAGTTATCACCATGGTTACCCACTCCCACAGCATGAAGACAAGGAGCAGAGCAAATGCAGGGTCAGAGGTCTTCGCCATCTCCATATCTTCTGCTGTTTGGTTAATAAAACTCAAAAAGGGGAGGGGTTAGTGGTACCTAGGTAAGACCCCAATTTAAGCTAAACTCACAGGTCCAAGAGCACTGAGAGGCCTGTATCTAGAAGTGTGCGGGTGTGCATGTGTGTGCGTTAGCGTCAGTGTTTGTGTACCCAAGACTATGCTGGACATTAATTATCTTTACTATGGGTATTAGAAATTATGAGTGCATGTGTCTGTTTTAACAAAAGTGTATTTTCATTGCCTGTATATTTGAAGGTATGTCTGTTCCTTAGCACCATTTCTCTTGTACCTAAAGGTGTATAATATGTTTGCATGCATTAGTATTAGTGTTTGTGCATGCAGGAGTATGTTTGACATCAGCTAATTTTATTGGGTTTTAGAGTTTGAGCGTGTGCATGTTTATTTTAACAAAAACAAATTTTTATTGCCTCAATATGCGAACAGCGTGTGCCTCTGTATGTGTGTGTTCCTTTTCTCTCAAGGTGCGTGTGCGTGTGTGTGTTCCTTTTCTCTCAAGGTGCGTGTGCGTCTGTGTGTTCCTTTTCTCTCAAGGTGCGTGTGCGTGTGTGTGTTCCTTTTCTCTCAAGGTGCGTGTGCGTCTGTGTGTTCCTTTTCTCTCAAGGTGCGTGTGCGTGTGTGTGTTCCTTTTCTCTCAAGGTGCGTGTGCGTCTGTGTGT
>JAODJX010000002.1:12495625-12510833 GCA_026776945.1 Isichthys henryi
CCCGTCCGGCCCAGTGGGGGGGTGGTTGGTGTTTTTTTGGGGGGGGGGGGGGTGGGGGGGGTGGGGGCGCTGTGGGCGTCAGCTGGGCACCGTCTGACTGCCCCCCATCTTTTTCCTCTCATTTTTTTCCCCTAAACGTGCGGTGAGATGCGAGGTACTTCTCGTCCACCCTCCGATCTTCCTCTCTCTCTCTCTCTCCCTCTCCCTCTCCCTCCCTTTTCCATCTCCTGTCATCCTCAGCGCCTGCCCCTCCCTTTCAGCGCTTTCATTCATCTTTATTGGCAGCTCGAATTATCCGTCTATGCCCTCGTTTCCGTGAAGGAACGGGCAAATGAACGAGTGAGCGATCGGGAGAAAGGGAACGCCTTTGAAGCCCCACTGCCGCCGCGCGTCCCGGCCGCCGCTCGATGCTCCTTCTCGCGTCGCCGAGCCTCACATCAGGGAGAGGATCCGCGTCCTCGGCAGGACTGTGGCTGTAGGGCGAATACCAGCGATACCGATGCCAAACCAGTGAGGCCAGTTAGGGCAAGTGGTGCCAGTGCCGAACCAACTAAGTTCCAGTGATGCCAGTGACAACAGTGATAAACAAGTGGCACCCACACCAGAGCCCATTCTGAACCAGCAATTGCACTGGAGAAACAGAACAGAACCCACGATTATTGTGACAGAACCAATTCTGAAATAATGAACCGGTTTAGACCCAGTGACTCCAATGCTGGACCAATTTAGTATCAGAGATACCAGCACCAGGTTGACCAAAACAGCAAGTAAACAACCCTTTACTTTGTCCGATATTGCCTGGGGATGAAGATGTGTGCTAATCCATGTTCCTGCTTAGAACCGACCAGTAAATCCAGTAAGGAAGCCAGTTAGCCTGCTTTGCACACCTGTATCTCATTTGGTGTTACATGCTGACTCGCTATCTCCTGTGAACCCACATCTGCTGACGGAGCACTCGCCGGTCCCGTGTCAGGTGTTTGGTACCCGTGTTTGGTTACCCGCGCCACGCTGTGATTCTGTGTTTTCCATTCTTTTCTAGTTTGGATGAGTGTGGTTATATATGAAGGGAGGGTAATATTGGAGAGGAGTGTGTGTGGGCGTCTGGAAGGTTTTGCCATCTAACCTTCAACTGATATTTTGTGCGTTTTTGTGATTATTACATTGTTGGGACCAGATTTCCCCATAATGTGATTAAAAACCAGTAACTTTTTACCTTGTGGGGACATTTTTTCAGTCCCCACAAGTTATAAAAATCTGTGAATGCAATAAAAAAAAAAAGCCAAAATTCTTGTATTTTGTTTGGTTACTTATAGAAATGAATGGACAGTCCCCATAAATATATGAATATCTGGACTGTGGTCGCTGGCTGGGATGGCTCTGTCTCTGAGGAATCAGCTGTGGTTTCCCTGCAAGCATGCACCTTGCTCCCTGTTTGCCCTATTTCGTTCGCAGTTGTTTATAAACCTCTGTGCTTGTTTGTGTTTGTTTTTCCCAGGATAATGACGTAATCTGGGCATCTGGTTATGAGTACGTGTGTGTGCATATATTTAAAAAGCTTTTTTTTAAATATGTGTGCTTATGTAAGCATATGTGCTGCATGTACCCTTAAGCGCAATGCTGACACAAAGACCCCTGTCTTGTTTATCTGGTTTGTGCTGAACACCGAGCTGAAGTTTTGAGAATCCGGAGCTATTTTCTCTCTGACGTTTGTCGCCTGGTGAGGGAGAGACTCGACTCCGCTCTGGGAGTCCGGTAGCGTGGGTTGCTTTTGTCATGAGCTTCTCTGGGCGTCTGCCGCCGAATTGAATCTCTGAAACAGCAACACGTTAACACATCAACATATTACTGCATGCGCATGCATGTGAGGCACATTTAGGTGTAGGAGAGATACTGTGTGTTAGAATATATACTTTGCTTGTGGGTGTCTGTGAGACTGTTTGTGCCTGTTTGTTTGTGTCTTCCATGTCCTGGTTTGTTTGTGTCTTCCATGTCCTGGTTTGTTTGTGTCTTCCATGTCCTGGTTTGTTTGTGTCTTCCATGTCCAGGTTTGTTTGTCTTCCATGTCCAGGTTTGTTTGTGTCTTCCATGTCCAGGTTTGTTTGTGTCTTCCATGTCCTGGTTTATTTGTGTCTTCCATGTCCAGGTTTGTTTGTGTCTTCCATGTCCTGGTTTGTTTGTGTCTTCCATGTCCTGGTTTGTTTGTGTCTTCCATGTTCTGGTTTGTTTGTGTCTTCCATGTCTTGGTTTGTTTGTGTCTTCCATGCCCTGGTTTGTTTGTGTCTTCCATGTCCTGGTTTGTTTGTGTCTTCCATGCCCTGGTTTGTTTGTGTCTTCCATGCCCTGGTTTGTTTGTGTCTTCCATGTCCTGGTTTGTTTGTGTATTCCATGTCCTGGTTTGTTTGTGTCTTCCATGTCCAGGTTTGTTTGTGTCTTCCATGTCCTGGTTTGTTTGTGTCTTCCATGTTCAGGTTTGTTTGTGCCTTCCATGTTCAGGTTTGTTTGTGTCTTCCATGTCCTGGTTTGTTTGTGTCTTCCACCTGGAGTTTTTTTTTGTGTTTTTTCCATCTGCATGTTTGTTTGAGTCGTCCATGTCCAGGGACCTGTATTACAAAGCTGAATTTTTTAGTGGGATGATAACTCTTCCGATATAAGGTAGTCTGGACTAAATGGTAGTGACCGAAGATATAGTGTATTTAAACTGGAGTATCTTAAATCTGACAAGCTAACCAATAAATCTTGATTTGTGAATCAGGCCCTCCCTTTTTTGTTTGTTTTTCATGTGTATTTTCCATGTGCAGGTTTGTGCATCTGTATGAGGGGAATCAGTATCCCAACACACACAGTCCAATGGGTACTTTAAACATTCCCCAGTACCGTGCACCCTAATAAACGCCCTCAAATCCCCAGTATTTTGCACCTCAATAAATACTCCCAGCCTGCTTCTGAATAACTGAGGAACAGACTGATACTGTGCTGGGGTGTACGCCCATTTGCACAGTGCATCCTCCCATCAGCTGCTGGACGAATACTGTAGCTGCCAATATGCCAGTCCCCCACCCCCAGCCCTAACACATGAGGAAACAACCTATCGCTGTATTAATATGCTAGTTTGTTTATTCTTTAAATTTCCTTGATATTCCAATGTTCTGTTTCTCAGGATATTTTATTTGTGTACTGTGCACTTTTTAATTTGTTTGAATCACGATCCTGTGCTGTCTTTGCACTTTCTCTCTTTTGCTTTATGCATATGTTCATCTGTACTCTGCATATTCACTGCTGTATGCACAAGAATTTCCCCCCTGGGATCAATAAAGTTTATCTCAATCTTCATCTTAATACAGTGGGACTCCTCTCAACAGGCAAGGGTGGTGGTGGGGGGTGGGGTGTGGGACTACAGGGCCTAAGGAGAGCACTTGCAATTGGGGGGGGTGGACAGTGGAACAGCCTGGGCATGAGAAGGAGAATGATAGAGATAGAGACTCACTATTCCCTCCCTCCTCTATTTCCTTCCTGCTCTGCATGTGGGCTCCACGCAGACTTTGAGGAGCACCTCTACGAGCCTAAAGTGACCGGCCAGACGTTCCGACACCCCTCCTCACTGAGCTCGGAGGACACCTCCCTGAGTGACCCCCCCGGGCTGATTAGCCAGAAACCAGAGTTCATCTTCCTAGTGAGTGTTACCCCCCACCCCCCATCCTGTCTCACTCATGGTTTCACCCTTTCGGTACATTTATCACAGTTTAATTAAACTCCCAACATCTCATTATATTTAAACCTTCTTTTTTTGTCTTTTGGGTAATTGTCAGTAGATGCAATTTAAAATGATGATATAAACGCGGTATTACAAATTACACATTAAAAATTGTGTTAAAAAATGGTTTTTCAGGTTCCAGACAAAAACAAGAAATATGCTCCTGTATGCATTCCAGCTGAATATTTCTTTAAAATGTTTGTACACATTTGTGTTCCTGTCCAGAAATACTTAATTATGGATGCAGGTAAACATGTTTAATTTGTTTGTATTTATAAGCACTATTTTCAGAATGAGAGGATACTCTTCTCTCCTCAGCCGGCTTCCAGTGAGGTGTGTGAGGGGGGGGCCACGTCCATAGGGTTTTGGGGTCAAGAGCACACCGTCGCTGCTGAAAAGCCACCCTGGCCCCCTAGTGGTCAGACCCAAGAACAGCATTGGCCAGCGGACACCACAGGTGCGCCCTGCTTCTCTCCCGTCCCCTGTCCCCCCACCCCCATCTTACCTCACCCCCATTACCCCGTTATTCGCCTCTCGATCCAGTCGTGAGGCTGCAATGAAGCCAGACTGGATGCCTGTATCTTTTTCCCCATCTCTCCATTTTTGCCCATCCTGCCCCATCTGTAATGCCTCACCTACCCTCTGTCCATCCCCCAGTAGAACAGCTCGTATCAGTGAGCAGGACAGGGGTTGCCATGCTCCTGCGGTCATGCTCCGCTCGAGGCCAGACAGCGGCGGCAAACAGGTAGCTGTTGCCGTGGCAACCCCGGCTCCTCCGCTGCCCGGCTAGGCTCAGGGGAGATGGCGGAGGAATGTCAGTCCCCGGTTTACGCCGAGTGAGGCGAAGAACTCTGACACACATCTGCCCTGCCACCGTACATAGTATTTATCTCTGTAGCATGTCTGCTCAGCCAGTAACAGATCAATTCTGCTATTAATGCCCCCCCTCTAAATAACATGGGGGGCATGAATATCAGGTGATGTGCCAGCTCACATCGTCATGACCCAATGCCTTTTTCGTATTAGTTAGTTAGTTTGTTTGTTTACACACTGTATTTATTTGTTTATTTATTTATCTATATTTAATTTTTCTCCCCACTGCCTTTTGTTTTCCCCGTCTTTTACCCCCTGACCCCAAATAAAATCCCTATTTCCTCCTCCCATTTCCGCATCCCTTAGCTCATACAAACCTTCCACAAGTGATGTTTTCCCTTTGTGCAAGTATGAATACAGGTACACTGGAATGCTTCTGTTTGCACATCCGATCTTGCACTCCTTTGTGAAACACACACACACACACATATACTGTTGAGATTCATGCTTGGGGTCGGATCAAAGAGTCGGCCATTTATCTGGCACCTTTGGCGTATTTCAGGGTGTTAAGGGCCCAACGGACATGTGACTAAGCTGCCACAGTCAGAATTTGAGCTGGTGACCTTCCAGTCAGAGGCCTAAGCCACACGCTGCCCCCCCATCCATCCAGTATCATTTTCACTTTTCCAGTAACATGTCCACTGTCCTAGTATGAACCGATTCTACCAATAGTGCTCAGTACTGATACTACTCAACACTTAACACATTGCATTTACTACACCAAGAATCAGCACCAAGTAGCACATGTCAAGTATCGGCAAATAATAACATCAACACTTTGTGTTTCATCTTATGCAATGTGACTCAAAATTTCAGACAGTTCACAGAGAACATAATTCATCATATAGAATATTTTTGACCATACTGTAAAAGGATTAAATGAACATGAAATGAACATGACCCTTTTAATAAAGGATTTAACAAAGGATCTCTCTGGAAATGATAAGGAAGTACTAATGATTTTCAGAACTCCTGATGACATCATAGGGTGAAATTTCTCAGTGAAAACTTGTGTATGGATGTGTGCATATGTCTCAAAGGAGAGAAAGATGAGAAGAGAACTAATGCATCTATACTTGTGTAAATGGTAAATGAAGCATCATTTCATTTACATTTTTCATGAAGTTAAAATGTAAAAGCACCCATTGAACATACACTTTACGGACAAAAGTATTGGAGCACCTGGTCATTACACCTACAGGAACTTTTGACATCCTATTCTAAATTCATAGGCATCGATGTGGAGTTGGTCCCCCCTTTGCAGCTGTAACAGCTACCACTCTTCTGGGAAGGTTTTCCACAAGACTTTGGCGTGTGTCTGTAGGAATTTTTGCCCTTTCATCCAGAAGAGCATTTGTAAGGTCAGGCACTGATGTTGGACGTGAAGGCCTGGCTCGCAATTTCCAGTCTAGTTCATCCTGAAGGTGTTCGATGGCATTGAGATCCGGGCTCTGTGCAGGCCAGTAAAGGTCTTCCACACAAAACTCACCCAACTATGTCTTTATGGACCTTGGTTTGTGCACTGGGGCACAGTCATGCTGGAACAGAAATTGGCCTACCCCAAACTGTTCCCTGTTTGAAGCATAGAATTGTTCATAGATTGCTGAAACATTAAGGCTACGGTCACACTGCCAGCCACATCGTTCAATTCCGATTTTTTTGCTCAGATCGGATTTGTCTATCTTGATGGTTCACATTCATAACTACAAGTGACCTGTATCTGACTGTAATGTGAAGGCATCGGTCCTCCGAAACGTCACATATGCGCACATTGATACGTTTTTACACGGGTCAACTGCGTCACCAACAACAGAAAACCGTCATATCTGTGGGACGACGCATGGTATTAAAAGTGGAGGCGTTAGCAGCTCACGCATGTATCACACTTTGCTCTGGAGGACGACAAACAGTGGATCAGCTGTACATGAGCAGGTCGAAAAGGAGAAAAAAAGTCAGGCGGCTGTAGCTTTTTCTGTTTTCTGCACCAAGAGATGTGTGGGTACGAGCCTGCCGGTGCAGGATGATGATGTCAGCGCATGCGTATAAGCAATAAGCCACATGAATTCTGATCTGTTCGTTCACATTCAGGTCACATGGCTGCGAATCAGATACGTATCCGATTTAGTACCACATATGAAAGGCAAAAAATCCGATTTGAGTCACTTCAGCATGGCAGTGTGAACGTAGCCTAAGAGTCAGTAAGAGCCAAAACCCAGACTTATCCATCAGAGTGCCAGACATAGAAGAGTGATTTGTTACTCCACAGAATGTTTCCACTGCTCCAGAGTCCTGTGACAGTGTGCTTTACACCACTCCATCTCACGCTTGGCATTGTGTTTAGTGATGTGAGGCTTGCATGCAGCTGCTCAGCCATGGAAGCCCATTCTCTGAAGCTCCCAAAACAGTTTTTGTGCTGGGTTTAGTGCCAGAGGAAGTTTGGAACTCTGCAGTTATTGAGTAAACAGGGTGTTGCCGATTTTTACGCACTGTGTGCCTCAGTTACTTTACATGGTCTGCCACTTCGTGGCTGAGTTTCTGTTGTTCATAAATGCTGATACTTTGCAATAATAGCACTTACTGATGACCATGGACTATCTAGCAGGGAAGAAATTTCATGAACTGACTTATTGCATAGGTGGTATCCTATGTGTATACCACGCTAGTATTCACTGAGCTATTTAGAATGACATATTCTCTCACAAATGTTTGTAAACTTGACTGCATGCCTGTGTGATTTTATACACCTGTATAAAACAGGTCTGAATGAAACACCTGAATTCAATGATTAAGTGGTGTGTCCCAATGCTTTAGTCCGTGTAGTGTATCATGGAATTTTGTTGTGTTCCTACAGGTGATGAGGCACTTCTACATGTTGACCTGATTCAGGGAATCTGCAGTTCTGAGTCTGACACTAGGTTGCTAACGCCATCTCCCGAAACCCAGAGCCCCCATCTGTTCCTGAGGAAGACCTACAGTGACCTGGAGCAGAACTTGCTGCACTCCCCTGGGAGCCCATCAGGTGCAATGGAGCACGCCGGCCTGATGTGCGGCAGCCCATCCTGGAATGGGCCCAAAGGCTCCACGTTCTCACCATCCTGGAACAACTCCATGGATTATGTGATGGCTCATGGTCCAGCTACGAAACCGCCAACTAACCAACAGCAAGCTGACCTGCTGCTGGACCCCTCCCAGAGTGGGTCAGGCCTCTCCTACAGCTCAGGCTCACACTCCAGCTCCTTTACCTCCAACTCTGTGGAGCCATCAGCCAGAGCTCTGGCTACCACCAGCATTACGACAGGCAAACGGGCCGAGACTGAGGGTGCTGCAGCAAGTCCCAGGGATCGGGAAAAGAGACCGATGCGGCCTGGGGCCCTCAGGTTCCGTGAACGGTCCCTGTCAACCCCAACGGACTCTGAGTCATTCTGCTCAGCTGACAATGTGTCTTGCATGGATACCCAACGCTTAGGAGCTGAGAGCTATGCCTTGATGTACCCTAGTGGGAGTTCCGAGGATGGTGCAAGCGCTGACAATGAGTCTCTGGCGGTGACTGATTTCCACCCTGATGGGCGACTGAGGATAAGGTCCCGAAGCATCTCCTTGAAGAAGTCGAAGAAGAAGCCCCCACCCCCGGTGCGCAGCGTGTCTCTGGTGAAGAACCTTAGGGGGGCAGGTGCTGAGGGCCCTCAAAGAGAGAGCAGGCCCAGAAGCCTCTATCTTCCCAGAGAGCACTTGCATGACTCTTATTTATCAGACTATGTGCTCGGGGGAGATGGCAGATCCCTGAAAGAGGAGCCTGAC
The DNA here is from genome assembly GCA_026776945.1 of Isichthys henryi. Taxonomy (NCBI): domain Eukaryota; kingdom Metazoa; phylum Chordata; class Actinopteri; order Osteoglossiformes; family Mormyridae; genus Isichthys; species Isichthys henryi. The sequence goes on from JAODJX010000002.1 coordinate 12,504,048, forward strand.
ATACCATTGTCCATTAGAGAGACAATGGAGGGGAGTCAGGCACCAGACCAGGAAGTGGAGCTGTCTTTCCCTGACCATTGGCAGTTGAATGAATGGCACTCCAGTGACCCCTACAGGTCACTGTCTGGTTCTAGCACAGCAACAGGCACCACAGTTATAGAGTGCCTGAAAGCACGAGGTAGCTCAGAGTCCCTTGACTCCCCTGGTACCTCTCGTGCCACTTCACCCTCTCAGTTCTCTGTTGAAGCAGAGGCAAAAATCTCCCCCTTCAAGCCCCATGGGCTAATGTCCCCCTCCAGTGGCTACTCAAGCCAGTCAGAGACCCCAACACCAACAATACCCAGTGCTCAAGTGACTGGACCATCCCCATTGGCTTGCAAGATGCGGCCAAAGATACCAGAGAGGAAATCCTCGCTACCTGCCACATCCCCCATGGAGAGACCTGCCAGGTCACGCCTTTCCTTTGAGCTGCCTGTGGCATCTGCCTCAGAATTGCCCTATATCAAGGCCAAGACCAAGGCTAGCCGACGACACTCTGATACATCTCCTACCAGCCAGTCAGGGCAGCCAGTGGTAACCCAGACTGATCTGAGAAACGTGCGTCTTCGTTCTGTTGGCCGCTCGGAGATTGAGGATAATCTGGACTGCCCCGTGGACATCATCGAGGAGGAGCAAATGAGGGATGATGACAGCCCCCCTGTCACACTCCGTGAAAAACCTAAACCCCCAGTAGCGGTGAAGCCCCCCCTTCCCAAACGACCCCTCAACCTGATGCTGGAGTCTTCTTCCTCCTCTCTACAGGCTCCAGATTCTCCACCAATCTCTCCCAAAGAATGGCGAATGCCTGTAGGAAACATCTACATGGTGGTGAAAAAACCAAAGAAGAAACCTCTGCAGGCTGCACCCATCGCCACTCAAGGGATCCCTCAACATCAGGAAGTGCTGGACATTCAGCAAGGGGCCAGCCACATTGAGCTTCCCTCCCCCTCCAGTCCAAAGAGGGAGCATCAAACCAGGACATTGACCAGCAGTGTCACTGTCTCCTGTTTGGCAGAGCTGGACAGAAAGCGGACCAAGGTACCCCCTCCGGTACCAAAGAAACCCAGTGTCCTCCTGCTGCCCTCTGGAGTTGTCCACTCCAATGGGGCAGATGACAGCGGCCCCTCATCCCCTGGTGGGGAGCCCGTGTCTGAAGAAGTTCCAGATGTAGAGGAAAGCCAGGTCCAGACAAAACAAAGTGAACCTCAAGACAGTGATCTCACAACATTTCCTACTGGGACACTGACAGGTATGAAATATTGATGCTCATCCTAATGAGAGAATATTTTTCTGGACATAATTGCTTTACCTTGCTCAGCATCTCAAACTATAATGGCTACTATATAGGAGGAAAACCTTTTGTAATGTAAAGCCTCCTATGCTTGTCACTATTAATGCTGGTGTGCAGCAGTTCTTAGTGTTGCAAGGCAAGATCTTGGTCGAAAATGCAAATGGTCAAGGTGGGAATAATCATGGTTATTTGTCCTGCAGGGATCCCTGCAGATGGAAGTTCTGAGGAGTGCGGCTCTCTTGCAGAGATGGAAGCCCTGCACATCTCTGAGGAGCCGACAGAGGGCGTGTTTGGCCTCACACCAATGCCCCATTCTACAGAAGACCTGTTCACTATCATCCACAGGTAATGTGACACCTCATACAGGGTCCTGTCAGGGTGCTGGTGACCTCTAATCTTGGGATCTACATGATCTTTTTGTTTGCCTCGAGCCACTGCAACCTGCTGTAAACCGTAAACAAATATGCTGCACATCCTTTCCATGTCTTTTAAATAAAGCCACGGTTTGGTGAAGATGTCACTTCTCCCTGACTTAATGGATTACTAATTTAAATTTTATTTAACATTCTTGTATTCAGTCAGCCCAATTAGCCCATAGGGGCTGTAGCTTCCCACGTTTGATGTCAACCCTAATCTAGTTATTATTAGTACATTTTGACTGATATTGCCAGGGCAAATGGGAGAACTTCAAATGCTCCTCCCACTTTTCCTATTCTAAAATGATACAGATTGTTTACAGTTTGAAATAAGATTTTGAGTGCAAAATAACCCATCATCAGTAAAAAGTACATTCTTGCTTCCAACTTGTTTCTTGAGATTTCCTTATATCTGCCATATCTTCCTCCTTCATTCTTTTCTCACACTTACCGTTATGCTCCAGTAAGATCGATTAAGGCCATATGTTCACTCTGACAGTTAATGCCTTGACCTTCGGTAGGTCTTGGGCTGTGAGATGAAACATATGGTCTTAATGAATCTCCATTAACAGTATCCTGTTAAACACAACGGACAATAAGAAAAAGGTAACTGTCACTTTTTGTTCCAAAACCTTGGACCATATGGATTCTAATTGAATTTTCTTCACCCTCTCTTCTGGGCCAGGTCCAAACGAAAAGTTCTGGGACGCAGGGAACCTTCGGCTACCTTTGCCAGTCGGCCAAGCCTGGTGTCTCCAGTGCGGACTGACCCGCGGTCCCACACCCTGGGGGCCACACCCCGATCCAGTTCACGGAACCAGAACTTCATGGCCCTATTGCAGAAGAAGAACAACAAACCTAGCACTGGCAGCAGAGTGTCAGCCATGGAGCTTCTGAAGAGCACTAACCCACTCGCCCGCCGGGTTACTGAATTCAACCAGTCTGACCTGGACCCGACCGATGGCCCCAGAACACCCCAGGGACAGTGAGCCCCTGGCCAATTTGGAAAGAGGCAGGGAGTCCTGTTCTGACATGTTGCATTTATATGACTTTTATTTGCAGAGATCTCCAACCAGCGAGACGCCACTCTCAATGTTCTGTGGATTCCGATTCGGAAAAAGTCACAATTATGTTTTCTTTGCTGTTCAAGTCACAGTCCAGTAGTCCCCTGGGCCACACTGGAAGAACATTAGCGTAATTGTTCTGGGAGTAAGAGTGTGGAGCATAAAAAAATCTAACTGGAAAAGTAACATCAGTGGAACGGTTTTGTAAGGCATGGAATACTACAGCTGATCTGGAAGAGCAACATCAGGAACTTGGGTGGACACAGATATGAGTAAGAAAGTGAAAAGAGATTCATATATCTCTATGGAGTGAGGTCTAGCTGGACCAAAATGGATAATTGCCTCTTGAGAACAAAACATAAGGTCTTCAAATGAAAGCAGAAAGGTAAAGAATCCAAAACATTCCACAAAGACTTGCAGGAAGGACATGGTAGCCCTCATGTTCTAGGGAAAAAAGCACTTTCATTAACTTCAGACATGAGTCTACAGCCATTTTCCCCCCAAATTTTGAACTTGTATATAGCTATATATAAATATATAAACTTAACTGCAGAGCTGTTTGATGGTTTTAACAAGCGAATGTACATGTACAAATGCCTTGGGATGAAGGACATGGAAGACAGCCACCACACATGACCTCTGAAGGTTGCCACGGAGCCCTACTCTGCCCGGATACACACACTATGCGCAGGAACCAGGAATGGCCTGCAGGGGTTTGGCCGTTCTCTCTGGAGGTGGACTGGGGCTAGATGGAGAGGAAGTCAGGTGATCTTGGAAAGATGCAAGGGAAGACACCTCCAGTGCAGACACAAGGTCGCTACCGTCCAGTGTCACTGTGCAATCAGGTGTTTCTTCTCACTCAGGAAACGCTTTTGGCATGTCTGAGCGTGCACGCATGCTAGTGGACACACATCAAACCACCTGGCAACAGCGAGGATGACATTTGTCCTCAGGGTGGCTAGATGGCTTTGGCTGTTATCCTCTGCATGGTGTGTGGTGGCAGTACGGGACACTGCAAAAGGATACTCTGCCAGTGCCTGTTGTATCAAGCTACAGCCTTGCCTGAGGTTCAGATAATCTTCTTGCTATCTCTACAGTCAAGGTTAGAGAAAGTCACAAAAAGGAAGATGCATGCCTCAGAGCAAGGGTTTTCCAACCAGATGTCCAGCGCCCTCTGGTGGTCAATGAAGCAGTTGATGGGGGGTCCACAGGGATGTTGACAAAATGCTGGTACTGTCATCCAGTTTAGATGTTGGATGCAGTGTTTGTTGCTAATGTGATCATGCATTAGTTGAAGAAAGGTCGATGCGCTCTGCACTCTAGCATTCTCGGTAGACAGAGTTGCTGCCAAAAACGTTGGTTCCCTTGAGCCAGGTTACTGAACACGGCGTGAGTGGGTAAGTTGGGGTTGTTTAAGGTGGGGCAGGGTGAGGTAGGGCAAAAGCAGGGGAACAATAACTGCACAGATTCCAGCGGCAGAAGAAACACAAAGCAACTGAGCAAACGAAGAAGCGTTTGGAGAACTAAAGATGCTGCCCGAAAGCATCACGGTGAAATGAACCGGGACAATCCTCTCAGTAGGCCGGGATATGGGTGCAGCATTCCGGGGAAGCTCTGCTACCGATCCGAAGTGTGTTTATAGGCATGCCGAGACAGCCGACATCACTGGCCACGGCCGGACATTCTGTCTGTGGTGCTGGGACCCTGTACACATTGGTTTTCTGCTGTTCTTTCCATATATCGATATTTCAGGTAATCCAACGACTTATAGATACAAAAAAAAAAAACAAAGTAAATGTGTGACGCTTGTTTTAAATATTTAGTGAATGAAACAGAAAAAAAGAAAACCAGTGTTTGTTTGCCTTGTTCTCTGGCGTTCTGCCTCTGTTTTTTAAACACCTAGGTATTGCACTTCCATTAGGAGTATCATCGTTATGATAACCACTGTTATAGTTGTTATAACCCATGTGTTTCCTGTACTGCCCTTTTGCCAGTAAAGGCCTCTGCAACTAGTTAACTCAAAGGGTCTCCCTATTAACCCTCCTGTGCCATTGGCTACATTGATCAACGTACCCCACTCTCCTGAAATCCAGGCGTGGGACTTTGACTACGAAGGGTTGTCCTTCAGGGTAAAACAAACCCAGACACCCTGTCTCACATGCTCAAGTGTGTTAATGGCTGTGCTGGACCACATGAGTAACAGGTTCTCGATGGCTTGGAAGGTGGGGCCAGCTGTAAGCCATGTTCCATTGGGGTGAAATTCTCTTCCTCTCCCCATACTCTCTCCTGCGGCTGCTCATGGTGGGGGGGGGGGAGCAACTTTTAAAGCTTTTCCTTACTCTCAGAGGGGAGGTCGAAGAGGGAGAAAATGGAGACGGCGAGAGGATGCAAGATAACATTGACTGCTAACCGTAGAGTAGATGACGACGTTCTAGGTTGCTATAGCTAACAGTGAAGAAAAAACTAGAACCGAGAAGAGCGTGGTGGCAATATGAAGTGTTATTCTGTATGAAATAGAAATGAAACTGCAGCTGAACTGATTTAGTAGATAGGTAGTAATCTAACAACTGGTTTATTACTTTGGCTCGGGGAGTGCACTTCGCCTGACAGACTGCCAGAATCGAAAAGCTTTAAAAACACTCCCTCGTGGGACGAGGCAGCAGTCCATGTGGGTTTATAAACGAAAACTGGGAATTATATTTTTGTTATTTTACATTGTATGGACATATTTAAAGTATTCAGAGTATTAACCACAGTCTCCAGCATTATGAAATGTAGCTGTGAGTCTGGTAAACAGTTAAGTCTCGCCAATGTGATGAAATTATATCATTTAAATAAATTATTTTTCTTGCTTAAGGAATGAACGCAGACTGTTATTTATTTTGGTACAAAAAGAAAAATGTTTTCTTTATGCTACGAAGCCATTACTCTCCTTCCCTTTTTATCTATCTCTTTCGGCCTGTGTCTCTCGTCCTCTCCACATCATGTCAAGTTCTGATAAAAAATTCTGAATATTTTCGGTTTTGAATCTGCTGTTTCAGGCATAGCGTTCGAAGTAACATTTGTACCGTTTTCGCCATTCTGAAGGCCAGAAGACTGTTTTTTGTGGTTTGGGTCTGTTCAAGATTAAAATCAGATAAGTAGAACAGGAAAAACATTTGTTTCAAAGTAGAATATTAGTGCAACATAAAACCAAAAAAACAGCTTATGTAAGCTGCTATACTTAGATATGTATGCGCTTACACTGCCGTCTTGTGGCAGGTAAGGTATTAATTTCTTTTGTAATGCTCAGTAACTTTTGTTCACTCGGTTACATTGAAGTGATTTACATTTAGGATAATTTCTAAAACATTATTGTGATATTAATAGATACTTCATTTTTCCCAATGGGGAAATTCTTTTCTCACCTTCTCCAACTTACTCTCTGTAAGTGAGAGCAAGCCGTCTACCCATTGTAATACGCAGGAAGCTAGGGGTTAAGGGCCTTACTCAAGAACCCACAGACGTGCCGATACTGGGCTTGAACCAACATGCTTCAGATCAGAGGCACAGCCCACTGAGCCACACGCGCACACACATTTAGGTGGAGAGGATAACTTGTTTGTAAAACACATTGTACTTAGTTAGGCTCCATTTGGGCGTGTCCAGTGTTCAATGAACTATAGGTTCTAACTGTTTTGTTCAGATACAGTGTTTGATTGCATGCAGTATTTCTCAAGATTTTTTCACGGAGGAGGTACTGCTTCCAAGACATCTATGTATAAGCATTAGACATGCAGGGTGGGCGGTGTAGCAGATACTGAACTTGCAGCACAGAGGCTACAGCAGGATCTTGATTTAATTAGTGACTGGGCAGATGAAGTTTAATGTAGACAAATGTAAGGTAATACATGCAGGGGGCAGAAATATAAAGTACAGATATTTTATGGGTTCCACTGAAATAAAGGTAGCTGATTACGAGAAAGATCTCAGTGTG
>JAODJX010000002.1:12539230-12560581 GCA_026776945.1 Isichthys henryi
CCCCAGAGACGGCCCCCAAGGCGTTCGGCATCCCCCTGTCCCAGGCGATCGCCAATGACCGCGAGCACAAGCAGCGGCAAGACGCCTTGCGGGAGAGCAGGCGTGACTGTCTGGACCTGGAGGCCAGCGTGCTGCACTTCCGGGCCGAGAAGCAACAGCAACATGAGGGCAGGAAGCCCTGTGGCCCCCACTCCGCACTGGAACTCAATAGCAAGCCTCTGTCCCACACCCCCCTGGAAAACGCCCCCAGGGTCCACCGCAGGGTAAGCCACCTGGTCTGGCCTTGAAAGCACCTTATCATTTGGCCTTTTCAGTAGTGTGTGTGTGTGTGTGTGTGTGTGTGTGTGTTTGTGCGGATGGGGTGGGGGGCATCAGGACAAGTATTTTAACCCCATGGGGACCCTTTCAAGCTTGAATTTTCCAATATTCTGTGGGATATGAGATCAACTTGCTGTGGGATGTGAACATGAGAATTAGCTTTTATTTTATTTTAGTTAAGGATGTTTCATGCTATGTTTCCAATCTTCTGTTTTCTGAGAGCTTTTATCTGTGATCCGCCGCTGCCTATTATAAATATTTCCTTCAAAATTCCAGATTCTGGGCCAAAATCAAAATAACCCTAATATAAATATCAGGGAATATAAACAAGGAAGTTTACATGAGCGCATTGCGTCTTCCCATACAGTGTTAAGCTTGTGTTTTGGCTGTTATGCACTCGTGATTATTTAGTTGTTGTTTAAATTTTTGGAGGGAAAATGCAAGCAGATCCTGAAATGGAAAGCAAGTTCTGTATATGTCTGACTGAGTGAAGAATAGATGACCGCCATATTCCTGCAACTCCTCAACCGCCGGCTCCTGATCGCAGATCCTGACCTGAAGCCATGTTTCTCCCTTAGGGGGGTTTGTCAGTGGACTGCATTTCTGACCTGGTAGAGAGTCAGTCACGGCTACTGGAAGCTCTTCAGCTCTCCCACCCCAACGAGCTGGACATTCGGAAGGCAGCCGGACGCACCCAGGCAAAGCTCAGCCTTAACCCCATCTACCGGCAGGTTCCGCGCGTAGTGGAGCGCTGCTGCCACCACATCCAGATGTACGGTGAGGCTGCAGTGCACGCCTGTGTTTGCGTGCGTGTGGGTGTGGGTGCGAGTCCCCACTGACAACCCCTCTCCTTTGTGCAGGACTCAACACAGTGGGGATTTTCCGTGTGGGGAGCTCAAAGAAGAGAGTGAGGCAGGTGAGTGTCGCCGCTCTGCAGGATCCTGTGGGGCTGTACAAGCCGGCGCAGTGTACAAGCTGATGTTCTGTAGAAATATTCTGTAGAATATCCTGCGTGGTGTTTAACGCATGCACCTTTCCATTCGGGTATGTGCATGTGAGCGTCATGTTCAGCCTCCCGTTCACTGCGTGTGTGCGTGTCTCAGCTAAGGGACGACTTCGACATGGGAGCAGACATCAACTTGGACGACGAGCACAGCGTACACGACGTGGCGGCCCTCTTGAAAGAGTTCTTGAGGGACATGCCCGATCCCCTGCTGCCCCGTGAACTCTACTCCGCCTTCCTGCACACCACCAGTGAGAGCTCTGCGCCGATATCACTGTTATCGTGTCCGTTTGTCACAGCACAACGGCCTTACTGCTGCCTACCCACAATATGTTATGTGACTGTTACTATATATGGTGATGGGGTGGCCTTAGCACACTGTCAGTCACCACTTGGTGTAACCAATGGAGACCAAGAGACCAGTAAGAAATAGATTAAGCCAGCTGGTGAATGAATCCATATCATAATTCCTTTCATGCGTTTCTGTTCAAATAAACACTCTGCAAAAATTAGAAACAACTACAGAAATCTAGGTAAACCAAACCGAATGCAACGTCATAAACAGACAAAATTTTAACACTGAAAAAAATTTAGTCATTGTGAGAGAAAAACAGATGAAACAAGATAGTTATGAGAAAATTAGCATTTAAGGTCAAAGGTCAAGCAACTGGCACCCCCCCCCGTTCTAATTTTTGTAAGAAATAACTGTAAGACTATAGACTTTTGTTCAGTCCTTAGACTGGTGGTAGGTCGCTCAGCCTGGGGCACAGAGGCGTGACATGCAGATACAGGCATTTGCGATAGACAGTTGTCAGTCTTTCTTTTAAAGCGAGTGCCCTTGCATCATTTCGAATCTTTTAAGGCATGTTAGGTAAAGAGTTCACATTAGGGTTATGTGAAGGACAATAGGTTTGACTTTTTCTGGCAAAGGTTAAATGAATTTAAATAAAATCTGTTAAATAAAACAGATTTGAGATTGTTTCTTCCAGGGTGTCATTATAGGCGGAATTATTTGCCGTTTCTCAGCATCAAAAAAAATCCAAATTAATTTGATGCATTTATATGATATTACGTTTGAGTCATCTGATTTAATGAATACTGAAAACACTTAATGACAGGTTACAAAGACCAGCACGAGTTAGGAGCATAATTGTCTTTCCCTTGCCAGAAGCCTGTGATTGTGGACAGGGCCATATGGCTAACGGCGTTAGCATGCTGCGCGCGGCCTCTCTCTGACCTGTGTGTGTGTGTAATCATGTGACCCCCGGGTTGGCCTGTGCTCCAGCTCTGCGGGAGCCAGAGCAGCTTCCCTACCTGCAGCTGCTGCTCTACCTGCTGCCACCTTGCAACTGCGACACGCTGTTGCAGCTCCTCGGCCTGCTGCATGTCGTCCAGGAGCATGTCGAGGACAAGCGCGGTCCCGACGGCCAGGAGGTGAGCGCTCTGACTCTCCGAGACCTATTATTTCTTGATTATTATGGCAACCAATCAAATTCTTCTGTTTATGACACTGAAACACGCAAGTTGGTTAAACGTCAAGCTGAAAGGAAGTTATATTCCAGAAACAACTCTGGATAAATACCTTAGAATGCAGTCTCTTGTCTAGAATGTTCTTTTGACCCAGGAGCCCAATGCAAAGTTCTACTCACATTTAAGTGATCTCATTAAACGGAGCCACACGTGGTGATGCCTAGCCACACTAAGCTTATGTCACTATACCCACAATGCTTTGCTGTTTGTCATTGCTGCTTGATCAGTTCTGCGATGCTATCTTACGCTGCATTTGCCAACCTGCCTCATAGCTGTGTGTCCTCTTCCTGGCAGGTCCCAGGGAACAAGATGACTGCGGCCAACCTGGCGGTGATCTTTGGGCCCAACCTGCTGCAGCATGAGCGGGGATTCGAGCGTGACAGCAGCCAGCAGGCGCTGGGTATCGAGGACAGTGCGGCCATCATCTCTATCACACTGAAGCTCATCAAGAACCACAAACATCTTTTCATGGTGAGTGGGAGCATGAGGGCACAGAATAGTGTGTGTGTGTACTGTTGCCGCACTCTCTCACACACATTCAGTACCAGTCAAAAGTCTGGACACACCCATTGAAAGGTTTATATGTACAATTCTCTACATTTTAGAATAATTATAAAGACAACAAAACTGTAAAATAACATAAATGGAGATAAGCGCTGACCAAACTGAGGGTTGCTGGTTCAGTACCCTGAATCGGCAGAGTGATCCCAAGGCCCTTAACTCCAATTGCCCCAGGGACAGGCTGAACTTACTTTCTCCTCCACGCCAGTTCCATGAGGTGGCCTCCTGGGATGTTTTTTCCAACCGTCCTGAAGGAGGTCCCACATATGCTGAGTATTTGGTCACCCTATCACTCTCCTTTGCAGGTGGCATGGTGTGTTCAAACTTTTGACAGGTACTGTACTTACAGCATATACCTGATAGTGTACATTCTTAAATCTGCATTGACTTCTCACCACAGGTGTCCGCAGAATTCCAGCAGGAGGTGCTAATGAGTCTCATTCAGACCGATCCTGATGTCATCGATTACTTACTACGCAGGAAACTCAGGTGGGCTGTGTAATCAGAGTGGATAGCCAGCCAATGTAAATAGCCAGCAGAAAGCTATCGCTGGTTTAGCACCGAGCTATCATCCATAGCTGAGGCTACCTACCAGTTGCTTATCCCGTACAGCAGTATTGGGGAACCTGATACATGGAGGGCCAGTGTGGGTGCGAGTTTTTGGGATGACCTCTCAATCAGCCAATAGTAAAGCAGTGGTTCTCAACTGCAGTCCTGGGGACCCACTGTTATTGGCTGATTGAGAGGTCAGTCCAAAAACTTGTACCCATACTGGCCCTCCATGGATCAGGTTCCCCATCCCTGCTGTACTGGGTTGTGGGGGTGGCTTGGATCCTCCCCCAGAAAGTGCAGGGCAGAAAGAAGGGTATACTCGTACCTTGGACAAAGTTTTATTTTAGATTTGTTACTTTTTAAATCTACAAATTAATCTATAGAAATTAGAAAAATTCTAGTTCCTGTGTCTGTTTGCCTTTGAAGCTCTCCCATTTTGTGATAGCAAGGCGCTTGTTCCCCTGCAGCAGTCAGCTGACCACTGACACGGACGTGGAGTCCGACTCCAGAGACCAGGAGCCCCAGTCATCGCTGGAGTCAGCGGGGCCCTCCGGCGAAGGCCTCTTTCCGCTGGAGACTTCTCCTCTCTTCCCAGAGCTGCAGGAAGACGGTAGTCTGAGCAGTGAGGTGTTCTTCAACATGCTCTGCCTGGGCCGAAGCAGAAAGAGTAAGTAGTGGGAGGCGGACGGAGGTGGAGGATGGTGACTCCTGATAGGTTACAAGGAAGCCTCAAAATACATGGTTGCCAGGGAGAGTTATCATGTTGTCAGGCAGTGGCTGGTTTGGTTGCTGATGGGTAATCCAGGAGGTAACTGAATGTGATATAGTAATCCCATCCACTGCAGGTTTAAAGCCTTGTCTTTCTTTGATCGCTGAGACCTAATGCAAACTTCTTTCTGGTCTGTCCTAGAGTCCTCAGAGGATAGTGCAATGAAGACAATTGGCCAGATGAGGCAGTTCCATTCCCATCATGACCTGCTGACCTTGGGTGAGACGCCCAATCCAGTCACGGAAGAGGCATGCTGGGAAGGAACCAGCCATGCCAGCTTCGAACAGGACAATTCCAGGGACAGTGTGTGGGTGAGGCAGGAAGCAGCCACCCAGGGAGTGATCACTCAGCCTCTTAACTTTTGGGACTACTTCACTGGAAAGGTTACCGGCTCAGAGACCATCGTATGACCCTACCGGTGGTATGATTGGCTGTCTGAACATGGTTCACCTGCCCAGTGTACACACACACACCTGCATCCTCATACATGCAGAACCTAAACCAAGACTGTAATATGACGACATACATGCACATGCATTTGTACATATGTAGACACGCAATAAGAGACGCCTGACATCCCATCGGCCATTAACCAAATTAATGCTGTTATGAGACTGCTGCCCCCTGCTGGATGATTATGTCAGTTGCGGGCAGTAAAATGGTCACTGCACTGATAAAGGATACATTCAGCATGAGTGTTTGTAGCTTGTCCAAATAATGGGTGTGTTTTGTTGTTCTGCTTGCCCTCCCCCCCATACAAGCTGCCTACAGACACTCACCTCTTACTTCGGTGAAAGCTTTATGATTTCTTTCGAACTTACAGGGAGCTACTGGAATCCAAGGCAGTGATGCATCACTTCGAATCCTTAAAGGGACACACACCTTCTGAATTACGATACCTGGGTCTTCATATAAATTATACTGTAAACATGTATATTTCAGCATTTATGTTAAATAAATGTCCTTTTCAGTGTTTTAGCTGGTGATTGAGGGATATTTCCTCCGGCTGAATTATGCTATACAGTAACAAGGCAATGGCGTCTTTTAACGGGATATGCGACTGGCATAGTGAAAATGAAATTTACATTTACATTTACAGTATTTGGCAGATGCCCTTAGCCAGAGTGACTTACACAAGTGCTTTGAGACTCTGCGATGAATTTTTCTGATGCTAGCTCAATAAGGACCCAGGCTATGAATACCATCTATCCGAATACTCCGTTGAGTGCAGATTTTTTTTTTTATATACACACACACCAGGAAAAGCGTCGAGTAAGAATACAGAAGTACTACGCCAGGTATTTCTGAAAAAGGAATGTTTTACGTCAGTAAATAAACCTACATGGCACTTTAGCTCGCCCATAATCTTGGCACTTGGACTTCTTCCTCAACCTCTGCAGTAACACATCTGTCACTGACAGCCTGTAACTGAATCTGTGGATTTCTGGTCTTCCACCCCGAATCCAGACCCTACTGCCATCATTGAAGCAGCTCAGTTCAGCGAGGCTTTTATGAAATGACAACAGTACTGCGAGTGCTAGGAAAATTACCTTCTCATTCTAACTGCTGGTCTTGGCCCAACATTCTAGAATTTGATCAACTCATGTTGTTTTTCGGCAATGTTTAACTTGTCCTCAGGAGGGAGCCATTTCCTCACAAAATTCACCTAAGGGACCAATAAGTCGTCTCTGAGTGGTGTTAATGCCGTAAAAGAGAATTACAGACAGATGTCAGCCATCTCCTAGCTCTGTACGACAAGTAGCGACTAAATGAAATGGTGAACTCCGAAGAGAGAGGTGGAAAATCTGCAGAAACAGTTACTTAATCAGCCCCATTTTCACTGTCAATAATTAACTTGAGAGAGAGCTGATGTGTATCTTTATTCTGGGGGGGGTGGGGCATTTTAGCACCTTCTCTGCGTGCGAGTTCCTCAGGGCTGTTGATCAAAGTGAAATATACCTTTGAGTCCTAAGAATTTTATTTTTAAAATCTCTGCTTTGGCCCTCTAATGGCATTTTGCTCTACAGCCCTACGTGGTCAGAAGCGCAGGTCGTTCATCAATGCCGCAGAGCGGAAAGGCTGCGTACTTCCCGACAGCGAAGAGGCCTGTGTCTGCTGCCGCCGTCTGTCTGTCTGTGATGATAAAAACATGCTGCCAGAGAATGCAGCTGCCCCAGGTGAAGGGGGCCTCGTAAACAAACGACCTTCCTCGCAAAAAAAAATAAAATAGCGGACACAGGGCAGCTGTCAGAGGTCCCCACGTTACCCATTAACGGCTGGGTATCTGACATGCTTCACGTCAACTGGCCGCCTCCCCCTTTTCAAAAACAGAAGCCAAGGGAGCCAGCTGGGCAATAGAAGGAATCTAATAACAGACACCAGACACACCTGGGAGGGGAACTTGGAGTCAGGATTACGAACCTGCCAGGAGCTTTACCCATTTCCTGCCACCGGGTGGCAGCTACACCTGGCCCGCTTTTCATGCGGCTGCAGGAGGAGGTTTCCATCACGCTGGGTAACGACAGGCTTAAGGTGGAGGGTCACGAAGGACTGTCTGACATGCTAAAATGATCACAAAACACATTACTTGGGCTAACCTCCCTGCTTAGGTGTCTTGTGTATTAAGACCTCGACGTACCACAGAAAGACGAACACTGGTGGGTAGAAACTACAGTGTTTATTGGAGATGCTCTGGGTGCGCCTGTGCCCTTTAGCCCTGGCAAGGGAAACCCTGCTTATCGCCCACGTATTCCCCCCCCCCTCCCCCAATGAAAAGCTTACTTCTAGGAATGCGGTATATCTCACGGGTTGGGCGCCGACCCGGTCCACTCCAGAGGTTATTTTTAATGAACGCAGGGCGACCACTTGGTTGCACCGTCACGATCCATTTCTGAATCCACTTCAGAGTCAGGGACTTGGTGGCTTTTATGGACCAGATGTGGCCTTAAGCTGCACACGGCAACGGCAGACGCAGGGCCTAATATTCACACACACGCACTCACTGACCGATTCACTGACACCTCACTGCAAAGGAGGAAGTTAATAATTAAATAGGAAAGCAAAGCATTACAAAGGACAACCTAAGAGTCACCATGTACCCAGTAGGAGCATGTAAATGTTATTCATTTTTAAGATATTAGACAGGGCTAGCATAACTTATTACAAATTCAGGAAAACAAACCTTACAAACAGCAGCAGCATTCCATCAACTCAGGAAATACAACTTGGACAAACCTGGCTTGTATAAGTATGTGTGTCACAGAATAAAGCAGAGCACCCCCTGGTGGCGGGGCTTTGAAATGCAGGCAGGGGAGCGGTAGGCGAAGAAAGCGGAACAGTCACCGCTGACCCGGACTGTTTCACATTCATGAAGTCCTGAAGTTTCTTCCAGATCTACAAGCTTTTCCAATCCCCGCTACACCCCTCCACCCCACCCACCTACAGCAACACCACAAACCGCAGGACTGCATGACTCTACCTCTCAACCAAGAGCGCCGCTGCGAATTTGGGGAGGCCACAGCAAAGTGGGGGCACAAGACGCACGGGACAGGGAGGCCCGGTAAGCGGCATCCAGTGTGGCTGTCACCACCCAGACAGGGACAATATCAAGAGAGCATTAGACACCCCTTAGATGTCTTGGTTACCTTAGTAACAACAGACAAAAGCAGACATATGTGTGTAAGTATGCAAGCATGCATATCTGAATGCGTGCGCATATACATATGCACATACGAATGCCAGCATGTACATGGACGTCGTTCTACTTAAATATAACCATATTACCGCTGATAACTGATAAATGGTTTGCATCTCCCACGGCCATTAAGAGGTCATGCTACCAACGGGTTGTACCATTGCCCACAATAAACATTGCTGTCCATTTAACCCCCCCCCCATTTCCAAGATGGTTACACGAGGCAGCCCTTTCCACAATCCCCCCTCCCCCTAAGATGAACTGAGGCAACAATTGAGGAAAGCCACTGCTCCATGTTGGGTCGGCCATCGTTTGCTTCTGCCTGAGGGTCCGCCGTTCGCTCCAGTGTGGTGTGCCACAAAAAAAAGGAAAAACAAGAAAAAGCCTTAATGGAAGGGGTCTGTGCGACTCGAAAGCCGCCCCGCCCGTGTGACAGTCCCCTCGGACATTTCCAGCGGCTCAGTCTCTGGACTGGTAGAAAAGAATGTATCCCGATTCTGAATTCTTGGAGATGTCCGACGTCAGGCCATAGAACTCTTCAATTGCCTGGGCGTCGATTTTCTACAAAGGAAATGAAGCAGAATTAGTACCTTGCGTTACTCATCAGGAATACACTGGGCCAAAATGATGTCTGCTTGTCCTTCAGTTCACCTTGTAGGCAACTCTATTTGGCACCTAAGCTACACCTACTATTTCAGCTTCAAGAACCAGCAAACAGCATGTCAGAGTGATGCACAGGCGGAAAACTGCGATGCTTAGGGATGTGTTTGTAACTTTCTGTGTCTTCTACAGAATACCTCCAAGATTCCTCAGGGCAGAGATATGAACCCAACAGCCAGACTCTACAGATAAGGGTATGAGTTCTATAGCCAAGCAATGAGAGGCCATATTATAGCCAGGCTCGACAAGGGGGGAGACCAAGATGCAGAGTACAGGAATGAAATGGAGAGGCGTGAGTTTTGGACAATCGGGATTTACAAGGACATTTGTCTAGAAAAGCAGAGCCAAGACACGTGCTTGCGGCAGCAGAACAGCAGCTTAAAGTAGGTCCACTACCGGTGAGAGAAGTTCCTCCAGGACTCACCTCCACGATGTCGTCATCGAACAGCAGCCAGAAGCCGTGACTTTTCACAATGGTGATGTAGTGCCCTCGATTCGGCCCGCTGCGGAGGGAGAAGATACCAAGTTTTTTTCGCCCCACCGTTTTGTGCTCCCCTACAGAGATGACCGGATTCACAGACACCTGGAGGGGAGGGGATCCAAACCCACCTGCCACAGTGCACCACCACGGCTACCAGGTCGTACATGCGGTCTGGGTTGGTGGCATCGCCGGAGGTGTTGAAGAGACGGAGCTCCAGTGGGAAGACCACGCGGTACGACAGCTTGGTGTAGCGGTGCAGCTGTTCCATGTATTTGAAGCGCTTCAGGTGCAGGGCCAAGATCATGGGCAGCTTCTTCACCCTCATCCTACACACACACACGCACACACACTTAGTACGCACAGCAAACAGAGACAGGCTCATGGCCAAGTTGTGAAGCTTAACTACACATGGTGTGTAGTCAGTAGGCGATGGATCCATTTAACCTCAGTTGCTCTGACCCTCATTCGTACGTCACTGGCCAAAACTGCTAAATACATGTAAATGTATACATGTGACTTATACACTTAAAATTTTAACATGTGAACTGACTCTTTTATTCAAAAGAACCTCCTCTTATTAAAACCTATTTATACAGCTGGGTGTTTCCCATATAAGGTTTGTACCTTGACCACGGGACACTACAGCGACGGTTAACTTTGAGCAGATCACCTTCAGCTCTGTCTGCATGCTCTTGACCACTAGCCCCCTCTTGACCCTTACGGCTGCCCATATGCATCAGCTTGACAGAATAAGCGGGTAGGTACAGGGCCGCTGCCACCAAAGCTCGGGATTCCCGCAGCACTGTGTTCATACGTACAGGAGCTCCAGAATCTCACCTGTGACCTGTTCCTATGGAAACAATCGGAGTGGGCCGCACACACCTCCGGAGAATGGCGGGCTTTGTAGTTTTGGTCCATATCTATCCCACCTTCTTCCTTCCTTCACCATCAGCAACACATCCAGTAGCACGAGAGCCCCCCCCCCCCCCAGAGGATGAACCTGCCACTTTTCATGTCACAAGTCACATTCAGCTTCTCACCTCTTCTGCGCCTCCTGTTTGCTGCGACACTGCTCGCAGTAGTATTTGTACTCGCTGCACAGCGTCTCTGTGTCGCTGAACCCCCTGCAGGTGGCACATGTGAGTTAAGTGGTCACAGTCAGGTCCTCCTAGGCCATAGCATTAGCAGACGTTAGCGCACTGGGCCTACCTGAGGCAGTGTGTGATGGACGTGTTCTGCTCCACATCAACCGACAGGTCCAGGAAATCCTCATCCTTGCTGCTGACCTGCAGGTGGGACAGTATTCATTCTCAATAATCGTTGGCTGAAATTCTATCCTGTCATCCACCTTCCCCATTACTCCCACAACCTTCAGCCTCCTGCCCCCATCTGCCCATGACCTCACCGCCTCACAGTTGAGACAACGCGTCTCATTGGTCAGCGTGCCCTGAAAGATCTCGTGGACCCAGGTCTGCTGCGGGGCCTTATGGACGTCCTCCCCTTCTGTAGCAGTGGGCCCTGCTGGCCCGCCGCCATTCTGCACTAGCCGGCCATTCTGCTGCCGCTCCTGGCCCCGCTCCTCCTGCAGCAGGTCAGCGATGGTGTTCAGTAGATAGTTAAGGAATTCATGGGCGTCCTGCTGCATGTAGTTGTCGAAAAGCTCTGTGCAGGAAGACACCAGGAGAGGGAGTGTGGTGTGAGATCTCTGAATGCACAAGATAAGAAGGGGGCCGCCTCTATCCCCCGTCAGGCAAAGGGGGCCGCCTCTATCCCCCGTCAGGCAAAGGGGGCCGCCTCTATCCCCCGTCAGGCAAAGGGGGCCGCCTCTATCCCCCGTCAGGCAAAGGGAGCTGCCATTATCTTCCATCGAAACTAAAGATATTAGGATTGTATCTCAATAGAATATGCGAGCATCACATGAGAGCCTCCCCCTCACCGTTCTCCTTCCTCAGCCTGGAGATGAACTTCTTGGGTGGGATCACGCCCACCTTCTTCTTCTGAGTAGCAATGCTGTTGAACAGGTCAGCCAGGCAAGTGAGCAGGCTCTCCTTCCGCCGCGGCTGGGCCTTGTAGGCCAGCACCTTCTCCCGGAACGGACGGCAGAAATACAAGGCCTGCAGCACTGAATTGCAGTAGCATGTGTTCCCAAACTGGACCAGGTGGAGGGCAGATGGTGAGGTGAAGGTAAAAAAAATAGCAAAAAAACAGATACATTACTTATATTTGGAACTCTTTAGAAACAAGCGACAATATACACAAGACACTGTACACAATTAAAGCAAAGAAAACAAATCTTGAGGTATGAATAAAACATTCAGAGGCATTACATCACTCCTCCCCCCCAAAGAGTCACCCCTACACTCTGTCTCCAGCTTGGTTTAACGATGCACCTGATAACTGCGTAGGTCTGCACAGTTTCTCTTTCTATAGGGAATGACACAATGTGATCACATGACTGCGCTTGATTAAATGTGTCAGACTCCTAGCGTCTCACTTAAGAAACAACCTTCTCATAACAGCTGCATTTTGCCACTCTGCTGCCTGCAGTCCTGCATACAGCAGTGTGGAGAAAATGAACAGACAGGCAAGCGTGAATGGATGTAAGGGAGGTGGGGGAAACACTTACGTTAACCAGCCCAAAGTAGTGTTCATTCACAGGAAACTGTTCCGGTCCAATCTCTTTCTCCAGAGCAGAGGCATTGGCGCCCTGGAAGACAGAGGGTATTCGTAGCTGTAAACACACCTGCAGTGTCCACACACTCAGAAAAACAAACTGAGTCCTGATGATTAGATACTGCTTAAGAGCGCTTTGGGCACAGACGAAGGCACGCTGCCTGATCTCGTCACGGTGAGGCCTAGCCAAGCCGCCTCTTACATCCTCGAGACCTGCAATTCAGTCGGCAAAAACCCACGGCTCCAGAAAAAGCACGGGTATTGGTTTCTGAATGAGCTTTTGGTCTGCGTGAAGCTGACACTGAGCATTTCATAGAATGAACTACAGTCAAGCTCCGTTATTACAGAGACATTATGTGCTCTGCTTAAATTTCGGGGCTTTGCAAGTGCTCTTTATCCGAACATAACCTGTGTTTGCTATCACACATCCGTCCATTATGAGTCATTTTTTTATTCAGCTGGGGTTGTGGTGATCTGGAGCTGCCTCCGGGAAACACAGCGTGGGACACAGAGCATGCTCACAGCAGGACGGCAGTGCGCCATAGGGCACCCGGTCGTAATAAGAACAACTCAGAGCCACAGAATCGCCATAATAATATCTCATTTGACTGCAAGGGGAAGCCAGACTGACTGGGGGGGGTGAACAAATCTAAACACCGGAGACAGAGAACCACGGCACAGAGGTGGGTTTCAAGATGCCAGCTGAATCAGCATATTACACGTTACTGTAACATTTTCACCATTAATTACTTAGGTATTGTGGTGACTTAGTGGGCAGCAACACAGCCTCAGACCTCCAGGGCTGCCGGTCTGAATCTCATCACTTGCTCTGTGTGTATGGATGTTCTCCCTGTGTTTGGATGGGGTTCCTCTAGGTAGTCTGCTTTAATCCCACAAGTTTAAGTGAATTAGTGTCCCTAAACTGCTCTTAGTGTGTGGTTGTGTGCCCAGCAACAGACCAACATCACAAACAGGGCACCCTTTGCGTGTGCTTATGGTGACGCTCTACTGGATAAACAATGTGAAAATACATGAATGGAAGTCCAGCAATTTGTTCAAGGTGGTCAACAAAATTATTCGGGGTGCCCATGTACTGTTTCCTAATGACCACGCCACCTGCTGTCAGGTGTCAGTTGATTTAGTCCTTTTTCGTGATCAGTAATCCTGAAATAGCGGTTGATGAGGCCTACCACAAATCTGATGACTCAGAAGGCTTTTAAACTATGGCATTACAAACTGCCCAGCAGGTACTCCCACGAACAAACCGGTTTAGTTGTCATGTTGATAGGGGTGACCGGGGTCACTCTCTGACGCCCTCTAGGGTTCATTTCAATCAGCGGCTAACAAGCAGCCGGGACGTGCCAAACATCCAGGCACGTGATTACCATGTTTTCAATGCATTTTTACGCTTTAAATCACGCTGACGCATTCGAATATCCTTCCCTTCAATAATAACTACAATATCAATAACATACAACGCAAATACGCGTTTGTATGTCCTGCTTTTTAATCACAACATAACCAATCCGACCGATGCTGTACATAAAATACAAGTAACAGCAGTTTTAAGGGCATGCGATTAAAGAGAAGTGCGTATTGCAACCATTTGTCTGTATTAATTCTGCCAACCCCCGTCCACAATAATCTCGCAGTTACTTGAAAAAACACCGGCTGTGCGCTTATACTTATTTACCGCGTAATCGTCACATACACAACACTTCCAGACCGACTGCCAGGAATCCTAGAAGTCACCTAACCGCGGCTAAAGCTAGCAGGGCGACGCGGCGACGGCCACCGGCGCTGCTGAAAATCCCGAGTCAGACTCCATTACCGCGTTACCTGCACGCGTCCAGGTTGGGACGTAAATAACGCCTGCGTGTCAGATATGATTGCGTCGCCCACTAAAAGTAACCCTCGATCAACTGCTGTTAGCCCAACCAGCTAAAAACAGTGCTAATAACACAGCAGCGGCTAAAAGATGACCCCCCACCCTCTGCCTCACGCACACGTCTACCGGTCTGATTAGATTACTGCTGGCAAATGTAGCAACCATGAAAGATCCAGAAAAACCCTGTACGGATATAATCGCGGCCAGCGGCGAACTTAAAATCGTAGGGCTACCTAAATGGAGATCACCAAAACAGCAGCTGCAATATGAGAGCCAGGCATGGAGGCGAGCTGTTTAGAGCAGATGATAGGACGGTACCGAGTAACCGGAGGAGGATCCACCGAAGCTAGTCAGACGGGGAAACATGTCCACCTACCATCGTACAAATCGAGGCGATCTTTCGGACTGTCATCAGTATTTCCATCCGTCTGCCGCCATATTGGACCAAACCTCAACTTTAAACGGTGACAGCCGCGGAGGCTTGGGTTCCGGGGAGGGGGGGAAGGCTTGAGCCCGATCAAAGCCGAGCTCCGGGAGGGAGTGTCGTGGCGGCAGCCTTCCGACGCGACCCGCAGCGCGCAGCACGGGCCCTTCCTGTGGCTCCGCCCATTGGTGCGCGAAAACGAGGCTGCCGGCACCGAGCGCGCTGGCCGACTTTCCACAAAGTGCACAAAATAACCCTCTTAATCAAATAACCCTGTTTAATACGCATCAACTAAAAAAAAGAATATGCTACGGTTGTGTTACTTACTTGCAGAAGCATTTGTTATGAGAACAAAGGTACGCCAAAATATCGACCTAATATTTGAATAATTACTTCATGATATATATATAGACCATTTTAAGAGCAATTGCTTAGTCTCAAACGCAGATGAAATTACTATGAACTTGTTATTTATCTCAGTTTTACTCTGTATCTTAAGGACTTGGTTTTCTAGTGTCTATCTTTGCCATTTAAAAAGCTTTTAAATTGAATTTGACGAAACCAAATTTTGAAAGTATCACGAACTTCATATTTGTGGTAATACAAAGCAAACTTTAATTACAGATTGATGTAAATACTTTAGCAGTGTAGTTATGTCTGTGATAGGCATACGTCACTGGATGGTCATTATGAAACGGTTGACAAACGTGGTTCATTAGAAACAGCTTTAACGAAACAGACGTGCTCACAAAGGAAATAAATTGCACTCTTAAATGTGATATCAACGTTTTTGCGTAAGCGCCTCAAAATTTGAGTATCAAAATGATCCGTGGGAAATAATACAGCAGAAGAAAACAGCAAATTGGCGATCTGTGAGTGAAAGTATAGGGTCGTTTGTCATCCCTTGCTGATTTATCCACGCCCCTCACACTCATGATCTTGTGTTTCTCTCCCTTAGTAGCACCGTCGTCGTTTTTGTGGCAAGGAGTGCGATCCGCTTCTTTTTATTTAAGTGCTCCTGCTTTTATAGATCATTTAGTCAGCGTTTCCCCTTGACCAGACATATATATTAAACTACTTCAGGTGCTTTTAAGAGAACCGATTGAAGGATTTACGTGACGCGTTTTGGTTGTAGACCTTCTGGCTGTCAGCTGATCGTTTTCATGCCATTGACGAGAAGAAAGTGCTTGTGGACCACATTGCTTCTTGGATTATTATGACCGAAATACAGAAGTCGCCCGGAGCGTGTTATGTGCGCGGTGCGGAGTTTGCTAGCCAATTATGAAGACTATTTAGATGAAGAATAAAACTTGGATAAATGCGTCTTCTTGCCGACCACCAAAGAACAATGAACAGTGGTTCTAGCAACTTTCTGCTAGTTCCTATACCGGAGCATCCCGTCCCAGACTGCGTGCCCAACAAAAACGTTAAGATCGTTGTTCTGGGCGCAAGCAACGTCGGGAAAACAGGTAATCTCTGCCTTAATTTTGACTGCCTTCCAAAAATACTTTCAGTTTTTGTGACCTGAAGGATACGATCCAAATTTATGGTATATAGATTAGAGAACATTTAAAGCTTTATCAATCTAAAGTTGCGCAATATGGCAGTACTGTTTTTTTTTAAATGAGAATCTTCATCTATTATTTTACCAGATGTATGTACTGGAATATCCAAGACGTACTATAATATTTCATTTAAAAACTGCTTTTAAAACCTCAGACAACTATCTTGTGCTGTGTAAGTGCCAATAGTAACTAACGAGGCGCAAATGGCATAGATATAAACAGGCCATGTTCATTTAGCTGTTTTGTAGTAACAGGATAGTTTAGTATGTTCCACTGAATACTCAAAGTAATTGTGTGAGCATGGACACCAGGGGGCGTCGGGAGGGTGGTAAGTGGGCCTTTGTCATGGTTTGGGTCAATATTTAATGTTGCTCCTTAAGTAGACTTAGACTTTTTTTTTTACACATGTACACATGCAAGTATGTAGATGTACACAGTGGCTATTTATTTGTTTTTGTGATTTTTTTTTTCCAGCTTTAATCGTGAGGTTTCTTACCAAACGATTCATTGGAGATTATGAAGCTAATACCGGCAAGTATATTTTAAATCGCTTTTGCACCGGGATTTAATCAATGCAATATAACACCTAAAAGCATCTTATGTTAGTGTAAGTGATTTTTTAAAAAGTTCCGTATATGTATCTCAGGGGCTCTGTATTCAAGGAAGATCAGTCTGGATGGGGAGGTAGTATCTTTGCAAGTTCAAGACACCCCTTGTGTTGCTTTGCAGGTAAGAATTTCACAGCCACAATCTCATGAATCCCGTCTCGGCTACAGTCTTGAGCTCAAGACTGTAGCAAAGTTATTGTTTCCTATCTGCTTCTATCATCGCTAAAAGTTTCAAATGCCACAGGGATTTTCCTCAAATTATCTTAAAAAATAGCAGCAGTGACAACCATCAGACTTTCATCGCGAGTCTGGCTTGAGAAAACAGCCCACAGAGGGCACGTAGCTGGAGAGATAAGCAGGGCCTTGGAGATGGTCAGAGGGGGTTAAAGCTTTGGATTCTTCCTGTACTTCACACAAGGATTCCTCTTTCTGTTATACAGCACTGTAGCCAAGGTCTTGGCCGTTACCCACGGCTTCCTGTTTCAGTGCCCAACTACTGCGATTATTTTTGTGTTGGGCTGGTGATCCTGTACTGGGCTTGTCTTTGATGTAGTATTAGTTGATTGTTCTGCAGTCTATTAGTGGTAGTAAACCTATCTTGGTACAGCAGTACCTAAACATAAATCTGTATAATACAATTTGCAGTAGTTTTGGTCAATTTTCTTGTTCATTTCTTTGCCTAAATAAGAACAGTACCAAGGAAAACAAGCTAGTCACCCCTTCTTGCCCTGTGACCTTGGATAAATGGTTAGAAGATAGAGTCCATCCATCCATCCATGCTTTGAATATCAGGGGTTAAAGTTAACTGCATTGTAAAACATGCAAACAACTTCTATCATAGACTGAGTGACTTGAGTTTTCATATGATTTTGGGTTCTTTATGGGTGTGCTCTCTGAGGTCTTGGGGTAGCTCTCTGGTTGGTATAAAGGAGGGTCTTTGTTTGCCCACCTCCTACAGGACGACGGTGAAGGCCTGCTTTGCCAGGAGCAGATTAATCGCTCCATCTACTGGGCGGATGGTTACGTGATGGTGTTCTCCATCACCGATCCTGGGAGCTTCCGCACCGTCTTGCCCTTGTATCAACACGTCCGGCGCATTCACCCCAGTGGCAGCATTCCCATCATTCTCATGGGCAACAAGAGCGACTTGCTGCGAGCGCGCCAGGTGCCAGCTGACCAGGGGGAGGCGCTGGCAGCTCAGCTGGGCGGGGTGTACTTCGAGGCTTCCGCCCGGGAGAGCCGCGAGGGGGTGCAGGCCGCTTTCCTCCACCTATGCCAGGAGGTCAGCCGGGCACTGGGGGGGACCAATGGCGAGAAAAGGAAGGGTGGACTCCACCTGGCCAGACCCAAGTCACCGAACATGCAGGAGCTGAAAAGACGATTCCGGCAAGTTCTCTCCTCGAGAGTCAAGTCTGCCACCACCCTATGATTGTTCTTCCAGAAAACAAGAGGACGCTCTCAAGCGAGAACAAGATTCATATCCGAGCCTGAGTGGGTTGTTACGGAGATGACGGGAAGGAGTCGTTGACAGACTAATCGGAAGTTCATTCAAACTAGGATAGCTTGTTCGTCTGAACAGCGCAGCTTTGTAATATAGACAGTTTAACTTTGCTGTCAGACAGGCAGAATCCAAGCTTCCAGCAAAGTCGTGGCTGGTGATAAGGGCTCAGTGAGAATTTACTGTTGTCATCAGGTATTTACCAGGGAAATAAAACATAAATTTGCTTAAAATCATTTATTTTACAATGTTTTTTTTTTTTTTTCCTATGTAACCACGCACCCACCCTTTCACGGCATAATGCCACACATTACAGCTTGACCAGATGATGTCCACTTCCCATAACAACAGAACTTTGCCAATTTCATGCTCAGCCTTGATAATGTGCCACTCACTGCAGTCTCCTGGGTTGATTGCAAAACCTTTGTGAAGGGAAAACTCATGTAAACGCATCACTACATCATTAATCAATGTTCTGAGCCCACCTTTTCCCAATGGGAAGCGTGAAGGCCTGCAGTTCATTCAGTCATGCCTAATCGACATGAATGGCCTGTGACAATTTAGCACTGAGCCTTAACTATGAACTGCGAGGGCTCTGTTATTGTTTATTTGTGTATTGGTATATTTGACGAAGCCAATGCACATTCACAACATTACTTTACACATGCCAGAGTCAGCCAGGAAATTAGTTTTAATCAGCAATCCATGGGTTCTGAAGTGAAGAGCTTATCCATCCATACATACATCCTTCCATCCATTTTCTGCTGCTTATCCGGGTCTGGGTCTTGTCTTAAAAGAAAAGTGCATGTAAAGATAAAAACATTCTGACTACAGTATAATACAAAACCATAAGTCCTCATATCCCATTCATGTGCCTCATATTCTGCTCAGACATCTGTATTTGTAACCCAATAATAGGTAAGACAGCAGCCACTTGAAGTGAACTGACGTTATGCCATCTGTCTGTAGCAGCCCAGTTTCCAGCCTCTCAAAATGAGCTCAAACCATCTTTTAATAGCTTAACTTGTAGTGCGGATGCCGAAGGTTCCAGCCCACAGTGGGTTTTCCCATGACCTGCCGCGTCCCTGTGCTACGTGTTGAAACTCCAAGAAGGTTAGAGGTCAATGTGCTGAGCGCGTTCCTGCAATAGAATGGCCATTCCCATCAGCGGAGCGTACGCCCCCCTCCGCCTGTGTCAGCCACTGAGCAAACAGCAAATTTTACTGCTTATGCTCGAGAAGAGTAAAGATCACAGTCTGTGCACTCGCTCCTTTCTCTGTTGGCCCCACGTCACGGCCCAGTGTGTGATTCATCACTCAGACACCGAAAAAGACATTTCCCCTTTAAATTAGTCGGAAATGTTTCTCCAGAATCAGCAGATGCGGCCAGAAGAATATCGTGTCGCCTTGGTGGTGGGAGGGCGAAGGGATGAGTCAGGCTGTCTGCACTGTCATCAGTGGGAGGTGTAGCTGCCTTCTCTGTGGTCCTTGACCTCTCTTTCACTCCAGAGTTGACATCGCCTTGCAAAGTCTAACACAGCACAGCCTAGACGGATTCCACAATTGAAACTGGACCAGCACAGAATCCAGCTTTGCTCTGTCCACAGCAGCACAGCACAAACTCCTGTAGGAATGTTTGCATGTTTATATTTTTAAGTGTTTTGTCTTCACTGCCATTTAGAATCCTAATTAAATTCCAACAAGATTGAAATGCCCATCACTGTAAATAGATGCACAAGGACTGAACATTTTCAAAATTTTTAAGAAAATAGCAACTGAAAATCAGGGACCTGGGAGGGAGCAAAAACATGGACCGGATGTGGGTCCCTCTGGACCAGATTGGGAAACACTGGCCATGGATATGGGAGCTCCTTTGCCACACAGCCTTTGGACAGTCAGCCAAAATGAGTTTCTCTCATCACTATGCAGTGGACAGGTGGGGGGAAAATGGCTTCCTTTGCTCCAATGGTGCTGGGCAGGATGTGCCTCCCTGACAAGTGGGGAAACGAGGAAGAAAGTAGGGGAGCAGAACACTGCGAAGACCTCTGCTAGGGTGACCGGTGGTGGGTCGAAACTGGCTCAGTGAAGATGCAATGCTATTTTCTTTCATGTGAGACACTTTTCCCAGCCCCACTTTTGCAGACTGGCAGGAAGTGTGGATGCATTTAGGCCTATGTGAGGGGAGCGCAAGAGAACCATGAGCTCACAGCTGGCTTCCATTAAGACTTCTGGTCTGGGATCAAATCTGTAAACCAACCATCTCCTTTGGCCAATGGCCATAGTTCCAGGCAGATTAATTTCACTCTCTACACTAGTGACTCGTGAATCTGTCCCAGTAGACGCTGAGCCCCGCTTCAGCCGCTGGATAATAATCATTCTGAGTGTGAGCCTAGTGCTGTCACGGCCTCACTGTGGATGGACCCTGCTTTCCAAACCCCTTAGCCTATTGTGGTCTAATAACCAGCCTTCGGAATCTCAGGAAATTCAACCCATTCTGGCATTGTTCTATAGAAGCAGAATATTTCCCCAGGGCAATGAGGTAGGCCTGCTTGTGCTTATCAGAGGCTAATTTAGGAAGCTTCATCAATGCTCTTGGGTAATGTGTTTCTATTTCAGACTCCAGCAGTCTCCTTACACATGGTGTCACCATGTGCAAATTCCAACTCTGTTGCACTTTGGGAAAAATATTAATTGCTGAGACGGCCCATGCTGTATCCATCACTGATAAAAGAATCTTTGTGAGCTTAATCTGTCCCTTCATCGCCTGGTTTTCAAAATGCCATGCAGGGGTCACCTCAAATTTGAGTTAATGGACAGTTTAGCAAAATGAAAATTCAGCAAAAATGTTTCATACCCTTACAAAAGTAAATAAGGATGTTAAGTTTCCACTCGGGACGGCATGGTGGTGCAGTGGTTAGCACTGTTGCCTCACACCTCTGGGACCCGGGCTCGAGTCTCCACCTGGGTCACATGTGGGTGGAGTTTGCATGTTCTCCCCATGTTGTCGTGGAGTTTCCTCCGGGTATTCCGGTTTCCCCCCACAGTACAAAAACATGCTGAGGCTAATTGGAGTTGCTAAATTGCCCGTAGGTGTGCATGTGTAAGTGACTGGTGTGTGAGTGTGCCCT